>JAUTDX010007030.1:0-1215151 GCA_030844895.1 Ambrosia x helenae | reverse complement strand
TCATACTCATTAACCTCCCTGAAGAAACACTAGATTAAACACCTAAATAAACGAGCACGGTAAAGAGATAATTTTATTGATGGTTGCTAGGACGATTACAAATACTCGAATATAAGTGTATACAATGTTTCGACTATAATCACTATTTCTCAATTATCACATAATTCTCTAAGTATTTGTGTGTGTGAAACAGAATGAATCCTCTCCCTTGGGGAGGGGTATTTATAGGCCTGGCAGTCGTCCTGTGATTGATCCATTTGAGAATGACAGCTGTCCTGCGCGGGTCCCACAAGGTTGACAACCGTTGGAGCATGGGCGTTGTCTTCCTGTCATTGGTCCACATATTCTGCAATCGTCCTTTCTGTCCTTTTTGTGCACCTCGTACATGCCAGAGATCGTGGAGCAGCGAATAACGGATGGCATGTACTAGGAAGCGTGCGCAGGCTTCTGGAAGGTCTACTCCACACTTCTGCTGACGTGTCTAAATATGTGTGGTCGTGCGCACGCCCGGGTACATATCTCTTCACTCCCAAAATCAAATACTTACTCCATGTAGAAGTCCAATCATAGAGATAACTGTGGATTCCCCTTGTGGCGAGAGTGCGAGACTAATGATTGTCTGTTTTGCGATATATATATATATATAGGGGAAAGTTAATTTGAGAACACCTATATTTCGTGCGAACCGCTAGAACGCCATCTAAAACCATTCAAATCAAAAATTTCTTTTTATACTTATCTTTATTACTAAAATACAATCCCAAAAACACAATTTACGCGTAAAAATTTAAACGTATACGGAAATAAATTGTTTTTACACATGTGTAAATTTACTGTGTGTACATGTGTAAACTGTTTCATTTACACATGTGTAAAAAGTTAATTTGAAAGTGTTTTTGAAAGAAAAGATTAATTATTTGGAAAGAAAATTCGTTTTTTAATGTTGTATTTTGATTATTATTAGGTTTGTATTGAAAAAAAATGATTTTGATTGGTGTTCTCATTTGTTCTCACGGTTCTCGCGATATTTAGCGTTCTCAAGATAACCCTCCCCTATATATATATATATATATATATATATATATATATATATATAGGGTAGGGTTCAAATAGGAACCATAGGAACCAATCTTAGCCATTGATCTCTAATGGCATGATTGTAAATAAGTAAAACATTAATTAAATATTTAATTAAATCAAAGGGCAATGTGGTAATTGTATATTGACTATTAATAACACATGTTTAATTAGTTTGCTTTATAATCCCATTATTTTAGGAAAGCAGTTATTTTTCCCCATGGTAATCATTCTTCATCAATATGTGTATTGATTGTTTGAATGGTATCAAAGTACGTCAAAAATCAAATGTGCAGTACATGATGTTATATAGTTTTGGATAATATACGTTGGTGTATATTATATGGAAAAGGTAATCAATCAAACCTTAAATAAGATAACGAGGTCAAAAAATGATGAGATGATTTATTATTTTCAACTGCTTATACACTAGTGTATAATATACGTTGTTGTATATAGGAGACTGTATAAATAGTAGTGATAATCAAATGTATCAATATACACTGATGTATAATTATACACTGGTAAGAATGATAGTATTAAATACATATATTATACACTGATGTATAATTATACACTGGTGTATAAATAGTAGTGATAATCAAATGTATCAATATACACTGGTAAAAGAATGATAGTATTAAATACATATATTATACACTAATGTATAATTATACACTGGTGTATAACAACTAACAACAAATCTTTTCATCGTTGTACAACCTAATAACTACATATAATACACCAGTGTATAACTATATCGTCATTATGTAATACATGAATTCTCCACGACTTTATTGCGCATCCAACCAGTGTATTCAACCACAGAATTCTCCACAACTGCATCGCGTGCCCCACCTATGTATTTAACCACATATTTGTCCACGTCTGCATTGCAGATTCATAAACAAAATATTATTAATTAAACTATACAACCCATCGTCATTTTATGCAAAATCACCATTGCTTTTATCTAGACAAGATTTGAACTTATCAAATAAGCAATCACTATATGATTTATCTATGAATCAGTTTCATTGGAGTATTGATGTACACATATGTATATTAATAGAAAAACAAAATCGATTATTTGAAGAACATAAACAAAGATCTGCAAAACACGTACATATTTGTATAATCCTATCCATATGTGTATAATATTAAAATATGATACTTCTCATTTTTTAGTGAACATCAATTCAAGGACTCAATTGATAACATGCGACTGATTGCAAATCCATGATGACCAGAGTATGAATATCTTTAAAAATCAAAAGAATAGCCAAACTGATAGTGCTCAAAAATCAAAAGAATAGTGGGATTGATAGTGATCGAAAATAAAATTAAGAACGAAATTAAATCCAATTAAAATTATCCATAACTATAGAATCAATAGGATAAGAACGATATGTATTGATCACCTTCGATTGATTAAGAAAATACTCAATTGATTAATGAATAATCTTGGATCTGTGAAAATACGTGAAAAGGATTAGAACGATTAATCTTTGAATTAGAGATTGAAGTGGTTAGATTTTTAAGGAAACTAAATTATGATCGTAACTCACTCCTTTAATTAGGAATTATAATTAAAAGACATTGATAATTATTTAAATGTCTAATTACACTTATACCCTTTAGATCAAAATCAAGGATGGATGGTTAGGATTGGTTCCTAAGTTCCTAACTAGGCTATTGGTTCCTATTTGATCATTTTCCTATATATATATATACTAGTTTTTATCCTGAGAGCGTCCCGGGTTGAAATATCTAATATGACATAATAAAATATATTATTATTATTATTATTTTGAACAAAGTTCTGCCATAAGTTATCATATTCAAATATAAAAAAAAACGAATCTCTCTGTCGCGGTATAAATCTAGTGCCATTACAAATGAATTCGGAAGTTTGTAATCGATCATTCTAAAAAGAACTAACATGAAATAAGAAAAAAAGTTAATTATTGAAATATCAAACGCATTATTCTAAAGGTTATGTGATGCGTTAAAAAATTCATGGGTATATGATCGGGTATATAGTTCGGGTATTTGGGTATGTTGTTTCGGGTAATCGGATCGGGTATCACCTAATCCCAGACCCGACTCAAACCCACAATTTTTTTAAACTAATCCCAAACCCGACACAATACCTGTCGGGTTACAAAAAATAGTCATTTTTTCTCCGTTTTTTATATAGCACTATGGTACTCGTTGGAAAGATAATAAAACGCTCGTTAATTTGGTGTAATTTTTTTCTTTAAAAAATCTCGTATATAAAAGATATTAACGTTTAAAAGTTATGGGAGGAAACATGAGAGAAAAAATAGTAAAGTTTTAATATTTAGATTTAGTAGATTAGGTTAAAGATTATAATAGATTAGGTTAAATCATATTTATTCCTTTTTTTTAATTGGTTTACACTTGCCACATCACATCCTATGTGGCATCTCTCAAAAGAGATTGCATAAGAGTATAACATGTAGGATTAATCCCTTTGCAATATATATATACTAGTTTTTATCCCGGGAGCGTCCCGGGTTGAAATATTTAATATGACATAATAAAATATATTATTATTGTTATTATTATTATTATTATTTTAAACAAATCCCTGCCATAAGTTTTCATATTCAAATATAAAAAAAAACGAATCTCTGCGTCGGGGTATAAATCTAGTGCCATTACAAATGAATTCGGAAGTTTGTAATCGATCGTTCTAAAAAGAACTAACATGAAATAAGAAAAAAAAGTTAATTATTGAAATATCGAATGCATTAGTCTAAGGGTTATGTGATGCGTTAAAAAATTCATGGGTGTATGATCGGGTATATAGTTCGGGTATTTGGGTATGTTGTTTCGGGTAATCGGGTCGGGTATCACCTAATCCCAGACCCGACCCAAACCCACAATTTCTTTTTAAACTAATCCCAAACCCGACACAATACCTGTCGGGTTACAAAAAATAATCATTTTTTTCTCCGTTTTTTATATAGCACTATGGTATTCGTTGGAAAGATAATAAAACGCTCGTTAATTTGGTGTAATTTTTTTGTTTAAAAAATCTCGTATATAAAAGATTTTAACGTTTAAAAGTTATGAGAGAGAAAATGAGAGAAAAAATAATAAAGTTTTAATATTTAGATTTAATAGATTAGGTATATAATAGATTAGCTTAAAGATTATGCTAATAGATTAGGTTAAATCATATTTATTTCTTTTTTTAATTGGTTTACACTTGTCACATCACATCCTATGTAGCATCTCTAAAAGAAGAGATTGCATAAGAGTATCACATGTAGGATTAATCCCTTTGCAATATATATATATATATATATATATATAGGATTTGGTTCAAATGAGAACCTTTTCCCAAATTGAGAACTAGAGAACCATTCTGGGCCACAATTTCTCTAAGGCAAAAAAAAAAAAAAAATTTTTTTTTTTTGCAAAAATCGCTGCTTTATATGTAAGGAATTTTTTTTTTTATTTTTTTTGTATTTTTTTTTCAGTATACACATGTGTATAATTGCATTATACACATATGTATAATGCAATATACACATATGTATAACTGAAATATACACATATGTATAGCTGAAAAATGTTATATACACATATGTATAATTGCTATATACACATATGTATAATTGACATATACACATATGTATAAATGAAAAAAAAAATTCAAAAAAAATAAAAAAAAAATTTCCTTGCATAAAAATGTGCGATTAAAGCAAAAAAAAAAAAAAATTTTTTTTTTTTTTGCCTTTATACGAAATGTGTGGCCCAGAATGGTTCTCTCAGTTCTCAAATAGGGGTTGGTTCTCTTAGGATCCCTACCCTATATATATATATATATATATATATATATATATATATATATAGGGGAAAGTTAATTTGAGAACGCCTATATTTCGTGCGAACCGTGAGAACGGCATCTAAAACTATTCAAATTCAAAATTTCTTTTTACACTTGTCTTTATTACTAAAATACAATCTCAAAAACACAATTTATGCCTAAAAATTCAAACGTATACAAAAATAATTTGTTTTTACACATGTGTAAAAAAGTTAATTTGAAAGTGTTTTTGCAAGAAAAGATGAATTATTTGTAAAGAAAATTCATTTATTAATATTGTATTTTGATTATAATGAGATTTGTATTAAAAAAAAATGATTTTGATTAATTTTTTTACTTGTTCTCACGGTTCTCACAATATTTAGCGTTCTCAAGATAACTCTTCCCTATATATATATATATATATATATATATATATATAGGCTAAGTATACACAAGAAACCTTCTAAAATGAAGAAACTCCTAGAAACCCATCTTGTGGCCCTCATTCTTCCACATCACCTCATTATCAAATATATTATTTTATGTTTTTGAGGGTATTTTAGTCATTTTAACTTCCCCCCATTTTAAAATTTGAATCTTCTCTTTCTCCCACCCTATATAATCTAGATCTCTCTCTCTCACACATATTATCTCCCTGTTTTCTCAGATTTTTTTTCCACCACCACTAAACACCACCCCTAAACACCACCATCATCATCAACATCGCCCACCACCACCATCATCAAAACCGACAATCGGTTTGGATCCAAACCTCCCGAGGAATATCATGGCAGCTCCATCAACATTCCACTATGTTTAAGACGGAACGCTGAGTCGTCATCATCGGAGATGGTCGTCGTACTGAAGTTGCTTCTGGTGGTGGTGGTGGGTTCGACGACAGAGGAGATCGTTGGTGACGGAACGCTGAGTCGTCATCATCGGAGATGGTCGTCGTACTGAACTCTTGATCTGGTACAACTCTTCCTCTTCCTTTGTCTCTTTTTTTTTATATAAAATTTTGCTTTCCTCTTCCTCCTATCTCACGAGCTCTGTTTTTTGTTAAATTCATTTTTTTGTTTTCTTTTACGATTTTCTATACCTCTGTTTTAATTTGGCTTCAATCCATCACTATTGAAGTTGGTTTTTATTTAATTCATTTTCAATCCATCGATGTTTAATCCATCACTATAAAATTTTGCTTTCTATACCTCTGTTTTAATTTGTTTTCTTTTACTATTTTCTATACCTCTGTTTTAATTTGGATTCAATCCATCAACTTTTTATGTTAGGGGTTAGGTGGTTTAATTTTTTTTTTTTTTAAGTTGGAAATAATTGTTGTTTTTTTGTGTGTTACTAGCATCTCTTTTTTTTGGGTGATTTATTATATTAAACATCGAAAATGATTTTTCGTTTTGTGTTTTATGTTCGTAGTATCTTTGTGTTTAGTTAGGGTGTTTTTATTGTCTATATTTTCGTATAATCTTTGTGTTTAGTTAGGCTGTTACGTGTGTAGCATATCTGTTTTTTGCAGTCAAATTCTGTTCTATGTTTTCTAGCATATCAATTTTTGTTCTATGTTTACTGCAGACTACAAAAGTTGTCTGTGTTTTTCCTGTTACACATGTAACACTCATGTGTTTTTGCACCATGGCTGTCTTTTTTTTTTGTTTTCTCATGTATGAGTTTTTTTTATGTTACCTATGTCTTTTTTACAGAAAATGTCTGTTTTTGTGTTTTCTCATATAGTCTTATCTATAACTGAAGATAGAAAATGTGTTGTTATTTGTTTTCAGAATGACTTTTTGGAATGTTGTTATTTTGTGTTTTCTCTGTGTTTAGTTAGGGTGTTTTTCTCGTCTATATGTTCGTATCATCTCTGTGATTTTACTTAGGGGTGTTTATTATGTTAAACATCGAAAATGATTTTTCGTTTTGTGTTTTATGTTCGTAGTATCTTTGTGTTTAGTTAGGGTGTTTTTATCGTCTATATTTTCGTATAATCTTTGTGTTTAGTTAGGCTGTTACGTGTGTAGCATATCTGTTTTTTGCAGTCAAATTCTGTTTTCTATGTTTTCTAGCATATCAGATTCTGCTCTATGTTTACTGCAGACTACAAAAGGTTTTGCTGTGTTTTCCTGTTACACATGTAACACTCGTGTGTTTTTTGCACCATGTCTGTCTAGTTTTTTTTTGTTCTCTCATGTATGTGTTTTTTTTTAATGTTACCTATGTCTTTTTTACAGAAAATGTATGTTTTTGTGTTTTCTCATATAGTCTTATCTATAACTAAAGACAGAAATGTGTTGTTATTTGTTTTAAGAATGTTTGTTATTTGTGTTTTCTCTGTGTTTAGTTAGGGTGTTTTTCTCGTCTATATGGTCGTATCATCTTTGTGATTTTACTTAGGGTGTTTTTTTCTGTGTTAAGGTAGGATGTTACGTGTGTAGCGTATCTGTTTTGCAGTCAAAGGTTGCTTGTAATTCAGTAAAAAATGTATGCTGGGTGCAGACTACAAAAGTTTGTCTGTGTTTCCAGAAAAAAATCCTGTTACACATGTAACACTCGTGTTTTTTGCACCTTATCAGGAATGTAATATTGCATATTATAGAGGAAGAATTTGGAAAAAAAATCTTGAATGGAATGTCATTGATCATGGGATGAAATCTATGTTTGCGTATGTTTCGTATGTAACAGCACCACTAAGTTGGTATACATTAGTTTCTGTTTTTTTACTATATACAAAGTTTTGATTTTTTCATGTAAATTGATGAATTTTGTTTTATTTTTGCAGGTGAGCATATTTTTTTTGCATTAAAGATGAAGATGATTATCAAGAATGAAGTGTAGACAATTTTTTTTTATTTATGATAGTTTTTTTTTGCATTTTGTCGATTTGTAATGACCGTTTTGTTTGTTTTAGCACTTTGTAAGAAACAATTTTTGTGTACATTTGAATGTTTTTTAATCTATAAAGTTTTTAATTGATTATATACAATCTGTGCAATTTTAACGTACGCAACACTGCATATGTTACATATGTAACACGGGCGTCTGACAGCTTATATAAGAATGTGGAAAAAGTAAGAGAGAGATGATGTGACATGTGTGGGGTCCACACTGTCATATCTGCTTTTCAGAAAATGGCATTTGACCATTGTGCCCTTTTTTTGTCATCTACCATAATTATTTTATTAAAATAATGTAGATTCAATCTAAGCCATTGATCACTTTAGATCAATGGTTTAGATTAGGTTTACCAAGTTTCTTCATTTTGGAAGGGTTTTTATTTAAACCTTCCCCTATATATATATATATATATATATATATGGTCAAGATCCTGTACAAAGTGTTTTTTCTGTGAGAAGTATGAGAAGGTGTTTTGACCATTGGATCATCTTAATCTATGGTATAGATTAAGTGAGTGGCATTTTGGTAATTAGCGTTATAATATTAATAATAAATTACATGGCTTAGGGGTATTAAAGTAAATTAGGCACCCACATTTAATTTGATACCTCTCAAAAAATGGAAACAACCATTTACTACCATTCCCCTCTCTCTCTCTCTCTCTCTCTCTCTCTCTCTCTCTCTCTCTCTCTCTCTCTCTCCTCACTCCAAAAGACTCGCTGCATCTAGCTCCAAAAAATCAAATATACAAGAAACTTGTATTAGAGATTTTATACATCTCTCTGCATCGAACACCCATAAAGTCAAAATTCACTCACATCTTTCTTGGAATAAAAAACAATTATACTTAAATACCCATTTCTTTTTTATACAGGAAGCTACAAATTCAATCCATGTTATTATCGGTTGTTTTTTTGGGATATTAAAGGCCACGGATCAAACGTGATTGGTTAGGTTTAAATTTTGATTATGTATTAGAGATTTTATCGTTTTTTGATATTACGTGTTTTACTGTGTTTATGATAATATGTTTTATGTTCAAGGAATAGTGTTTTTTATCTTCATTAGTGTGTTTCATGGTGGATTATTTTTTACATTCATAATAGTGTGTTATATTTTCATGGTGGTTACTGGATTACAGTGTGGTGTTTTATATTCATATTTATGTGTTTTATCTTCATATGGTCATATATATTGGTTTTGTTTTTGTACAGTTTAAAAATTTTTAAATGGTAAAACACCATGTAAAATTAACACCCTTTACAAAGACTACAAATAAAAACACCATACCTTGTATAAAAAGAATAACTAAAAATCTACCTTAAACATAAAACACTACACGTTGATTGTTAAAACACTATGACGTTAATGATGACGATGATGATGGTGACCAGAACCATTCTCTTTCTCTCTCCGGTTTCTCTTTCTCTCTCTCTCTCTCTCTTTACCTATTTTTATGCTCTCTCTCACCTCTCTTACCAAAATTATAATTTTAATCATTATTTAATAGTATGTAAAAATTACTAAAATGCCCAAACACCTTGTGCCACATGTCACTCCCATATTGGTTCTCACACTTCTCATAAAAAATAGGTTTTGTACATGATCCTAAACCTATATATATATCTACTAATATATATAAATGAAAGTTGTGGAGGGACACATGTCATGTTGTGAGGGCCTCCCTTATTTTTTTGGGCGGGAAAATAAATGGATCGGGTATTTGGGTGGATGGTCCGGGTATTTGGGTGGATGATCCGGGTAATGGTACTTCAATATTATCGCCACTCTGTTTCTCTCACATATTAACCCGTCTGTTTCCCTCACATATCGTAACTATCATTCTCTCTCTATGCCAAAAAAATAGGCGATCGTATCTTCTTCTTCAACCGACTCCTACAAGCATTAGCAGGTAATTTTGTTCTTCTTCTTCAATGGCTCGATTAAATTGTTCTTCTTCTTCAATGGATCGATTAATTTTGTTCTTCTTCTTCAATGCATCGTATATATTAGTAAATTCTTAAATCGAATTAGGGTTTGTCGATTTTAGGGTTTGTCTAAGCATGTATGTTTTGTACAATCGTATTTTATACAGTCGTTTTTATGTCAATCGATCTAAAGTAAAATTAGGGTTTCTAGATTTTGTGGTTTGTATAAAGATGTATTTTTTGTATAAGCCTCTTTTGTTAATTGTTAATCTTTTTCTTAACTTTTTGTATGTTCTTTCTTCGCAATCAAAACCTGCCACCGTGATCTTTTTAGTTTTCAATTGCTTTTTTTTATTTATGTTATTAGCTATTAGTTTGTTTAGTATTTAATGTTATGAGACTTAAAACTGGGCATCCTGGAGTTGATCATATGCCTGGAAGACTAAGCCTCTTTTTGGCAGAATGTTAACAATGATATAGTCTAGGTTACTGATTCTCGAATCACCTCTGCTTTACTCTGTATGTGAAGCTTCATTTGCGTGATATACAAAAGTACTTATCGGACGATTTTATATGTTACGTTTAAATTAGGGGTTTTCTGTTTTAGCTATAATAGTTGCACTGTAATGGTTATAGTTATCATATTTTGGCTGTATTTTAAGTGTAGTTTATTGTGCATTGTGGATTCCTGTTAAGCTATAACATATTAGTATGCAAACTTTGTGCATTCTAATAAATTGCTTTCGGATTAGTTATAGTACTGAGGTTTTGTTGATTGATCTAATTCTTTGTTCATTAATTTGTTTTTTACAGGAAAAATGGTATTTGCTTTCTTTAGACCTATCCCTTTGGATTTTATTTCACTGATGGTTGGAGCAGTGTTTTTAAAGATCTTAAATTGCGCATTGGAGATTTCCTTCAGTTTGAAAAGGTGGCTGAGTATGAATTCAAGTTGGATCTATTTCGAGAAGATGGAAGGCGTGTTGAGGCTGATGAAATATGGAATGCAAATATTGGACTTCAATTCGAAGATTCTGATGAAGTTATTGAAATTTCATCTTTTGTATCTGAAGACGACGATAGTGTATCTGATTCTGATGAAGTGATTCAGCTATCTTCTGATGTATCTGAAGACAGTGATAGTGAGTCTGAATATGGTGTTCCAGATCATGAAGCTGTTCAAAAAGTGACATACCGCTTTGTAAGTTTATATTACTTAAACATATGTCGTTCAAAAAGTTTTTCCAAAAAACAAATATGCATATTTATAAAATAGCTAAAGATGCAACAGGTCACAAATAGGTCGAAGGTTTGAATTTGGAAACATTATGAAAATGTGTCGGTTTTGACTTTCTTATGTTGATTTGTATGGAATTTGTTGACTGTAGGGTATTTGAATTGTTGTTTAAGTTACTTTGTTTGAAGATATTTATATGTACGATACTTTGAGAGGGTTTTAGTTTTTATGTACATGAAATAAAAACAATATGTATTTGTATAAATAGTGATCAACTGCATGATACGTCGCATTGCTGCACTTGATGCAATTCCATTGCATTATGCGCTCCTAATGCGCACATTTTAAAAAACAAGCTTATGATTTGTGTCTATGTAATTCTAAGCTGAAGATAATGTACGGTGGTAGTTTCTTCTCTGTAACCAGTATGTTTCTGTGTATACAAGATCGATTATCTAAGCACATAAGAATGTGAGTTGCTATCTTCTTAATTTTTAGAATGCTGAATCCCGTGATGATTAGTTGCTATTTAAAGTAGCGGAGAATGCTTAACTCATAGGCGATTAGTTTCAACTTTCAACCTATGATTAGGAATACGGTCTGTAAACGTGGTAAATGTATTTGTTAGAAAAGTTTAACTATGATCTGTTTTATAGGCTTTTTTTAATCATATTTACTTACCATTTTGTAGCGTTTTTCAATCCCTTTTGGAAAGGACTGTGAGTTTCAGAAGGTGGAAAGCTTACGTATTCAAGTGGAAAATGGGAAGTCTATTATTAAGAAGCTGCGTGTTGAAGGTTCTGGTAGCAAAAGGAGATATGCTATCACCGATTGGAAGTCATGCATGAAGAAGCTTGGTTTGAAGAATGGTAGGCGTTATCGTATTATGTATTTCAAAAGCGAAGGTATGTTGGTGTTTTCGTCTCCTTAGTCAGAAGCTATATAGAATAGTATAAGACATAAGTCTGTAAGTCTAGGGTATGACGTAGTAAGGTAGTAAGTTTTGACGAAACCAGTAGTGAATAGATGTTTTAAAGTCCCCAAATTTTGTTTAGTTAGTAATGGGGTATATGGTTGGAAGGTATGTATTTAGTATGGGATTAAAAGTTATGTGGTCTTTTTAATATGTATAAGAAGGCTTGCATGTCCCAACTTTTTGAAACTTTTCTTGGTTGGAAGGTATGTATTTAGTAAAATTTGTCATTCATATCCACTGATTGGACTTAACTGTGACCTAGATTTTAAGAAATCATGGCTGTGTTGACAAATTTGTTGAGTTCTTTGGTAATGTTATTGTGGACAGCAACTAAATTTTATTTTCATCTTGACCAAGATCATGTCTGAGGTAATTCAGTAAAATCATTATATTGAAAGTACTCCCCAAGATCAAGAGTCTAAAACAAAAAGTATAGGTTGTGGTGTTGACCCATTAATGTTTTGATGAATCGATATGGGTTGTTATTTTTTCTCAAATGGGCCGAAGTGACCAAAATGGTTACTAGACAAAAATGGCTAAGATGAATACGGGTAAAAACTTGGCAATATGTCCATTTTAGGAACTCTACCAGAAAGGATTTGAAGCAGTTCCTATTCATGTACTCGACATATTCACGATTTTGAAAAATACTCATCATGATCCATTGGAAAGAAATAGAAGTTGTAGTTTTGACCTGTGAATGTGATGATGAATCAGTATGAGTTATTTTTCTCAAATGAGTACAGGTCAAAATTCGCCACTATGTCCACTTCAAAAACTCGGCATATAAAGAATTTGAAGCACTTTTTCATGCCCATGTGCATCAGAATCATAGTATCAAAAGTACTAAGACCTTAAAAAATAGAGGTAGTAGTTTCAACCCATGAATGCTTCTTATTTTTTAAAATTTTTCCTATTTAGAAAAATACTATTTATATTATTTTCATTTTTATTTATAAAATTAATATGATCGTTATTATGACTTATGTGTCTTAATAAATATTTTTGGTTGTCATTCATATCCACTGATTGGACTTAACTGTGACCTAGATTTTAAGAAATCATGGCTGTGTTGACAAATTTGTTGAGTTCTTTGGTAATGTTATTGTGGACAGCAACTAAATTTTATTTTCATCTTGACCATAAATGTCGTGCAAACTAAATTTTATGAAAGCAATAGAAATAATATATTTTTAGTAAATTTTAAATGTCGTGCAAACATAAATGTGTTTTGAAATCCTTTATCTTACATTTTCAAGTGATTATTGAGGATGACAGTTTTTGGCTTTGCATATTGCAATCTGTTTTAATAAATGCAGCTAAATAGTTACGTCATATATTTTTGAAAAGAAACCAAAATTAAATCAATAATGTGAAAAAAATATATTACGAAAAAAATATATTAAGTAAATGATTGTTATCTATAAATTTAAATTTCAAATTCTTAATCTTATCTTTTAATATAATTCAATTTTTAAAAAGAGATTTTATCTCTAAGTTTGTTACGAATATAAGATAGACTTCTTTCTCTATATATATCATTAAGTATTCTCATTTCCACACATTCTCTCTACATCAAAACAGTTATTCACCAGAGACATTCATTCTGGAGGTTAGTATTTTTGTTATTTTTACTTTATATTTTGTTATTTATTTTAATGATTTCCAATATATATAAATACTAACAACTTAGTTTGTTGGTTTTCTTATTTTTGTTTTTATAATTAGATATGGCAGATGGAAATGTGACCATGTTGAATGCCTTGAGGTTGGATGAAAGTGACTGCAAAATTAAGGTAAAGATTCTGAAGGTGTGGAGGCGAAAAATGAATGGTGAAGAAAATAAATTCTACTCCATAGAAATGATTCTTATGGATGAAGAGGTAAATGAAATTTTTGATTTTTATAATATTGTTTTGTTTTTTTTTTATTTTCATAATTGTATTATACTATACCACATGATAGTATTTGACATCTTAATCTTTGTTTACCATACAGGGAAACAAAATACATGCAAGCTGTTTGCATAGATTCTTCTTCAGATTTGAGAAATTCTTCATTGAGGATGACAATTTGTTGATAAACAGGCCTTCTCTTGCTGATAACAAAAATGGTTTTCACTTGGTCAACAATGACCACAAAGTAACTTTTTATATCAGCACGTCTGTTAAGAAATGCAACGAATGGAGTGGTCCGCAACATGGCTTTGATTTGACTGATTTTAAGTCAATTCTTGGAAAATCATCTGTTGTTGAAGATAACAAAGCTGTGGGTTCAGTAATAGGTTAGTATTACATTATATTCGTTATACATATTAATAATATTTTTGTTCTACATGTTTAAAAAACTGACATAGATTTGTAATCCGTTGTTATTTTAGACCTCATTGGATATGTGGTGATTTGCTATGACATAGAGGATACCGTGACAAAACTAGGACCTGGGAAAAGGCTTAATTTAAAGCTGACTGATTTAGAGTAAGTATAATTAAACAGTTTCATTATATCATATTTATTTAACTTTTTTTTTATTAATTTGTTTATTTTTAATATGTATCAGTGATGAGGAGCTTGGTGTGACTCTTTGGGATGAATTTGCCATTGAGATGCACGCATTCATGACTCGCAAAGATAGGGAGAAGGATGTCTTTCTACTTATTCAGTTTGCATCAGTAAAGCTTCATCAAGGTAAGTAAAGGCTGATATAATGAATTTGATATTACTTTTTTTTTAGTATTGTTTATTTATAATTTTAGATTATATTTCCATTTTAGATAAGCGGAGTGTCTCAAATGCATTTAGTGCAACGAAGCTGTTCATTAACTCCGCAGTTGATGAAATCGTTAGCTTTAAAGAACGGTAATTTTTAATTTTTCCGTTTGCATCTAAATGATTTGTTCGCTCTATAAATTTTAAAGTATATTGTGATATTAACTTATGTTTTGTTGGGTTAGATATTTTGCAAAGTATGGAAAAGAAAGGGCCATAAGTGGTAACGAGTCAGGTTCTGTTTTGGCTGCTTCGGAAGAGGATTTGTTTGTTAATTCTGAATATAGTCCCCTAGCGTTTGTTTCTATAATTGCTGAGGTAATTTGAATTATTGAATACTAATATATATTTATGTTGTATTCTTGGTGTGTTGTGTATGTACAACTTTTAATTTTTTTTTTTCGCGCTAGAATAAACATTTGGTCGTGGTTGCTACAATTAAGGGGATATGTACTAAAAAACTGTGGTATTATGAGGCGTGCACGGCCTGCCATTTCAAAGTTGAAAAGGAATTTGGGGTAATAGAGAATGCAGATGGAATTCCTGATATTGCTGAGCGGAAGTTTAAATGTAGTAATAAAACATGCAAGGTCCAACCTGTAAACGCTGAGTACAGGTATAATCTAAATAAATTTAATTACTTTTTTTTGTTGGTTATTAATCTTTATTTCATTAGATTTCTATTATTATTATATTTTGTTTTGTTATTTTTTAAAGGTTCAAAATTCCTCTTATTGTTCAAGACTCAACTGGAAGTGTTTCTCTAACTCTTTTTAATCGAGAATCAATTAGGATGTTAGGGAAGACGGCTGCAGAAATTGTCAACAGACAGGACCAGGTTTTAACTAATAATTCATTTTATTAGATAATATTGATTTTTACATACACGTTATAAACAGTTAACCAATATTATTTTGTATTTACAGTCTGATGAGTTTGAGGATTTTCCAACCGAGTTTAAGCAGTTGATTGGAAAGAAGTTAGCGTTTCACATTAAGGTGACAAAATACAATGTTGATCACAACATTGAGTATTATGCTATTAATAAGGTTTCAAATGATGTTGATATTATTAAGAAGATTGAAGATAAGCATTCCATTGAGAAGGTATGTGTAATACAGTTATATATTTCATTTGGTATGATAGTGATATTCTATTTATATATGTTTTTTTGTACTAAATCAGAGTGATGATCTAAATCAAAATGATGCTTCGCCGGGTGATCAGCAGCCAAATACGGTTTCGTTGAAGGTGAGGTTTATTTTATTTTGTGTTGTTTCGGTATGTATTAGTAGATGGCATTCATTTATATTTATTTTTTCTTTTTTAGGATGCGCAATCGTCAACGGACGAGAATGTCACTCCAACGTCTACTGTTGCTGAAGATGCTAATAAAAGTACCTATGGTGATCTTAAAAGAAACCTGGAAGATGTTTACAAAGCAGAGGATCTGTCACTTTCTAATGTTAGTGATGCAGATCAGAAAGAAGATGGAATCGTCGGAGATGCAAAAGAGGATGGAAGCAGTGGAGATACAAAAGAGGAGAGGCGTTCAAGCAGAGCAAGTGCGAAGAAGCGGATGTTGGTTCCAAAAAAAGAGAAATAGATTTATCCATTCACCAATTCACCAGCTGATTTAGTTGTTGCTGTTTTTTATTTCGGACATGTTTGGTTTTTTTCGTTGTTTGATTGTTTCTTTTTTCGTGTCGTTCTAAGACTACTTTATCTTTGATTAATAAAATGGTGAATGGTTTTCTTACATTATAGCGTTTTGATCTTCAAAGAATCAACCTAAAGCATGCATTTACAGTGAAAGCCTTTAGCTTTTGTGTTTATTCAATAGATTTGAAATTGAATTGGTGTGTTTTATTTGAATAGAAAACATAATTATATGCAACGAGAGAAACCCTTTAGCTTTTGACCATAACTAGGTGACCAGTCCAATTAAACAAAAAGGTAAATGTTGAAATTGGGCTTCAAGTAATTTATTGGTAAATGGGCTGAATTTATATATATTACAAATATATATTACAAATTGGGCTTCAAGTAAACAAACACTATTATCATTTGCAACTTACGGGTATATATATTACAAATTATCAAAGATATATTAAGCTCTATGTTGCTTTTCAAGTCTTATTTTGAATCTGTGTTGGAAGTTGAAATTATTATTTCCTAGCATTATTTAATTTGTAACTAACTCTTCACCATTATCATTTGCAACTACTTTACAAATAATTATGAAAATTTATAAAAATTCATTTCCCTCTCAAATTGAAGAATATTGGCGTGAAGAATGAAAGAGGAATTGACCAAGTAGAAGCTCAAAGTTTGTTGCAAATTGACTTATAAAATTGATTGTGCTGGTCTTTCATATTCACGTTACAATTTTTGGGAGCATTTCGAAAGTTTTGTATCTTCATTTAAAGGCCACCATTTTAAGTCATTATCATATATCATCTTCTCTATTGGTTTGAAGTTAGAATCATAATTACCGTCCTTTTGATATGTTTATATGGTTGCATATAATCAATCACATGATTGCTCTCAAAAACAAAGGTTTTGATGTTTGATATTATTCAGGTAAGTATAGTATCTTTTAATTTAAAGGTTTATTTCTAATATGATTATTATTGTTGGTATTTCTTTGTTTACTTTGTTCATGTAATCGACATTTTTATATATATATATATATCTTTTTTCGTTTTGGAGGAACATGGCTAAAAGAACATTTGAGCATTCTTCTTCATGTTTACCAAATCCTGTCAACAATAATGAAACATCCGATGGTAACATTTTTATTACTTAAGTATTGGTGTTTGGTAATTTGTATTTGATTTATTTTGTTATAATGTTGATTCAATTGTTTGTAGGTAATTTAACGAGGACACCTTTGTCACAAATTACAAATGGTATGGATAAAAATATATTTTCAGCTTAGGAGTTTTCTTATAATGTTGATATTTTTTTCTCATGTTCCTGTTAATGGTTTTTTACAGTTATTACTCCGGATCCTGTTACTCCTACTGAAGCTTCTGTGAATCGAAAAGTTAGAAGGATATATTTGGATAAAAGAAAATGTGATCAGGGTGAAAACATTCCAAACTCTAATAGCAATTTATCTACATCCGATATAAGGTCGTCGATTCTTAAAGATAAAGAAAATACAACGGCACATAGATATGCGCTAAGGAGTTTGCGTAGTACTCCTAGCACTACGAACCATACAAGTTCGTTGAATAATATCGGCAGCGGTATGTTTTTTGGATCAAAGATTAAAGTAATATTTACTTATATTAACATTTTTTAATATATATAATTTGTTTTCTGTTTAGGTACATATGTTCGTATTGAAAAAAATAGTACGCCATCAAGTTCTACTGCTCAATTTGTAATGTCTTCATTGGTAACGAGATCTGCAAATTCAGGTTCCAGAAATGAAAGTTCGTGTTTATCAAAGTTATCTGCCGGGAAGCGTAAGTTTGTTAGTAAGGCAAGTAATATTAATGTCGTACCAATGATTGACTTGACAGAAGATTTAGAAGATGATGAAGAGCCAATCAGAGGTATCTCTAAAGGTATTCAATTATTAATACGTTGGTAATAGTTTTAACTTAATTGAATCATCCTTTTTTTATAAATTGTTTCCTCATTACTTTGTAAATATTTTCAATTATAGATTACTTAGATCATGGTGATCAAGATGT
The DNA here is from genome assembly GCA_030844895.1 of Ambrosia x helenae. Classification (NCBI taxonomy): domain Eukaryota; kingdom Viridiplantae; phylum Streptophyta; class Magnoliopsida; order Asterales; family Asteraceae; genus Ambrosia; species Ambrosia x helenae. The sequence continues at coordinate 1,196,707 of JAUTDX010007030.1, read as the reverse complement.
TAAATGTGGAATCTGTAATGCAACATTATGGAAACTTGAGGCTGGTAAAGGAAAAATAACCCTTCAGAAGGTTTGTTATTCTCTATGTTGTGGTTACGGGCGTGTAGAGCTACCTGATTTTAAAGATGCCACATCAAGTTATCAAGATCTGTTTCGGCGCAAAGATGATATAAGCAAGTATTTCCTAACACACATTCGTCGCTTTAATTTTATGTTCTCTTTTACTTCTATGGGTGGAACGATTGATTCAACAATCAATACGGGAAATGCTCCTTATATATTCAGACTTGGTGGCCAAAATTACCATAGAATGGGAAGCCTTCTTCCAAAAGAAGGAGAACAGCCAAAATTTCACCAGTTATATATATATGATACCGATAATGAAGTGACAAATAGACATTCGTTGTTCATGTATGTATTTCTAAGATTTATATATTTTAGTTTATATTATCTTTTAGTTTTTTAACAATAATTTATTCTATCATGTTTAACACCAATATATTTTTTTTGTAGCGGTGACAAACGGAATGGGTCTACTAAATGTTCAAAGACATTAGATATTGCCATCATTGAAGCTTTAAAGGCTATGTTAGATAACAACAACCAGCTTGTGAAATCTTATAGGATGGTACGTGACTCTTTTAAGGAAAATCCTCATGTTAATCTTAAGCTGCGTCTCATTTGTGAAAGAGTGGAAGATGGTAGGACATATAATTTACCAACAGCTTCTGAAGTTGCTGCTTTGATATTGGGAGACATTACTGAAGCTCTTGGTAAGCGAGATATAATTGTTGAAAAAAACAATGGTTTTCTAAAGCGTATTAGTGAGTTGCATCCATCATATTTGGCTCTTCAATATCCGCTTTTATTTCCGTATGGTGAGGATTGTTATCGAATAGATATTCCACATAGAAAAACAGAGGATTCAGAAACAAGTAAACGTCCGTATTGTACTATGCGAGAATTTTTTGCGTACCATGTTCAAGATAGGGTAGAGAAATTCTCATTGATTCTGAATGCTGGTAGACTGTTTCAGCAATTTTTGGTTGATTCTTACACCATGATTGAAACTGAGCGACTTAACTTTGTACGTTACTCGCAAAATGATCTTAGGTGTGACACATATGAGAATATTCAGAATCAGCATAAAGATGGTAATAAAGATTTTTCCAAGTCCGGCAAACGTGTAATACTACCGTCGTCTTTTACTGGTGGAGCTCGGTATATGATGCAAAATTACCTCGATGCAATGGCTCTATGTAAGTGGTACGGCTACCCAGATTTTTTTATTACTATTACATGTAACCCGAAATGGCCGGAGGTAAGGAGGTTTCTTAAGGATAAAACAGTTAAGTCGGAAGATAGGCCTGATATTTTATGCCGTATTTTTAAAATGAAGCTTGATACGTTCTTGAAAGATTTAAAGGAGAAGGCAGTTCTAGGAAAGGTTCAAGCAGGTATTTACTTAATCAATTTGAATGTGTCCATTTAAGTGAGTAGATTTGATAAAATATTAATGAAATTTATTGTTTTTAATTATTTGTTTTTTAATGAAAGTAAAATTTTTACTTTTTAGTTATCTGTTTTTAATGAAAGTAAATATTAAATTCCGGTTTCTTACCATGTGTTTCTTTGTTGAAGATTGCATCTATTATAATTGTTATTTTTTTTTTAAATTTTCGAGTATGATAATAGATAGGCTTTAGCGTGTAACTCAAGTATTGTTATTTCCAATAGTTCATAAAAATATAATTATATTTATAAAAGCATAATATTCGTTCTACAATTTTGTAATTGAAAATGTTTTTACTTTTCTTATGTAGTTGTTTACACGGTGGAGTTTCAAAAACGTGGTCTTCCACATGCTCATATTTGCTTATTCATGGATGTTGATCACAAGCTTCCGACTGTTGACCATATAGAACCGTTTATATCTGCTGAGATTCCTGATAAAAGAGAAGATCCGGAATTGCATCTTCTTGTGAGTGAGTACATGATGCATGGTCCATGTGGAGAAGCTAATATGAAGTCTCCATGTATGCGTGACAGGAAATGCACGAAAAAGTTTCCAAAGAAGTTTTCACCTGAAACGTGCATTGATGCTAAAGGTTATCCGATATACAGGAGACGAGACTCGGGAAATTTTGTTCAGAAGGGTGATGTTCAGTTGGATAATAGATATGTTGTTCCATATAATAAGTATCTTTTAAAGAGATACCAAGCTCATATCAATGTAGAATGGTGCAACCAGGCAGCTTCTATCAAATATTTGTTCAAGTATATAAACAAAGGACCTGATAAAGCGTCTATGGCTATTGTACCGGATGATAAGCAAGATGTCTCTGATCTACCAACGGACGAGATAAAGGAGTATTATGATGTTAGATACATATCTGCATGTGAAGCATCATGGATAATTTTTAAATTTGATGTTCATTACAGATATCCTTCTGTTACTCGACTTCCTTTTCATCTTCCAGGTCAACAGAACGTGGTATTTGGCGCAGAGGATCATGTTGATGATGTTTTAAAAAAAAGTTCTGTGGCTTCATCAATGTTTTTAGGCTGGATGAAGCTTAATGAAACGGATCCAGTTGCAAGAGAGCTTAGCTATGTGGAGTTACCAACAAAGTTTGTGTGGAAACTTAAAAAACGTTGTTGGGAGACAAGGATTACAGGTCGTACAGTTGGTCGTGTTCATTCAGTTTCTCCAGCTCTTGGAGAGGCTTATTTTTTGAGGATTCTTCTTAACAAAGTGAAAGGACCGAAATGCTTTGAGGATATTAGAAGTTATAATGGTCAAATATTTCCTACATTCAGAGATGCCTGCTTTGCACGTGGACTTCTAGATGATGATATGGAGTATATTGAGGCAATTAGAGAAGCAAATCTTAGTGGAGATGGTCGTTTTCTTCGTGCTTTGTTTGGAACAATGCTTTTGTCTAATACTCTTTCCAGACCTGATTATGTTTGGGAGCAAACATGGACGATTTTATCTGATGGAATTCTCTATGCACGGGAAAAGCATTCTAATGTTCGAGGTACCATCATAAACTTTTTTTTTTTTTTTTTTTTTGCTGTTACATGATATTAACAGTAGGACGATTTGAATTAATACTTGCATATAAGGCATTTTAATATGCATGATGCTCCCTGATTGTGTCCGTATTTGTTTTTTTTTTATATATTTAATGTTTTTTAATCTATTGCATTTGTTTTTTCTATGATTTAGATTTATCGCTTACCGAAGATCAGATAAAGAACTTGACTTTGGCTGAGATTGAAAAATTTTTGCTACGAAATAACTCAAGTTTAAGGAGATTTTCATGTATGCCTTTTCCGGATGATCAATCAATAGCTTCAGCTCAGAATCGTTTAATCAATGAGGAGTTGAATTATGATCGTACGGAATTAGTTAATGAATTTGACCCCATGTTTAACTCATTAACTGATGAACAGAGACAAATTTTTGATGAAATTATGAAAGCCGTGGATGGTCAGAAGGGGGTATTTTCTTTGTTTATGGTTACGGTGGAACTGGAAAAACTTATTTATGGAAGACATTGTCAACGGCAATACGAGGTAGAGGTGATATTGTGTTAAACGTTGCATCAAGTGGTATTGCATCTTTGTTACTGTCAGGGGGTAGGACCGCACATTCTCGCTTTTCTATTCCTATTAATGTTAATGAAGATTCACAATGCCATATCCCAGCAAACAGTGCTCTTGCTCATTTATTGAAAGAAACAAAGTTGATCATATGGGACGAAGCTCCAATGATACATAAGCATGCAATTGAAGCACTCGATAGGTCAATGTCAGATTTATTCAATGGTGATGTTTCGAGAAATGCTGATACACCTTTTGGAGGAAAAGTTTTTGTTTTTGGTGGCGATTTTAGACAAATCCTTCCTGTTGTTCCAAATGGAAGTAGGCAACAAATTGTTAATGCAGCTTTAAGCTCTTCTTATTTATGGAACAAATGTAAAGTGCTAAGGTTAACTAAGAACATGAGGCTGACCGTTGGATCTAATACCCGTGATTTGAAAGAAACTGCAACATTTGCAAAATGGTTGTTGGACATCGGTGAGGGGAAGGTTGGAGGTGATAACGATGGCGAAGCAATTATAGAAATTCCTGATGATCTCTTAATAAAGGCGTCGTCTGATCTGATTGAAAGTCTAATAGAGTTTGTTTATCCAGATATTCTACAAAACTATAAAAATCCTGAATTCTTCCGTGAATGTGCAATTTTGGCTCCTAAAAATGATGTGGTCCATGAGATTAATGATCGTTTGCTCTCTATATTTCCTGGTGAAGCAAAAGAGTATTTGAGTGCGGATTCTCTTTGTCCGGATGAGAAGAGAAATGAAGAGATAAATGATGACGTATACTCTCCGGATGTTCTAAACGGACTGAAAGCTTCTGGGTTGCCTAATCATCGTTTGGTGTTAAAGGTTGGTGTTCCTGTTATGCTGCTAAGAAATATTGATCAACAGAATGGATTGTGCAATGGTACAAGACTACAAATTAAATCACTGGGTAAACGTGTTATAGAGGCTGAAATAATATCAGGGGGTACCATTGGAACCCGAACTTATATTCCAAGAATTACTATGATACCATCTGACAAAAAGATTCCATTGAAGTTCCAGAGAAGGCAGTTTCCCATATGTGTTTGCTTCGCAATGACGATAAATAAAAGTCAAGGACAATCACTTGCTAGAGTTGGTTTGTTTTTAAAACAACCCGTATTCACCCATGGGCAGTTATATGTTGCTCTTTCAAGAGTAAAGAGTAGATCCGGAGCAAAATTACTAATTTTAGACGAAGATGGTGAGGCTACGAATAAGACGACCAATGTTGTTTACAAAGAAGTCTTTAGACACTTAAAGTAATTGAATGTTTTTTCTATTGTATCAAGAACGTCATTTTATTTAATGTAAATCATGTGTTACTACGGTAATTTTAAAAGTTGTATCAGTCTCAAAGATGAAAAAGAAAATGCATCTTGAGTCATAGAAGTGATGACTGACTAAAACGATCTACTAAAGGTATGTTGAAATCGATGTTTGACATGAAAGATTTTTATCCAGTGTATATGATTTTAGGCATCACACAAACCCAAATAAATTTAAAAAGTGTAAACATATGACATGGTTGGCTCATTGCCTTTATATTATTATTACTTTTTTTTTACTTTTAAAGACCCATGTAAAATCAAAGCCAATTGATAAACAAATTAGAAGCTCAAACTCCTTATTTAGACAAATGCAAGAAGGTAATATTCACATTTTTGGAAATTAAAATTTAGAATTCTTAGTTTTGCTTTATCCAGACTTGAGTTCGGTTTTCAGGAAACGAACATACTCGTGTTGTACCATCTCTCATCCGTTCACGGGATCAAATGCGCACCTGTAGAAACTGATTATTTCACAGATTATTATTAGTTACCAGAACAGGTGCATATATAAACCATATTCAATTATCTTATCACAATTTATTTCACAGATTATAATAATAATAACTATCACCAATTTCAAATACAATTATCTTATCACAAATTTGAAGTAAACTTTAAAGGATAATGATTATCTTTTCATCTTCTTATCTCTATATCTATATGTTTTTTATAAAGATTTGCATCATGACTATTATAAATTGTCTAAGAAACTTATTAGTTGATACACCAAAATTTCCAGCCGAAGTGGAGTTCAAGTATACTGAATTAATCTTCACACTTTCATCCCCTGTAAGTCATACGTACATTCAATTCTGTTAGGTTGATTACATGTTGTCGATCAGGAATATTACTGCAAAATCGTTAAAAAAAATCACATATGGTGAAGATGATTTTATTTTTGTTAAGCTTTAATCTGTTAATCTGTTTAATTATCGAACTGTTGCTGTTCACGATTCTGTAATGTTTACGATTTGGAGCTAATATTGATGACATAAACATGTTAATAAACCCTATCGGCAAGGTATGATGTTCTGTGGTTTTGTTTTACATAAAGGTGGCAAACTGGGCTGTCCGTAATGCCACCAGCATTGTCACTAATGGGCTCTTGGGATGCTGAGCATAAACATGTTCAGCATTGTCACGATTCTGTAATGTTTACGATTCTGTAATGTTCAGCATTGTCACCAGCATTGTCACGATTCTGTAATGTTTACGATTCTGTAAACATTGAAACAATGTCGCAACATAGCTATAATTCGTTAATTGTGGAAAGATACAGTTCGATAATTGGTGGAACTTACAGAATCGTTGAAGAAGACTATAATTGAAGAAAGAGTTCGTTAATTGTGGTCACTCCGGTCTAAATTGCCTCGGCAGAAAACCTAAGAGATACTATATAAGGAAGACACAATAATCTTTGATGAAGTTAATTAGAGATACTTAAGTTGAAGAAACATCCGGGAAAATCAGAAGTTTCTGTTTCGAGTAGCTTAGGGTGCAGGTTGGTTCCACATTGCAGTGGTATTGTCGTCGCCCGCCGCGCCCCTAATTGAAGAAATCGTTGAAGAAGACTACAATTTGTGGAAAGAGACTATAATTGAAACAATGTCGCAACATTATTCTATAAAATTTCAAAAGGAATAGTAAACTCCTCTTAAAATACCAATTACTTAGCTATAATTGAAACGTTAATTGTGTGAATAATGTCGCAACATAACTTTCGCTTAATAAATTCCCATTTTTTTTTTAATTTGTATGTTGTCTACGCCTTGATGTTCGATGTTGTTTTATAACATTATACATGATTTCATATGTATACAGGTTGAAAAGATGCTTCCATCGTTTTATATAGAGCTAATTAACGTTGTGGCACACTTTATGGTATTACAAAATCTATGATTATTCATTGTTTTCAATATTTATTATGCACATTATATGTTATTTTTTGATATGTTTCACATAAATGCAGGTCTTACCGTCTTGGTTTTTCACTCAGTATCTTCAAAGTATTTGTTGTAACGTTGTTATACAAGTTGATGCTAATAAGTCTTACAAAATACGTGTATCCAAAAGAGATGGTGAACCGGTATTCTCCGAAGGTTGGAAGACGATGATTGATGATCTACATCTTAATCAGGGAGATTTATTAGTTTTTAACCCGTATGATATGCATACGTATCAGCTTGACGTTTTTCCTCTTGGAATTGAATGGAATAGCTTGGATGATTGCCGAAGGAACAACATGAATATCACTGCTGCAGCTTTAGATAACGATAAACGACATGTTGCGTTATTTGCACATCGCGTTTATCAAGATACACCGTACTTCTTGGTATTGTTTGTTTTAATTACCTAAAGAATATACTTATTTTATTTATACGATGTTAATTATTCTTTATCTGTGCAGATTATTCCTGATTTATTTGCCAAAAGCATGAATTACGATAAACTGGAAAACAAGGATGTTTCAGTTTTTCTGAATGATGGCATTGAGAAGAAAGTGAGGGTGGAAAAATTTGATAAACAGTTTGTGTTTATTAATGGTTGGTCAGAATTATTCAAAAGCTTGCCTTTGGTTCCATACCTGATTGTATGTCATCAGGTTGACACACTAAAGATTAAGCTTAACATTTTTGTTGAGGATGGTTATCAGTTTATAATTTCGAAAGAAAAAGTTCCTCATGTTACGGACGGAGATATAGGATATGTCCGGTTTCAAAACATGATATCTACATTAAATGCCAACAAAGTTTATCATGAGTTCACCATAATTGCTCGAAACCGCCTTGTGAGTATTTTTTTCGCTGTTTATATTATCAATATTACTAATTTATTAATCAAAAACTTAATATATTTTTATGTTAATTTACAATTCATTATAAAAGTCATTATATGTTTACCTTTTGTAGCGTCTTCCAAGGAGAATTGTTAAGATGGCGGAATTTGAAAAAAACAGTCTCATAACTGTAAGGAATCTTCAAGGTATTCAATGTATAATGTCTCTTCGTAAGGAAATGTCAAATGGAGAAATTAGATTTGCTATACAAGAGTGGGGTGATTGGCTGAAGGTAAATGAAATAGCAAATGGTGATTTTGCTACATTTAGGTATTTCAACGCAGAAGGTGTGCTTATACTAACTTCAGTTTCCAAAATGAAGAAACGTCAAATTAAGAAGCGCAAGGCGAAAAGGAAAACTTCATATGTTTGATAATTATGTCGTATTTATTTTTCCATTTATTTATTATTACTTTCTTTTTTTAATATTGGCTACTATGTGAACTTAGCAATTCAGCTATGACATTATGTTTGCTTTTAGTTTTTCATGTTAGTTAATTCTTTGTTTTTTGTATTTTATTTAAATATTATGTTGGATATATTGACAAAGGTATCAAAAACTTAATTAAATCGCAAAAATAATATATTTTTACAAATAACTTTTTGTCAAACTCCTTGGTATAAGTTGTTAAAAGTTATATTAACACTCATTAGTATAAATTGATAGATAGAAATCATGTCAATTCTTTTATAAAATAATCGTTAATTTTAATATGCCAATAATCAATTAGCATTGTAACTTACTTCCTTTGTATAATAACTTATATTCATTATGAACAATAATGTAGCGAATCCCGTGCATCGCACGGGTACTAAACTAGTATATATATATATATATATATATATATATATATATAGGGGAAAGTTAATTTGAGAACACCTATATTTCGTGCGAACCGTGAGAACGGCATCTAAAACCATTCAAATTCCAAATTTCTTTTTACACTTGTCTTTATTACTAAAATTCCATCTCAAAAACACAAATTACGCGTAAAAATTCAAACGTATACGGAAATAATTTGTTTTTTACACATGTGTAAATTTGCTGTTTATACATGTGTAAACTGTTTCATTTACACATGTGTAAAAAGTTAATTTAAAAGTGTTTTTGCCAGAAAAGATGACTTATTTGGAAAGAAAATTCATTTATTAATGTTGTATTTTGATTATAATGGGATTTGTATTAAAAAAATTGATTTTGATTGATTTTTGTACTTGTTCTCACAATATTTAGCGTTCTCAAGATAACCCTCCCCTATATATATATATATATATATATATATATATATATATATATATATAGGGGAAAGTTAATTTGAGAACACCTATATTTCGTGTGAACCGTGAGAACGACATCTAAAACTATTCAAATTCCAAATTTCTTTTTACACTTGTCTTTATTACTAAAATTCCATCTCAAAAACACAAATTACGCGTAAAAATTCAAACGTATACGAAAATAATTTGTTTTTACACATGTGTAAATTTACTGTTTATACATGTGTAAACTGTTTCATTTACACATGTGTAAAAAGTTAATTTGAAAGTGTTTTTGCAAGAAAGATGAATTATTTGGAAAGAAAATTCATTTATTAATGTTATATTTTAATTATAATTAGGTTTGTATTGAAAAAAAATGATTTTGATTAGTTTTCTCACTTGTTCTCACGGTTCTCGCGATATTTAGCGTTCTCAAGATAACCCTCCCCTATATATATATATAAGCTCGCCACTATGTGGCAAACGGAGAACTCTACATTGTTAATTTGTTATCTTTATCCTTAGTCCACCCATGCAAATTTTGGTAGCAACATTTAACAAATAAACTACTGGAATCATATGTTATGAGCATAGATTTATTGAACGGTTGTTTCACCAAATACATAAACACGACGTATGCGATCTTATGATCATTTCAACACGCATATTTTTCTTTACATCAATATTGTAGTAACTTACATGAATGGTCCTGAAGCATGATGTTTGGCCCAAATTTTGGATTTCGTCCCTAGAGTCCAAAGTTTGTGGATTTTGTCCCCCAACGACTTTCTTCTCTTTCAATTCTTGTCCAAGAATCTAACGAGGTTCAATTTATTTTCTTTTACGCTGTGTGTTAAAATGTTACATTACATGAAACTTAGACACTTTTATTTTTGTGTTAAATATTAGGTAATAATCTTAGTAGAATTGCTGGACAAGTGAATGTGGGCTTAGTAGATTAGCTGGAAAAGTGATCGTTGTGGGCTCAGATGGACAAGTCTGCTAAAGAGTAATATTAATGTGAAGGCTGGGCCTAGTAGAGACATTGATCCAGGCCCAGTACAACTGAACGTAATAGTGGCCCAGTGTCCATGTCATCAATCCGTGTGATGTTATTAGGAGAGATCTGGACCATTGATTGAAGAAACACAAATGATTTATGATCGTTGGATTTGTGTTAGTTTGGCACGAGTTTCTTAGCCTATAAAAGACTTTCTCTCTCGTCCAGAGATCACTTTTGATCTTCTGTTCAGTTTTATTAGTTCATATCTCTCTCATTCTTTCTTTAGATATTATTCAGATCTAGGGTTTGATCATACGTCTGATCTTGTAATCTGTTAGGTCTTGGTTGTAATAGTATCAGATCATCATGTTGATGATCTAGAATGTTAGTTTGAGAGTTGTAGTGAGGTTTCTTTGTATTCTGAGTTTGTTTCTTTAATAAAAGCTTCAAGTATTTGGGTTTAATCTCTGATATACCATAAATTTGACATGGTATCAGAGCTTTAGGTTAAGCTCTGGTTGTGGTTTTTTCTTGAATCCGCTGCTGGTTAAGGAGGCAATCTTCTGGATCTGTTCGTTGAAAGATTGGAAGCTTATCTTCTTTATTGCTCTCTGATACACAACCCTAAGTGAAGGTTGTGTATTACGAGTTATTGGAGAAACCCTAACTTGGGTGATACTCGGTGAGATCTTTCCTTGTTCGTTTCAGTTCTTGTTATTTTTAGAGTTGTCTAAGGAGTCTACTGTTCAGGGCTTGAGTCTCTGTTTAGCTGTTAAGGTTGGGATTAGGTCTTAGGAGGCTCCCTAGTGAGGACCTGCGTAGACACCATTTGAGTGACGAATCTACGATCTGGATCACCCACGGGGCTTCGCCGTTGTGTTTTGATTCTTGGTTTGTTTTGTGGTTCTTGATTGTGATCTTTTAGGGTTGTGTGTTATTGATTGTTATCTGTGCTTCTTGTTTGAGGTAAAAACTGTTAAACAATGGCTGATGATGATAATTTGAATGATAATAATGAAATTGATAACCCTAACCCTGATATTAATAATAATAATATGGTCATAAGAACTCAGATAAACAAACTTGATGCTAGTGATCCATTATACCTGCATGCTAGTGATTCTGCTAACCTTACTATAGTTACTGTAAAACTAAAAGGTACTGAGAACTATAATGTGTGGTCTAATGCTATGATATTAGCCTTACAAGTTAAAAACAAATTAGGGTTCATAACTGGTGACTGTGTTAAACCTGATAATGATCCCATACTAGCTAGACAGTGGGACAGATGCAACTCTGTAGTACTAACTTGGATTCTAAATTCAGTTTCTGAGGAACTGTATTTAGGACAAGTTTATTCTAAACTTGCATCTGAAGTATGGAAAGATTTGAAAGAAACCTATAACAAAATTGATGGATCTGTTGTGTTTGAGTTATATCAGAAAATTAACTTCTTTTCACAAAATGGGTCTAGTGTGTCTGAATACTATCATAAACTGAATGTTATGTGGAAACAGTTAGATCAAATCTTACAATTACCTGCTTGTGTTTGTGAAGCTTCAAAACAGTTTAATGACTTTAATCATTTGATTAAGCTCATGCAGTTCCTAATGGGCCTTGATGAGATATATCAGTCTGTTAGGACTAATCTTTTGATTAGAGAGCCATTACCAACTGTTAAAGAAGCTTTCTCTGTTGTGTCAAGAGAAGAGTCTCATAGGAACTCTAACTTGACTAGTGGGTTAAAAGATAATAGTCAAACTGTAGGATTCTTAGCTAAGGCAAATTTGTCTAATGAAATTAAAAGAAAGAATTCTAAAATTGCTAATCAGAATTTGAAATGTACCCACTGCAATAAAGTGGGACATACTGTAGACAAATGTTTTGAGATTGTAGGCTATCCTTCTTGGATGAAGTATAGACCTGGTCAAAACAAAAAGTCTACTAATAACAACAGTATAAATACATCTACTGTTGAACCAAGTGATTCTTCTAGTGTGTTTACTTCTGAACAGATTTCTCAGTTATTAAGTCTGTTAAGCAAGAAGTCTGAAGAGTCATCCTCTGCCTGCAACTCTGCAGGTAAGAGTGTTCATTGTTTTTCTGCTACTTGGGGTAACTATAGACCTGTGTTTGCTTTTTCTAGTATAAGTGAAGGATATAAATTACTGGGGTGGATTTGTGATTCAGGGGCTAACCAACATATGGTAATGAGTGACAAAAACATGATAAATCTAATAGATGTTTTGGAATACAATATAACTGTAAGACATCCAAATGGAACTAGTGCAAGAGTCACTAAAATAGGAGATATCAAGTTAAATGATAAAGTCACTCTATATGATGTGTTTGTTGTTCCTGATTATGCTGTAAATCTACTTTCTGTACATAAACTTGCCAAGGATAGTAAGTTGGTTGTATTGTTTGATGAAAACAATTGTTACATTCAGGATTCTTTCACAAAGAAAACCCTGGTGACTGGTAATCAACTTGATGGCCTGTATTTTTGTGGTAAGTCTTCTGTGTTTACTAGTATTAGTTGTAATAATGTAGAGGTCACCAGTTTGTGGCATTCTAGACTTGGTCACCCTTCTGAAGTTGTTTTAAAGGTCCTTAAAAATGATCTTAAACTTAAAACTTTTGACAGTCACTCACCCTGTGAAACATGTCACAAAGCTAAACAACATAGAGAACCTTTCCCATTAAGTGAACATAAAACTTGTAAATTAGGAGAAATTGTCCACTTAGATGTTTGGGGACCTTATAGGATAAAAAGTAGAGAAGGATTCAGATTCTTCCTGACCATAGTTGATGATTTTACAAGGTGTGTGTGGGTTTATCTTATGAAACATAAAGATGAAGTGTTTGAAAATGTTCTTCATTTTACTGCTTGTTTGAAAAATCAATTTGAAAGAAATGTTTTGATTTTTAGGTCTGATAATGGAACAGAATTTGTAAATCAAAATTTCAAACAATTTTGTAAGATAAAAGGTATAACACACCAAACTACTTGTATTTACACACCTCAACAAAATGGCATTGTTGAAAGAAAACATAGGCACCTTCTTAATGTGGCTAGGTCTTTACTTTTTCAAGCTAGTTTGCCATTGAGATTTTGGTCAGAATGTGTATTAACTGCTTCTTATCTAATAAACAGGACACCCTCTTCAGTGTTAAAAGGTAAAACACCCTATGAAATGTTATTTGGATTTAAACCTTCACTTGATCACCTTAGAGTATTTGGATGTTTGTGCTTTAGTACAGTCTTAAATAATCCTGATAAGTTTGAAAGTCATGCTGATAAATGTGTTTTTTTAGGATATTCTTTTGAGAAAAAGGGTTATAAACTATGGAATTTAGAAACTAAGCAAGTCTTGTTTTCAAGGGATGTGAGGTTTTATGAAACCATATTTCCTTTTAAAGAATCAAAAAATTTATCTAGTCTTGACTCTGTTTCTGATAAAAATATTAACAATATAAACTTTTTTGATTTGTATGAAAGTCTAGAGAACAAACATTCAAATGGGCTAGGGGTTCCCAATGATGAGTTGAAGGGTATAAACATAAATAATCTAGATGGTCATGGGTCTCAGCAACCAGTTACAGATCCTGAGTCTACCACTGGTAGGGCTGAGACTCAGCAACCTGGAAACTTAGGGTCTGAAACAGGTAGGGCTGGGTGTGATAATCTTGATGAAACTTCTGTTTCTGAGGGAAATACAACACCTGAACCTAATCTGAGTGTTAGAAAGTCTTCTAGACAATCTGTACTTCCTAAAAAAATTAAGTGAATATGTCATTGAAGGAAAGGTCAAATATGGTTTGGAAAATGTAGTCAACTATTCTAATTTGAGTCCTGAAAATTTTTGTTTTACATCCATGTTAAATAAATCTGTGGAGCCTAAGTTTTATTATCAAGCATGTGATGATCCAAACTGGATTACTGCTATGAATGATGAGATTGAGGCTCTAAACAGAAATAACACTTGGGAATTGGTTGAGTTACCTAGTGATAGGAAACCAATTGGTTGTAAGTGGGTGTATAAGATTAAATATAAGTCTACAGGAGAAATAGATAGGTATAAGGCTAGGTTAGTGGCAAAGGGTTATAGTCAAAGAGAAGGTATTGACTATGATGAAACATTTTCACCTGTTGTGAAGATGATAACTGTTAGATGTGTTTTGTCTGTTGCTGTTCAGTATAATTGGCCATTATATCAACTAGATGTGAATAATGCATTTTTATATGGTGATTTATGTGAAGATGTTTATATGACTTTACCTGAGGGATATTTTGAAAAGGATGATACTAGAGTCTGTAAACTTAATAAGTCATTATATGGGCTTAAACAAGCACCAAGAATGTGGAATGAAAAACTAGTTGGTGTATTGTTAGAAAATGGTTTTGAACAAAGCAAATGTGATTATTCTTTGTTTGTTAAAAATAACAGTGGAGTGTTTATTGTTTTGCTGGTATATGTTGATGATATAATAATTTCTGGTAATAATGAAACTGAAATAAAACTTGTAAAGGAGTTCTTAAAAACCAAGTTCATGATCAAAGATCTAGGAAGTCTTAAATATTTTCTTGGAATAGAGGTAGTGGATTCTAGCAATGGAATCTGTCTAACACAAAGAAAATATTGTTTAGAGTTATTGGCTGAGTATGGCATGACTGCATGCAAACCAGCTAGTAGTCCTATAGATCCAAATTATTTGGTCACTTCCTTAATTGCCAAAGAATCTAGTAGTCTTGTTAATGTTACTGGATATCAAAGGCTAGTAGGAAAGCTGATTTACTTATCTCATACCAGGCCAGATATCTCATATTCTGTGCATATATTAAGTCAATATATGCATAAGCCAACCAAAGCTCACTTTCAGTTGGCTATGAGGGTATTGAGATATTTAAAAACAGCTCCTGGTAAAGGAATATCCATGATCAGATGTCCTGATTCTGAGTTCAATCTGTTGGCTTATGCTGATTCAGATTGGGCGAAGTGCCTTGTGTCCAGAAAATCAGTAACAGGATACTGTATTTTCTTAGGCAAGTCGTTAGTGTCTTGGAAAAGTAAAAAGCAGGCAACAATATCTCGATCCACAGCAGAAGCTGAGTTTCGGTCAATGTGCACTGCAACATGTGAGGTATTATGGTTGATAAATTTGCTTAGTGAACTTCAAGTCCAGGTTAGTGTTCCAGTTACTTTATTTTGTGATAATACAGCTGCAATTTCTATCTCAAATAATCCTGTTTTTTATGACAAAACTAAGCATTTCGAGTTAGACTTATTTTTTCTTAGGGAAAAAGTTATGAAGGGCAGTGTTAAGCCTGTTCATATTAAGTCTGAGGAACAAATCGCTGATATTTTTACAAAAGGATTGGCCGTAAGCCAACATGGAACAGTTTGTAACTGGTTAAATTTAACAGATTGTTTTGGAAATAAAAGTGAGGGGGGGGTGTTAAAATGTTACATTACATGAAACTTAGACACTTTTATTTTTGTGTTAAATATTAGGTAATAATCTTAGTAGAATTGCTGGACAAGTGAATGTGGGCTTAGTAGATTAGCTGGAAAAGTGATCGTTGTGGGCTCAGATGGACAAGTCTGCTAAAGAGTAATATTAATGTGAAGGCTGGGCCTAGTAGAGACATTGATCCAGGCCCAGTACAACTGAACGTAATAGTGGCCCAGTGTCCATGTCATCAATCCGTGTGATGTTATTAGGAGAGATCTGGACCATTGATTGAAGAAACACAAATGATTTATGATCGTTGGATTTGTGTTAGTTTGGCACGAGTTTCTTAGCCTATAAAAGACTTTCTCTCTCGTCCAGAGATCACTTTTGATCTTCTGTTCAGTTTTATTAGTTCATATCTCTCTCATTCTTTCTTTAGATATTATTCAGATCTAGGGTTTGATCATACGTCTGATCTTGTAATCTGTTAGGTCTTGGTTGTAATAGTATCAGATCATCATGTTGATGATCTAGAATGTTAGTTTGAGAGTTGTAGTGAGGTTTCTTTGTATTCTGAGTTTGTTTCTTTAATAAAAGCTTCAAGTATTTGGGTTTAATCTCTGATATACCATAAATTTGACACTGTGTTCTAGAGATTGACTTAAGGGGGGAAGAGAAATGATCTCTCCAATTCCTTTCAAATTAAAAAGATTGAAAATTACCCAAAAAAGCTCTCTATTATCCCTTCCTTTCCCTCCTATAAAAAGCTCTGAAACACATTTTTCCTCTACTTTCTTCCCAATTCTTTCTCTTTCCCCCTTAATTGAAACTCTGCAACACAGCGTTAAACTGCTGTGAGAATACCCCTTTACCCTTGGTCTTCAATGTAAAATTACCCTTTTGTTTCATGTTATAGTGATGTTAAAGGAAAAAAATAATCTTAATTAGCGTTGGTTACCTCGGTTATTCCCTTACTTTTCGGTATTCATGCATATCCCCGTCCCGAGAGGCACAAAATTATTCTTTATATTTTTTTTACTTTTTTTCTCGCTAATAAAGTTACTGAAGTCTATTGTGGATGAAGGTTGTCAATTGGTTGATCAATGAATGTTTTATCGTTGAATATTAGAGGGTTGGGGTCGGGTAGGAGTTTATCGGATAGGAAAGGTGCTTGGGTGAGGAAGTTGAAGGCTGTGAATGATGTTGATTTTGTGATGCTTCAAGAAACGCAAACTGATGATGTTCAAGAGATGGTGTTGAATAAATATTGGGGTAAAGGTGTATTTCAATATGACTGGGTGGGAGCGGTGGGGCGGTCGGGGGGGATCGTTTCTTTGTGGGACGCTAACCGGTTCCGTCTTGTGTCTGTGTTCAAGAGGCGTTGGTTTATGGCGGTTTCGGGTGTTATTTTAGCGAGTGGTAAAGTTTGTACGGTGATTAATGTTTATTCTCCGCAAGCTTTGGTCGAAAAGAGAGCGCTTTGGGAGGATTTGTCTACATTTATTCAACATGTTGATGGTTATTGGGTTGTCGGTGGTGATTTTAATTGTGTTCGCGAGAGCTCGGAAAGAAGAAACTCTAGGTTTAACAGGGTGGAGGCGGATAATTTTAACGAGTTCCTAGATGGGTTGGGTTTATATGAATTTGGTTTGCGGGGTATGAAGTTTACGTTTTAAAGCCGGTAACAAGCTTAGTCGGATCGATAGAATCTTTGTGTCTTGGGATTTCCTTAATGATTGGCCTAATGCAATATACCGTACGCTGGCGCGTGAAGAGTCGGATCACTGTCCACTGCTTCTTAGTGTGGAATCTCGAAACTTTGGTGTTAAACCCTTTCGATTCTTTAACTCGTGGTTGCATAAGGAGGGTTTTGAGGAGGTTGTGCTTAATGGTTTGAATGAAGGTTCGTTTGACGGCCCTCCGGATATGGTGCTGTTCCTCAAGCTCAAGAGATTAAAGAGTATTATTTCTATTTGGGCTTCAAAGATGGCGAGTAATGAAAAGGAGGAGGAATACGGGTTGCGTGCTGAAGTGGACGACTTGGATTCTTTTCTGGATGTTCGAGATTTGACTGAGGCAGAAAATTGGGTTTATGAAGAGGCGACCAAACGTATTTTGGAGTTACAAGATTATAAGGTTAGTGATCTTAGACAAAAGGCTCGGGTTCGATGGGCGAAGGAGGGGGATGAAAATTCTCGGTATTTTCATGGTTTGATTAATAGTAGGCGGGTGAGTAATTCTATTCGGGTCTTGAGGTCGATGGTCGGTGGATTACTAAGCCGAATGCGATTAAGCGGGAGGTGTTCCGGTTTTTTAGAGCCAAGTTTGTGGAAGATTGTCTAGTCCGCCCTCATTTAGATTGTTTCGGTTTAAAAAAGTTGACGTTGCAGGATTCTAGTGACCTTATTCGTCCATTTTCTGAAGCGGAGATTAAGGAGGCGGTGTTCGGGTGTGGGAGTGATAAAGCCCCAGGGCCTGACGGGTTTAATTTTCGGTTTGTTAAAAAATTCTGGTCAGCTCTAGCCCCTGATTTTGTAAGTGTGTTTAATTATTTTTATTCTCATGGTTCTATTAGTAGTGAGGTTGGGGCATCTTTTATTACTTTGGTTCCCAAAGTTAAGGATCCGGTTGGGTTGGGTGATTATCGTCCTATTAACTTGATTGGGGTTGTCAGTAAAGTTATTTCTAAGATGTTGGCGAATAGATTGAAGAAAGTCATGAATAACATTATTAATGAGACTCAGTCGGCTTTTATTTCGGGGAGGTATATATTGGATGGTCCGTTATTAATTAATGAGATATTGTCGTGGGCTAAGAAAAGTGGAAAGGAGTATTTTTTTATTCAAGATTGATTTTGAGAAAGCTTATGATAACGTTAATTGGGGCTTTCTATTAATGATCATGCGTCAGATGGATTTTCCGGATTTATGGTGTGACTGGATTTATGGGGTTGTATCGTCTGCTCGGTCCTCGGTTTTGGTTAATGGGTCTCCGACGTAGGGCTGTTCAAAATCGGATAATCCAAAATTCGAATCCGAAAAATCCGAAAATCCGAATCCGAATTATCCGAAATTTTGGATAATCCGATTTTCGGATATCCGAAAATCGGATTATCCGAAATTTCGGATTCGGATTCGGATCCTGATTTTGAAAATTTTCGGATAATCGGATTATCCGAATCCGAATATTAAAAATATATATATATATAAATATATAATATTATATCAAAATAATAAGTTTTTTTTATATATTTGTTGTTCAAATTTCGTTTATCTAACTTCGATTTTTGTTTTTTTAATAGGTTCACGTTTTAGGCATAAAGGAGAACGTTTTTTATAGTTTTTTTTTATTATTTTTTATTATTTTTTTAATTTTTTTAAGTTTCGGATTATCCGTTGGATGATCCGAATCCGAATCCGAAATTTCGGATATCCGAATTTCGGATATCCGAAATTTCGGATTCGGATTCGGATCTCAATATTGACTATCCGAAATTTCGGATTATCCGAAATTCGGATATCCGAAATTCGGATTATCCGATTTTGAACACCCCTACTCCGACGTATGAATTCGGGTGTGGTAAAGGTATTCGTCAAGGGGATCCAATATCTCCGTTTTTGTTCATTATTATTATGGAGGCGTTGTCTGGGTTAATTAAAAAAGCGTGTCACATTGGTGCGTTTATGGGGGTTGGGCTCCCTAGTGGGGGTCCGAAGGTTACTCATCTTCTGTACGCTGATGATGCTATAGTCATGGGTGAGTGGTCGGATGATAATTTCAAGAGTTTGAGACGTATTCTGAGGATTTTTCACCTGTGTTCTGGGTTGAGGATTAATATCCATAAATCTACTCTGTTTGGAGTAGGGAAACGTTTAGAGGAGGTGGAGGTGAAAGCGCATGATTTGAGGTGTAAAGCAGGTTCGACTCCTTTTACTTATTTGGGAGTTCAAGTTGGCGCTAACATGGGTCGCATTAATAATTGGGAGCCAGTGATTAAAGTTTTTAATAATCGGCTTTCTAACTGGAAATCTAAAGTGATGTCTATGGCGGGGAGGGTTGTTTTAATCAAATCGGTTTTGGAAAGTTTGCCGTGTTATTACTTTTCTATTTACAAAGCGCCGGTTGCAGTCATTAAAAAATTGGAAATTCTGATTAAGAAGTTTTTATGGGGAGGCAACGCTGATATAAATAAAGTGCATTGGGTGGGATGGGAGACGGTTACTAGGCCAAAGAAAAATGGTGGGTTAGGAATTAACAAGCTTGAGATGACGAATAACGCTTTAGTTTTAAAGTGGCTATGGCGCTATCGTATAGAACGAGATGCTCTTTGGAGGAAAGTTATAGACGCTATTCACGGGTCGCGCCGAAGATGGGAGACGTTCCCGTGTAATAATAAGTATTCCGGGGCTTGGCCTAAAATTGTTAGGAGTGGTAAAAAAGTGAAAGTGGGCAGCGATTCTTTTGTTAGCTTGTTAAAAGGTAGTGTTGGAAACGGTGCTTTGGTCCGTTTTTGGATTGATCCGTGGATTGATAATATGCCTTTGATGTATCGTTTTCCGTCTTTATTCCGGTTAGAGGAAGATCGGTGGTGTGTGGTGGCGGATAGGTTTGCTCGAGTAAATAACAGGAATATGATTGCGTGGAGATGGAAAAGATGGCCGGAAGGTGAGGAGGAATCGCTAGAATTGATAGAATGTAGCCGATTGGTTAGTGATGTTCGCTTGTCGCAAGTCGAAGATGGTTGGGTTTGGGGGGCTGGAAATTTGAAAGAATATGTGGTCAGCGAGGTTAAGAAATGGTTGAACAATCATGTGTCTGCGGAGGTGGGTCGAAAGTTCGAGTGGTGCAAGTGGCTTCCTGGAAAGTGCAATATTTTCATGTGGCGTGTTCTTTTGGATAGAATTCCGACTAGGGATGCTATTCAGAGAAGGAATATTTGGATCGAAGATTGTGGCTGTGTTTTTTGCGATGATCCGGTGGAGAATACTCTTCATTTATTCACGGGTTGCAGGTTTGCGGATGCAGTGTGGCAAGGTATTGTAAATTGGTGCAAGTTGCCGCCTTTACTATTGTTCTCGGTGGAGGATATTCTGCATAATCAGAGTATACGGATTGGTAATAGGAGGAAACGAAAGATTGTTTATGGGGTTTTCATTGTTACATGTTGGAGGCTGTGGAAGGCTAGGAACGAAAAGGTGTTTTCTAATATAGATAGAAGTGTGAGACAGGTTATTTCAGATATCAAATCTTTGTGTTTCTTATGGTATAGAAGTAGAGGAAACGATGATAATGTGGATTGGTTAGGTTGGACTTCGTTTAACATGGAGTTGATGTAATTGTTTGTTGCCGGCGCTTTTTCTCCATCTTGGAGATTTGCGTTTTGCGGCTTTTTGTTTAACGAAATAACCTTTCAAAAAAAAAATAAAGTTACTGAAGTATTGTGTATTCTTAAATGAGTTTTAGAAAGCTATACACATAGTATGAACACTCAGATTCTACACAATTGATTTTTGAATTAAAATGTAACAAAACAAAGATGAGAAAAGGCATAACCTAAATACATGTGAGTATCGACATAGACAGTACACGTGGTCGGTTAAAGTATTAGAGATTTGAACAAACAAGAAAAAGACGAAGGGTCAAAGTACGAGACATGTTTAAATTAAATTGGGCACAACTCACATGGTGAATTATAATTATAATTTATAAATATTAGAGATTGGGACGTTAAGTTGTAAAACCTCTTAAAATTATAAGAGTTTTAAAATTTTGATATAAATAGCAATGTGAGAAACTAATAAATAGCCTTACGTAAGCTTAAATGAAAATAGTTGTGATGTGGTGATCAAACGACATCATAACAAAGAAAAATAATTAGCCTATTTGTCATGCTACGCAAGCATTGACGTATAGTCATGGCATGTTTTTTTTTAATAAAATAGTTCACTGGTGAAATTCTGGTCCTAATAACCTCCAGGTCATAAGTTTGAGTCTTCTCATACACCGAGCCCGTTCAACCTTAATGGGTATGATTTTGCGATGGATTAAAAATAAGTAAATTTCATTAAACCAAAGACAACCAATTACAAGTGATACGTAGGTAAACGGGTCACAAGTTCGATTCTCGTGATACGTAGGTAAACGGGCCACAAGTTGCGATGGATGAGAATCGAACTTGTGACCGACCCCGGGCGGAAACCCTCTAAAAAGGTAAACCCTCCCACCTTAAACTAGCTGGACCGGAGATCATTGACAAATAAACAAAATGCTCGCATAAGTCATGGGCGTGTTCGAGTGTGGTTTCCCTTACGTGGCGTAGCTTGGCATGGCCATTACCATGAGATTTTGGGTCAAAGGTGCTTACATCTACATGACATTCATATGTTCTTATCTGATCATAAATCAAGAAACAATTTATATTAATGTTTTCAGAACCGGAACCCCAGCCGGATCACCGGTCCGGCCGGTTCATGATCCGGCCCAAAAATGCATCGAAACACAATAACAATATAAAAAAATTAAAAAATGGTCCGACCCTATTTTTCCGGTCCGACCGGCCGGTTCAACGGTCCATCACTGGTTCGATTGCACAGCGGTCCAACCATCTGACCCGGACCGGTCCAGGCCCCATAACCCGGTCTGACCGGACGGTCCGGTCCGGTTTTTAAAACCATGATTTATATTAAAAACAACAATTATGTGATTATTGCAAAATGACCCATGGTCACATGACCACCAGATCCCTCTAGCTACGAGTGTGATTTTCTTCTGAGCTTAAGTGACGCTGAGGTCTTGCCTAATTAGTAACAATTTTCATTAGGGCTGGCAATTTAGACACGAACACGATAACCTGGCACGAACCTACACGATTTGAACAGGTTTCGTGTTTGGCCTTAACAGGTTTTGTGTCTATAACAGATCGACACGTTAAGACCTGTTTATTTTCGTGTTGTGTTCGTGTTTACATGTTTCGTGTTCGTGTCTTATCGTGTACGTGTCTTAACAGGTCTTATCGTGTTTCTTATAATGTCTTGTCATGTCTTATTGTGTCTTATTGTGTCTTGTCGTGTCTTGTCGTGTTAACTTATTTTACTAGGTGTTCCTTATCGTGTCTTATCGTGTTAACCTGTTATAAACAGGTTCGTGTTCGTGTTTGAAAAAAATGACACGATTAGATTTCGTGTCGTGTTCGTGTCTTAACAGGTTCATTTAACCGGTTATGTCAGCCCTAATTTTCATTCACATTCAAATGATATAAGAGCATTATATAAGGGATGGTACTAGACAATGCTACATATCATTCAACTTTGATTACTTTTGGGGTGAAAACGAGTCAAGCAGCTTGAATGTTACTCGAGATCTACTAAATAAAAAGATTGAAACGAGCCAAGCTTTATCGAGCTCGAGCCCAGCTTGAGCCTAAAACAAAACTCGTTTACTTGTCGAGCCCGAGCTCGAGCATGGCATATGAAGCTCGTCGAGCCTTATCGAGCCTTTACATAATATTAATTTTATTATTATTTTGTTATATAATCCCACATTAAAAGTTGTTTAGTAAACAAGGCGAGCCAAGATTTTCACTTGTCGAGCTCGCGCACCTGAACAAGCCTATTATTTATATTATTTTTAGTTAATATATTACTAATAAACACTAAACTAACCGATCTAAAGCTTGAGAATCTACAAACGAGCTCTCAACTCAAGCTCAAGCTTTTAAACCTAACTCAAAAAAGAATATACTGGGTTAGAATTGCATGTGTTAGGCAAGGGTTCGATAAAAAAAAATATTACATTGTTAGTAATAAAGATTTAAAAGTTATTTTTTTTTATAATTTTACTTTTAAATTAACTTTTTTAAACTAATAAGTCGAATATGTATGGGTAAAATAAACAAAGCATGAAAATAATTTCGACTCACACTTTAGCAACATAGGTGAGTGGTGACGCCACAAGTTACTTAATAAAGTTTATTATACTACGTGTATTGGCTCACCCTGAGTACCAACTCTATTATTTCATATCGCGCCAATTGGATGCTGACGTGGTACCGAATAAAGGAATTTGTTCGCTCACCTGACTCTATTGTAGCTCGCCTCTCCCTTCCACGCTAGCCCATATGAGGCCCATCGCGCTCGCTTGCTCGCGGCCTCCTTCGCGTCACCCTGTTGTCACGTTCGCGAGCCACGTGGCTCGCTCAGCTCGCGTATCATATCGTATAGTCTTATATGGCTGATGGGGCCATGAAACATGCAGAATCTGGCTTTCTTTTTAATGAACAGCATTGTCATCGCCTTACATACCCTCACGTCACAATAAAGATTAAATACATCAATGAAATGGAATATAAGTTAGCCCAATTGGCTCGGTCTATTCCCACCCCCCACCTTCTATTTCCACCCCCTCAAAGCGTCTCGCTTAGGCCTAAGCGAGGAGCTTTGAATTCAATCAGAGGAGGTCAGTACGAGGGGGCAGAAAAAGCTGATTTTGAATTCGAAGCGCCTCGCTTAGGCCTAAGCGAGACTCTTCGGATCAAAAATTTTTTTTTTTTTTGATCTTTTGAGTTAGTTTTTTGTTTTTTTTAATATAATTATTATAAAAATGTTCTTTTGACAAACGTCTGGCTAACCTGAATTTCCTTTGGATCAAAATGTCAACTTTTTCTTGCCACCCTCGTATGGTTTGGCTAACCTGTCCAGTTATCAA
The DNA here is from genome assembly GCA_030844895.1 of Ambrosia x helenae. Classification (NCBI taxonomy): domain Eukaryota; kingdom Viridiplantae; phylum Streptophyta; class Magnoliopsida; order Asterales; family Asteraceae; genus Ambrosia; species Ambrosia x helenae. The sequence goes on along the minus strand of JAUTDX010007030.1, from coordinate 1,172,485 downwards.
TCTCACTGTCCAACAACTGAATTTTACTTGCTTGCATGAAAAGTAATGATCTGAATTTTACTTGCTTGCATGAAAAGTAATGATCAGGAACATTCCAAATAACCGTCCAATTTCAGCTTTTGTTTAACTCATGATATATCCCCCAAATCATTTCTTCAAGTTCATTTCACCAAAAAAGGCATAACTGTAATGATCAGAAACATTCCAAATAACTGTTCAATTTCAGCTTTTGTTTAACTATTGTAGCAACTTCCATAGAGAAGTTATCAATCTCACTGAGATGATATCTTCTCTTTAGGTTTTGGAATTAATGAGACAACTTTTCAATTGTTATCCGAGAGATAGCGGTCAACGATGAAGACAACCTGAAAACAACCGATACCATGGATCAGAGAGATTCAAGCTAATTAAACTCATATCTCAAGCCGGTGCAAGTTATGTTGTAGCTCATATGTTATTATCTCTTTCTCAAGTTCTCGATGGATTATTGCTCTCATATCATGGATCAGAGAGATTTAAGCTAATTAAACTCATATCTCACTGTAATGATCAAGAATATTCCAAATAACTGTATAATTTAAGCTTTTGTTTAACTAATTTAGCAACAGTCCAAATAACTGTAATGATCGCTACGGTTAGTGGATACCATGGATCAGAGAGATTCAAGCTAATCAAACTCCGGGCAACCCTTGTTTGATTATACTCGTGTACAACCTTTATCTCTTTATGTATGAATAGTGACCCTCTGACAATGATCAGAAACATTCCAAAATAACTGTAATGATCGCTACTGTTGATTGGTATATAGAGAGCAAACCGACGATCATTCAAAATTTAAAGTTACCGCTAACCTCTGGGCCATCATCGTTGACAACTTTTCAGTTGTTATCCGAGAGATAGCGGTCAACGATGAAGACAACCTGAAAACAACCGGATTGTTCTTCTTGATCTTGATCTTCACACTTGCTTTTGATAAATCCATTGTTGTTTCCATAGACATTCAAGGAGGCAAATCGTTTGAAATGGTGAATACATCTTCTTTGACAGAATTGGGATGATTTGCATGGAGGGTTATGTGCATCACGTATTTTCATTCTTTCCTTGATCTGCAAATATTTGAAAATTATCATTTCTTGACATGCTTGGTAACACCTTGATCTGCAATATTTGAAAATTATCATTTCTTGACATGCTTGGTAACACCTTGATCTGCAATATTTGAAAATTATCATTTCTTGACATGCTTGGTAACACCTTGATCTGCAATATTTGAAAATTATCATTTCTTGACATGCTTGATAACACCTTGATTTGCAATATTTGAAAATTATCATTTCTTGACATGCTTGGTAACACCTTGATCTGTAATATCTGAAAATTTTCATTTCTCGAAAAGTAATTAAAAACACTTAAAAATGAATTAAAAACAATTGTTGCGAGTTAGGTTTAGTCGGAGGACCACGTACAATGATTCATCAAAGTTGTACAAAGCTGGTTGTTTTTACTGGAAAACCAAAACGAGCAATTAACGAAGCGAAACGGAGAGTTATAATTTTCTTGGCTAGGAAACAACTTAAAAGAACCAAAAATGAATTAAAATTATTTTTTGGTGATTAACAGATAATTTTAAATAATTAAAAGAAAATCAAATTTTTTTTAAAAAAAAAGCCAAAGCACCTCGCTTTGGTCAAAGCGAGGCGCTTTAGTGCCTCGCTTTGGTCAAAGCGAGGTGCTTTAGTGCCTCGCTTTGACCAAAACGAGGTGCTTTGGCCTTTTTTTTAAAAAAAAAATGATTTTCTTTTAATTATTTAAAATTATCTGTTAATCACCAAAAAATAATTTTAATTCATTTTTGGTTCTTTTAAGTTGTTTCCTAGCCAAGAAAATTATAACTCTCCGTTTCGCTTCGTTAATTGCTCGTTTTGGTTTTCCAGTAAAAACATCCAGCTTTGTACAACTTTGATGAATCATTGTACGTGGTCCTCCGACTAAACCTAACTCGCAACAATTGTTTTTAATTCATTTTTAAGTGTTTTAATTACTTTTTGAGAAATGATAATTTTCAGATATTACAGATCAAGGTGTTACCAAGCATGTCAAGAAATGATAATCGGATTGTTTTTCGAGAGAAAGGAACTAAGTTGCAAATACGATAATAATCAAACTCATATCTCAAGCCGGTGTAATTACTTTCAAGTTTTTTAGAATCATTGAAGACACCACATCATTGTACAAACCGACGATCATTCAAAATTTAAAGTTACCGCTAACCTCTGTGCCATCATCGACTACAGCAAACCGACGATCTTCCTCCACGACACTCCTAATGGGCCTCTCTTTATTTCACGGTACGATTTGTGTTTTTGTTGCTTTATAAATAATAAGTTTTGTGTTTATCAAACCCTAACGTCTGAGCAATGATTTATTAAATCGTTTTACTAATTTCCGATTCTTGATACTTTCATAAATCGTTTTACTAATTTCCAATTCTTGATAATAATAAATTATTATAATAATAAAACAAAGGAACTAAATTACAAATATAATAAAAAATAATAATAATAATAATAATGTAATATAGTCATTGTTAATGCTCAAAAAAGTCAACCTTTGTTGACTCATAGGAGTCTTGAAGACGAAATGAATTTTACAAGATACTTGAAACAAGGTATGGATATGGAGAATAAATATTTGACTCTCTGTTGTAAAACAAGGTCTCGAAGGCCGAGTACTCCCCGAGTAATCGCTACAAGGTAGGTTGCCCAGGACCGAGTACTCTACGCCTAGGCCGAGTACTCCCCGAGTACTCTCCGACTAGGCCGAGAACTCCCCGAGTACTCCCGACTCCGACTAGGGAGCGCCTAGCGACTTTTGCAACCATGATTTGACTATACGTGGTTGATGATGTCAAGCTTAAGTCGTTGATTCATTTGGAAATCGAAAACGCCTATCGTCACTCTGTATAGAGAAGAAAATCAACAACCGAATATTTAGTTCTCTCCGAACTTCAGCTTCCAAAATACGACGTCGTTGTAGCTCATATGTTATTATATCTTCTCTTATTCTCTGTTTCTCTAGTTCTCGATGGATTATTGCTCTCATATCGACTCTCACAATTATTCACAATTTTATACATACAACACACCTTCATCGTTGACCGTATTGTTCTTCTTGATCTTTTTATGTATGAATAGTGACCCTCTAGCAAACCTACCTCTATTTTGAATTTGTTGCTTCCATAGAGAAGTTATCAATCTCACTGTAATGATCAGGAACATTCCAAATAACTGTATAATTTCGTTCAAGATTCCTATGCAAGCAAGTCAAATTCAGTTGTTAGACCAACTTGAGATATGAGTTTGATTAGTTTGAATCTCTTTGATCCATGGTATCCAGTCTTCAAGGTGGACTTAAGCACCTGAACGGGAAGTTGAAATTTTGAATGTTGTTCGTCGACTGCACCGAACACACTACAATTATTCACAATTTTATACATACAACACACCTTCATCGTTGACCGTACTGTTCTTCTTGATCTTGATCTTCACACTTGCTTTTGACAAAGGTCTGGCTGACCTGAAGTTCCTTTGCAACCAGGTAAAAAGGAACTAAGTTGCAGATATAAAAATCCATCACATCACGATTATACTCTTTATGTATGAAATAGTGACCCTCAGTTGTTATCCGAGAGATAGCGGTCAACGATGAAGACAGCCTGAAAGTGGATACCATGGATCAGAGAGATTCAAGCTAATTAAAGTCATATCTCAAGCCGGTGCAAGTTATGTTGTAGCATCTTTGATCATCTTCTTGTAATTACTTGACAGATATCTCTCTGAGATGATAGCTTCTCTTCAGATTCTGAAAGTGGATACCATGGATCAGAGAGATTCAAGCTAATTAAACTCATAGGTAAGAACATTGTGGATGAGGATTGTTTATCTTCCCATTGATTTCAAGTATGTTGCCAAATAACTGTTCAATTTCAGCTTTTGTTTAACTATTTTAGCAACTTCCATAAAGAAGTTATCAATCTCACTTCTCACTGTCCATGTTTACCTTCAACGTCCAACGGTAATGAGTAACCTAGTAACCTCTACAATGATGTGATTTGTTTTTAAATAAGGAGGTATATGTACAATGAACTTTTTACGCTAAATAAACCGATTAATGGCAGGTTTGCGAGAGGGTCACTATTCATACACACAACTTTTTGCTCTAGTGGTGTGCTCTACCTTTTTTACAAACACCTGGCTAACCTGTCCAGTTATCAATCTCATTGGCAATCATCCGGTGCAAGTTATGTTGAAGCTCATATGTTATTATCTCTTCTCTTATGCTCTCATATCATGGATCAGAGAGATTTAAACTAATTAAACTCATATCTCAAGTTGGTCTAACAACTGAATTTGACTTGCTTGCATAGGAATCTTGTACAAAATCATTCTCACATGAATATCCTTTGATGAATGTATTAGGGGTTGGAAACACTGAAGACCAATGACCCTCTAGCAAACCTCCGTTAAGGGTCTTCAGAGTTTCCATGGGAAGGTAAACATATATAACATTCTCTTCTTCTTCCCTTACAAATCACTTTGCCATTAATACAAATCACATTGTGCATGACATTACATTCTGCATGTGTCATTTCATAACTTGCACCGGCTTGAGATATGAGTTTAATTAGCTTAAATCTCTCTGATCCATTGTATCCACTTTCAACTAAATCTTTCTCTGATCGCTACTGTTGATTGGTATATAGAGAGATTCAAGCTAATCAAACTCCGGGCAACCCTTGTTTGATTATACTCGTGTACAACCTTTATCTCTTTATGTATGAATAGTGACCCTCTGACAATGATCAGAAACATTCCAAATAACTGTAATGATCGCTACTGTTGATTGGTATATAGAGAGCAAACCGACGATCATTCAAAATTTAAAGTTACCGCTAACCTCTGCGCCATCATCGTTGACAGATATCTCTCTGAGATGATAGCTTCTCTTCAGATTCTGATTGCACCGGTGGAATTGGAATTGGAATTAATGAGACAACTTTTCAGTTGTTATCCGAGAGATAGCGGTCAACGATTAAGACAACCTGAAAACAACCGGATACCATGGATCAGAGAGATTCAAGCTAATTAAACTCATATCTCAAGCCGGTGCAAGTTATGTTGTAGCATCTTTGATCATCTTCTTTGTAATTACTTTTTATTGTTTCGGGTTCCCTTCCATCGTTGACAGATATCTCTTTGAGATGATAAAAGGTAGATCATGGAAAGTTGAACTCAAGAAAACAAAGATGAAACCGATTAATGTTCTTTATATATGAATAGTGACCCTCTAGCAATATTTGTAATTACTTTCTATTGTTTAGCGCCGATCCGATTGTTAAAAGTATCAAGACTATGAAATTAGTAAAACAACTTAATTTTACTTGCTTGCATGAAAAGTTCAATTTCAGTTCAAACTTTTCAAACACCTGCAACATCTCAAGAGTCGAGGTCCTCTGAAAAAGACATCGTACAATGAACTTTTCATGCAAGCAAGTAAAATTCAGTTGGTATTAATGGCAAGATATGTGGCTTTAGTCCTTTACGCGGGTTTTTTGACAACTTTTTACTAATACACACAACTTTTTGCTCTAGTGGTGTGCTCTACCTTTTTGACAAACACCTGGCTAACCTGTCCAGTTATCAATCTCATTGGCAATCATCGTTGGTAGCTATAGGTAAGAACATTGTGGATGAGGATTGTTTATCTATCTTCCCATTGATTTCAAAGGATATTCATGTGAGAATGATTTCGTTACTGTAATGATCAGAAACATTCCAAATAACTGTAATTGATTTCCACGATCTACCTTGACTGCTACAACATAACTTGCACCGGCTTGAGATATGAGTTTAATTAGCTTGAATCTCTCTGATCCATGGTATCCACTTTCAGGTTGTCTTCATCGTTGACCGCTATCTCTCGGATAACAACTGAAAAGTAATTACAAGAAGATGATCAAGGATGCTACAACATAACTTGCACCGGCTTGAGATATGAGTTTAATTAGCTTAAATCTCTCTGATCCATGATATGAGAGCAATAATCCATCGAGAACTAGAGAAACAGAGAATAAGAGAAGAGATAATAACATATGAGCTACAATGACGTCGTGTTTTGGAAGCTACAACATAACTTGCACCGGCTACTGTTCAGTTGTTATCAGACGACTACTTTGATCAAGATGACATACACCTAATTTACACATATCCTTTGATGATGTCAAGTTTAAGTCATTGACAATGTTGAGGGTTATTACTTTGTTTAAGTCATTGACAATGTTGAGGGTTATTACTTTGTTTTTTAATTTTTTTTAACTTTTTATAATTATTAAATTAAAAAAAAACAACTCAAAACATCAAAAAACTACCAAAATAAATTACCCCCTCCAAGCGTCTCGCTTAGGCCTAAGCGAGACGCTTGGAGGGGGTTTAAATAGAAGCTGGGGGTTTAAATATCACCAACCAGCCCAATTTCTTATAAACAAATAATTTAATCACTTGAACTCGTTATTATATTTATTATTAAATTAAAAAAAAAACACTTAACAAGACCTTTAATTAAAAGGAGGTGACTTTCTACACCAAACAACTTTTTTTTAACACTCAACAAAACTAAAGCTCGACTACTCGAGGACGCCCGTTTCTTGGGTGAGAGCTCCGGACGCTCGTGTTTACCAATAGCATTAGGTAGCCTAAGCCAATAAGTTCTCAAATTGGTAAAACCCGTCCATCAGAAGGCCCGCTGCGAAAAAACCCGCATGGGATCAGATTTGATCTTGAAACCGTTCATTCCTAAATTCTAACCCTTATTTCCATGCCACTCCACCAAACAACTATTTCTAATTTCTTACACCAAACTATACATATGTATGACATGGTATACAAATATATTAATTAAGCTATTAATCAGTGACTTTAATATGTTTACTCGTAATAAAAGAGTGGTGATTCAAATATCATAGACTGTTTGTTTATACACGAAAAGTTTTCATGGTATTATTGTACTGTGAGGTCTAACACTTGTAGCCCAGTTGGTTGAGGGCCTAAAGTTTCATATGCGAGATTTGGGTTCAATTCCCACTAGCTACATTTGGAGGACATTGGTGGAGGGGAAATATGGATGACCCGGCCATTGGCTTGGGTTCGAGTCCTGATCCCGACCGGTTTTACCGATTATTTCACCGCCGTGCCTTCAGGCGGGTGAGTGGTCGGGGTTTCCCGGGAATTGGTGGCCCGGGTACTCTCGAGTACCTGATTAGCCAAAAGGGTGCCCGAGAGTGCTCGGAATTGATTCGTTAGCCGTTATTTTTTTTTATTATTATACTGTGAGTTATTGCTCATGATATTTATGACGAAGCGTATAAAGTATAAACTAACAAACCGCTTTCTATAATAAAATAAGAATAATTTACAATGTATTGAAATTTACTTTTAATTATCATAATTATATGAAGATGTAGTGTACCAACATAACTTCAATGTAGTAGAAAAGTTATTTCATGAGAATAATTCTATTAAATACATATATTATTAAACAAAAAAACTCATTGATTTTTTTTAGTTTAAACAAATTAAATGTTAGTTCGTTACATATCTTTTAAAAAAAGGAACTACGATAAATACAAGGCATGTGAAACTATTTTTTTACACAAAAACACTACCACTTTTGCGTGTATTAGATATTGTCGTAAAGGACCACAATTTTTATGACACTTTACGCAAAAGCACTTTAACTTTTATCTATATCTATCTATATCTATACATATAATAAATCAAAACCATTTTAATGACATGACACTCAAAGAGACATTCTCTTCCTTGAGTGTATCATGTGTCATCCCATGTGGCATTGAGATATTTTAGGAAAAAAATAATTTAAAAACAAAATTGGATTTTCACCCTCATGTTTCCTCCCACAATTTTTAAACGTTAATATCTTTAATATACGAGATTTTTTAAAGAAAAAAATTACACCAAATTAACGAGCGTTTTATTATTTTTCCAACGAGTATCATAGTGCTATATAAAAAACAGAGAAATTTTTTTGTGGAGTTTTGTTCATACAAAAAAAAAAATCATTAATCATGCATAGACAAGTCACTAATTATGTTTAAATCAGTAAATATAATTTTTTTTTCAACCAGAGCCGAATAGGTTAATAGAGTTATACGTTGTTTTAAGTTAGGTATCAATATTAGTATGTTAGAGATGTACATTTGTTTAGTCTTTAGGATATGTGTTAATATTAGAGTTACATTAAAGTTATACATTTTTTTAGGTTGAGTGTTAGCATTGGAGTTGTACATTGTTAATTTGTTTTAGGTTAGATATTAATATTAGAGTTATATATCAGTCTATTTCATATGTAAAATTGATGTATCATATTAAATTTCTCAATCTGAAACGCTCCCGGGGTATAATCTAGTGTTCAATAAACATTGATAGTCTTGCGTCGGTGCTACCTCTTTCATTTTCATGTCACTTGAGAGTTGAGACAAGTAGTGTTGTATGTTTTGTTCTAATTAATTTTCCTTAAATTAAATTATGTATAAAGGTACCATTTAAAATAATAACTATTGTTTCGATTATCACATTTAATATCTCTTTATAATGTTTCCTAGTTATAAAAGGTTTTGTAGAAAAATAAATAAAACAAATACAAACCTTTTAGTCGTTCTTTTAATTAACAAGGATTTTCTAGAAAAAAAAACACACACATATATATATATATGGGAAAGATCCGGTACAAATAGCTTTTTTGGTAAGAACTGTGAGAATCAAAGGGTGGTATTTTTTTTTATTTTTTTTTTCAAAATTTTTTTTTCCCATATTGTTAAACATGTATTATAGTATTGAAAACTAAAAAAATAAAAAATAAAAAATAAAATTGGTGTAGAGTAATTACGTGTAGAGTAATTACATAATTACTCTAGTGTAAACTAATGTATTTACCTTAATGACGTAATTACACTAAAAATAAAAAAAAAATTAATTTTTTTTTGTATTATTCATCTAGAAAGAATGTTTAAGCCCATGGGAAAAAAAATTTCTAAAAAAAAAATAAATTTTTTTTACCCTCTTTGATTCTCACAGTTCTTACAAAAAAACTATATGTATTTGATCTTTACTCTATATATATATAATAATATATATAATTCAGGATCAAATGAGTAAAACTTAATATGAAAATAAAATGAAGAATTACATAATAATAAAACAGTCATCGGGGTTGGTGGCCTAAGACTATAAGGAGTGGTGGGGGGGGGAAGAGGTGGGGGAAGCGCCATGTGGCACTTGTGGGGTCCTTTTGGGGGGGGGAAATAATTGTGGGGAGTGGAAGGGGGGGAAGAGGTGGGGGAAAGTGCCATGTGGCATTTTGTTTTTCTTTTTTTTTATAATAATAATAATAATAAAATAAACCAAAAAATATATTAAATTAATTTAATAATAAATAATTAATATTAAATTAATAAAAAAATAATTAATATTATATTAATAAAAAAATAATTAATATTTAATTTGATAAAATTTTAATTAATATTTAATTTGAAAGTTTGAATTTCAAAGTTTCCCCCCCACTGCTCCACACAGTACAAACATTAATTTTTCCCACCATACGTTTGAATTTGAAATTTTAAAATTGAAACTTTGAATTTCAAAGTTTCCCCCCCACTGCTTCATACTTCTAAGTTCTAACCCTATAAATACAACCCCTAACCAAATTCTCATTCACACCTATTCCTCTTCCCTAAAGCAATGAATAACATGGGTGACGGTTTTCAACCTCCTCTCCTGCAGTACTCTCGCCGGGTCCGGGGACGGGGCCGCCCTCAGAGACTACCATTCACCTCCTCTCCTCTTCCTACTGCTGCACAACCTCCACTTTCTCCTCTTCCTCCTCCTCCACAACATTGGTTATTTCCCGCTCCTCCTCCTGCTGCTGTACAACCTCCACTTTGTCCTCCTCCTCCTCAACATTGGTTATATGGGCCTCCTCCTCCTGCTGCTGCTGCACAACCAACATCTCCTCCTCCTTCAGCCGATGATGACTGGACAGATGAGGAATTAGTCTGGGCCATGGAGTATGTAATGGCCCAGACAGGTATGGAGCGACTAACGTTGTCTCCCCCTACCACCTGGGCTGCTTCAGTTCAGGCTACCTCCACCCCCATCCCCCAACACCAGACTACCCCCATCCCCATCCCCCAACACCAGACTACCCCCATCCCCACCTCCCACCACGAGACTTCCCCAACTGAGGGGGACTTGGAAGCCCTCCGGAGATTGAGGAGGAGGAACTCTACTGGAGCCGACCTAGCCCTCCTAGTGAGTGCTACTACTTCCCGTCGGATGCGAGATCCGATGGACGGGATAGCTCACGTTCCCTCTCACCCGAGTACGTCACCCTCCCCTGGGAATGGGACAACTACTCTCCATAGCGGAGAGATTTAGGATTAAATAAGTAATCTAGGATTTATTTATGTTTAAATAAGTAATTTAGGAATTATTAGAATTATGCAATGGTTGTTTAAGTGTGTAATGGTTATTAAGTAATTTAATTATGTAATGTTATTTATTTATTTATTTTATTTAATTTCTTTTTTTTAAAAAAAAAAACGGCCTTCAAATATTGTTTTTTTTAATTTCTTAATTTTCTTTTTTTTTTAAATAACAGATTGTTGTTTTTTTTTAAAAATTAAATGTGATCATAATTAATTCATAATATTAAAGTAATAATGCTCATCCAACCATCAACTGCCACGTGTCCCCCTACTCCCCCCCACGCCGGTGATCCAGACCCCGCCCCCAGCCCCACGCCACTTCTCCCGCCCCTATGGCGGCGGTGTTCCCCCCCTTCCCGCCCCTCTCCCGCCCCCACTCCCAATAGTCTAATGGTAGAAGCAAAGCTTTAGAAACACCTAAAGAGGAGGTTATGAGTTCAAGTCCTACAAAGAGTAGAAATTTGCCGTTTAAAAAAACATAATAATAAAACATTAAATAATAAATATTTTAACTCTTCTTACATTAACTATTATTTTTCTAATTAATTACTCATTAACATTTTTTTCCTACGCATTATTAAATTTTGTCCCACATATCATAATTCCTTCTACATGTATCAAAATTACCATATTTTATCCTATACACATCGAGATTATCATACATTTATCCTACATATACCTTTCACTCTAAATTAGGTTTGTTTTTAAAGAAATACATTTTAAAAATAAATTAGGAGTTTAATTTTTTAACTAGTTTAGAGGAGTTACAAAAAAATTTTTTATTTAATATTAAATACAGCTATTAATACTGACTAATTCAGATATAACTTTTTAATGAAATTATTAATAGACTACCAAACAACCACTTAAACTCTTTAACTCTTAGATTGAGTGGTGTAGTCTGAAACCCTGAGTCCCCCTCGAAACGGAGGATTTTTATTAGTCCACCTAAGTTGCAAATGAGGTCCGCTCTTCCCCCATTTCAAGCTTGCACCCTCGTCATTCCACTCACACTAGTCTGTTTGGGTGACCAGGTGGCGATGTTGGTGCGTTAATAGCTGATGTGGAGGTGAGACGTAAGTCCAGACCGCAAAAAACGTCTAGTCAATTCAAAATGTTTAAAAAAAGAAAAAATAAAACCCAAAAATTATAGTCAAATAAAACTGTTTTTTTATAGAAAAAAGAAAATAAAATAAAACCCAAAACGTCTAGTCAAATGAATAAGAAAGTTAGATATTGATTATCATCACTTCCCATTTCCCAAGTTGATTGAATGAAACTAATTTGCCCTTTCTTTCTGTCACAAAATCTGCATGACTCCTCCCTCCCTTCCTTTCCCCTCTCTAGACTTTTTCTCTCCTTGACAATTCAACCCTAAACCACACCCATCCATCCATCACCCTCTCTATTTTTAGCCCATTTGATTACCTAAGCACAATCCCCACTCCTCATTTTTCTTTTGACCCTTTTCACCTTTTCCCACATATACATACACATGTCCTATATCTACACCCCCACCTCTCTCTTTCTCTCTCATCAATCACCCTTCACATACCAATGCACCTAAAAGATACTACTTATTAATTAATTCCCCATTTAAGAGGGAACTAAACCACTGCCATTTAAAAGCTTTTTAGTCATGCTTCTGTTCTGATGTTATTACATACATACAAACAAGTTAAAAGAGCATGACCATTCTACCTCCTTAGCTTTTCCCAACCTACTTCTTCCCCTTCGTTCAGAAAATAATAACATTTAATTAACACAGTCAAAGATTGCATCATTTAGGTTCTCCTTTTTCCTGTAATTATGGCTGTTGAAGCACAGTTGTACTCTGATCATTATCAGAATTATATTAACATGCCTCAAGATTGGCCTTTTATCTCTGCTTCCTCTGCCTTTCAACATCCTCAAGATCCAAGATTTCTTCATCATCAAAAGATTATGAATTCTGCTTCTGATTATCAGAATAATAATAATAATATTAATAATAATATTAATAATAATAATCTTGTTTCTTCTTCTTCAAGTTCTAGGAGATTTGGGATGAATGGTTTTCATGGTTTGTCTTCTGAGCTTGAGAGGCAAAGGTTAGAGATGGATTATTATCTTCATTTTCAGGTCAGTTTCATCAAATTGTTTTAAAAGTTTGTTTTTTTTATTTGTATTTTATGCTGTAAAACAAAATTTTTCCTCCTATTAACCAATTTTTATTTTATTTGTATTTTTTACAGAATAAAAAATGATTTTTTTTTTACTTTTATGAGTAAACATTTTATTTTATTTGTATTTTCGTACAATGAAAAAGGAGTCACACTTTTCATTTTTTCTACCCTACTTTACGAGTGTGATATTATTAACTACGTGTTTACTTGTTATCAACTATCTGGTTGTATCGCGTGTCACAATTCTTTATGTCGGATATTATTCTATTTCAAAAGGGGTTACAACGTAACTTGTTGTCCGTTTGTCTGTGATCCTACTTTAAATTTGTCTTTTTGTTATCATTTCAATGAAATGAAATGTTTAAAAATGATAGTGGCGCAGCTTGTTGCCCGTTTACCTACCATCTAAATGTAACTTGTTTTTTAATATAAGTATCAAAATTTGAAGGGAAAAAATAAAAAAAATATATGATGTGTACTTAATAAATAATGACATGTAATTAAAACTTATGTTTTTTTATGTGATTTGTTAAAGCAGAATGAGAAATTAAAGGCAGTTTTAAACGAAGAAACAAGAAAAAGAGAGATACTAATGATGCACAATTATGAATCAAAGATGAAAGCAATACTTGACTCAAAAGATGAAGTAATAAACACAGCCAAAACAAGAACAAGAGAGCTACAAAACTATCTATCAATGGCAGAACAAGAAGCAGACAAATGGGAAAGAAAAGCAATGGAAACAGAGGTGATGATGACAGACCTACACACAAAGCTAAAACAAGCAAGAGCAACAACACATGAAGATGCAGAATCTATATGCAACAACAACAATGGTGGTGGTGATGATGATGAACAACAAAAGAAGAAGATGGTATGCAAGGTGTGTCACGTGAGAAGCTCGTGCATTCTAATGTTGCCTTGCAGGCATCTCTGTTGTTGCAGTGGTTGTGAAGGTCTACTGATGTTTTGTCCTGTTTGTGAAAGTGTAAAAAATGGAAGCTTGGAGGTTTACTTTGGTCTAAATTGAGGTGGGGGTAGAATGGTCAGAAAAGAAAAGGTTAAAATATGGTTAGGGGTTGTTTCTTTTCTGGGATCTTTGTTATCAAAAAGATTTTTTTGGCAGTACTATTAGTAGCAAAGATCCAAAATGGTTATGGGTGTGTTGGAAAAATGTAAAAAAAAAAAAAAAAAAGCAAGGAAAATTGGTGTTTGTAAAGAATCTTTCTTGTTTAAATTTGACCTCTTCTACTTTTATGGCATTTTGTTGGAGTACATTTTATCTTTAAATTATTAGACTTTTCTCTTTTTTATGGCACTTTTTATGTATTTGTTTGTTCCAATAATCTCATAAAATATGTGACATTCGTTTTAGGTAATAATATATGAAGATTGGGTTTAGTGAAATAATGCATGAAGCAAGAAATGTATAAAATGTGTGATTCTTGGCAAAGATGTATGAATCTTGCCAAAATGTATAAAATGTGATTGTTGACTAACTGCACAAAGTTTTAAGCATTAATTACTAGTGACATGATCCTAACTATAAAAGGAGTTCTTTACTAAAAAGACTTCAAATTGAAAATGGCGCATCATCTTTTTTTTAATGGAAAGATAATTTATTTAATAGAATCTCTTACTTTAAATTTTTATTTAACCTTTTTCTAACAGTCAAAATATTATTTCACCAAAAGCTAGCGGGATACTAGCAAATACGCCATACATCACCAATATGCCATACAAAGACACTCTACCAACCTACATTTGACAAGTTAAAAGAACATCAGGTTTTCCAATCAAGGGAAGGACATTTCACCCTAGACTTAACCCAAAGGTGGCTTCTGGTTTTAATTTCACCAATAACCACTTGAAAAGAACATTGTTTGTGATTAACTACCGCTTCATTTCGACTTTTCCAAAGAAACCAACTCGTTAAAATCACATCATAGAAGGTCTTCTTTTGCTTTATTGAGCCCTCAATAAATCGCTGAATCTCCAATAAATCTTTAAACTGAAAAGCGAAAACCGGGCTCACCTTACACCGTTGTGAAACAATAGACCACACCGCTTGTGGTATACTGGGTTATAGAGTGAAAGTATGAAATTTTATCCCTCGTCATTCTAACCTAAAGACCGGTCACATTCTTCCCTCAAATGTAGCAGCTTTTAGCATCCTAATAACAAACGCCTTAATCTTTTACACAAACACATTTTTGTGTTCGTGTTCGTTCATTAAAAAATTTGTCATGTTCATGTGTGTTTATGTTTGTTCGTTTAAAACCTAAACAAACAATTCATGAATGAACATAAACGGGCATTCACGAACATAATAAATTTAAACGAGTTTGTAGTACTAAAAAAAACTTAATTGCTAATTGGTTATGCTTATATTTATAGAAGTTGCTAAATCCCAATTTATGTTTATATTTATATAAATATAACTATTTATGTAATTAATAAACTTAAACGAACATAAACAGACATAAACGAACATAAACAGATGTTCACGAACATAAATGAACAAACACAACATATGTTCTTGTTCGTGTTTGTTCATTTATTAAATAAACGAACATAAACGAACTTCCCGCCAAACAAGTTCACGAACAGTTTATGAAGGTTCATTTACAGGCCTAGGTTCACAAGAGACGGGGGGGGGGGGGATAGTGCTTTTGTTGCTATTGTTCGATGTTGTCTTTTTTTTTTTAATTGAGGAAGGAAGAAAAAACGAGAAGAAAGAAGACATGAGGAAGAAACCAAGAAATAGAAAGGTGGAGGAAGAAAATTGGGTCAAGGTTCTTTAAAATGGGTTTAGCTTATTTATGTTTATAAATTACTAAAATAGACTAAATTTAAAAAAAACTAATATTTAATATTATGTATTTTATTTTGCTGAATTTAAATAAAAGAAAAACAAAAAAATAAATGATTGAGAGCGTTTATTCTATTTCTTGAAAGTTATTGGAATGGAGGAGGGGAGCCCCTTTTTAATGTGGCGCTTAGAAGGGGAATGAAGCCCGTTGGACCATGCGGACTAATAGATAATGTTGCTTTCTAAGACCCTTTTTACATAAAACACGTTAAAGATCTCACATGCAATTGAATTATTCCAAAATGTTAGCATGGCAATATGTAATATACGGTCAAGTTATCCTACATAATGTAAAAAATGAGAATAGTGAAAAGGATTAAAATTCACAATGGGTCACGAATATAACACATTGAGTCATAAGATATAACATAATGTCAATAAAATATAACACAATGTCAAGGAAAAAAAGATATAATGAATCGAAAAAATGGCAAAATGATTAAGATAAAAAAAGACATAATGTAACATAAAAGACACAATAATATAACACAAGTTCTAAAAGCTACAAACAAAAAATCCAAAAAATCAAAAATCTAAAAACTAAGATCCTATGGTTTCATGAGACGGATTCAATGTCGCTTGAATGAGTTCAATAAAACTCCATTTGATATCCTTCCTACAATTTTCTATTTTTTTTCAATGTATATTTGATTATAATCCATACAATCTAATCCTCTCCATAAGGTTGCTATCCTTCCAAAAAAGCAAACCCATTGATTATTAATTGTATTTCTATTAACTTCAATAAAATTTTCTATTGACCACTAGCTGACTACCCGGGAGCGTCCCGGGGTTGAAATTTAATAATATTTAATATCACTTGTCGTTGAGCATTATGAGAAAGTAGTTGACAGCTATTAATTTTGTTAAAGAATTATAAAAACAATTAATGAAGTTGAAATTTTGAATAAGAGTCTTTGATTACCACAAATCACTTACATACCGACAATTAGATATTGGATGCGACCCTAAGCTAATAAGGTATGCTAATAAGGTATTTCGCCAGAAAAAAGAGAAAAAGGATAAAAGACACATGTCAAACGGGTCGAAAGTCGCTCAACCTTCGTTGTCCGTTGAAGCATAAATTACACAAAAACTTATCAAAATCCCAACATAGATGTACTCATATTCCCAATTTCTCAATCTGTATATATGAACCTCCTACAAATATCTAACTGTAATCTATGCCTATTGACTCATCACTCAAGAAACTAACCTAAACTCCAAGTCTCCAACACCTCTTCTTTCACACTAATTATACCTACATCAGAATTACATGTATCATTCAACTTGTTAACAAAAATTACAATATAAAACTTGCTTAATGAATTTGTAATATATGTATAACAAAACCAAGTATGCGCTTAAATAGATAAATAAATAACTACTAACTCACCTCAAGCTCAACTGCCATTCCAATCTGAATAGCTGATTGAACCACCCTGACATACTTATAATCATGGCCCATCATCAACATCCCCATCATCTTATGCATAACAATGCCACCTTATCAGCAGGCAATTAATCAATATAAGGGGCATAAGCCTCTTTATGCTTCTTAGTAGTCGACTTCTGCTCCTTCTCAATCGCCTTACTCAACGGCTCAAACCAACCCGTAAACGACGAATTCACATACGACTAATCGAGTAACCCTAAAAAAATAAAACATGTTAAACCAACAAAATCAAAAAACAATAACTGTAAAAATTACGGATCTGCAAAATCAGTTAAACATAGTATTTAAAATCCGTATATACCTACAACAAAAACCATGTAAACTGCCTAAATTCTTTGCAAATAAATCGAAATCTAAATCTATTATTTCATATAACTTTTAATGCAATTTCAAGAACCCATCCGTCAATGACAAAAACACATTCTACAAAATGCAACTTTCAAGGTCTTAAAATCGAATACATGCTTTAACAACTTACTTTTCTTGCAGCTGCCGATCTGTCGGAAACCACCTATTGTGACAATTTGAGCCGCATGAGAGGAGGTTGTTTCGAACCTACTCTGCCGGGCCACCAAACACCATCGTGCCACTAATTGAACCATGGACACCAGAATCAACAGGTCACCTTTATAACAAAAAATAAAACAACAATTACCTAAAAAACCGTTGTTAGAAGAGTCTTGAATGGAGTGCTTGTTGATTTCGATTAGCTGTAGTGAAAGATTGTGTGTTTATTTAGGTGAATATAATAATAATAATAATAATAATAATAAAATATAAATAACACCTATTTCCAAATCCTTAAAAAGAAAAGACGCACATCACACGCCCAATCCCACATAATTTAAAATCACCTCAAAACTTCAAAAGGTTCCAATAACGGCTAAAACTATAGCTCCTGCACAAAAATAAATAAATAAATAAAAATAAAAAGGTAATCAGTACACAAAACCAAAATTACATTCATGATGCAAACCATAATAAACAAACAGCTACTCATATACACAACTATCGATACACACCTATCTTATAACGAAACGTCCTGTCATCTTCAATCGATATGTTTTATTTAAGTTTTAATTTACATGTAAAAGTAATTGTTGATTGTTTAATTGTATTTTCTTTGAAATGTTGGCAAACACAATGCACAGGTGCTTCATCAGCCTGAAATCGATGTTGTTTATCCCCTGTTACTGCATTCCATACCTTTATGGAACTTCATATTATACACGATAGATTTCATAATTTTACAACCTTAAATGAAGCAAAAGTGAAGCGATACAAACATTTATTAACCTATCATCTCCACAAGTAACAATGTTGAGGGTTTTATTGGTGTAAGAGAAAGCAAGATCATTAACACTGCCATTGTGGGCCTCAATGTGTATCAAACCAGCTCCAGTAAAGTTTCAAAAAAAAAAAAAAAAAAGAAATTAGATAAGCTACACAATTTATATGACTAAGTGTATAACCTCCAATTTATTTCTTATATCACTACCACCATGATACGAGTATATTTGCACAATGTTCTTCGAGTATGCAACACCTATATGAAAGTTCATGATATTAAAATATCAAAAGGGCATACCTAAAGTCAGTTGACGTTTATATTCATATTCTTTGGAAGATTGCAATAGTTATTAGGTTACAAAACATATGATCCAATTACGCCCATTTCTGGTGCAAACCCTAACAAATACTTTGAATTGGTTACTCCAAATATCAAAGCACGTGTAATAATAATAATAATAATAATAATAATAATAATAATAATAATAATAATAGATGGAAAGAAGAAGAGATTAAGAGATGAACATACCTTTAATGCATCGATCAATGTTTTTCTTAGAAGAAAATGATGTGCGTTCTTTGTTGGGGGTCCGGTTAAATCTCATAAAGAGGAGTTGTTTGGATGTCGGCAACAGAGATTGAGGGGGAGAGGAGGGGAAAAGAGGAGGTGTGAGATAAGTGTTGATTGTTAGGGTTTTAGATGGAGGATCGATGGAGATGATGATGAATCGGGAGACAGAGGGGGAGGCGAGTTATGAATGAAAAGAATAGGGTTTAGCGTTTGTCTTCTTTTTTTTTTTTTTTACCCCGGGAAGGTCCCGGGGTTGAAAATTTTAATATTACTTAATAAAAAATAATAAAAGAAGAAAACTCAAATCACGAAAAGAGTAAATAACTCAAACATAATCAATCTTAGTTAAAAAAAAATCACTACGTGATAACCTATTGCAAATGGCTCATGTTAACTACATAAAATCTCCCAATCACTGCATGTCCATATATTCCCTAACCTAAAACATAATCAATAATCATCTAAACAATCACTTATGTAAGCTGCAACTATTCAAAAACTCACCAATCTCTAATGACTCATATAATTCTTAAACTAATCAACTAAACAATCACTTAAGTTGGAAGTTGTAACCATTAAAAAAACTTATCACATCTATGTACCAAGTATCAAAATAGTAATATTGATACCTAACCTAAAAGAATTATAACTCTAATATTAACACCTATCATAAATGCTAAAAATGCATAACTCTAATATCAATATTCAATACATAACCTAAAACAATGTATAACTCTAATATTAATACATGTCATAAAGGCTAAAAAAAATACATAATTCTAATATCAATATTCAATACCTAACCTAAAACAATATATAAATCCGATGCTAACACCATAATCCTAATATTGTTTTACTTAACAGTAACCATAAACGGAATGGAGAGAAGTTATGGGACTTACCACCATGATCAGGTCCTAATCGGAATTATAAACGGAATCCGGATTCCATAACTACTGTAACCGCCACTGTATGAAGAATATGGTAGTATTGCTCCGCAAATGCATTGCCAACAACTTGAGCACTCGGAAGAACAGCAGCAGGACTTGCCGCCTGCGATGCCATGTACAACACATTTGACAATGGGATTCAAATAATATTTCTATATATGTTATTTAGATAAACATAAATCACAAATAATATGAAGTATCATCAAAATTTGTCATGTACGGTATGAGATACCTTGCTAAATATGTGGTATATTTACTATCAAATCCATAATCTTTCTTTGGGTTGGATACAATATCATCACCAACATTGAATGGTACATTAAAATCATAAGAGAAAAATTAAAAAGCTAACAGGCCTGCATCCTCAACAGGTGGTCCTGTTCTTTACAAAAAAAAACACACTTTATGTTTAAGGTCACCATATAGATTTTCCATAATTCATATCTTTATACCTGCTTAATGATGCATTGGCATACATATTTAGCCCCTCAAAGAAAGCTAAGATATAAAACGTATCTCGAGATCATACTCAGTTCAAAATCCAAGTCATGTGAATATAAGCTCTACACTTTCATGCTGTCGACCTTAACAACAGATGAGCTCTGTAAACAATATGTAATCAAACTAACTAATAAACAAAAAAACAAACAAAAGAAACTTATATTAAACAAAATTAATAAAAGAAAAGCTCACCAAGCCACATAGGGCTAATTTCTGAAAATCAGCCACAAATTACAGAGGATATGTTTCCAGGTTAGTTATAAGGTAATAGTGGTGGCTGAGGGAGTGAAGCGTGGCTACTGTTAATGTAGAAAGTGTTCTAGGATGGCTCCATGGATTGTGAGGAATAATGGAGGAGATGAACAGAAGGTTGTCGATAGGATCGTCTTGGGTTCTGTTGTAAAGAAGGAAATTAGGGTTTGGAGAGAGAGGCACGATGAGATAATGAGAATGAGAAGAGGCGGATGAAATTTTAGGGTTTTTTAGGTTATTGGGTTTTTTTTGTTAAATAAGGAAACACTTCAAAAACCTCAAAAAACATCTATTATTAAGCCACTTGGCACAAAAAAGTGGAGATTGAGGCCTCCATTGGACGCCACGTCAGCAAAACCATTTTCTTTTATATATATTAATAGATTAATAGATGTAATTTTTTTTTTCTATTGTGATCTGTGCATAATAAAAGATCATCGTTCAAAAAACATATACCAATAAACGCAAATCGTAAGGTTAAGGTTTATGAATATTATGAAAATAGACATGTAAATGAATTACTAAATACTTATAATCATGTTAGAAAAAAATAATATATTTATTGTCATAATAATTGTAAATGCTCTCCAACATAATTATTTTTACTTACGTATCATGTTTCCTTTTGGTTCGATAATAGTATAAGAATTAGAAATACATACTCAAAGGTAAATGTTAGGCAAAGCAATATATTTTCATATCATGTTTCCTTTTGTCACGAATCTTCCAGAGAGATGCAGCGGCAAAGATCTGGCGGATTTCTGTCGTCCGTTGGGTTCCATTTTCGATCTATATATTGCTAAGAAGAGGGATAAGGGTGGGTGCAGGTTTGGTTTTGTGACTTTTTTAGATGTAAAAGACAAGATGGAGATGGTTAAGGGACTGTGTGCGATCAAAATGGGTGATTATGGACTGAAGGCTAACATTGCAAGGTTTACTTTCGAAGAAGGGGAGATCGGCCCAACTCCGAGGGAAAACCGGACTTTTGTTGATAAAGGCAAGAATGGTGAGAAGGGGGAGACGGGGAACAAGGAAGGTAATTATGTATCTGTCCAAAACGGGAAATCATATCAGGAAATGCTCACAGGAAGGAAACTGGGTGACAAGGTTGTTGTGGCAGATGATCGGATTGCGAGTTTTCAGGAGCTACATGGTCAGGCTTTGATCATGCGAATGATTGACCTTGATGCTTTAAAAAGTATTAAGTTGATACTACATGAACTTGGGGCCGATGATTGTAAGGTTCAATATCTTGGAGGTTTATCGGTTATGGTGTCTTGTAATAGTAAGGAAGAGGCTGAACAGTTGTCGTTGAAGGCCAGAGAAGTGTTAGGCAGGTTCTCGATGATCGCCGTCTGGGAAGGGCAATCTTTGGCATATGAACGGCTTGCATGGCTTAAGATTAAAGGTGTTCCGTTACAACTCCTTAAGCAGGAGATTTTTGATAAGGTAGGTGAGGTGTTTGGGAAGATTATTCATAGACCTCCGAGATCGGATGCAGACTATGATTTGTCGTACGATTTCATAGGGGTCCTGGTGGGTGAAGGACGTAAAATTGCAGAGGAGGTTACTATTACGTGGAGACAGAGAAGGTTTAGGGTGTGGGTAGATGAGGAAGCGGGGGATTGGGTGCCGGAGTTTTTTCAATCTAGCTCTAAAGATAATATGGAAGATATGGACGAGAAGAGTGATGATTCGGAGGACGTAAATGTTACAGAAGAAGAGGTGATGGTGGAATCGGAGGAAGAAAATGAGGTGATGGATAGAGGGAGGTATCTGCTGCGGCGGTAGACGGTGGTCGGTCGGGGGTTGCTCCGGCTGAAGTTATTGCGGAAGATTTGGTCAATGGATTAATTTTGGAAGATGATACGACAGTTATGGGCGGTATTAATTGTGAGACGGTTATAGAAGGTATTGAAAAGGAGGATTTCTTGCCAGCCACTAATTATGATTTTGATAAAGATATTTTAGCCAATGATTGCGGTGATGATGGGTTTTCAAAAGTCATTAAACGTAAAAAAAAACAAATGACCGACTCAGTTAAGGGGGCCCAAAAGAATTTGGAATACTCCAGTAGTTTAGAAAAGGCCAAGTTGTCTAAAAAGTCTAGACAAATAGGGAGCCCATTGGGGATTGGTGTAGAGATGGAAGAGCTCAATGAGATTGTGGATGGGCCTGATTGTAATTTAAGAGATGATGAGGGGCAGGAGAGTAATTTTAATGGGGAATTTTTTGAAGACTGTCATAACGAAAGTTTTTATTTTAATAATGGAGACAAATCTAAAAATATGGAAGACCAGGAGTATTCGCTCAGAGGGGAATCCAACAAAGAACAACGAAATGCATCAGAAGTGGAGGCGACCCTTCGTATGGGGGGTCTGTTGGGGGCGCAATTGCAGGATCAACGTAAACTGGTGGAGGACACTATTGCAGGAGAAGGTTTACAGGTTGGTTTCCAATGAATGTGTTATCTCTGAACATTAGGGGATTAAGGGTGGTGGGTAAAGCTAATTGGGTTAAAGGGTTACGAAAGAAGTTTGGTGTGGAGTTCATTGGGTTGCAGGAATCTTTGGTGGCGGGGATTACTGTGGGTGAACTGTCCATGGTATGGGGGGATGGGGGTTTTCATTTCGATGTGGTGGATGTGTGTGGTAGGTCAGGGGGTCTCATTAACTTGTGGAATCCAAAGGTGTTTCTGAAAAATGAGTCGGTTAGCAATCAGAATTTCTTGGTTACCAAAGGGGTTTTAGTTGCTGATGGATCTTTGTTGACGTTAATAAATGTTTATGCTCCTCAGCGTGCGGGTGAGAAAAAAAGGCTTTGGTATGATTTGATTGGGGTCATTCGAGATTGTCAAGGTATGGTGGTTCTATTGGGGGATTTCAATGCGGTTAGATTTCCGGAAGAGCGCCGCAATTCCAGATTTAATTACGGGATAGCGGCGGATTTTAATGATTTTATTAATGAGTTGGGGCTTCATGAATATCATATGAGGGGGTTTAAATTCACATTCTTGGCTGGTAGGGGTAATGATCATAAGCTAAGTAAAATTGACAGATTTTTGGTGTGTCAATCATTTTTCAATCGTTGGCCTACTGCGTGTGTGAGAGCTCTTAACAGGGAGCTTTTTGATCATTGCCCTATTTTATTGTCGGTGAAAGATACTAACTTTGGTCCAAAGCCTTTTAGGTGGTTCAACTCGTGGCTTAGTAGGGATGGATGTGAGAAGGTGGTTATCAATGCCCTTGAAGACGGTGAGTTTTGTGGAAATTCTGATGAGATAATTTATGCTAAGCTGCGGGTTGTTAAAGATAGCTTGAAAAAATGGTGGAAACAGACTTTGGAAAAAGAAGGGGAGGAATTAGAAGTCATGAAACAAGAGGTAGAAAATCTGGAAACTCTTATGGAAGAGAGGGAGTTGGAGGAAGAAGAGGTTTGGACTTGGGAAGAATGTAGAAAAGGTATGGATTATTTGAATATGTGTAAAAATCGTGACTTGAAGCAAAAATCTAGGGTGAGGTGGGCGGTAGATGGGGATGAAAATTCTGCTTTTTTTCATGGGGTGGTAAATGGGAGAAAGGCTTCAAACGCGATCCCGGGTTTACTAATCAATGGGCGGTGGGTGTCGAGACCATCTTTGGTGAAAAAAGAAGTGTTACGGCATTTTAGGCAACATTTTGCGGAGAACATGAAGAAAAGGCCGCTAATTATTTGTGATAATTTGAAAAGAATCCAGGAAGAGGATGGGGTGAAATTGATGGGTAGTTTTTCAAAAGAAGAAATTAAGGAAGCGGTTTTTGATTGTGGTTCGGACAGAGCTCCGGGTCCGGACGGTTTCAATTTCAGGTTTGTAAAATTCTTTTGGAGCTTTTTCGAAGATGATATGGTAAATATGTTTAATTATTTCCATCAGCATGGCTCTATTAGTCGAGGGTGTAGCTCTTCATTCATTACTTTGGTCCCCAAATCTAAGACGCCGGTGGGTCTTAAAGATTATCGACCCATTAATCTTGTGGGGATTATTAGTAAAAGTATTTCAAAGGTTCTGGCTATGCGTCTGAAAGCAGTGCTAGGTTCGGTTATATCTAGTTCTCAATCGGCTTTTTTGAGGGATAGATTCATTTTGGACGGCCCGTTAATTATTAATGAAGCGGTAGGCTGGTTGAAAAAGAATGGGAAAAGAGCCTTCTTGTTGAAACTAGACTTTGAAAAGGCATATGACAATGTTAACTGGGGTTTCCTATTATCTACGCTTGAGCAGATGGGTTTTCCTGATAGGTGGTGTGGTTGGGTGAAGGGGATATTACAGTCTGCGCGGTCGGCGATTTTGGTGAATGGTTCTCCAACGTTTGAATTCCAATGTGAAAAAGGGGTTCGACAAGGAGACCCATTGTCGCCTTTCCTCTTTTTGGTGGTTATGGAGGTTTTACATTGTATGATTGAGAAAGCGGTTGACTTGGGAGAGTTTAAGGGGATTAGTATAAAAGGGGAGAATAATATTTTGTCACACTTATTTTATGCAGATGACGCTCTTATAGTGGGAGAGTGGTCTAAAAATAATCTGGAGAATGTAGCGCGGGTGCTTCGGGTCTTTCACATATGCTCGGGGCTCAAAATCAATATTAACAAGTCTCACTTGTATGGTATTGGTATTAATGATGGTGAGTTAGAGGAGATGGCCTCGGTTATTGGATGTTCTGTGGGGAGTGTCCCTTTTGATTATTTGGGGATCAAAGTCGGTGCCAACATGACGAGGGTGTGTCATTGGAATACGGTCATAGGTACGGTGAAGAATAGACTCACGTCGTGGAAGGCGAAAACATTATCTATGGGGGAAGGCTTACTCTTATTAAATCAGTTTTGTCTAGTCTTCCTATATATTACTTGTCCTTATACAAGGCGCCAAGTAAGGTAGTGGATAGTCTGGAAAAATTGATGCGTAATTTCCTATGGTCAGGGACGCAAGACATTAAGAAGATTCATTGGGCGTCTTGGGAGGTGGTGACGACTCCGAAGAAAAGGGGAGGGTTGGGTGTTTCAAATCTTAGGGAGGTGAATATCGCTCTTCTAGCTAAATGGGCATGGCGGTTTTATACGGAGAAAGACTCGGTTTGGAAACAAATTATTGTGGCGGTTCATGGGGGGAGAAGGGGTGGAATTTTCTTCCAGTAAAGAACTCGTATACTGGCTGCTGGAAGTCTATAGTGAAGCTGCTTGAGTCAGTTAGTATTAATGGTCAGCCTATTCAAAAGAGTATTAGAGGTGTGTTGGGCAACGGAGAGGGGATTCGTTTTTGGTTTGATAGTTGGGCTGGTGAGTCAATATTGAAGAACAGGTGAAGGGATAGGGAGCCTAATCTGAAAGGCGTCCCTATCCCCACTAAGTAACAACCCTGCGCCACGTCACGGCGCACGATCACACTCGCGCGAGAACAGCCAATCAACACCCTCGCGCGCCGGCACAAATGATAAGCAACAATTAATACCTGATACGCGCGTGCCATCACGCGCGGAAGATTCTCTTAGCACGATGAGGGAGATACAAGGGACGACAAAAGGAAGATTCATAAGGATCTGTGTCAGAGCATATACCAACCGAAGAAGGACACGTGGCAGATAGTACAAAAGGGGAATGGCTGCACTGTACGCGCTGTCGTGAACAGTGACCAGCAGGCATTACTTCCTCCACTGACAGGCGTCAAATCAGACAGCAGAGATAGCCTGGACGCTGTAGCAAGTACGACGTTACTGTGCACCACCAGAGGGCGGACACGTGTCCAACTACAACAACGACCACACTGTAGGCTGACGTCATCAACAGTACCTCGTCCTTTCCCGCCATTTCCAGAAAGGCCATGGGCTTGGGCCCTGGTTGGGCCCGGGCCAATGATGTCACTAGTGGGCCTCTCCATGCGGTCCACTACTAAGTCTATAAATAGCATCAGACACAACTCATGTATTCATTCACATACACAACCACCACTACTGTATTTATCACTTGTATTCCCCTCTGTTAGTAATAACATTCCGGTACCCTTACAGTGGACGTAGGTCATTAGCGACCGAACCACTTAAATCTCTTGTTCATATCACACACAACATCCATCACGCTCACCTTAACAAGCTCTCGGGTTGTCATAACGGTTTGGGTAAAGGACTAAACCTGTAGTTACATAAGTATTAACCCCCAGAGATTAGTCTTAATCTCCGGTATACTTATTGTTTCTTCATTGGCGCCATCCAACGGTTAGAACAGCTCTTTTCACTCATCTTTTAACCCTACCCATGGCTGAACCCAACCCTAACACCTCCGGCATGCACCAAACTGGAGACGAAGACCTCCGACAGCCGGATAACCAAACCACACCCAACACTGTCGTCAAGCAGACGACGTCTAGGCTCGACGGGTCAGCCGTTGAAATCCGTGACGTCGAATCCGACGACGACAGTCAAGGGCTCTCCGAAGAGGATCCGGATCGTTGGCTCCTCCGTCAGAATGCCAAGAGCGCTGCAATCTACCAACGCAAACTATTGCAGCAAGCAAAAAAGAAGGGTAAGACACTGGCTTTCGACACCCCGTCGAAAACAAGATACAAGAAGAAAGATACGGCCAACCACGGTGAGGGTCGTAGCGGGGAACTCGGCGGAAACGTCAGAGCTCGGGGCTACGCCAAATCACGTGAAGAGCCGGACGGTTACGAATCGTCAAGCAGTGATTCCGATCACAGAAGAAAGAAACACACTCACACGTCGCGAGATAGTGAGATAGACGATGACCTGGTCAAACCATTCCGACCAAAAGCTTTTGCTGAAAAATCCAAGTTCGTCGCTCGCATAGCGGCTGCCAAGGTACCAAGAAAGGCCAAACTCCCAAGCAGCATCGGTAGATACGATGGCCTGCGTGACCCGGACGACCATGTGCATGACTTTGAGTGCGCGGGTGTGTCCGTGGATTGGCCTGTTCAGGTGTGGTGCCATCTTTTCGCTCAAACCCTCACGGGTGCCGCCAGGGTATGGTTTGACAGCCTCCCAGCGGGAAGCGTGAAGGATTTCGACGACCTCACAGAGAAGTTCGGCAGCCACTTTTCGCACCTACGTAAGCATAAAAAAGACAAGGCGGACATCCTGCTATGCCGGCGGTATGAAAGGGAAACGATCGAAGATTACATAGTCCGGTTTAACAAAGAAGCACTACAAATCGGATGCGGGGAGGAGCTTACACGGGCCGCGTTTATTCACAGCGTGCGCAGTCCGGACCTCATGAAATGCCTCACCGGCAAAGATGGCATCCCAGAGTCCTGGGATGAGCTCATACGCTCAGCCAAAATATATGCCTCCTCCGAAAAATCCTTCAACCAGCACCACGGTTTCCAGCCACAACACCATAATAATAATAGTAATACTAGACACAAAAACAAATCCGTCTGGAACCGCATCACAGGCACCACCGACGAGGGAAAATATTCTCCGGCCGGTGATGCCCGACAGATCATCAGCTCCAAGCAAACGCGGGACCAGCGCGGACACTCAAAGAAAAACCATGACTGGACCCCGTTAACAAAAACACCATCTCAAGTTCTGAAAACCGAGCAGGTCACCCTGAAAGAGCCCAACCCTCTGGGAAAGCGCCGAAATGTGGACCGTAGCAAGTTCTGTGAGTACCACAACGACTACGGTCACCTCACGGACAACTGCTACAGTTTAAAAATGGAGATAGAGGCAGCGCTGAAATCAGGCCAGCTCGGCCACCTGGTCAAAAATGTTCACCGAGCTGGCAAGGGTCAAGGCAACGAAGAAACCCAAGGCGAGGGTCGCGGAAGAAGATCCGGGATCTAAACACTCACACTGCAACTCTAATCCCCCGCCACCAGTGCAACATGACGTGGCGGGGCAAGAACACCCAACATGGGAAGCGCACCCGGGTACAGCCACTAGACGACTCATGGAAAGAGGCTGATATCCTCATGCCAAGGGTCAGAGGGGGCGCCTCCTGCACAGCTCCATTAGTGATCACCGTCGTCTTTGGACATTACCGCACGCGGTATATGTTTTTAGATGGCGGCAGCAGCACAGATATCATGTACGACCAATGTTTCCAACAGCTAGACGAAGAAGACAAAGCAAAGCTCATTCCGGTCAATGAGCCAATCTCTGGTTTCATCCATGAAACCATCATGCCCCGCGGCATGCTCTCTTTGCCTGTAACATGGACGGATGGTACACATGAGCGCACAGAAATATGCGACTTCATGGTCCTACCAGCCACATCAAACCATGACATACTCCTAGGAAGAGAAGGCATTGCCCACTTCAACGCCAACGCCTCCACGGCGCATGCAATGGTTGGATTTCCCACCAAAACAGGCGTTGCCTTCATCCGGGGGAACAAAGATTGCCATGTTGCGGAAACAGCCAAACCGCCAAAGATGGTCAAAACAGATGCCCGCACAGAGCCGGAAAAATGGGCGCTCAACCCTAAATTTCCGGAGCAAACGGTGACCATCGGCCATGTAATCTCCGAATCCATACGAAACCATCTGAAGCAACTCCTGATCAGCAATATAGACATTTTCGCATGGCAACCGGCAGATATGGTGGGTGTTCCGCGGGACATAGCGGAACACAAGCTTAATGTCTATCGTTCCGCAGAGCCAATTGTACAGAAGAAGAGGAGTATGGGCCCAGAGAAAACAAAGGCCATGAATGAACAAGTCACCGAGCTGCTCAATGCAGGCATCCTCCGCCCCATCAGATATCAAACTTGGGTGGCCAATCCCGTCATGATCGCCAAAGCGAATGGAGGATGGCGCATGTGCGTAGATTACAAAGACATCAACAAAGCATGCCCAAAAGACTGTTATCCCCTACCAGAGATCGATTTGAAGGTGGACTCCCTCGCCCCATACAGATTCAAGTGTTTCCTAGACGCCTACAAAGGATATCACCAAATACAGATGGCGAAGGAAGATGAAGACAAAACGGCGTTCCGCACAGACACAGGTATCTTCTGCTACACCAAGATGCCTTTTGGTCTGAAAAATGCGGGCGCCACATACCAACGCCTGATGGATACAGCGTTCGTAAAAGAAATCGGCGTACGGCTTGAAGTGTACGTCGATGATTTAGTGATCAAAAGCAGGGAAGAAACCGACATGCTACAAGACATCCAACAAACATTTCACCAGCTACGAAGGGTCCGCATGAAGCTAAATCCAAGCAAGTGCTCGTTTGGAATGGAAGAAGGGAAATTTCTGGGAGTCATTGTTACGCGGGACGGGTTCCGCGCCAACCCAGATAAGGTACAAGCAATCGAGCGGATGCCATCTCCCGCCTCCGTCAAAGAGGTGCAGACATTAATGGGCCGCCTGGTTGCCCTAAACCGGTTCCTCTCCAACTACGCTTCAAAGTCATTTCCTTTCGTCGATACCTTGAAAAATTGTCTGAAGAAAAGCAACTTCCGCTGGACAACCGAAGCGGAATCAGCCTTTCAACAAATGAAGCAGTGTTTGATGAACCTTCCTACACTCACAGCGCCGCTCCCTAAAGAGCCACTAACGCTCTATCTTTCAGTCACGGAGCGGGCAATCGGCGCAGTTCTGATGGTCGATCGCAAAGGCGTGCAAACGCCTATCTATTACATCAGCCGCACGCTGTTAGATGCGGAGACTCGGTACACCATAATGGAAAAGCTGGTCCTAGCTTTAATTCACGCTTCCCGAAGATTGCGCAGATACTTCCAGGGTCACCCGATAAACGTCCTCACGGACTATCGGATCAATGATATCTTGGCCAAACCAGAATTGTCAGGAAGACTGGCGAAGTGGGCTATTGAGCTCGGAGAGCACACAATCAGCTATAAGCCCCGACCCGCAATCAAAGGACAGGTATTGGCAGACTTCGCAACCGAGATCCCATCCGACAAAATTCAAGAGTGTCGAGAAGAAGAATCACCTGCGCCAGTGCACGACCCATCGCAAAAGTGGTCCTTATACACCGATGGGGCCTCCAACGGAGACGGCGCTGGCGGCGGTTTGCGCCTCATCAACCCAGACAAACACGAGTTCACATACGCCATCCGCCTCGAGTTCAAAAGCACAAACAACGAAGCGGAATACGAAGCGTTGCTGGCAGGCCTCCGCATAGCGGAAAAAATGGGGGCCAGACACGTAGAGGCGCATGTAGACTCTTTGTTGGTAGCACGACAGATCAACGGGGTATATGATGCAAAAGACGAAACCATGGCTCTATACCTGGAACAAGCCAAAAAACTCATGCGCAAGTTCGACACATGCACAGTCGAACACATCCGGCGCAGCGAGAACAAACCCGCTGACGCACTCAGCAAAATGGCATCCACGGTTTTTGAGCACATGGCAAAAGAAGTCCGCGTCGAAGTACGAGACAAACCATCAGTCCCCGTGCGCCAGGTCAACGTTACTCAAACAGGCAACGGGTCATGGATGACACCAATCAAAGCCTTTTTATCATCGGGAGTTCTGCCCAATGACAAACTTGAAGCCCGGAAGATAAAAACCAAGGCCCTGCAATATCAACTGACCGATGACATCCTGTACCGCCGCTCCTACTTGGGGCCACTCTTGCGCTGTGTTGACCCGGCCGAAGCCTCCTTGCTCCTCAAAGATATACATGAAGGCACATGCGGGCTACACGCAGGCCCAAGAATGGTAGTGGCAAAGCTGATGAACGCAGGATATTACTGGCCTGGCATGCACGTCGACGCAGTCACCGAGATACGCAAATGTGACAGCTGCCAGCGCCACGCTCCAAACACCTTGCGCCCAAAGAATAATCTCGTACCAGTCACCGCGGCTTGGCCCTTCCAAAAGTGGGCTATTGATCTGGTCGGACCATTCCCGGCAGCACCGGGCAATGTCAAATACTTGGTCGTCGCTATCGACTACTTCACCAAGTGGGTCGAAGCGAAACCTCTGGCAAAGATTGATGGTGCGCATGTCAAGAAGTTCATCTGGGAGTTCATTATCTGTCGGTTCGGATTACCGATGCAACTGGTCAGCGACAATGGAACACAATTTGAAGACCAGGCCCTCCAACAATGGCTGGCTCAAATGGGAGTCACACAAATCTTCACATCTGTTGCACACCCGCAAGGCAACGGTCAAGTAGAAAGAGCCAACCGCACAATCGTTGAAGGCATCAAGACAAGACTCGGAACTAGGCGAACAGGGTGGGTAGACGAGTTGCCGCACGTCTTATGGGCCTACCGTACCCTAACGAAAACAAGCAATGGCGAAACCCCGTTCAGCCTAACATATGGCTCCGAGGCGGTAATCCCCGCTGAAATAGCTTGCCCTACGGCAAGGGTACTGATGGCAAACGCAACCGACAACGATAAAGAACTCCGCATAAACCTCGATCTGTTAGAAGAACGCCGCAACCTCGCGGCAATAAAGGAAGCAAGTTACAAGACCCAACTCGAGCAATATTACAACAAACATGTAAAGGAGCAAGCCTTCAAGATTGGGGACTACGTCTTCCGCAACAATGAAGCTTCCAACGCCGAAAAGCCGGGGAAGCTCGCCCCAACTTGGGAAGGCCCTTACAAAATTCAAGAAGTGCTCGGGAAAGGTGCCTACGCATTAGAAAAGCTCGATGGCACCCCTATTCCAAGGTCATGGAACGGCGCCCAGTTACGGCGCTGTTATTTGTAATCAAAATGGCTACACACGCCATATTATTAATGAAAACGTTTCCTATATCTGTGTTTCTACTTGTACTTTCCGCGCCAAGGTCTTCAAGACTTAGGAAAAATCACGTCGGACACGCTAGCAAGGCATGCCTTCAAGACGCGCCACGAGCACGTCAGGCGCCTACCCAAGCAGCGTAGTCTTCAAGACGGATTTACTCGCCGGACCTACAACACTGCAACACGCGCCTCCACTCTTGTCTTCTAGAGTCATTGCAACTCGGACAGAGTAGCGCGCCACATAAACGCGGTAAACGGGTCTTCAAGGCGAGGCGATCACGCGCCTAAGTCGGACTCAGTGGCACAAGTCGCCTCCGCTACAATCTTCAAGGCGAGGAAGTGTTGAACACTTAGACGTCGGATTGTCTAGCCGAGCGCGCGCTCTAACTCTTACTTACACACCGGGTGACGACTTGGTTAAATAAGTAAATTAGAGACGAGACAACACGATATAACAAACAAAAGTTTCATTAACAAAGGGAATTAAAAACCCTTCTATATTTACAAGGAAAAGAAAAATTACAAGTATTAAAAAGCCTAATCACTGGTCAGCTGCGCCGGAAGGACCCTCGCCAGAAGCTTTCGCCAGCGCATCAGACGTTTCAATGAAATATTTAAGGGCCGCAGGTGGATCCGCGTTCTTGTTGCAGTCCGCAAGCACTTGGAGGATGGGGAACTCTATCTTCTCGAACTTTTGGAGTTCCGCCTCATATTCATCCTTCAATGGCTTGCCATAATGTTCCGCGTCCACAATGCGCCCATCATTCTGCGCATGCAAGAAACCGTCTTCATAGCCCTCGCCATAACCATAAGCTTGGGCACTGGCGGCAATGGCGGCAATCTGGTCTCCGAGCAAAGGCTCTTGCCAGAATCTCTTGAAAACCTGCGCATCGAAACAAAGTTAGCATATGGAAAAGACAAGTCTCAAAAGCAAAGAAAGCGCGAAGACTTACCCCAGCCATCCCGTCTGTCATCAGCCAGTTGATGGAGTCTTGCATCTGAGACTGGGCGGTGACAACTTCATCCAGCAATAACTTGGCCGCCTCCCCTTCCTTCACAGCAGCAAGGCGAGCCTGGTCACAAGAATCCAGGTCCCGCTCAAGGTCCTCCTTCGCACTAAGGACCTGGGCCCTCTCCCGCTCCAAAGAAGAGACGCGCTCAGTAGCCGCAACAAGAGCCTCGTCCTTAGATTCGAGCTCCTTGCGCATCTCTACAAATTTCGCCGTCCTCTCCGTGAGGGCCCTGCTCTTCTCCTCAAGGCTCTTCACCGCCGTCCGCCGTTCCTCACGCGCCACTGACAAAAGATCTTTCAAGTCAGAAATGTCAGTGTTGGCTTTCTTCCAAGATTCAGACCAACGACGCCTTTCAACAACCGCATCTTCTTCAAGTTTGCCAACCTTAGCCTCCGCGTCATGGGCACGGCGGCGGTATTTGGCAATCTCAGCTTTGAAGGCAGCCTCTTTCTCAGCAAGACTGGCCTTCTCCGCCTCCACCTGCTCCATGTCTCGCCACAACGCCGAGTCACGGCGCCGTAACGAGTCCATCATGGATAGTTGAGTCGCCTGGTTGACGCACAAGGCGGCTATCAGGTCTTCACGACTCAACGTATCCTGGTGAGTGCGCTCATAGGGAGGCACCACCTCGCTGACAAACTCCTCGGCAGCCAAGGAGTTGGAAAACAATGTGTTTTCCCTTATCGCCCAGCGGGGGCGCCAGATGGCGTCACCACCAGACCAGCAAGAGCCGTCATAGACTCCTGCTGACCCCCCAACCCTGGAGGCCTCGCGCCGATCCCGGCACGAGCCGCTCCCACCAGCTCCAGCAGCGCCCTGCTGGAGCAAAGCCCTTTCAAAGGCATCCCCTTCATCAGGAGCCATTTCCTGGCTCTCAACGTCGGCGCGCTCCTTTGCAGCACGCTCCTCAGCAACCTTGGCTTTTTCCTCCAAGAACTTTTGCTCTTGGAGGCGAAGGCGGTCCGCCTCAGCCTTCTTGTCTGCCTCAGCCTTTCTTGCGGCTTCATCGGCAACGGCCTTCTTCTCCGCCTCAGCCCGGCGGCGGCCTTCATCGGCTGCCGCTTGCTTGGCAGCAGCGGCCTGCTCAGCCTCAGCCTTTTGCAAGGCTTCATCGGCTCGCGCCTGCTCCTGTGCAAGCTCCTGCTCCCTCCACAAAGCATCCTCCTCCCCTCCACCCGCTTCGGCGGAAGAAGACAAAGGTGCAGAGGGCACAATCTTCGGCGCCACTGCAAGTCAACAACAACATTAGTAATAAATCAATGAAAATAGAAAAGAAGAGAAGGGAGGAAAACATAACTTACCAGGAGTCTTCTTCCTCAATAACTTTTGGAAGAGTGGCTGGCGCGCAGGGGCGGCACCAATGCCCATGCTGAAAACGGGCCCGCCACCGCTACCACTTCCAACAGGACCCTTGGAAATATTCACTGGGTCCGGACCAGGCACTGATCCCTCACCACCTCCAGCGCCAGACGCGACTGGAGTCTCCTTCACTGGCCCAGCGGTCCGCGACCTTTTCCTCTTCTCCAGCTGAGAAGATTCCGCTTCCTCATCATCCTCAGAGGGGGGCCCATCCTTCCTCCGTCGACGCCCTTTTACAGCTTCTCCTGCTGAAACGGAAGAACCCGAGTCAGAAAGGGTAATCATGGCTCGGTACCTGTGCCTCCGCGGAGCGTGCTTCCAGCGACCACGCCTCGCGGACGAGCCTACCGGCGGAGTCTCCCCTACAGTATCATCGCCGAAAATACTATCAAATAAAGGGATGGGCGACTCACCAGTCGTGTAATAAGGTTTAGGCGCAGCAGTTAAATCCGGGTAGTAAAACCGGTCAGCAAGCGCGTCCAAACAAGAAGTTTGACCCTCCGCCAGAGGCCTCCACTTGATACCTTTATCCTGACGGGCGGCATAAAACTCAAATTTACTTACACCTGCAACATTAACAAACAATAAGGAAAAGGAGCACAAGAAGCACTAATAATGATAATAATAATGACATTATACTCACCCTCCTGCGCAATATATGGCTCTTTACCCGCCCGGATGCCATTTCGACTCATCCCCAGAAGAAAGAAAATACCCTCCGTCAGGTTCTGGAATTCCAATTTAGTGGCATTGGCGGTAAGGGCAAGAAACCACTCTTGCTTCTTGAAATCCTTGGGCACAGGAATGTCCGCCACCCGCTGCCCATCCCCTATCACCTTCCAGGGGAGACTAATGGGGATCACACCCCTCTTCACGAAGAAAAACTTCTCCTTAGCCCAATGCAAGGACTTAGGAGTATGGGTGGCCATGGGCGGCACCTTGGGACGCGGCTTGAAGGAGAACCACATCTCATCCCGCGCCATAAAGTAGAAAACGTTGAACCGTTCGACAGTGGGTTCAATATCTAGGGCGCGGCAAGAAGCTTCGAAATGCACTAACCGCAGCATCCCAAAAGCGGTTAGTTGCGTAGGACCAACACCATAAGCCACCATGGTGTCGATCTGAAACCGAGTACACGGCAGGCGGAACCCACACTTAGCAAAGTGGGCCTCATACAACGCCAACTGGCCGGTACCGGCCGAGAGGACAGTGCTGGTCGGACTGGGAAGGGTAGGCTCCCACTCCGGCGAGATCCCATACATAACAAGAAACCGGTTGAAGGCTTCTTGACTCCAGACACAGCAAGTGTTGGACATCAGTTTCCTCTCTTTAATCTTTCCACCCTCCACGGTGGTCTCCTGCACCACCTCCTCCGGGTGCTCCCCCACAACCTCCTCAGAAACACTAGCACTTTCAGACATAATAATGAAGAATCTGGAAAACTGACCGGAAAGTTTGAAGATCAAACGAAATCTTCAATGAAAGTGGGAAATAAGAAGTTAACCGACCAGAAAATAACACAAAGATGAATGGAAGACACTAACGTAGAAGAAATATGAAGTTTCAAATAAATCTTCAAGATCAAGATCTTCAAAGATTCACCGGAAACTTCAAACGGAG
The DNA here is from genome assembly GCA_030844895.1 of Ambrosia x helenae. Lineage (NCBI taxonomy): Eukaryota > Viridiplantae > Streptophyta > Magnoliopsida > Asterales > Asteraceae > Ambrosia > Ambrosia x helenae. The sequence goes on along the minus strand of JAUTDX010007030.1, from coordinate 1,136,151 downwards.
ATTGATCGGAGAATGAAGAGACAAAGAAAAGTGGAAGAAGGTTAGAGAGCATAACCGTTCAAATGAGCCACAACAGGCCTTATATACTCATCGCATTTATGGCAGAGGGACCCACTGGAGGAGTGTAAACCGTCACAACTTTTCAAATTCTGATCACAAGATGATGACACGTGTCCGCAATGAAAACGAGTGGCCCGGATGAAAGTGTATGACAGTTGTACACTACCCAGGCGCCCGATGATCGACACGTGTCAACAGATCTCACAACATCAACAATTCAAGCGCGTGGAAACCCACGCGCCTGACAGACAACACGTGCCCTTCGACACGTGGCACAATCTCAACCATGAAGAAAAACTGTCAGACGCGTGAAACCCCACGCTCCTGACACAGACGAAATATCGATAATTGCAACCACGATGGGACATGTATCAGTCTGCACAACCAGAAAGTAGCTGACACATCAGCAACCACTAAACTTCCCTCAGAAGTAACTGATCATTCGAATTCCAGGCGCATTTATTCCAATTTATGAGAGACAAATTCAATACTAATGATTTGGAATTCATCATAACTCCAGACCCGCATTAAATTACTCCAGCAGCAATAAATGTCTAAGCGGAAAGTTGACGTTAACTTCCAAAAGACGTTCCCCGCCCAACCACTGCAACATTGGAGCGGAGAACGCCATCCTCAGCGGAAAGTTGACGTAAACTTTCAAAAGACGTTCCCCGCCCAACCACTGCAACGTTGGAGAACGCCATCCTCAGCGGAAAGTTGACGTAAACTTTCAAAAGAAGTTCCCCGCCCAACCACTGCAACGTTGGGGCGGAGAACGCCATCCTCAGCGGAAAGTTGACGTAAACTTTCAAAAGACGTTCCCCGCCCAACCACTGCAACGTTGGGGCGGAGAACGCCATCCTCAGCGGAAAGTTGACGTAAATCTTCAAAAGACGTTCCCCGCTCAACCACTGCAACGTTGGGACGGAGGACGTCCTCCACGGCGCAAATTTGACAAAAAACGGAGAAATACGTTTCCCGCCTATATTTTCTCAAATCAGAATAACATCCCCAAAGGCTACAACGCAAGCAGATGAGCTTTCATTCGCGACTTCTACCTTTCGAGTCTAGCACTCCACCTCCTCATCAGCGAGCAGGAGAAGCCCTAGACTAGGGGGACTTGAAGGGATAGGGAGCCTAATCTGAAAGGCGTCCCTATCCCCACTAAGTAACAACCCTGCGCCACGTCACGGCGCACGATCACACTCGCGCGAGAACAGCCAATCAACACCCTCGCGCGCCGGCACAAATGATAAGCAACAATTAATACCTGATACGCGCGTGCCATCACGCGCGGAAGATTCCCTTAGCACGATGAGGGAGATACAAGGGACGACAAAAGGAAGATTCATAAGGATCTGTGTCAGAGCATATACCAACCGAAGAAGGACACGTGGCAGATAGTACAAAAGGGGAACGGCTGCACTGTACGCGCTGTCGTGAACAGTGACCAGCAGGCATTACTTCCTCCACTGACAGGCGTCAAATCAGACAGCAGAGATAGCCTGGACGCTGTAGCAAGTACGACGTTACTGTGCACCACCAGAGGGCGGACACGTGTCCAACTACAACAACGACCACACTGTAGGCTGACGTCATCAACAGTACCTCGTCCTTTCCCGCCATTTCCAGAAAGGCCATGGGCTTGGGCCCTGGTTGGGCCCGGGCCAATGATGTCACTAGTGGGCCTCTCCATGCGGTCCACTACTAAGTCTATAAATAGCATCAGACACAACTCATGTATTCATTCACATACACAACCACCACTACTGTATTTATCACTTGTATTCCCCTCTGTTAGTAATAACATTCCGGTACCCTTACAGTGGACGTAGGTCATTAGCGACCGAACCACTTAAATCTCTTGTTCATATCACACACAACATCCATCACGCTCACCTTAACAAGCTCTCGGGTTGTCATAACGGTTTGGGTAAAGGACTAAACCTGTAGTTACATAAGTATTAACCCCCAGAGATTAGTCTTAATCTCCGGTATACTTATTGTTTCTTCAACAGGTGTCCTTGTTTGTTTAACTTGGAAAGATATAAAAGCTGCAGTGTTGGTTCTCGTCTTATGCAAAACAATTCAGCTCAGGGTTTTATTGGAAAGTGGACAAGGCATCCAAGAACGGTTGAGGAGATTTCAGAGTTGCAAGATCTTCAGAGGTTATTATCGGAAACTAAGCTGGTGGACAGAAGCGATACCTGGATATGGGTTGGGGCGGATGATGGTTTGTTCTCAGTTGCCAAGTTTAAAAAACAGCGGCAGCCTTCTTATCAGGGTGACGATGAGGGGAAGTTTAAATGGGAGGGGTGGATTCCTATTAAAGTTAACTTGGTTTCGTGGAGAGCTAAAAGAGATAGGTTACCTACGAGAGTTGAGTTGACAAGAAGGCGTATTGTCATCCAAGACACGAAGTGCCCATTTTGTAATTTGGTGGACGAGGATGTGCGACATTTGATGGTGAGATGTGAATTCGCTTATGGGGTATGGAGTATTATCGGCAAATGGTGTAAGTTAGATCCTTTTTTTGCCTATGATTTTGATGATTTATTATTACTTCATAAAAATGTTCACGCGGGCAAATGGAGGAAAAAGATAATAAGGGGTATCGTAATGATTACTAATTGGGTGATATGGAACACAAGGAACAATAAGGTTTTCCATGACTCGTCCAAGAAGGTGATAGAAGTGGCGGCGGAAGTTAAATCAAGGTCTTTCTTGTGGTTGAAATATAGAACAAAGTATAAGGATATTGTTTGGAAAAATTGGTTGGATTATCCGCTGTATATGTGTTTGTAATGTTTGGCGGTTCTCGTTTTGAGGGCTAGCCGTTTTTAATGAAAGTAAATGTTCAAAAAAAAAAATGTGTGATTTTAGCAAAATGTATGAATCTTGCCAAAATGTGTGAAATGCCTGATTGATGGACCAATGCACAAAGTTTTAAGCATTGATTATTTGTGACAATCCTACCTAAAAAAACGAGTTCTATATGATAAAGACTTCATATTGAAAATGCTGTATCCTTTTTTAAATGGATATAAATTTAATAATTTTTTTATTAAGTTCATTTCAAGTTTGAAAGAAACATTTTTGTTAATTTTTATGAATATATAAATGTTTAAAGATTTTGTATGATTAATTATAGCGTTTAGTTTAGTTAAACTGTTGCTTCTCTTAATTTAACGGTGTAAAGATGTATTATTTCTTGAAGTGTTGACATAAGCATGAGTTTGCTAGGCAAATGCATGAGGACGTGCTGAAATAATGTACAAGAGTGTCAAATCATGTTTACATGGCAAACGCATCATTGATCAAGAGCGTGAGTAGAATGCAGGACAAAAATGGATCATGTTATAAGCGGGACAAATTTGCATGCACCTGAGTAAGTGGGTACGCCAACAAGGCCTCAAAAGATGACACCGTGTCATTAGTTGTTGATGTTGAATATAAAACATCATATTCGATAGAGCATGTCATATGTTTAATCTTAAGAATAGACCATTTTCATCATGTACTACTTGAACTCATTTTTTTTTCTAATTTTTTTTTTGCTTTAATTTGGAAAACTTGTTCATTATCATATCAAATATTTCAAGGACCAATATGTTAGATATAGTTCTTCAATACCTTTTAATTATTTCTAGTTAGCCCTTTTGGATTTCTTTTAATTATTTCTATATAGCCTTCTTGGTTCCCAACGAACAGCTCTATGGGAAGTCCCTCACCACATTGTCATCCACTACATAAATGTGATGAAGCACTCTTGTGGTCAATGGTGCATCGACCATGAGGCCAACAATTTGTTATGTGGTTAACCGTGCATCTACAAACCATGCATGAGCCTCATAATCTTGTTTGTATAGTTTTTATTTTATATTGTCCATTGTTTCCCAAGACTATTTGCATAAAAGTATAAAACTAACACCATGGGTTAGGTTATAATATGTATTTGATAAGATTATTTATGTTTTGTATGTTGTGAAGTATATACATAAAGTTACAAAAAAATATATATGTACTATTTATTTATTGTTACTATTTATTTATAATAAAATGTATATGTACTAAGTGTCTGACAATCAGGTAATTATCTGACAAATACCCAACATATCGGGTTTGTATGGGATATGATTTTATAACTTGCTATAGGCATGAGATTATCAATACTTGTCGTGAACTTGGCCTATTGTCATCTCTATAACTAGGGGTTATTTTGAATTGTTTAAGATTTGGTTTATAAGCAAGAAAGAAATATCCATGAGCTTGTGGTTTGTTGTTGAAAAAAAAAAAGTTAAGTGGTTCAAAGTATGGTATTTGTCCTCAACAAAAGTGTTGCGAGTTTAAATGTTTTTTTTTTTAAATTAAATATTTTTCATTACCGGATACAGAAAATTACATCAAGATAACGGGCAGGCGGGCAACAAGCTGCGCCGCCACCCCTTTCTGAATAGCAAATCCTAATCTACTAAAAACTTAACCATGCCCACTTGAAGCCGAGACACTACTATGAATAACCCGCTGGACCCTGGTCAGGAAACGGGTAGCCTCAAGTGCCAATGAGCCAAAGGTATCAAAAGCTAAGGGTACAAAAACGTGTTGGTTCTCCTCGCAGGCTTTAGCATGTTTTTCTACTTTCTTTGCCTCTGCTTTCCGCACCGCTTGCCCTACTACACTTAGGTGCTGTTTGTTTTTCTGCAGGAAAAGGTCTGCAGTCTGCGGACCACATCTGCAGACATCTGCAGGAGAAGAGGTGGACCAAAGGTCTGCAGTCTGCAAGAAGAAGACTGTTTGTTTGTTAACGTCTGCATGCTGCTGAAATAAACTTAAATTTAAACAAACTGAGTTTTTACAGCAGTCTGGTGGTAGATGGTGGTGGTGGTGGGTGGACCGTGGTGGTGTGGACCATGGTGGGTGGTGGTGGTGGGTGGTGGGTGGTGGTAGTGGTGGGTGGACCGTGGTAGGTGGTGGTGGTGGTGGACCGTGGTAGTGGTGGGTGGTGGTGGACGGTGGTGGTTGGTGGTGGACGGTGGACGGTGGTGGTGGTGGTGGTGGACGGTGGTGGGTGGTGGTGGTGATGGACCGTGGTGGGTGGTGGTGGTGGTGGGTGGTGGGTGGTGGTGGTGATGGACCGTGGTGGGTGGTGGTGGTGGTGGTGGTGATGGACCGTGGTGGGTGGTGGTGGTGGACTGTGGTGGTGGTGGGTGGTGGTGGTGGACCGTGGTGGTGGTGGACCGTGGTGGTGGTGGACCGTGGTGGTGGTGGGTGGTGGTGGTGGACCGTGGTGGTGGTGGTGGACCGTGGTGGTGGTGGTGGTAGTGGATGGTGGTGGTGGGTGAGGAGAAGAGAAAAGGAGAAGACCTTTGAAGACCTTAGAAGACTTTGGTCCAAGTCTGCACCAAGAAGAGGTCAGGAAGAGCTTTTGGAGTGAAATGTCTTCCGAAAAACAAACAGTCTGCCCGCCCCAAACGTCTGCCCGCGTCTGCACGACGCAGACAAAAGAGGTCAGAAGTGCTTCTGGAAGAAAAACAAACACCACCTTAAATGTGTGTAAGTGTAATATTATAGGTGGTTTCTTAAATATAAAATTTTGGTGGTTTAAAATTAAATCTAACAAAAAAAATAGCTTTCTCAAAATGACAATTGTTATTTAAGACTGTAGTAAATAAACTATTTTCTACAGTTGGGGAAAGTGGAGAGGTGAGCCAGATAATTAATGGAGTTAAAAATGGTCAAATTTATTTCTTCGGGTCAGTGAGGAAAGAAGGTCAAAGGGGTGAGGCTATCCGTAAAAAATGGTCTAGGCGTATAAGAAACCCAGGCCATCAAGGCCAAGCTTCTGCGGAGAACGGGGGAGATAACGTAAAAAGATGAATATGGGATATTCAATTGGTGATACTCTCGAAGGAATGCTCTTAATGGGTGTATCTTGGTACAAGTATAGGGGGTGGTAAGCAATATGAAGTGGGTGAAACGAGTCATTTTTGATGACATGGGGTAAAAAGATTATTTGGTAATAATAGTATCTTCGGGGTGTTTTCGGATATGTAACATTGTGTTAGTGTCTTGCTTTTACGATGTAATTATCATTTGGGGAATAAAAGATTTTTGCCGTTCAAAAAAAGAAAATAAACTATTTTTATGATTCTTAGAATCTTGTGAAAAATCTTATTTTATTGATATAAGCTTAACTAGGGTGTCGTATATTTAATGTATATTTTCCATAAATGGTTTTTTGTAGTCTATATTTGATGTTGATTTGATGGTTAGAGGTTGTGTATTGGGAAATGATGAGTTGTACAAAGAGAACTGCAAAAAGCCACGAATTACTTGTTTTTAGCTGACAAAAAAAGATTTATTTTATTTATTTTTAGCTTAATAAAAATTTTGTTTTCATTTTATGACTGCAAGTCTGTATCATATATGCAAGACAAATGCTTTTCTTCTGTTGGGATTTTGAGTAGCCATGCTCTGCTCTGCAACGCCGCAGTCCTTACTTGTACTCCCCTGCAGCAAAAAGTTGTACTTTTCCTTACACCCTACCCACAAAACGTACCACAACTTCCCGTGTCGCATTCATTTTGGTATCTACCTTCCCATATCTGTCTCATGAACAATAATTACATTTTCCTAGACCACAATGTGTAAGAGAGAATAGCCATTTAAAAACATTGAATATTGTTTTGATTTTACAAATAAGGTTTTGATCCATCCCAACCATTTTAAGGGCGGACGGGGCGGTCGGTGATGGGCTGTCGTGACCATCACGAACACCGCCCCGTCTAGAATATCACTACCGCGATGAATGAAATTTGTGATGCTCTTCACGCTTCCTTGTGATCGTTGCCAACGGTCTAATGACCGTTTAATTTTAAAAAAAAAATTAACAATCAAACATTCCATATAAACTTCATTTTTCAACCAAAATCAATACCACAAACAATCAAATAATAACTCCAACAATCAAACAACTTAAAAAAATGCAAGGCCCTTCGTGTCCACTCGACTCGTCTAGTTCTTCTAACTCGTCGGGTTCTACAATGGATTTTTTTGTAAAGGTTTGCAAAGCTACATACCGTCAAAATACGGGACGCCCAAAGAAAAGAATGATTAAGCGTGATCGGTGGGGGCAAGTGAAGTGTTGATGAACGATTACTTGGTAGAAAACTCACTTTCAACTTCGACATGATCTAACGGAACACGTTAGTAGTTTAGATATCGTGTTCGAGGACCCGTACCCACCACTCACTTGATTTTATTATTTCATTTTTGTTTTATTTTATATTTTCTAGTAAATTTTTTTATTTAATGTACTATTTTTTATTTTTTAATGTATTTTTTATTTTAGTTAAATGTAATGTTTTTATCTTATTTAAAAGAAAAAATTGAGTGTGATGGGTATCATTCCATCCTATGGTTTTAGTAATGAATGTGATGAAAATAAGGTGGCACAATATTATTGAGTGTGATGGGTGTGATGACCACCCCATCCACCCTAAGGCTACACGTTGTGTGGATGTGGAAGAGGGCGTGAAGCCCCTTCAGGCCATCAACACCACCCCGTACATGGCGTGCGCAGGTTAGGTGGAGATTTTCCAGATGCGTGTGGCAAAAGATAAGGGTGATATGAATGGTTGTAGTTAATTTTTGGGTTATGGATGATTTTTTATTGGTCGGTTGATTAAAAAAAAAGCTTCACCCCCACTACCCCATGTTTTTTAGGGGTTGAAGGAAATTGACATCAATGCTACATGTAACCCTATGTCCCCTTCATCCCATTATCACAACTTGTAGTCTAAGGTTAACATTATACAAATATATTAAAATGATATTTATAATCATTATCTAATTAATGATCATTGATCAAAATACGTCTATTAGTTAAATAGTCAGGCATAGAAGAGCTGAATCCCAACAAAATTCGGTGGGTCGCTTGGGAAAAAATAACTCAATCTAAACAGGGGGTGGTCTCGGGGTCGCTGGCATAGAAGAGCTGAATTTAGGACTCCTCGCGAAATGGTGGGGGCGTTTCAAGTGTTCGGCAAATCAACTATGGTGTTCTGTCATTAAAGCAATACATGGTGGTAACAAAAGATACAAGTTTGTGCCTTGCAAGAAGTCCCTCTAGGGCACATGGGCTTCGATTGGGAACTTAAATGACTGCTTTGTAAAGAGAGGTATGGATCTGCACACAAAGTTCAAATGCAAGCTTGGGGATGGCGTATCTGTGGGTTTTTGGGATGAAATATGGAACGGCTCGAGTACGCTGAAAGACGATTATCCTTTGCTGTTTGAACTGTGTAAGAAGAGGAGAATTTCGGTGGCCGAATGTTTTGTAGAATCGGAAGACAATTGTCAATGGCAACCGGGTTGGAAGAGGCTGCTATCAACCGAAGAGGAAAAGAGCCAACTGGAGGGTATGCGGCTGCGGCTGGCTTCTTCAAATCTGAAGTCGACAAGTGACGAATGGAGGTGGCGATTGAATGATGCAGATGTAAAGTTCTCAGTTAAAGCTGTCCGGGTCTCGCTCCAGGCTGGTAACCAGGTTGTTAGTCAGGCGTTGGCTCATGCAACAAAGTTCTGGTGGCGCAGGATTGCAACGCCCAAGGTCAACTGTTTCGTGTGGCGGGTGGTTGAAAATAAGATCCCTACGGCTGAAGCGTTGGCCTTCCGAGGAGTACAGGTTTCCGATGGATTATGCAAACGTTGTGGTGCGGACAGGGAGACTGCTGAACACATTTTTATTGACTGTTTATGGGCTAGGGCTGCTTGGAACTGCATTAACGATTGGTTCAGAATGGTTGTCGCTGGCGAAAACGACTCTATTACACAGATTCTTCTTAATTGCAGGAATCTAAGTGGGGGAGAAAGATTAGATGAAGCCAGATATGCGGTAATCTTGCTGGTGATATTGAAACTTTGGTTGTCACGTAACGAAAAGATTTTTAACCAGGTGGACGTGGGAACGCAAAAGCTAATCGAAGTGGTCAAGATGGAGTCATACTGGTGGATGATTAAGAGAGCGAAAACGAGGGAATTGGATATAAACAGGTGGTCCGAATATTTGGTTTTTGATAACGGCTAGTTAGTATCTTGTGTTTTTTTTCCCGTTTTTGTGGCATGTGAAAGTAGCGTTTTGGTGTCCCCAGGTAGCCACTGGCTTAATGGGCTTGGGGCTATTTTGTTTGTGTTTTTGTTTTGTTTCGATTTGTACTCTTTGGTGGTTGGAATAAATGTTTCGTTTGGATGGTCAAAAAAAAAAGTTAAATAGTCAGGCTTCCTGAGGGGACCTTCTTCTAGTTCTTTTGACTCTAATCTCTCTTCCAGTGAGCCCGGTGACCGGTGTTTATGTTAGTTTAGCTTTTCATTTTCTAGAAGTGTAAATGGGTTTATTGAGACTGTTACTAACGGGTCAAATTGGAAAAACTGAATAAGTTAGCCTAGATGACAAAGTCTCGATGGTTGAGGCCACCGTCATTCTTTATTGTGATCCTTGACTATTAACTAAGCTCAATAACGTGGATCGATGATGAAAAGGTTAGTGTGTTTTTTCTGGTTCTATCCACTTTTTAGTTGACCTCTTCAACAAAAATTTAAATCATTAATGCATAGAATACAAGCTTTGTCATTACTGTAATGGTCTACTCTATATTTTTTCTATAGAACTATTTTTTTTTTCCCTTAAATATGTAGTCTCTTTTTTTATAATTTTTATCAAATTAAGTTCCACTTTCGCCTGACTTAAGTGATATAATATTTATAACTGAGAACTACCCGTGTGATACACGGGTTGAACAATTTAGTTTATATATATAAATTTATAAGTATAATTAAGAAAAGTTAGATTACATATTATACTGAAAATAAAAAAAATGTATTTACGACCGAAAAAATATAAAATATTCATTAGCCTCTTAATAATTTATTGTAAAAAACATTTATATTCACGTAAAACTATTTTTAAACTTTCAAAACTATATCTTCCATAACGTGGTTGTTAACTTGTAGACTGCAGGTACAACAAAACAAAAATATCAAAAGTAATAAGAATAAAACTATTTAGGCTAAGATATAAAAAAATGAAATTAATTTGAAAGTAACTCCTCATACGTTTAAAATATTGTATTTCAAACAATGGTTTTCATATATAAAATGTATTTATTATATTTTAATTGTTTAAAATATTGTACGAAATATAGTTTTAAACATAGAGTGAAAGACCAATCAATCAATCAATCAATCATACCCAGTATATCCCACGAATAGTATAGATTATTGGTAGGGTCAGGGGAGGGTGAGATGTAGGCACACCTTTCCTCTACCCAAACGGATAGAGAGGCTGCTTCCAGAGAGACCCCCGGCTCAGAAAGAGAGAACAGAAAACAGGCAGGCATACGAGTAACGAGACAAGTACCACAGGGATATATCGCTATCGGCTAGCGGGCCAAGTGCAGTAATAAGCTAGTAAGATAGTGCATAAAAATATAATACAATGAACATCATACAAACATGTAAACGCGACTACAACCACATGTAAGTTTCACACTACTTAAGAAAACAGGATAAATAGACACATGAATCAAAATAGGTTTAGAAAACCTATAGGTAAGGCCTCATAATACCCGGTTATGCTACCTAAGTGTCAAATCCTAGAAGTCACTTACTTTAATCCTACTTCTCCACGAACTCCTTTCTTGGACCATGTCCTCAGAGAGGTGCAACTCTATGAGATCCTGTCTAATTCGCTCATCCCAGGTCAATAAATAAGAATTTCAGCAATTATATTAAAATAAATGTATTGTTTTAAATAATAAAATGGGAGGTTTTATGAGGGAATTCCATATACCCCATGTATTATCTTTTATTAGTATAGATAGAAAAAAATTAATGTTGATTGGTTTATTTCATTATTTATTCATAACAATATAAAAGTCTTAGAAAAGCTTAACTAATTACATTGTGTTATTATTAATTTGTTTATTTGACTTTTGAACTATTGTTAACATCTAAAACTAATAATATTTGGTGTGCATATTTAACATCTAAATAATTAACCAAAACCAGTATCAGTAAAGCATAAAAATCATTTTTCAAACAACATAACAAATATAGTTTTAAATTTAGAATAAAAGATCATATTTTAAAAAAGAGGTTAATTTAAGGTACATGATTTAAATTTGAAGTTAATGACATATAAATATATTATTTTAGAAAAGAATCAATCATTTTTATTATAATGTTTAATTTGGTTAGTTTTTTTTAGGCGTAGACCAATGATAAACCTCTTAGCTAGAACCCCCACCCCCGGATCGAACCCTTCCTCTTTTTATAATAATGTTTAATTCGGTTAGCTTTTTTTTTTTCAGGCGTAGACCAATGATAAACCTTTTAGCTAGAACCCCCCCCGGGATCGAAGCCTTCCTCACACACCGGTCCCTTTCAAACCTATTGGGTATATTTTTTTCGATGGACGACGATACTCAAACCTGGGAACCCTTCCGAGTAGGAACCATGCAAGCGTGTAAACCCTACCACCTCCCCAGTTGGACTGGACATCATTGGCGTTTTATTCGGTTAGTTAATAAACTTTTCAAAGTATGTCTAATAGTTTATTTCTAATTTTGTATTAAAATATAATTTTATTAATTGAATTTTAGTAATTGTATTAATAATTGTAGTTGTAACAGAAATTATTAGAAGCAGATTTATCTACATTAATAATAAAAATCATTTAATCAGGTTTTAATGAAATCTGTTGCAACTATGATTATTAATTATTAATAAAATTACTTAAATTCAATTTGGTATATCTATATTTTGTTTTCAAAAATCAATTAATATAATTATATTTAAATTTATTGTATTAAATAATAAGATTGGAGAATTCATGAGGGAGTGTCATGTGTCCCTCATGTGTTTTCTTTTATTAGTATAGAAAGATACGAAACGCTAATAGCAATTAAAGCTCCCCATGGGACTAATCTTGAAGTCTAAGACTATCCGTTGTGGGTAGAGGTGAGCGATGAATTTATCGAATAATATTGTGCCATGTCAATGCTTAGTTGGCATTGGTTAGCGGTCGCACGCTAGAGGGTGTTATGGGTCAAGGTTAGCGGTTTTTTTTTACCAAATATATTTAATTATTTACCACAATTAAAAAAACATAATTAAAAATCATAAAATAACATCACCTTCCATTAAACATCAAACAATTATTTTAAAAAAGATAAAATAACATAAGAGAACGAAAAACATAAAGTAAATAGTGGAAAAACGACTATATTAGAAATCGTCCTTCCATGAGTCTCCAAATCGCAACACTTGGGTACTTATTATTGTGTATGGCTTGGTATTGGTCACGAGCCACCTCAATCAACTCTTCATTGTTTAAACCCGGGTTTTCGTTTTGAGCATTCATGTAGAATTGCTCAAAAATGGTTCACTTCGCCTTCATGGAACAATATTTTCCATAAATCGCGTTAGTTGGACGACGGTTTTCACTCATTTGTTCGTTGAATCGGGTGACAACTCGTAGCCAAAAACTTTTGCTTCACACGAGATGTTCTCCTTGCTCTTGTTGGTGAATATAACAATTCACCAAGACGAGTTCTTCCTCTAGAGTACACGTTGGTGCTCGCACACGGTTTATTGGGGGCGGCTAGCTGCCAACGGTTAGCTTTTTTGAAATTTACCCGCTAGCCCACGCGTGCTAGGTCGCTTGGGCTCACTCGCGGCAACGTTCGCTGGGTCAAGTTGTGGGCCGAGCAATCCAGGTGGATCACATTATGGCTCGTAGCAGGCTGCTCGCGGACCACAACACATAGTCTAAGACCTTGATAGGATGAGTATCACCTTATAAGTTAATGTTTTTAATTTTTTCTATACTTCACGATTACTTTTAATACATGAGGCCATTGTCTTATTCATATGTTAGGTTGTTGCTTATCCACAAAGGAGATGCATGATAATCTGAAAGGTCGAATGGGTAAGTAATTAAAATTAAAATATATCTTAAAAAGTAATCGGATCAAATAATACTATTCAACCTGTTTGTAAGATATTGTTTTTTTTTTTTTTCAATACGGCATCCACAAGAAGTCATATAATCATGAATTGCAAAGTAATACCTTAGATACATAAAAGACGTGAATGCCAGCATGATGACGTAGTCAATTCTCTCACTACAACAAGAACAAAAAAACCAAAAAAAGACTTCTATTCAAAAGGGTAGTGACGTAACTTGTAGCCCGTTTACTTGTCGCCTACTTATAAAACTTATTGGTTTTAATGAACTTGAGAAATGAAGAAAAAAAGACTAAATTTTACCTAAAGGGACATTTCATTAATAGGTATTAGTTTATTTATTTATTATATTGAACGAATTGCTATCAAACGAAGGAAAATGGTGGTGGTGCGTCTTTGGCCGGAAAAAAAAAAGAAAGAAAGAAAGGAGAGGGTGGTGAAGGTGGCGGCTAAGGTGGTATCCAAGAGGAAGTATTTTGGGCAAAAATCTAATCTAAATCCCAGTGTTGATTACTTGTTCCACCATTTATGGTTAAACACAAAAACAAGATTTGATTGTTTATTTAAGATGGGACAAAATGCATGTAGAGTTTGTATTAAATGTGTTTCTAATTATTTCATCACATTCATGCACATGCACATGTCTATATGTATATATATGTATCGCATGTATGTATGTAGTTGGAAATATTTGTTTTTGAAAATATGGCTATAAGTCTCATGTATGTATTTTATATCATCTCTTGTCGAAACTTTTAAATAAGCGGACATAAACTTATACGTTTAGAAACAGCAAAATATATTAGGATTGTTTGGACTTGTGTCACCAATATTCGTTGTTATGGGTGAAATGGTACTTGTTCGGACTTTGCTAGACTTTCTTGGGGGACTTATGCATATAAAATGATATAACTCATGTATAGAAAATTAAATGTTGACTAGAAAGTGTACGGATTTTGACCTGGTAAAGTGGTAGGTGTCACGCAAACCAAAAATTCACAAAATCAAAGGCCGTAAAATCATTTTTTTACAAAATCAGAGACCAGATTGAGAGAGTCATTGGAAATGGTTGATTGAAGGCCCGGATTAAGAAATGATTTAGGGTTTTACCTCCGCCGAACGCAATGAAGAAAAGCATCTTCTGGCATCTCCTCCACCTTCTCTCTCTAGCCAAGAAACAGTTTTCTTTCTATCGCTTACAATTGTCAAAGCTAACAAAAACATATATAATTGGGTAATTAAAGTCACAGAAAACTATTATCCAACCAGATCTAAACAAAAACCTTGTTTCAATCATACTTAATCAATGATTCGGATTTAGATAAGATCTAGTAAAATAAAAACATATAAAACACAAAAAAAAAAAAAAAAAAAAAAACCCAGAGGAATATGAAGAAACATAAGCGGATATAATAATATACCTTAGGTGGTGCAGGATGAACAACATCCCAGCGAACACGCTGTCGTTTTCTCGGCCCGTTGTCGATGTTACTTATTGGAAAATCCGTGTATCCATGCCCTGATACAGATTTGATGATGATAATAATAATATTAATATTGGTAGGGGTGATAACAAAGAAGGATGAAGGAATTATTTGTGTGAAGAAAAAGGTAATGTTACGTGAGGAGATAGCAAATTTTTAGGTTTGGGATGGAGAGAAAAAAAAGGTTTTTTAATGTTTAGTGTCACGTGACATACTCAGAGGGGGGGATAGCCTCTTTGAGTGCCATATAGGATTTCATGCTTTGGTTTATTAATATATACGGATATAGATTATTATTATAATTATTTATTATTATTATTATTATTATTATTATTATTATTATTATTATTATTATTATTATACCTTATTAAAGAAACTCAATGGACAAAAAAGTAATTTCACCATATTTTTAAGATTGTAACATCCCAAAATCCGTCAATATAACGAACCACATATATATGGACTATCCATACTTTATCGATTGGCCTATTTAACCAATTTTGATGTGAAAAAAATTATCTAATGGATTTAGAGGGACCCGTTTGCCAATATTGAGAATGGGTTTTGATTACTTTGGTAACAAGATAAAACACTTTTAATTTGGAGAGGCCTAGATGTAATGTGATGTTGCATAACTTTAATATTGTTTTGCAATACAAAAGAAAGTTAAGCGACTCATTGTGAAACTTGTAATCATCACCACCCAAATAAAACCCTACCACGATCTAACTCCTTCCCTAACCCCATTCCTGCCGACAACCCCTAGTTCCCTTCGTTCTCCGACCAACGCTCCGGCGTATTGACACCACCCCCGCAACGCCAGCCTTCGGTCCAACCATCAACTCCCGTCACCCAACATCAAAGCGACAACTACCACACGACCACTATTGTCCGGCGGTTAGAAACGATATTATCTATTTGCTAATCACTTAGGAAATGTCGTTGGTTCGTGTAGTTATTTCCATTATGGTGTTGACAATAGTTTCGTTTGGCAAATATTGTTATAGTAATGGAATTAACGGTGACGGGTTGTGGTCGCGGATCGACATATATAAGTCAATGATGGTCTGGGTGAAAGTAAGGAGAGGAGATAGCGGTGACGGTGCCGGTGGTTGTGCGCGGTGTTGGTTTTGGTGGATCGGTGGTGGCTATGACCGGGTATGTGTCGGAGGATATCGTTAAGGCTTGGAGGTTTGTGTTTGTGTGGGTAGGGTAGAGTATGCATGGCTAATTGAGCGTCACGCATGAAGTTAAGGTTACTGTTGTGGGTTGAGGCAATAAAGGGAATGTAAAAAACTGCAACATGATCGTTTTTATTATTCATTTGGCTGCAATATGTTGTGGTAGTAAGGTTAATATTATAGTGATTTGAGTGCTTTGGGTACGTGAATTTAAAAGGTGAATGACATAAAGAATGGGGGTTGGCTCCTGTGATGAATGAGTGGTGATCAAACTATCAATCTTTGTTGGCCATGCCGTTAAGAGTTTTGTTGGGGCTTGCGCGAGTGTTGCGAACGCACTGTTTTCTGCGAGGAATCATAAACTGGCAGCGTACTGTTGTGGCCACAGACGGAGGTGAAGACACCAAATGGCGCGGGAATTGAACTAGATGAAAGATCATTCTCTCGCGGTCGCGTGGATATATTATTTGAAGAAAACGGAGTTAGGATGATAAGGTTTCAAGCAGCGCAAATACAGGCGTGCAGAACCAAACAAGCAGATGCACAGAAGTGCATGCTGGCAGCAGTCGCAGCGTCGGTGGTCGACGCAAATAATTTCCAGGTGTCGGGCATATTGTGACGATTCCGTGGATATGTGGATCGCGCCAAACGATTATCGTAAGATCAAGTTATGAGTAAAACATGATTTACTGCGCATTTTGTTACAAGTGTTCAACGTAGAATAGACGCGCCAAGGATGATATGTACGCATAGTTCGAGACGCTTAGTTGGCGGATTTGGAAGCTTTGCAACCGATGAGTTCTTGCGCCCACTCTTTTAGTTATTATTTTTTTCTAAATATTTTTGGGCTGACGTGCATGCTAAACCAGTATGATTATTTTTATGAAGTCACAAATTTTTTTTATAAAGTTATAAATATTTTTGTGTACGAATGAATCCATATTAACTCTTACATATATTTTGGCATGAAACGTGAGTAGGCGGAATGCGTCTAATGCGTTATTATATGGTTTAAGTTATATGTGTTATTAGAAGTGGTATAGGCCTGCTCTGATTTATGGTATATTTTTTTACTATGATTGTCACATAGTTTATGCCTAATATGTTATCATATGGTTTGAGTTATATATGTTATTAGAAGTGGGATAGGCCTACTCTGATTTATGGTGTAGTTTTTATGTACGATAGAAATCCATATTTGCTCATATATAATATTTTGGCATGAAACGTGAATAGGCGGAATGCGCCTAATGTGTTATTATATGGTTCGAGCTATATGTGTTATTATATATATATAGGTATAGGTTCCTGTACAAAATACATTTTTCGTACAAAGTGTGAGAAATCTATATAGTCATTATGTTTTAAAGTTTGGCTATAATATTTTTGATTCCTTTTGCATTGATTTATATAGAAAAACACCAAACGTTACAATTTAAAACACAATCAAATGTATTCTAGACATTGAATTTAAAACACACTGATTACTTTCTTCGTAGGGTGTTTTAGATTGCATGTCGAGAATACATTAATTAGTGTTTTAAA
The DNA here is from genome assembly GCA_030844895.1 of Ambrosia x helenae. NCBI lineage: Eukaryota > Viridiplantae > Streptophyta > Magnoliopsida > Asterales > Asteraceae > Ambrosia > Ambrosia x helenae. Next base: position 1,118,855 of record JAUTDX010007030.1, on the reverse strand, counting down.
TTGTTAATTTTTGTGTTTTTCTATATAATATTATGCCAAATGAACATAAAACATCATGTCTAAAATTTAAAACACAATGCCTATATAGACTTCTCATACTTTGTACGAAAAATTCACTTTGTACAGGAACCTCACCATATATATATATATATATATATATATATATATATATATGAATAGACTGTTGTCTTGATTAAAGTGTAGCAAAGTTTTTATTTAATAGGCGAAGTGCGCTTAATGTCTTGGCCACATATTTGAAACCTTACTTGTTAGATCGGGTATTGTTTTGACTTGCTACATGTTTAGGTTATATGGATTATATATAGATATTTACATAAACCGTATTTGGCAACTACGTGACCTTATAAATTGGGCAATGATGGAAGTGGGATACGCTTGCTCTAATATATAGTAGTGGTTTTGTGTCGTGGTTGTTGCTTAGTTTATGTTATACATATTATTAAATATAATAGACTATGTTTGATGGCTACCTAATATGTCGAACTGAGCTATGACGAAAGTGGGATATACCTACTCTGATCTCTTGTCTTCGTTTTGAGTCAGGATTGTTACATAGTTCATATTATATGTATTTTTATAAACTAGACTATGACAGAGGTGTGATATGCCTACTTTGATCTCTAGCTTTGGTTTGAATTATATTGTGTGTACTAGTTTTTATCCCGGGAGCGTCCCGGGTTGAAATATCTAATATAACATAATAAAATATATTATTATTATTATTATTTTAAACATAAACAAAAAACGAATCTCTACGCCGGGGTATAAATCTAGTGCCATTACAAATGAATTCGGAAGTTTGTAATCAATCGATCATTCTAAAAAGAACTAACATGAAATAAGAAAAAAAAAGCTAATTATTGAAATATCGAACGCATTAGTCTAAGGGTTATGTGACGCGTTAAAAAATTCATGGGTATATGATCGAGTATGTAGTTCGGGAATTTGGGTATGTTGTTCCGGTTAATCGGGTCGGGTATCATCTAATCCCAAACCCAACCCAAACCCACAATTTTTTTTAAACTAATCCCAAACCCGACACAATACTATTTTTTTCTCCGATTTTTATATAGCACTATGGTACTCGTTGGAAAGATAATAAAACGCTCGTTAATTTGGTGTAATTTTTTTCTTTAAAAAATCACGTATATAAAAGATATTAACGTTTAAAAGTTATGGGAGTAAACACGAGAGATAAAATAATAAGTTTTAATATTTAGATTTAGTAGATTAGATATTTAATAGATTAGGTTAAAGATTATAATAGATTAGGTTAAATCATATTTATTTCTTTTTTTTAATTGGTTTAGAGTTGCCACATCACATCCTATGTGGCATCTCTTAAAGGAGAGATTGCATAAGAGTATGACATGTAGGATTAATCCCTTTGCAATATATATATATATATATATAGATTTTTATAAACTTGGTTATGACAGAAGTGGGATATGCCTACTTTAATCTCTAGCTTTAGTTTGCTTAAATAGACTGGATTGTTCTTTGTGTTGAAAAGCGAGATGCGCTTATTAAATATTTGGTAAGTGAAGTCTTGAGGTAATTAGGCAAAGTATGCCTATCCTAGACTTTGATCTTTGATTTGCTTGGGGAAAAACAAATTAGCGGTTTGCGCTTATTGTTAACTCTAAGGTTGAGGTATTTTGTTAATTCTTAAATTGACAAATTACTTGTTTATATAAATTGTAACGATCCCACATCGGTTGGGAAGGAGAACTAACACTTCTTTATAAGAGGTGGGATACCTTCCCTATCGTGACGCGTTTTGGCGTGGGAATTGCCTACGACCAATGCAAAATCAGGACACGCCCGGACAATATCGCGGTACGGGAGTGGGCTGTTACAAATGGTATCAGAGCCAGGACCGGGCCGTTGTGCCAGCGAGGACGCTGGGCTCCTTAAGGGGGGTGGATTGTAACGATCCTATATTGGTTGGGAAGGAGAACTAACACTTATTTATACGAGGTGGGATGCCTTCCCTATCGTGACGCGTTTTGGCGTGGGAATTGCCTACGACCAATGCAAAATCGGGACACGCCCGGACAATATCGCGGTACGGGAGTGTGCTGTTACAAAGATGGCATCTTAAGAGGCACAATATAAATTTATAATTTTTACTCATTTTCTTCTCTTTATATGTAACATCGCGAATTTCCCCTAATTTTTTTTTGATAAAAAGAATGTATTGTTTTAACAATATATGTTTTTAAATACCTTAAACTAATAATTATTTGTATCTCGACACTTTTGTACGTTTTAAAAATATTTCGAGTCACTTTCGGGCTTATATAATCATATTATGAATTTAGAATAATATAGTTTTAGGGAAATAATTGCCAAAAAAAGATTTGTGTGGACCGGGACTCGAACCCGCGTCCACAACCAACCAACACACAGTGACATCCAACTGAGCCAACTATCATCTTGTGTAGTATTTCAGAAGAAAATAAATTTAACACATTCCTTAAATTGATTAGTCAAAGTCTTAGTCAAACAGTCAAAGTCTTAGTCAAACAGTCAAAGTCTTAGTCAAATAGTCAATTCATCATAAAACCTTACTTTATGGTGTTGACCAATTTTAATGGCTAATTGACTCCAAAACTAGTATAAAAACCCACCTATGACCCATTATACTTTGCACCTCTAAATCGATTGTTTCAATCCGATTAAACTTTCCCTCATACCTTTCTTCTATAGTCTATTACTTCTACAATTGAAGCTTTGATTATAAGCTCTTGTAATTGGCGAATTGGAAGCTTGATATTCTTTCTTTTTCGTTTTCTTCAATTTGGACTAGCTACGTTGTTGAGTCTTTGGGATTCGCCTCGCATACATTCACAACACTTAGAGGATAATTCACCTTAGCCAATGTGAGTTTACATAGCCCCTTTACTCTATTTTCACTATTTTTGGGGTGAAACATGTTCAAATACTTTATACTATCATTTACTCATATTTACTTGTGATTCAATTACAACATCATTCTATCATTTGACTGTAACAAAAAGACACAGTACAATCATTAACAATGATCAAGCCGCCTGTTTAGATTATAGCGCTATAGGTCTGACAAACCCACCCCCCCGCATAAATTCAGGTATGATCGATAACAGTAACAACATTTAACTAACTTGCGAGTTAGTCATCAGTCGACACAAGGTTTGATTGTACAAAGACACATTGTTACATGTCGGACTCATACTCTATCATCATACAACTGTGATTGTTGTACAAACTATTATTATCTATCATATTCCAAAAACCTATGTAATTCTCACCAACTTTTGTTGACCCAAAATATTTTCAAAATTAACATGTTTCAGGTAACAATGAAGCTGACGCTTGAGTTTGCATGAGGATTTATCATGAAGTTATTGTTTGAAGTTATTTGAAGTTGTTGCTTATTTGATATCATGTATTTGAATTCCTAGACATTATTTCATTTGAATATTTATGTTATGAATAAATTATTTAAAATCCAATTTATACCATGTGCTACTGAAACAATCATCAATACGTGACATCCCGATGTTTCCGCCATCGGTTGGGGTGTTACATTATACCCCTACTATACAACATTTGATAGCAATTGTACACACAGCTAATGCTCGTCATTTATCATCTGTTTGGTCAAAAAGATTAACAAGCCAGTACAAACCTTAGTCTTATATCCTCTTCACATATTTTGTTTAGTATAGAATCTACTGAAGAAGAAGAAGAAGACAAAGTTTAGAGAAGCTGATACAAGTGTAGAAGAGTAAAGATTTGAAGTTCTGAAGATGAACGAGACAAACACCTGAAGAACAACTACTGAAGACAAACTTCTGAAGAAATACTCATCAGTAGTTTGTCACTCATCAGCAGTTCCGGTAGAAGCTTCCCACCGCCCTTATACTTCAGTAGTTTAGTATTATATTAGTTTAAATTACTTTATGTACAAGTTCCAATACTACAACATGTTGTAGTATTATTATAATTGTTTCAATACTTCCAATGTACGTATTTGTAACACCCCAACCGATGGCGGAAACATCGGGATGTCACGTATTGATGATTGTTTCAGTAGCACATGGTATATATTGAAATTTTAAATAATTTATTCATAACATAAATATCCAAATGAAATGATGTCTAAAAATCCCAAATACATAATATCAAATAAAGCAAATAACTTCATAGTATTTCCTCATGCATACTCTAAGCCTCAGCTTCATTGTTACCTGAAACATGTTAATTTTGAAAATATTTTGGGTCAACAAAAGTTGGTGAGAATTACATAGGTTTTGATAATTGAATAAAGCTTGTACAATTCAAGTGTCATGGCAAGTCTAGTCCATATGTGAAAACATACTAGCAGGTAATTCGAGTGCATAATCAACCCTTGTGACTAGAATATTGTGGTCCATCCCATACGCTCATGGTTCACTCGATTATGTTATGCGATAGCAATCACCCACGCTACCTATGTAGGAGGTACACGTATCCGGGTGGGATTGTCAGTCCAATAGATCTATCATTGTATACCGTCGGCTGATCAATGTTAATGATTATGCTAGAATAATGTGCTTACCCTAGTCATGTTTAAGACATAATGCAACATAGAATAACACATAGACACTTTATGATTGAATTGTAGATAGAATGTTGTAACATGTTTCACCCCAAAAATAGTGAAATAGAAAATGGGCTATGTAAAACTCACCTTAGCAAATGTTAAGTCTCGTGAAAATAGAATAAGTGTAGCCCAACGATGCCAAGTATTACCCTATATATAAGGTAATAAATATGTCTAAGTCTTTCTAGTCTACAAAGGTTTTCTAGGGTTTCAAATTTGGGGATAGGTATTCGTTTGATTATTAATTAGATTGTTTAATAAATAAAAGAAATTCGATAAATAAATAAACAAAAGTCTTTTTGTAGACTTTAGATTAAAGATGGTTACATTATAAGGTTTTAAGTATAAAAATAATTTTTATAAAATTATTTTCTTAATAATAGAATATTTAGTCTATTTATTTCTATTCTGCCAAAATATAACTTTAATATCTAAAAATATTAAAATTAAAGAATTTTTAAATTAAAATTTGTATTTCTGTTCTAAATGAACAGAAATAATTTATATAAAATTTTGGTGCAAAATATTGAAAAATGAATTTATTATGATTTATTTATGATTAAAAATAACAAAAATTGATTAAAAATATTAAATAAATGATTTTCCGAAAATAAAAATCATTTCTGGAATATTTATTGTTTTATAAACTCAGAATAATTTTTGTGGAAATTTATATAATCGTTTTGATATTTTTATAGAATTTTATAATTATAATGGAATAAACTTGAAATATTTATTATATATAATAAATAAATAATTTTTGGAAAACTAAAAATTGTATGATGAACTTTTCTATTAGAACATCATAATAATTTTTGTAGAATTTATAAAGAAATTTTAGTATTTTAAAACCATTTTTAAAATAATAAAGAATATATATAAGTAATAAAGGTTTTTTAAAAAAAAAAGTTTGTGTGTGCTAAGGCTCGAACCCGCGTCAAACCCGGGTCGGGGTTTTTAAATCACAAGCCCAAACCAGTTGGTCTGGACCCTGAGAACGAATATACTTGGTTTGAAATTAATTATATAGTTATTCTTGAAACAGATTTATAATCTTTTTAAAAGAAAAGAAAAAAAAGCCGCGTGATAAGGGACTCGAACCCGGGCCATCAGGCCGGTTCGCGTTTTAAGGACAGGAGTCTCACCAACTGATCTGTTGATCAGTTGGTGATGAAATTGATTCTGTATTAATTATATACTAAGGTCTGCAGATCCAATATCCCCAAATCAAAGATGTCGAGCCCTAACTTATCAATAAGCAAGATTGACGAACAATAACCCGATTAAACATGGGGTTATTGTTATTAAGGGGCCGATGAACAAAACCATACGAAACATTAAGACTTACAAACTGTTTCACGTGATTATGAGCGGTCAAACTGAAAGTCAAACTTGCGAACAATTTATGCTTGAAAGGGTGTTTTTAGTAGAAATTTTGAGAGGGGAAAGAGTAATTGGCGAGTGTAGATGAAAAGTGAGGGTTCAATTTATAGTGAAGTGCTCGGGTGTTCGAAATGGTAAAGTTTGACTCGCTTTTAATCATAATCGCGTGATTGATACAAATATGGTATGTCATAACAGCTAATTGGCGTGTAAAAGACGCGAGTTAGTCAACCAATCACGAATCTTACCATATCAGGGATTAAAACACGTTTAGATAAGCTAATTATGGATGATTATCGTCTCAGTTGACTTTCCAAGTCAACTGTTACGATTTAATATCTTTATATAATTATAATGCTGGGGATATGAAACAAGTATGTGGTGTAGATCAGATGGTTGGTTGTTTGTGTTTAAATGGACCGGCCTTGGGCACGGGTTCGAACCCCGGCCCAGGCAATAATTTTTTTTACAATTATAACACCACTTTAACACTAATATATGTTTATAGTATGGTACTAGGGGTCCAAATGTGTCACGAAATATTTTTAAAGGGCACGATAATGATAAAAATTCGACGTTTTATACAATAATAATCGTAACTTACATAGGATTTAATGTGAAATGTTACAGTATTGTTAGTCTATAAATAGATGGGTTCATCCCTTCTATTTTAGATATCTTTTGCAGTATCATTTCTAATATATTTTGAGAATCATTCAAAGCATTTACTACTGTTATATTCATTAACTGTTTGATTCTCTCATTTACTACTTTAGTTGATTAACTGAGGGGAAGTAATAACTTTTGTTAAAAGTGAATCTTTAACTTAGAACACTTATACTTATTCTGCTGTGCAATTTACTTTGATAAATCTAAACAAGTGTTCTTGATAAGAAACTGTTAAAGGAAACTGATCCAACATCATCAAGCAATTGAAAGGAATCCATAACTCTCCATTAATCAACAATTCATCATTCTAGGTTCCACACATTTATTTGATTCATCTATCTTCCTCACATTCAATACCTTTGATGATTTGTAATCTGTTTTTGGTTTGAAATCAAAAAGCCTTGCTCATCATTTATCATCAAGTAATTGAAAGCAACCCATAAGTCTTCATTAATCAAAATTGATGGGGTTTTGAATGTTGTTAATGGCAACTTTATCTCATCTCTTTTATATATCGAGTCGCTGAGGCTCTGCCTCTTAGTTCCTATCAAACAGCTTGATGACTCCATCTAACAAATCCGTGCACATCGTCGCATTCAATCATAATGAAATGGAAGTGTTGACGGACTAGGTTTAGGTTAACGATCTACTTCTGTATGTTCCAAATCCGATTACGTGAGGTTACATACAACCATCCTGGTCTCATTGTTGTCTTATTGTCGGTTTTTTTGGGGGGCTTATTTTAGATTCATAGGCAACTGATAAACCTTAATGTTGTGATGATTGTTATTATGTGTTTTTTCACAACTGATTCTTTTGTGTACCATATTTAAAAAGGCCATCGTTTTTTCCAGATCAATGCTAAGAAGATGCATCATCACTACCAGAGTACCAGATATGATAATATCAAATCACGATTTTCTGCTTCAAGCCAATCCTCCATGCCCACTGATGTGTTGCCAAATGCATCACATTTATATAGTAGTTTTGTATAGTTTTTAATCATTTAACGTTCGTAAATATCGTGTCTTAGATACTTATTTGTGTCTTGGTGTTAAGCAGGTGTTCGTGGGCTAAAACGAGAGAAAAAGAGTCTAATTGGAGGTGAAACGAGTGCACGGATGAATAAGGAACAAAAAGAAAATAAAATCTGTCAGATCACTTATTCATGCCCCATGAATAACCTCAGGAGTTATTCATGCCCTGCGAATAACTGAATTGGGTTGCAAAATGACTATACTGCCCTTAATGAATCCAGCTATTTACCCTTGCTACCCTCGCGAAGTTATGACTTATTCATGCCACGCGAATAAGTCAGGGAGTTATTCATGGGGTCGCGAATAACTCTTCAGCCCATAAAAAGCCCATTTTCGCAATTAAAAACCTAGCAGCCGTTTGGGGAGATAATCTTCGACTTCCAGAGCTTCCAAGGGGCGATTTTGAAGACTTTTTGCAGTTCCATTCATTCCGGTTGATGCCAGAGCAATCCAGAACAAGTTTTGAAGCCGAAATCATGAAGATGCAAGGCTAATCATCTTGCGGTTTCTCCGGGTGAACGATTTGGTTATTTTATCAATTGTTTTATGTTTGATACTCATTACTTGGATTAGATTTTGTGAACACCTTAACGGTCTTTGCGTCTAATTGTATGTTTGACTGATCTAGACAGTTTGGTTGATTAGTATTATTGCATTATGTTATCGTATCTTGGTTTTCTTGCACTAGGATTAATTTAACTTTGCAATTAATGTTATGATAGCTGAATTGGGTCGAACAACTTAAACAAAGTCATGTCTATGTGATTTCCTAGATAGGGTATTAACATAATTCAGTTGATAATTACCAAATCAGAAACCCGGAGTGACCGTTTTTCCATATTATTGTCTTTTCTAAAAAATCAATTATTAATCCGTTTTGCAGCACTGCAGCACTTTTACATTAAAGTTCATAAAATTACTTTAGTTAATTTTAATTTAATTAGTAGTTAGTAAATTAGCACTTTCCACAAACTCCCTGAGGTTCGACAACCCTACTTCCTATACTGCAGTCAGTTGTAGCTAAGGAGTAGTTTTTATTAAGTTTTTGATTAGCACTTCGACACGCGATCAAAATGTGGGGAAACTTCATTTTTATTTATTCTTGAGTCTTTAAAAAAATTAAAAAAAAATCAAAAAAAAAATGAAAAATTGAAAATGTCTTGAAAATTGTTCCTAAAAAGCATTCTAATCAGACATAAAGCAGCTCTTTCAGTACATACCAGATGTTTCTTGATTGTTTTGGCAGTAGATCCTTAGTCATGGTCTAATTTGTAGAAAAGTAATATGAACCGTTTTCAGCAGGTATTTTTAAGAAAAAAAGTTTATAATTTCCTGACTAGGTTTAACAAGCTATTGGTAATAAATGCATGCACACATCGGTAACCCATTTCCCCACTTCTGTGAGATCTTGAGCCTACTAGATGATAGGTTGATTTATATACATTTTCGTTTGTTGAGAGTAGGCCATATGTTTCTCTGTTGCAGAACTTGTGTGATTTGATACATGCTGAGGTTGTAGACTAGATATGCATGTACATGACAAAGGCGATTTAGGATTCCTTTTTTGTTTGACACCTTTTATTTGTTTTGTGTTAACCGGTTTACCCAAAAATATTACCATTAGTAGCCAACTTTGAGCCTTATACCCTTTCGTTTGCCAAACCACATAATCACCCAAATAAACCAGTACCTTTACGAACTGTTGATGACATCCAAAGTGTTAAGTGATTGAGTTATGTTTAAGTTGTGAAAGAAAAAAAAATATATATGAAAAAAAAGTGAAAAAAAATAGAAGTTCTGGTTATGGGTCGAATATGCCCAAGAAGTTGTGTTTAGTTGTGATTCGTGAATAAGAATTGTCAATCAAATGTGTTTAAACCTTTTCGTTTGAACCACTTGTTAGCCAAATCTATCATACCTTTACCCTAAGCCCAAAACCCGTAAGTCCTTTAGATATGTGTATTGTCTACAGTTGAGGTGTGATTGTTATACAAGCCTATGATAACAGAGTTACATGCTTGGTTTTGAGTGATTAATACTAGCACATTACATGCTAGTCGAGATATTAAATCGAGTGGAGTGAAAAATTGTGAGGGGTGTGTTGCATGAAAATAAAAACTGAAAGCATGTTAGATTTAGTCGGGTTAATTCTGTTTTTAAATGAAAATCAATTTGATTTGCTGAATTAACACATCTAATGCTGATCTGTAAATGTGGTATGACTTTGGACCTTAGCTAAGGTATGATGGGGCGACTGGGGTGCTAGTCTGTGATAATGTCTTGAGCAGAGTATATATATAATTTTTTCGAGACGAAAAAAGATAAGTGTGGGGGTATGATGTGTTGGTTTAAAAACCTTGTTAATATGTTAGTTTTGTATATATTTTAGTCTTTTATTGTGTACTTTTAGTTGGCCATAGTTATTTATTAGTGCGCGCAAGTGTTTTGTAGGTGTTCGTGGATAATGAGCTCAAAACAAAAGAATTTTAATCGAGACACAAACACTTGAGAGCAGGTGTTCATGGACGTTGGAACGTAGACGAGAAATTTTGGTGAACAAAGAACACCCGAGTTGAAAGATAATAATAATAATAATAATAATAATAATAATAATAATAAAATGAACTTTACAAGAAAAACGGCCCAAGGCCCAAGTAATGAAAAAAAATACGAATTGAAGTAAAGGATTTATTTGGAGTTAGGATATTATTTTACTGGAAGGCACGAGGGATTGATGGGATTATTATTCTTTTTTGACGGCTGCTCTGTCAAGGGGTCACGCACAGAACAATCATCGCACGAAGAAAAAACAGGGGAAGGGGCATGCACACGACCAAGATGCAAGGCTAAATCTTTGTAACTTCCTCTAGATGAATGGTTCGCATATGTTTCACATTTTTTTTTATTTATTTTTAGTATTGGATTTTGTTTTTGCTTGTGATGACAAACAATTAAAACATTATTGATGCATTAGTTAAGCAAACAATTGATTTGTGTTTTGAGTCCTTTCTTTACAACTTGTTCGGTTGATGACAAAACTTAGTAGCGGGTTGGGTGACATAAAGAGGGTTGACTTGACGCTCACAATTAGGTAGATAATAGAGTTTGATGACAAAAACTTGTGCTACCAGTTAATTAACTAATTTCCAGAACTATGTCTATGTGGTTTCCAATCTATAAACTGAAAACTATGTGAAACCTAGATACTGAAGTTTAGAGGGAGTTACTTCTTTATTATTATTGTTTTCTATTCAAATCAATTAATCAACCTTTTCAAGCACCGCAACATTTTACTTCATAAAATATTACTTTTAATTAGTTAGTTAATTAATAAAATACTATTAACACTAACCACATACTCCTCGTCGTTCGACAACCCTACTCCCTATACTGCAGTCCTTGTAGCTAAGGAGTTGTTTTAATATATTTTTTGATTAGCTCTCGACACGCGATCACCCACTCATACCACATATATCCTTATGATGTTTTTTTCTTTACATGTACTATTTTCTTGATATTTTTGTACAGTGGGATGCAGTTAAGTCATAATCTAGGGAGGAGTTGTTGCAAATTTTTATTGGTATAATCAGTTCAGTGCCTTGGTAAGTAGTTGCACAATTTATAATTAGCATTTGAAGTTCCTGGAAAGTTGAAATTGACTGCTACAAAAAAAATCACAATTTTTAAAATCTTTATATGCATGTTCTTTGGTCGCTTAAAAAAATAAAAACAAAATATGATGTCAAAATGGTTAAAACTTGATTAGTAAACCTAATAAGTTATATATTACGTCTAATTGAAGATGTTTCCCATCTAACTATATCTTATATATAGAAGGATTATGCTCTAGGTAAAAACAATATACATCAGTTAGATCTACGAGAGCATGTATTTTATTACTCTTACAATTGATTTAAAAATGCTACTCGTCATGAGAAAACTCGTAAAAAGTAAGTTCTCTTGATCTACCAAATGTTTGATCATTTTATATATTAATATGCAAAGCACAAGTTATTATAACACAACAACTTTTAAGCATGAAACTTCATTTTGTTACCAAACATCTAAGAAAACTGACTTTTGGTGGGCTTCATTCTTTTTTTTTGAATGTTTCGATTAATAAAGATTTTTCTCAATATAATGACAAGGTTTTCGATTAACAATACCTGCATATTCCATTTTGGGATCGTACAACATAGAAGGTTATCACCATCTCTTGCATATATGATGACTCTAGGCATTTTCATGCACAAAAAAAACAAGGTCTGACCCATTCGCATACCCACAGACCAATAGCGGACTTCATTATTTGATGCGGGCTTCGTTATTTGACCCTATTAGACCAAAAAAAGGCTTACCCCGTTAAAATATGATTCCATTTTTAAGTCATGAATTAGATGCAAAATATAACGACTCTTAAGATTTACATACTATCCATACCCTTTTTACCTAGCAATTCACAATCAATTTTAATTTTTAAACTTTCGCTGTTTTGGATTACATATTTTAACTCTCTGCGTTTTTTTATATGAATGGTTTATTTTTTATGAAAAATACATATGATGGTATTGTGCAATAGTTAAATGGGTCATATTGTGGGGTTTGTGTGTATATCCAGAAATTCAACCTTTTTATTAGCACACGTCAGTAGAATGTTTGCAGGTTCTGCTTGACTTTGTTTTTATTTTAGAAATTGGGTTTTTGAGTTGAAAGAGTGTTTAGCAAGACATTAATATGCTAAGTGTTTTTACAAATACATGAGTTATCATCTTAATGTATGGTCTTATATGTTAATACTTGTGGCTACGTTACATCGGTATACAATCACAATTTTCAGAATAAGTATAGCTATATATATATATGTGTGTCAAATGGATGATCATGTATGTCATATATAGTCAACAGTTAACTGCTCTATTTGGTTCGTTTTCACTGGAGTGCTATATTTCCCCAAATATGCAGCGTAAATTCAACTCAGTCGTGTGAGAGTACATATATCATCTAGATACAACTTCAATCAAGTTTGTTTCTAATTGTTAACCGGATAAACGGTCATATTTAAGAAGAAATTTACTCACAAATAGATCTGGAGCAAAGTCACTTAAATTATATTTAAATGCTTACTTTGTATTGAATTGATTTATTTAATACAAATTATTTGATTATTTTAAAGTGTTGTTTTAGTAAACCATATATAATACAACATTGTTTATAAAACTACCAAATGTGGATCAAAGCAGAGTCTCTACAAGTCAAACCATTTGACCCACCCATAACCATAACTCATTGGTGTGTGAATCATTTTCATATAATAAAACGGGGGAAACAAGGGTCTAAATGGGTAACCTTTAAGTGCGTATGGAAACATGTCAGGTAGGTTGATCCAACCTGTTAACACTTTTTTGATAATTTTTTTCCTTTACTAAATATTAAAGTAATTAATACACCTACAACTCTTGACTATTATTGAAGTTGCAAAATGGGGCTAATAAAAACAGGGTAAGTAAGTAACTTACATCCACCTCTTGGCACATTTCATATGATACATACATATACGCTTCTGACAAAACAAACATGTTTAATGCATTTGTTTGTATTGCATTTTTTTTGTTGGTCGTATGGAATTACATTTAAAACAACAACCCAAAAACAATTTAGGTTTAGATGTTATATATTACATGTATTACCAAATTAATTTAATAACCAAAATATGTGAAAGCATCCCCGCTGTAACGCACAGGCATTACTACTAGTTTGTACTTAAGATACTTCATAATTCCTAAATTTGAACTTAGACAGACCTTTACAAACAGTCGCATATTTCATATATTTATTTAACTTATTTAAAATAAGTAATTCTCCAAAGAGATTTTTGATACGGAATTTATGTATTTATTGAACATGTTGGTAATTTTTTTAAGTTTTGACAACTTTATATGTTACTAACTGTTTTCTAGATCAAATTATTAGTTCAAACATAATCGAAATAACAGGGAGAAAAAGTGTGAAAATTACGTAACGGTCTTATATATCACATTCAAAACATTGCGTACAAGTATATTTTACGATATTCAAAATTCTGAACATATTATTGGTTTCGAATGTATTGTGTGTCTCTACTTTTATTCACTTTGTATATTTGTGAAGAAGTGTCGTGGCAAGAGCATAGCCGCATAGGGGAAATCAACTATGGTGGTGGTGGTGGCAGCCGTGGTGGAAGAAAATAGCGGGCGAATTGAAATCAACAACGGTTTGTAATAGCACTATTCATGGTCGTTTACAAATCATACATCTATATTATTTTACTATTTTAAAGAAACTCGATGGATATAAAGGTAATTTTACCCATATTTTAAGATGGCATGTGAAGAGCTTGTTGCTTGACACCCAAAATGTCATGAAAATCTTTCCAGTGTTACCCCTCCTTGTAAAATCCACTTATACATTATTATCATAACCCCAATTTTGTAGATTTAATGCTTTCATCTTGAACGACAACTCTTCATGACCCAATGAAAACCAAAAGGCACCTCTAATGACTTCATTATAACCAACGACTCTTCATGACCAAAAGGCAACTTTTATGAGTTCATTATAACTAACGAACAATTATATTTCAAAATCATGAATTTCAATCGGCCCACCCTAAATTCATTTCAGTTGCAAATCCTATCTCTCCTACAATATATATTATGAATTATACTATCTTTGTTGTTCATCTGCTCAAACGGTGAACCGTAAGAAGTGATTGGGAGCTGTATTACAGGTTAATATTTTCACCCTTTTATGCGGATACGAAGATTGTGTAGATGTTCTAATACTTTAATGGTTGTGATGATATCAAGTGTTTGCATTTGTAGTTGTGGTTGAAACAATTAAGAGTTTAATCACTTTGATTTGGTTTATGTTTGTGCTATAGGCTTTACCATTGAGTTTATTGTTCTTTGTTCCCGAACCGATTGCTTTAATTTCAAGTTTATTCGGTTTTTCGATTGGCTTTTGTGTTTGTTTCTCAACTTTGTGTAGTGTTGCAATGTATTTTGGGTCAAGTAACTTTCAAACAAAAAACTACTATGAAAGATATTTAAGGTTTTAAAAGATTACGGACTCCAACAAAATAAGGATATTCGAACTAGAAACAAGTTATCGAAAGTGAAATGTACAGAGGAATGTATTCAATATAATGATTTTAGTATACACATGACACACATATATTAAATTTTTGAAGATAAATGTATTTCTTTTGAAAATGATGTTCTGGGTTGAAAATCAAGATTTCATTTCATTTTGACATCAATTTGTTTAATGTTAGTATTCTTATTTTCATATGTTATAATGTTATATCAAAACTGTGTTGAAAGATTGAGACAATGTTGACTAAATGCATGCATTTAGATGACTGAAAAAATAAATTAATTAATCAAGATTTTTTGAAAGATTTTATATATTCAAGTGCATGAATACAGATAAATAATGGTTGGGTGGTGACAAGAGCTTCGCGTATACATAACAGTTGGGGCTTCATTTGCACAGGTACTATCTTTTATTTGTCGTTGATTGTTAGTTTATTTATTTATTTATTGTTATTTTCTAACAGTCATATATTGAAGTTGGCTTTTAGCTTCATAGGGAATGTTTCTACTAAAGGTTGTTCTAACAGCACCTAACATCTGTTTTGGTTGATAACTTGATATAACTAAATGGGTCAAAATATGTTGGCAACAATAACAAGTCGAAAAGAATTTTGCCATATTTTTCAACAGTCTAATGGGTAATAAATGCTTTGTCATAACTCAGTCGTCACATGACACTGCAAATATGCGGGTAAATTGCTTGCTCTATTTTCTATTTTGATTTTGTTATAGATGATTTCAACCCCATTTTCTATTGAAAATTACCTCTTGCATATTTGAGTCAATATCCGGTTTTCAAAATCTTTAAATGCAGAGGCTTATTAATAGAAAATATCCTAATCTGACCCATAATATGTGTGCAGGTATCCATTAAAGTAGGTGGACATTATTATATATAAAAACAAATTATGCTAACGGATATTTTTACCAGTATGTTTCATAGATAAAAGAGTTGTACACGTTCAATTTTGTTTATGTACTCTTCATCATTGTTGACTATGATCATGTTCACGGAACCCTTTAACAATTGCTATTATAAATATAAGTACATAAACCTATTTCATGTTGAACCATGTTTCTTGATAAGTGAAATTTGTAGGTTGTAAACAACTAAATATAGTTTGGGCACATGAACCGGTTGATGCGTTTCTTTGTTATTGCTCATTTACGCGTAACTAATAATTGAGATTAGCATAGACGTGTAGCATAATTGTCACACCCTCAAAATCCACTTGCGGAGTTTTACCGCGAGGCGTATGACAAACCAGGATCCAAACCAACGATCACAATAAACAAGTCTAAATGAACATATGCAATTTAAGAAAACATAGTTAAAAATCCCCAATTACAGCGGAAGCTTATTCAAAACATAATCCAAAATAAACCAAGTGTTCAACGTTTGAAAAACCATGCAATCCTAACCAGACGCCGTGCAGACGCGTGCGCCCTAGTTCCATTGTGCTACCTTAGCGACCTGAGAAAACATGTAAAAGTTTACGTCAGCACAAAAATGCTGGTGAGTTTACAGGTTTTGTAATCACAGTACCAAGTTCAACCTGTCCATACTATAACAAATCGAAAACCAAAGTACGCTAGCTAGGCGTATGTTTTGTTACTACTACGATTGGAAAACCATTACTAACTCGCAAACCAGATGTCGTGCCCGAATAGTAAACCTGTTGTTCCTGTTTGAGACAATATGCACTCGCCCGACCCTCCAAGCCGACGAGCGGGGTTGGTCACTCCCAATAGCGCTATTCACATTTCCCCGTTGTGCTAACCCGCACATTCATGTTTCCCCCCGGGACTTCCAAAGATCGTATAGTAAACCATAGAAACCCATAGTATGACAGTAGTTACCAAACATAAGTTTTAACACATGTTTTCTCCCCTGAAAAGTGAAACCAGTTAAAAGAGGGGCCGTAAACTCACCTTAGGTTGTGTTACTTCGTAATACGAATAAACTCAGCAAGCTATGCTAGTCCCGTAAAGCGGCGACCTAACATATGACAGTTACAAGTACTTAGACTAATAACCCGCAGGTTAGTTAGTCCCTAGATGTCCAGACCATAATCAAGTTCGTTTGAAAACACCGTGACTGTTAAATTAACCCAAAGTACAAGACTCGACATCCCATTGGTGACCCGAGACTCCCCGTGTTATGCTTACACTCTCAAACATACAATCATGCAATCACACTTAACATACGTTAACGTCCAACAAGTTACAGCACGTAGTTCAAGTATCACGTAAATAAGTCCGAACACATGTTACCAAGTCACTAGATATGTTACGGGGTTCCTAGCATGTTCCTAGGTGTCAAATCGGGTCTCGATATGTCAAAATATGCTTACAGCAGCAGTACAGGCGATTATGAAAGTCAACAGGCATTTAGGAATGCTAATTGCCTATACCATAGGCAATTAAGTCATAAGACATGCATTTACTAGCAATTAGGTCATAAGACATGCATCTACTAGCAATTAGCTCATAAGACATGCATCTACTAGCAATTAGCTCATAAGACATGCATCTGTTAGCAATTAGCTCATAAGACATGCATCTGTTAGCAATTAGCCCCTACTCGCCTATACTATAGGCGATTAGCCTCCTAATCGCCTATAGTATAGGCAATTAGGGTTGCTACTCGCCTGCAACATGGTTGTTCCGGTTTTTCGCGCGTTTAACACTCCAAATCAATCCCAGAACGTGTGTAAACATTAGATATCATCCAAACAACTATATCAAACATATTTTCATCAAAATCCTTTGTTTAACCTCGATCTATCAGCCCTGAATGCAATTTGCAGGAGGTCAAGTATTGTATTTATAGTCGTTTTTAGTCGTCCAGCACGTTCCATGCGATTTGCAGCAGCTATACGCGATTAGCATTGCTAATCGCATGACATTACATGCATTTAGGGGCTAATCGCCCCCTAGAGCATGCGATTAGCATGCTACTCGCCTCCAATGAGGCCCAATCGCCTCCCTTATAGGCGATTAGCCAACCCTAATCACCTATAGGGGTTGGTTTCGTGTATTTTGCGCGTTAAACCCCGTTTTAACATATGTTAACACATATTCACATACCGACAAGTCACATAATGATTGTAAACACATAATACTTGCAAATAAACACATTCACACTCGTTCACCAATTCCCGGGACTCGAGACTTGTATGTTCCCTATGTTCTGACGATTCTACGAATCGTCACCACTTGTACACTTGGTTAAGGACTGACATCTAATGAACCTCTAGACTAACATCCGATGATCCTCTATACTGAACTAACAGTTCCCGAACCATAACACGACTTAACTAACCCAGTTAAGTACAATATACGCGTGACTCGCTAAGGTAGACTTTCATCTAGACAACGTTGTTAACCAAAATTTGCCGGGTGTCACAATAATAGATTGAATACTTTTCACCATAATAACTCAAACATTGATGACATATGAGCCATAAAGATAGCAGCTTGAAGTCCGCATGTGGTGTATAGTGTTGTTCATGAGTTGTGGTGTTTTTGCAAGTTTGTTTAGTTGATTTGTTAAACTATATAAAATTAGAAAGTGATTGTGTGGTTTTAATGTTTATTTTATAAGGGTTTATGGTAGGCTTAAACAAATGTATTAGTCATCGTATTTCTAAATTGTTAATTTCTGATTGTTTTAAGTCATTCATAACCAAACATAAAGCGAACGAATTTTCGTCCCGAAAATTGCACAGTACCCAAAAGGGATAACAAAAGAAACAGACAAAAGATAGAAACCAAGAGAGAGATTTACCCGAGTTGTCACATCATCCCCACGTTAAAAAGGAATCTCGCCTCGAGATTCATTCAGCTGCAGTGGAGACATATCTCGATTCGAACGCTTCCTTAGGAAAGAGATGAGGATACTTAGACTTCATCTGATCCTCCCGTTCCCAAGTGTACTCTGGTCCCCGGTTCGAGTTCCAGCGAACCTTAACGATGCGAATATTGCTATGACGTAGGCTACGAATCTTGTAATCAAGAATCTCAACAGGTTCCTCCACAATCCGAAGACGATCATCAACCTTGATCTCTTCTAGTGGAACAATAAGAGACTCGTCAGCCAGACACTTCTTTAAGTTGGATACATGGAAGACGTTATGTACGTTGCCGAGCTCCGTCGGTAAATCAAGACGATATGCCACCGGTCCAATCCGTTCCAGGATTGTAAATGGGCCGACATACCGAGGGTTGAGTTTGCCACGCTTCCCAAAGCGTATGACGCCCTTCCACGGTGAAACTTTCAGAAGTGCTTTGTCATCAACTTGGAATTCCAATGGCTTGCGACGCTGATTGGCATAACTCTTCTGCCGATCCCGTGCCGCTGCCAACCGGTTACAAATCTGTATGATCTTTTCCGAAGTTTCGTACACTAGCTCAGGCCCAGTGAGTTGACTCTCACCCACCTCAGCCCAACAAAGAGGAGACCGACATTTCCGCCCGTACAGTGCCTCGAACGGAGCTGCCTTGATGCTCGTGTGGTAACTGTTGTTGTAAGAGAATTCTACTAACGGTAGGTGGGCTTCCCAACTTTTGCCAAAATCGATCGCACATGCCCGCAACATGTCTTCTAAGGTTTGAATCGTGCGTTCACTCTGACCGTCAGTCTGTGGGTGATAAGCGGTACTCATGTCTAGCTGGGAACCCAAAGCCTTGTGCAAAGACTTCCAGAAGTGAGAAGTAAAGTGGGAGTCACGATCCGAAATAATAGAAACCGGCACCCCGTGCTTAGAAACAACTTCCTTCAGATAAAGACGAGCCAAACGATCCATGGTGTCGGTCTCCTTAATAGCGAGAAAATGGGCTGATTTCGTCAACCGATCAACAATCACCCATATCTTATCATTCCCGCTCGGTGACTTAGGTAGTTGCGTGACAAAATCCATTGAAATCCGTTCCCATTTCCACTCCGGAATTTCAGGTTGTTGCAATAGACCCGACGGTTTCTAGTATTCCACCTTGACTTTAGCACATGTCAAGCATTTGCTCACGTATGAGGCTATATCCGACCTCATGTTTGGCCACCAGTAAAGCACCTTTAGATCTTGGTACATCTTATCCGAACCAGGATGAATAGAATACCGGGACTTGTGAGCCTCATCTAAAACAAGCTCCCGAAGTCCCCCAAATAAAGGAACCCATATGCGTTCTGCGAAGTAGTGCAGGCCATCAGGCCTTCGCTCGAGGTGCTTGTCGGCACCGTGCATAGTCTCAGCTTTAAGGTTTTCCTCCTTCAAAGCTTCTAACTGAGCAGAACGGAGTTGGTCAGGTAGAGAGGAATGAATGGTGAGCTGCAACGCCCGAACGCAACGAGGATTAATTGATTCCTTCCTGCTCAAGGCGTCTGCTACTACATTCGCCTTGCCAGGATGGTACTTAATGGCGCAATCATAGTCGTTCAGGAGTTCAATCCAACGACGCTGTCGTGTGTTCAAATGTTGTTGGTCGAAAATATGTTGAAGACTCTTGTGATCGGTGTAGATGGTGCATTTGGTACCGTACAAGTAATGTCTCCAAATTTTCAACGCGAAAACCACTGCACCCAATTCCAAGTCATGGGTGGTGTAGTTCCTCTCGTGCACCTTGAGTTGTCGAGAAGCATACGCAATCACTTTCTCGCGTTGCATCAACACGCAACCGAGACCATGAATAGAAGCATCACAGTAAACAACGAAATCATCAGGGCCTTCAGGCAAGGACAAAATAGGAGCAGAACAAAGTTTAGACTTCAGTTTTTGAAATGCTGACTCTTGTGGTTCACCCCAGTCGAATTTTCTATCCTTCTGAGTAAGAGTGGTCAGGGGTTGAGCGATCTTCGAGAACCCCATAATGAAACGACGATAGTAGCCCGCAAGGCCTAGAAATTGCCGCACCTCAGTTGGCGTCTTTGGTGCTCCCCAGTCCTTGATCGCTTCGATCTTAGCTGGATCGACATGAATTCCTAGTTCATTAACCACATGTCCTAGGAACTGAACTTCACGTAACCAAAATTCACACTTTGAGAACTTGGCGTAAAGTTGTTCCCGTCGCAAGAGTTCCAAAACCAAACGCAGGTGTTCCTCGTGTTCGGTCTTGTTCTTGGAGTAAATCAGTATGTCATCAATAAACACAATGACGAACTTATCAAGATATGGTTTGCAAACGCGGTTCATCAAATCCATGTAAACCGCCGGTGCGTTCGTGAGACCGAAAGGCATGACCAAGAATTCGAAATGGCCATAACGTGTACGAAAGGCAGTCTTTGCAACGTCAGCTTCCCTTACGCGCAACTGGTGATAACCGGACCTCAAATCAATCTTGGAGTAGTAGCTAGAACCCTGGAGTTGGTCGAATAGATCATCAATACGTGGAAGAGGATAACGGTTCTTGATGGTCACTTTGTTCAATTCTCTGTAATCCACACACAATCGAAAACTTCCATCCTTCTTCTTAACGAACAGAATCGGGGCTCCCCAAGGGGAAGAACTTGGTCTAATGAAACCCTTGTCCAAGAGTTCCTGTAACTGACTGGACAATTCCTGCATCTCGGGAGGTGCAAGACGGTAGGGGGCCCGAGCAATAGGAGCAGCTCCCGGTACAAGATCAATACTGAACTCAACCTGACGATGGGGAGGAAGACCAGATAAATCATCGGGAAATACATCAGGAAACTCGCGTACAACAGGAATATCGTCGATCTTCTTCTCATCGCTAGAGGAAACAGATAAGAGTGCCAAAACGGCCGAGTAACCCTTCCGAAGACACTTAAGGGCTTTCATGCTAGAGATGATATTTAGCGGAACACCACCCTTGATACCGTACACCGAAAGGAATTCTCCATCAGGGAGAGGAATCCGAATAATCTTGTCGTAACAAACAATCTCCGCGCGATACAAGGACAACCAATCCATGCCTACAACAACGTCAAAACTACCCAAAGGTACCGGCATAAGGTCGATGGGAAAAGACAAACCCGACAACTCTAGTTGACACTCCCGAAGGATACAAGTAGCTTCAATCTTTTTACCGTCAGCCAACTCAATAATATACTTAGCCTCTAATGGTACGGGTACTACATCTAGCAGTCGACTAACTTCCACAGATATAAAACTCTTGTCGGCACCAGAATCAAATAAAACACTAACAGAGCGATTATTGAGAAGGAACGTACCGGTAATTGTATCAGGATCCTGTCTAGCCTCTGCGGCTCCAATGACGAAGGCACGTGCATTTCTGCCGCCGCCCCCGTTGTTCCCGTTACCGTTGTTCCCGCCCTGCTTCAGTTTCGGGCAATCCTTCTTGTAGTGACCAGTCTCTCCACAGTTGTAACATCCCTGTCTTCCCGTAGTTCCTTGAGTAGTAGGAGCCGAGTTAGTAGTTGGGGCCTGAGTCGATGGAAGTGTCGCCCGACAGTCTTTAGCAAAATGACCAAATCGCTGACAGCAATGGCAACGATTACGGTCGCAGTCCCCTGATGATGACGCCCACACTTGTTGCATTTAGGCAATTTCCCCGCATAACCACCCTGTTTGTTACCAGTAGAAGAAGAACCCCCGCTATCAAATCTCTTACCCTGCTGTGCTGACCCAGATCCTTTCCCCTCATTTTCCCACTTACGCTTGTTATTCTCCGGGGCCTTGACAGTCGAACCCTTAGCAGGCAAGATACCCTCATTCACCTTCAAGTTTGTCATTCTGTGAGCCGATCGGACCACCTCTGAGTATGTAGGATGATTTCCCGCAACCACTAACCCTGCGATCTCTGGTACTAGCCCGAGATATAGTGTTCGATCCTCCGGTACTCTGGCACATGCAGATCAGGACACAGCACTGCCAACTCATTACGCCTTACCGTATACTTCTCAATTTCGGACCCAGACATCTTGAGGTTCCACACCTCATGCTCTAGCTTATGAATTCCTTCCCTTGGGTAGTACTCTCGCTTCAGTAGCTGAACAAAATTTTCCCAAGGCATAGCATAAGCCTCCCCTATACCCATATTCTGGGTGATATTGTTCCACCAGGTCAAAGCAACATCCTGGAATAACGCAGCAGCATACTTGACTCGATCCTCTGGGAGACAGTTGCACATCAGAAACACTGACTCCACCTTTTCCAGCCACCTGAGCAAGCTCACCGCACCCTCAGTGCCAGAGAATTCCTGGGGCTTACAGTCCCGAAACATCTTGTAGGTACACATGGGTGGGGGTGGGTTAACAGGACCACCTGAAATGAAACGCATGAGAAACCACGAAGAATGTAAACAAGGTTCACTAATGAGGCAAAAGTGGATAAATCAACTTACCACCACCATTGTGCCCTAACTGAAAGGCAGCTTGTAGCAAGTTGTTCAGATCTTCCTGTGATAGGTTTACACCTCCACGACCACCAGCACCACCGCGACCACCACCACGTCCACCATTGCGACCACCTCCACGTCCTCCTCGTACTCCAGACATGATCTGACAGAAGAAACGAGAAAATTTAGTTTCGCAGCTAATGATAACCACTAGCGTTTACAAGATCAAAGCTAGATCCAATCCAGGACTATCCATTCGAACCCAGAGCTCACCAGGGCTTTCATGCATTTCGGTTTATGATTTTGTGTGCACCCAAAATGATAAACCGCTCTACATGGTCCTCCAAGTGTTCTCCTAGTTCAAAGTTCAAATCACCGAATATAGACTCTTAGCTATACACCGTAATGCTACGGTAGTTTATGGCAAGTGTTTCTATTGGAGTATGAAAGGGAGATGTCCGAGCCTTGGACAAATCTCAAGAGTATACGATTTACCCCAATACACCACACTGCCTAGAAAGCAAGTAACTCGACCTAGGATAGAACGGATGATGTAACATAGGAAGGTCAGATGATTTAGAGACACTCCGACAAGGCCATACGTAATCCACCATAATGTTTAGTACTATGTGATCGTCTAGTGTGTGCGACTCGGCTATAGACTAGACTCTACATGCAGTCCTAGTTCACTATAACCATTGGCTCTGATACCAATCTGTCACACCCTCAAAATCCACTTGCGGAGTTTTACCGCGAGGCGTATGACAAACCAGGATCCAAACCAACGATCACAATAAACAAGTCTAAATGAACATATGCAATTTAAGAAAACATAGTTTAAAATCCCCAATTACAGCGGAAGCTTATTCAAAACATAATCCAAAATAAACCAAGTGTTCAACGTTTGAAAACCATGCAATCCTAACTAGACGTCGTGCAGACGCGTGCGCCCTAGTTCCATTGTGCTACCTTAGCGACCTGAGAAAACATGTAAAAGTTTACGCCAGCACAAAAATGCTGGTGAGTTTACAGGTTTTGTAATCACAGTACCAAGTTCAACCTGTCCATACTATAACAAATCGAAAACCAAAGTACGCTAGCTAGGCGTATGTTTTGTTACTACTACGATTGGAAAACCATTACTAACTCGCAAACCAGATGTCGTGCCCGAATAGTAAACCTGTTGTTCCTGTTTGAGACAATATGCACTCGCCCGGCCCTCCAAGCCGACGAGCGGGGTTGGTCACTCCCAATAGCGCTATTCACATTTCCCCGTT
The DNA here is from genome assembly GCA_030844895.1 of Ambrosia x helenae. NCBI lineage: Eukaryota > Viridiplantae > Streptophyta > Magnoliopsida > Asterales > Asteraceae > Ambrosia > Ambrosia x helenae. Next base: position 1,094,392 of record JAUTDX010007030.1, on the reverse strand, counting down.
GTGCTAACCCGCACATTCATGTTTCCCCCCTGGGACTTCCAAAGATCGTATAGTAAACCATAGAAACCCATAGTATGACAGTAGTTACCAAACATAAGTTTTAACACATGTTTTCTCCCCCGAAAAGTGAAACCAGTTAAAAGAGGGGCCGTAAACTCACCTTAGGTTGCGTTACTTCGTAATACGAATAAACTCAGCAAGCTATGCTAGTCCCGTAAAGCGGCGACCTAACATATGACAGTTACAAGTACTTAGACTAATAACCCGCAGGTTAGTTAGTCCCTAGATGTCCAGACCATAAACAAGTTCGTTTGAAAACACCGTGACTGTTAAATTAACCCAAAGTACAAGACTCGACATCCCATTGGTGACCCGAGACTCCCCGTGTTATGCTTACACTCTCAAACATACAATCATGCAATCACACTTAACATACGTTAACGTCCAACAAGTTACAGCACGTAGTTCAAGTATCACGTAAATAAGTCCGAACACATGTTACCAAGTCACTAGATATGTTACGGGGTTCCTAGCATGTTCCTAGGTGTCAAATCGGGTCTCGATATGTCAAAATATGCTTACAGCAGCAGTACAGGCGATTATGAAAGTCAACAGGCATTTAGGAATGCTAATTGCCTATACCATAGGCAATTAAGTCATAAGACATGCATTTACTAGCAATTAGGTCATAAGACATGCATCTACTAGCAATTAGCTCATAAGACATGCATCTACTAGCAATTAGCTCATAAGACATGCATCTGTTAGCAATTAGCTCATAAGACATGCATCTGTTAGCAATTAGCCCCTACTCGCCTATACTATAGGCGATTAGCCTCCTAATCGCCTATAGTATAGGCAATTAGGGTTGCTACTCGCCTGCAACATGGTTGTTCCGGTTTTTTCGCGCGTTTAACACTCCAAATCAATCCAGAACGTGTGTAAACATCAGATATCATCCAAACAACTATATCAAACATATTTTCATCAAAATCCTTTGTTTAACCTCGATCTATCAGCCCTGAATGCAATCATGTATCTTAAAGATAATACACATAGCATGAAACATCACATTAACATGCAAAACCGTAACCCTAATTAACAATAACTCAGATCTCATCATCATGCCATCATTATTAATCTGAAACTAACCTAATAACATGTTAATCATCCATCTTGAATCACGAAAACCCTAGCTTTTAATTGAAAACCCACATACATCATGCATGCTATTTAAAATCCAATTAACAACGATTATTAACGATTTTTAAAAGACTCTAACGTTTATAAACAGGTCTGGACCATTAGGGATTCAATGAAAACGTTAAATAAGGTTGCATGGATAAAAACCACACCTTAGATTTGTGATAGAATGGTGGAATAAGCTTGAAACCTTGTGTTTTGATCAAAAATCACGTTCCAGAGGTTGTGTGTGTGTTGGGGCGGGTTATGGGACGACTAGGGTTGATATTATGAAGTTTAGGAGGTCAAGTATTGTATTTATAGTCGTTTTTAGTCGTCCAGCACGTTCCATGCGATTTGCAGCAGCTATACGCGATTAGCATTGCTAATCGCATGACATTACATGCATTTAGGGGCTAATCGCCCCTAGAGCATGCGATTAGCATGCTACTCACCTCCAATGAGGCCCAATCGCCTCCCTTATAGGCGTTTAGCCAACCCTAATCGCCTATAGGGGTTGGTTCCGTGTATTTTGCGCGTTAAACCCCGTTTTAACATATGTTAACACATATTCACATACCGACAAGTCACATAATGATTGTAAACACATAATACTTGCAAATAAAACACATTCACACTCGTTCACCAATTCCCGGGACTCGAGACTTGTATGTTCCCTATGTTCTGACGATTCTACGAATCGTCACCACTTGTACACTTGGTTAAGGACTGACATCTAATGAACCTCTAGACTAACATCCGATGATCCTCTATACTGAACTAACAGTTCCCGAACCATAACACGACTTAACTAACCCAGTTAAGTACAATATACGCGTGACTCGCTAAGGTAGACTTTCATCTAGACAACGTTGTTAACCAAAATTTGCCGGGTGTCACAATAATAGATTGAATACTTTTCACCATAATAACTCAAACATTGATGACATATGAGCCATAAAGATAGCAGCTTGAAGTCCGCATGTGGTGTATAGTGTTGTTCATGAGTTGTGGTGTTTTTGCAAGTTTGTTTAGTTGATTTGTTAAACTATATAAAATTAGAAAGTGATTGTGTGGTTTTAATGTTTATTTTATAAGGGTTTATGGTAGGCTTAAACAAATGTATTAGTCATCGTATTTCTAAATTGTTAATTTCTGATTGTTTTAAGTCATTCATAACCAAACATAAAGCGAACGACTCACAAACAAACACTGCAAGTGGTTGACTACGTTGTAACGCGTGGGTCCCTCACTATAGAAAAAAACATAAATATATTTTAGCATGCGAGTACATAAGAGAATTAATAGCTTAAACCAAAATAGAAATTAACTGTAACCATACAAATAATGGAAGTTACTTAAATTAATAATTGGTGAAGAAACACCAATATTAAATCTAAATATACGAGCACAATAAAAAGATATTTGTATTAATGATTGCTAGGACGATTACAGACACTCGAATACAAGTTGTTACAATGTTTCGACTATAATCTATCTTTCACAACTATCACAGAATTCTCTAAGTGTGGAATGCTTGGAAGATTGAATGAATCCCTCTCCTCAGGGAAAAGGGGTATATATAGGCCTTAGAGGTGTCCTGTGATTGGCTGGATTAGGAATGACAGCTGTCTTGTACGATCGCGTACTGTTAGCGTCTTGGCGTTGTCCTCCTGTGATAGGTCTACGTGTCCTGTAGTTGTCCTTTATGTGCTTTTCTGTACCCCGTACCTGCAGGTGATCATGGAGCAGGGAATAATGGTTTCTGATTGGCTGCACGTCTCTTTCTTTGCCGGGTCACAGCTGGCATGTACGAGGTTTACGTGCACATGCTTCTGGAAGGTTTAGTCAGCGCTGCTGCTGACGTGTGTGGAGATGTGGGGCCGTGCGCACACTCGGGTACATATCTCTTCTATCGGTTTGGAAGTTGTGAGACAATAAAACATACGTACCCGCGACAACACGCGGACATTCCCACTAGTAGAAAGATAATGGTGGATTGGCAGCTCCTCAAGTTTGTTCGGCCTATTTCTGCTTGGGCAAATAATTAAAATAATTGCTTAAAGTTGGGCTAATTGGCGGCACAAAGATGGGCCGGACTAATTGGGCTTTAAACAAGAATGGTCCAACAGAAGAAAAACCAGCTGCTGAAGCCTGAAGGTGATTATATTCATGACATAATTAAGCAGCCGAGGCCTACATTCAAGATTGTAGACATATTTTAAACATTAAAATAGGAACAACACTCGAATAATCCAAAAGTCGAACAACACTCGAATAATCCAAAAGTCGAATTTAACTGAATTAAGCTTCAAATTTGAATATCTTAAGCCGATACAATTTGAATCATCAGTAATCGCACTATGTGTGTATATTATAACTAGGTTTGAACTCGTTTATTACACAAGCTGAATAAAATAAGTAATATATAGCTTTTGTATTACACAAATTAGTAATACATAAGCTGTTTTGAATCCCAAACAAAACTCAACCCCAAACACCACCCCCAATAGTAATACATAAGCTGTTCTGATTTTTCAAAACAACTTCTGCATTTTGAAAAAGCAGTGGATTTTTAGGCTACCAAAATGCAATAATCTAAAAGCTGTAAGTATAAGTTGGTATTAGTATTCAGTATTCTCAATCCCAAACACCCTCTTAGTTATTAAATATTGGTACATGTCCCGAGTATGTGAGGGGTCTAAGTGTTGGGCTTGTCATAAAGTTTTTTTTATGGGCCAAAACTTTCAGTTCACCAGTGTCTTTGCAGAGTCAAAAACCGGATGAGAATACTGAATACTAATACCAACTTATACTTACAGTGATGTAAACAATGAGGTTATGTTGTGTAGAATGGAAACACTTAGGAGTTTCATTGCGCCACATAGTATTACGTATGTGTCACGTTAAAAGATGCTAGAATAAAGCCCCGTAAAAACTACCAGGAAATAAAATAAAGCCCCCAAATCATTACCCAATTATTTCTTTATTTTTTTATTTTGTATTTAAATTTAACAAAAATACATAAAAATAAAAGTAAATACATAATATTAAAAAAATCACATAACCTTCAAAAAATTCATAAGATTAACAAAAAAATAGTTTAGATTTTTTATTTTATTTTTTATATTTAATTTTTATTTATTAAAAAAACATTTAATATCACTATCTCATCCTCTTCTCCCCCCAAAACCCTACCATCACCACCCCCACCTCAACCATGGCCGGCTTTGAGGCAGGGCCGGGTGGGCGACGGCTCAAGGCCCGGTCTTTTCGAGGGCCCGGATTGTCTTTTATATTATATACGTGTCTCTACATATAAAAAATATATAACAATGTTAATAACAAAATGGATTTGTGGTTCAGTGGTTTGTGAGGCGCGCTCTGTTTAGTCTACCAGGCAATGCAAGTTCGATTCCCAGGACACTTCTATTTCCTGCCTTTTTATTTCATTTCAGTTCAATCGGCTCCAAGCCTTCAATTCCTATCTCTTTTTTTGTTTTTTTAATAATTTTTTTCTTGCTTTTATTCTGACCTTTTCCTTATTTTTTTTCCTTTGATTTTATTGGTTTGAGTAGAAAAAAACGTGTTTCCACATATGTAAAGACATAACTGTTAGGAAATTAGAGCTATATTAGTTATTATTATATAACACATATGTAGTTGTTATTATTATATATCACATGCATATAAATATCCATACATTTTGGGCCCAAATTCAGTTCAAGTTTAGGCTCTAGCATCATATTCAATTTTTTTTACTTCATTCCTCGTTACAAAATTTTGGGTCCAATTTTTTTTTTCGCCCGAGGCCTAAACTTTTTTCGCCGTTTTCGGAGACGGCCCTGACCTCAACCACCACACCACCACCACTGCCATCGTAACCATCACAACCACCGTCTGTAACCCTCACCGCCACCGTCCTCTTATCTTCTTCCTCTTCCTCTTTTCAACAGAACAAAAAAAAAACAGCAGCAACACCACCACCGTCCACCGCCACTGCATTCCACCCCTTCTTCCTAAAAAAACAAAAAAAGAATCAATATAAAGGGTCCCACCTGCACCCTGTTAAAGCCCGTTATTGCAGTGGCGAGAGTACAATAGTGCCCTCCATATGACGCCCAAGAAACAAGGGGGCGCTAATGACAAGAAAAATGCTAAGGTGGAGGTCAACCTAATGCTCAAAATGTGAGTTTAAATTCGGATATAAAACTAAATTAAAGTTAGGTCATTAAGTTAAAAAAAAAATTAAAAGATGATTTTTATTGTCTTTTATATAAAAGTTTAATTATACCAGTATAACTGATAAATTTATATTTTGTAATTAAATAATACATGTCTTTTATTACATTACTAGTAATGTTATTTTAATTTAATTAAATAATACACAAAAAATTATTATGGGTTAGTTTTTTTTATTGGCAAATTACTTTCATTCAAAACCTAAAATATCACTACTAGAAAAATACCCCTTTCTTGACGCGCATTGCGCGTCATAAAAGGGTGTTTATGACACACAAAAAAGTGTCAAGGAAGAACATGTCAAGAAAAGTTTATGACATGCAGGCGCGTGTCATCTTTTAATGACACGCATTTATGACACTCCTTTATGACATGCTTTTTTGACACGCATTTATGACACACTCTTTAATGACAAACATTCTTGACACTCATTTACGAATTTTTTTTACAGCATTTATGACATACATGAATTTATGACACACCTTTATGACAGTCATTTTGCGTGTCATGTTTTTTTACCAATTTTTTTTTTCTGCAAAACGAATAATATCCTGGAATTATTTTTTATTTATAATTACAAAAACAATAAATTTAATAATAAAGCTGCATATATTATACCACCAAAAAACCCATTACAATTATGTCGAATTCTACCACAAAGGGTTACAAAAACATTGTATCAATACATTACATTAGTCGATTAGTAAGCCTAAACATACGGATCATAACTTGAAAATGAAGGTCGAGGCATAACCGACCATTCTTCACGAACATAATCAATATCCGCATCCTAGTAAGCCTCCACTCCTCCCCCAACCTGAGACACAATTAAATTAATAAGATGAAAGGTTAAGGGTTCGCGATGGTTTTAGTTTCAAGAAAACAAAAGTGACTAGAATTTGACTCGATCAACTTACATTGTCCAATATTCCAAGTCCGTCCGTAACGATCTCCTTCATGAATTTCATTACATAATAACCACATTCTGTGATCCCCGGCTGACACGGACACTGCACATTAAAAGAATTATATGGATAATTCATGCAAGTAAAAAAGAATGCACCCTACAGATAGTACCAATTAAATAAATAGTTAGGAGCATCTATATGCGAAACAGTATATTCAGATCAGTCCAAATAAATAGTTAGGATAATTAAGTGCTCACCTTGGTGTTGACCCATCTCAGTTTAAACCTCTTGCCGTACTAGTCTGAGCACTATACACGGTCGTGGCCCTATTAAAAATAAATTATATCTTAAAGCAGGCGAGCGCACAGCAGCAGGCGACTGCGCAGCAGGCGAGCGCGCGCAGCAGGTTTATAACCGTGGAGATTCACTGTTTAAATTTTTTGAACCGGCAATCTAATGAAACTTCAAATCCTTTCTTTTTATTCAAACATAGGTGCTCTTCGTCGTTCTTTACAGGACAGACTCAGTAAAATATCGAGCAAGAGTCACGACGAAATATATTTGAAGCTTAAGACGAGTACAGGTTAGTTCGAATATGTTTTTTCTTTTGAAATCGCCATGCGAAGGCTTATGATTGCTCTGATACATATTGTCATGTTGTGTACGCATTTGTTTTAATGTCATGAGGAGTTACAAGAACTATATATTTTGGTGTACAGTCGAATACTAAAGTATAGGGTTACAGGCCTAGTAGCATTATATGATATTTGTCACTTCTAAAATTAGGTAAATGTGTTATGCACTTTTTGACTTATAGTATCTTGACATAACTGATGTAATTCATTCATGATAAGTTTTATAGATAATTACTTACTGATCTTGTATGTGTTTACTAATGAGTCAATCCATGACAAATGACATCCAATTTTTTTAAAGACCTTTTTACCTGAAATAGATCAAAATATCAAATTGCAGTAAGGAGTTAACACTTATCAGCATATATAGGTACATAGGCTAGTGTAACAGATTAACACAACAGCACAACACTGATAAATTCAAACCATTTTGATGTCATGAGCCAATAGTTTGTGCCGGTTTCTATAGGCTAGTAACTTACAGAAATCATTTACATGATCTGTGTTGCTGCTTCGTGCAAGTAAATAATGGTGCACTATAGTGGTCAAGAGGGAAACATAACATAGAAGTATAGAACTGAAAGTGGTATACAAGTATCTATTGTATTGTTGCGCAGTCAAATCATTCTTATAATATATTTACAATGCTTCGATTGCCTAAGATCTACTTAACCTACTTTGTACAGCCCTTTACATCTATGGTGATAGAATGTATAGAATTTAAATACTTAGTTCATGTTATAAGAAGTCATTGCCTGTCATTAGCTTAATTGTTGTCCCTTACTTTTCTCTTTCTTGTTTTTTCTATTTTATTTTCATAAGTTTTATTTCCCTAACTAAATCTTATTTGTTTGTAGCTCCTCCTTTAAAATTGATTGATCTGCCTGGAGTTGAGAAAGGGAATCTTGATGACTCATTGGTGTGTTGTTATTAAATTGTTTTCATTTGCATATGTTTTTAGTATATTTACAGTAATCTTTATTTAATAATACTTTTCCTGACAGGAGATCTAACAACCTTGTTACTAATTGTAGGGTGAATATGCTCAGCACAATGATGCAATTCTGTTGGTTATAATACCCGCTGCTCACAAATATGTAAATCGCATACAAAAGTTCATCTATTTGAGTAAGCTTTATATAAAACTAATAGAGTAAATTGCCAAAATGGCCCCTCAGGTTTGGCCCAAAATGCTTGTTTGGTCAGTTATCTTTTTTTTGTGCCAAAAGCACCCCTCATAGATCGAAAATTGCCATTTTGGCCCATATTTAACAGAGTTTCTAACTGAGTATTGAAAGTCAGTTAAGTCTCAGGGGCAATTTCGTCCTTTCAACTCACTCCTTCTTCCTCATCATTTTTCTTCAACCTACCTGCACCCACCCCTCCTTCCACAACTCCACCATCCTCTCCTTTCTCTCTCTACCCTCACCTCACTCCGATTATAAAATACGAAAACAAAAATCAGTTACAGGTTGAGTTTTGATACACAACAGAACCAAAACAAACTAGTCATCTCCAAAATGAAACATAAGAAATTCCTAAACAGTCGACCAAGCGGTCTTCTCAACCCATTTTTATTCTAATAACAATTTTCTTACATTCACTCAAAAGATCTCATCTGCCCTCCTCTAATCTTCTCTCTCTTCGAGCTGTACAAAAAGAAGTTTCAGGGATGAATTGAGATTACTTATTTTTACTTAACGAGTTACTTACTCAATAGAGAATCTAGTATCAAGAAGAAGAAAATCTTTATTACCTTTTGTATTTGTAGTTAAAATAGTATAGGATTTCAAGAGCCAGGGATAGTAAGACTAAAGTAAAGCAAGCAAGGCCTAAAAGGCAAGGTGCTCAGGTAAAGGCTAAGCTTAGTTGGATGAGTCCCTACAACTTATTTAATTAACATTTTTTTTTACAACGAATACGTTTTGAACCCTTTCGAGTTCGATTTCGAGTTCGAGTGAGAGCTCAGGGATATGATTCCCAGAGAGAATTTCAATCTGAAGAAGGCAACTCATCTCCTTAGCAAGAAAGTTAATCCATTAATGAAGTGAAAGACTACTGACTGATAATATGGATCTTGAAATTAATATTATTATCAACCAACGTCTTCGCTAAATCGATAGCTTTGGTTGTTGTAAAGGTATCGAAATCGTCTTATAGCTGACGGCGTAGGCGAACGACGTGGAGGAGGTAGGGCGGACGTGGAGGAGAACGACGTCGTCTCCAGGACGGAGGTTGTGGTTGGCATTTAATGTTTTGAATGATTGGAATGTGGTTATCAACTTGTGGAAGGAAGGGTGGGTGCAGGTAGGTTGAAGAAAATGATGAGGAAGAAGGAGTGAGTTGAAAGGACGAAATTGCCCCTGAGACTTAACTGACTTTCAATACTCAGTTAGAAACTCTGTTAAATATGGGCTAAAATGGCAATTTTCGATCTGTAAGGGGTGCTTTTGGCACAAAAAAAGATAACTGACCAAACAAGCATTTTGGGCCAAACCTGAGGGGCCATTTTGGCAATTTACTCAAACTAATATTACTAACTTATTATTCTTAATATGTTCATAATCATGCATTCATGTGTGTGTTTATATATTGAAACAAGAAGCTTCACCCTACTAAACTGTGTTCAGGCAATTTGTTCTGTTCTTGCGGACCAGCAGCGGACCAGCAGCTGCGCAGCAGGCGAGCGCGCAGCAGCCTGCACAGAACAGCGCGCAGCAGCGCATTATCCTCTGAGTTTCGGACTGAACCAGCAGCGGACCAGCAGCGGACCAGCAGCTGCGCAGCAGCGCGCAGCAGGCGACTGCGCAGCAGGCGAGCGCGCAGCAGGCGACTGCGCAGCAGCGCGCAGCAGGCGAGCGCACAGCAGCAGGCGACTGCGCAGCAGGCGAGCGCGCAGCAGGTTCAGTCCGAAACTCGCGATTTTGGTAAAAAAAAGTTTTTGCTAAGCTTACCCTTTTTAAAAGCGCCAACTAAACTCGCGATTTTGATAAATAACAAAGACAAAGCTCATAAAAGAAGCCCTGAAAACTCCAACCAAGCATATTCACCTACTAATTTAGAACTGTTTTGATCAAAAATTTTCACAAAATAAAAACCACCATAGAAAAAAGCATATTCACCTACTAATTTAGAACTGTTTTGATCAAAAAATTTCAAAAAATAAAAACCACCATAGAAAATTAATTTTACATACAGTACGTATGATCATAAACGAAACTTATATACAATATTTTGATCTCCTAATGAACTATATACACAAATTTCAACAATAAACCATAATAATTGAGGAAGATAAACCCTAAGACTATGGGGTATGGATCGGGAAGGAGCTCGGGATGGCTGACTTGGAGCTTTCCCCGAAGGGGAACACCGCCCCCCCCCCCCCCGCTTCAGCTTCGGTGTGCTCGGGAAATTCCTCCCGTTCTCCCCGTCCCATTTTTCAATATTTTTTTGAACGTTAACATTAGATAGAGAGAGAGAAAGAGGGGTTTAAGAGAGAGAGAGGCAGATCTGGTTCTGTCTTGTTGCCGGAGACGACGGAGACGACCGGAGATGACGACGGAGAGTGGTGAGACCGCAGATCTGGTTCTGTGTTGTTGCCGGAGATGACGAAGACGACCGGAGATGACGACGGAGATGACGAAGATGACGACGGAGACGACGACGGAGACGACGACGGAGACGACGACGGAGATGACGAAGACGACCGGAGATGACCGAAGGGTGGTGAGTTTTGTTGACTTTTGTTTTGGTTGCTTCTGTTCTGTATACATCGAACACATATATATTTAGTTTTATTGGGTTTTATAAAATAAATATGTAATTAAATATATTAAATAAAATAATAAAAAAAAGGAAGGGGGAAGGGGAACCATTTTCCCTAGAAGGGGGAGGAGAAGGGAAGATGATGTGGCGCTGATGTGGACAAGGGGAAAGAAGGGGGAAGGGGAACCACACCCCATAGTCTAACCTTCGATTGATGCAGCAGACGCGAGATAGAGGAAGGCGAGATTATGAACGCGAGCTAAACCCTAGGGTATTTCCTGCTCATTAAACACTAATCATGTCAGCAGATAACAAACCTTCGATTGACGCGAGATTGATGTCAAATACTTACTGAAATGATGATGACGCAGAAGGTATGAACGAGCAGAAGGTAACTGTCAGCTTCCATCTTCGTCTTCCATCAGCGCGCGTTAGGGTATGAACGAGCAGATGGTTACGTTAGGGTTTTTTTATCAGCAGGGTTTTACGCTAGGGTTACGTGGGTATGAACGAGCAGAAGCTTTGGGTAATGAACGATCGATCAGAACATTGGGTAATGAACGATCGAGCACAATAGGTATCAGCAGGGTTTTTTCTTTTGATATGAGGGAGGGGTACGTGCACAGTATAATAGAGGAAGAGAGAGGGCGCGGGAATTGAAAAATGTGAAATTTGACATAATACATGACACTCAATTCTTGTAGTGTCATATTTTTTAATATCTTGACATTAGATTCTTGACACGCAAAAAAAAGTGTCATTGTTTGACCAATTTTTTTAAAAGATGACGATTTTTTAATGACACGTGCTTTTGCGTGTCATGAATTCTCGCGTGTCATAAAATGTGTGTCAAGATAGGGGTATTTTTCTAGTAGTGTATACATTACATTGTATAAGTATGACACTAACAGAATGTAAAACTCCCGTAAAATCACATGTAGTTACTAATTATTACGGGTTAGCTGAGTGTTAGCGAACCCAGCTTACATCCACACCTTCGCCTTCCACCAATAATTGTATTTCATTAGTCTTCTCTTTAAATCATTAGAGATTATCGTAACATCGTTTCACTAAGCGGAGTACTAATCACCTATTTATTTCTTTCAAGGTGGAGACAACAGTTGCGATCAGAATACATCAACTGATCGATGTTCCATCTGGTCTTCGTGATAGTTACAACCGGGAATGGTAGAAAATCGATACCGAATTCATCTTTGAATCCTGATCGATGTCAAAAGGTCAATAAAGAGGTAAGTTAAAAAGGTCTCTTATTCATCTTTACTATTAAGGGCAAATAGGGTGTCAAAAACTAAACGAAAAAAATGAAATAGCTAGGGTCTGAAAAAATAATATAGTTTATTTGATTGTTATGATCAACAATGTGAAACCGATTTGCCAGTTAGTGGTTTCAAGGATGAGTAGTCTTGGGTTAAGGAAAAGGATGGGTTATTCTCGGTTGCCTTAATGAAACGAGTTCTACATTAAGCCAAATTGATAGATCAAGATCATACGCCTACCATGATCTAGAACAATTGGATGCCAAAAAAATAAACATTTTTGCTTGGAAAGTGGTTTTAGATCGTCTTTCAACTCGTGAGGGGCTTGCTCAAAGGAACATCCAACTCGATTCGGTTCAATGTTGTTTATGTGATGAGGCCTTTGAATCAGTCGTCACCTCATTATTCCTTGCTCCTCTTCTCATGCTTGGCAAGTTATTTCTTCCTGGAATCATGTTCCCCTATCTATGCTTTCACAGTTGAAGATATTATGTCTCTTCATAAAACATGTGATATGGGAAAGAAAAAGAGGTAAAGGGTTTCAAGGTGTCATTACGATGGCTTGTTGGTGTGTTTAGAAATCTAGAAACAAGGTGATCTTATCTAACAATCCAGTTATGGTGGCAAAGGTGGTGGAAGATATAAATACGCTTAGCTTCTTATGGATTAAAAATAGGCCATCTTTTAATGCGATCACTTGGACTCAAGGGTGTCTATTTTCTTTTTTAACTATTGTCTTATTTTGGCTGCTAGCATCTTACTAGTGTGCCGTTTTTAATGAAAGTTGGCCGTTCGAAAAAAATCTATATCTATCTATACTTCTATACTATATTATAAAAGAGGAGAGATGTCTACAAATGTCATTTTACATGAATTTTAATATGGCATAGGAAAAATGTCATGCTTAAAACCCAAATGTCATGTAATTTTTCCCTTTATACCCTTCATGTAAAATCTACTTGTACACATTCTTTTATCATAATTTTCAACTACCATTAATCTATATTTATAATCTATATCATATTATAAAGCATTTGAGAAAAGTATCAAACAAAATTAAGTAATTACTACATTTTATTAAAAAAAATTGCAATTTTATATAAAAGATTTATATATAACAATTAACAAAATTGTATAAAAATGTTTCTACACATACAAATATATACCTATACACTTTAAAAGATTGTAAGAATTAATAAAAGTCAAAATTTACGTAAAAAAAATTGTGATGCATTTTTCATAAAAAAAGTGTGCGCATGAATTGGTTCACGAACTTAAACCGAATTGAACCAAAACCGGTCTTTCAAACAGACAAAACCGGGGCCGAACTGAACCGGTTCATACACAAACCGGCACCAAACACAAACCGGTTTGGAACTGGTTTTGTTCCTAGAAAAAACCGATATGTGCACGTCTATAAAGTTCTCAGGTTTGGAGGTCTTATGTGGAATATTTTCAACTTACCTAACTTCTAATTTCACTTTTCGATGCCACTGATAGAAATTTATGGTGCACTTGATTAACAGTTTTATTGCATTGCTTTTATCATGTGGAAAAAGTTATGTATATGTTTTTTTGCACGTTGATTACATATGAGTTGTTCCAACCTCCTCTTAATGTGGAACTTATAAAGCTTTCTTCTCCTCGACAATCTCTCAAGATTTGGCACTTTCAACATATTGAGTGGGACTATTAGTATAATAATAGTTGCTAATGAGTCAATCTGCTACTTCCATTTTTTTTACCGGCATGTAGGTAAAATTGCATATGGTATATAGAACGTAACATGCTATCATGTCTCCTTGTAGACTTAAAAAAATTACCCACTACGAAGCACGGGTGCTTACACACACAAACATACACCTTACATATTGATTCTTTTAATCGTTTTAAGCTTTGAATTATGTTTCCGCCCTGTATTGTTGACTCCGCCGCAACGCACGTGTTCCCTGCTAGAAATATTAGTGTTACTTCACTTATTTTAATTAACTATTATTTAAGGTATTTAGGGTGTACTGAATGAAAACTTCGAGTTTATTTTTGGTGAATTGAATATGACTTCAGGTTTATTTTGGGTGTATTAAATAAACACTTCAAGTTTAATATGTCAATTTTATGGTTTTTAGACGTTATTTTATGGTAATTAAGCGATCCAAATTATGTCAAGTATGTTTGGATAATTGGTTTAGTATATTCTGGGCGGAACTACGTAATGTTTGTGATGAAATATATCTATTTATTCGAAATTTAATATATCTTCGTTTGTGTTCATTTATGTCCATGAACTTTATTTGTGCTCGTTTACGTTCATTTATGTTTATAAACATTCATTTGTGTTTGTCTGTGCTCATTAATGTTCATTTATGTTTTTTTTTGCATTCGCTTTTGTTCGGTATCTAAAATTAAAAAAAAAACACAAACACATTAATTTCTTTAATGAATTACGAAAGTAGAAAATTTTGTCCGGTAAATGTTCAAGAAAAAGTTCGTGAATACATTATTTCCTTAACAAACAAACATGAACTAGGCATTGTTCGTTTGGTTCGTTTGCAACCCTATCCGTAAGTAAGTATAAACGGTTTTCACATGTTAGTAATCAAATAAGTTGCCATATATGATGCATTCAAACATTAGACACGTAAAAGTTTTTATAATCAAGCTATATAACCATTAACTTTGCGAAGCCCACAGTAATGTGATGATAGATATATTGGCTTGACAAGCCTATTCAGGATTCCCGGGGGTGGGGCCTAGGTGTTCAAAAGCCGTTAAGCTAGTATCATAACAATTTGATCTCCCTGTGTCAAGTGGCCAGACATCACAGGGCATACCATTCATCTCATTTAGGGTTGGTTGCGAACTTTATGTATAGGATTTAGTATACTACTAGTGGGTAACCCGCGCATTGCAGCGGGACTAAAAATTGCATCAAACTATATCTATTCATTAGGATGTAAAATTCATCTAAATTTTACTACATAATCGATATATCAAATAAAGAATAAATGCAAACAATTATATGTATTCATTATGATCCCTTATGTATTCTCAATTTTTTGAAAACAATTAGTTAGATTAGTAAGTATTTTTGTTTTTACAACATGAAGTAAACAATCAAATTAACATAAATAAAAAAAATTAACAGAAAAAAAAAATAAACATTGCTAAAGAAAAATAAGGACTAAAACATTTAACAATTACACATACAAACACACATCCTTTATCATGTACTTTAGTTAAGAAAAATTAAGAAGACACATATAAACCTTAATGAAGCTGGCTGAAACGGAAGTTAAAAGAAAAGAGAGTAGAAGACGGTGGGTTTTTCGGTTCCTCTTCTTTACAGGAAGGATGGAGCTCGAATTACAAAGCTTGAATGATGAAGTCACCGCATAATCTGGAATATATAACCAAGCAGGCCATATGAAGAGCCTCAAGATTACTTCAAGTTTGAATTGAATACATAATTCAATTGAAATGAATTGCAAGACTTTGTGTATACTAAGCGGTTTTTACCTCTTCATATTCTCTAATTTTACACCATCTAGCTCCCTATTTATGACTATTACCTCTTTTCATATTCTCCAATTTAACACTCTTTAACCTCACTATTTATGACTAAAAGTCCAATTTACCCCCCCCCCCCCCATCAAATGCATCAACTATTTGTACTTTAAGCAATCACACTTGTAATTACTTAAATTTGCTAGGTATCCTCCTCTCATGCTTTATAATATAGTATAGATTATGTCTTAAACTTGTTTTTTTTATTTAGAATATGCAAATGCTATTTTTCTTTATCAAAACCTATATTCTCACCAACTATTTTTAGTTGACGTATTTTAGCATGTTTTTCAGGTGAAGGAAACTAGAGGACATATACTATTGAACACTCTCACGTTAGATGCATTTAAAAGACCTAGTTATTTATAAATTGTATATTAAATTGTTTTTCACAATTGATGTTTGAACTAATCTATCTATATAATAAATCAATACACTCGGGTTGAATCCTAGCCTTAGAGAGAGTCTACTTGGATCCAAATTACAAATGGGGCTCCATTAGTTGTAGTATAAAAACCTTTTTTTCTTTTAGTTTTCTCTATTTACCATCCACCCCAATATACCTTAACCATCTTCTTCCTACCTTCCTCATTGTTCTTTTCCATTATTTTTCCTAGGTATCTTCTCCATCTCATCTTTGATTTATCATATTACATCAATTCATCTACAAATTTTTTCAGATATATAATGTTTAAAAACGTTTTTTGATTAACAAACGGTTTTTGTATTTATCAATCAAACATGGATAGCTTTTTAATAATTATTTGATGAATAAATGATTACGATCAATTGTAATCATTGTATTTGCCCAAAAGTGAGAAAACGTAAGAGTTTCTGATTTGGACAATTTGTATAGACAATTGGTTTTTAGATATGAAATTATTGAAATGGACAATTG
Source organism: Ambrosia x helenae (assembly GCA_030844895.1). Taxonomy (NCBI): domain Eukaryota; kingdom Viridiplantae; phylum Streptophyta; class Magnoliopsida; order Asterales; family Asteraceae; genus Ambrosia; species Ambrosia x helenae. Next base: position 1,077,918 of record JAUTDX010007030.1, on the reverse strand, counting down.
GTTTTTCGGGACAAATGTAAAAATTTTGTGTTGCGTTTATGGGTTAATTTAACAAATATTCATTTTTCATTTGAAAGACAGGATTCCATTAGAAGAAAGAAACTCGACTATGGCTTATCACAAGGGTGACAAATTCTTCAAGGTGATTCATGACCCTTCCGCACGAGTTTTGGTATGAATCTTTCTATTTGTTTTTTAAATTAAAATAATTATTTCTTTTTTAATGTTGTTTTTTACGTGTTCATCCAGACATTGCCGAAATCCATGAACAGGTTTTTGTTATCTAAACACATACATAACAACAACATTAAAGTTTCCACATACCATGGTGAATCTTGGTTTGTGCTGTTAGAATTTATAGATGATGATTTCTGTTTAACAAATGGATGGTCAAAAGTTGTACATGATTTATTTTTCTCGATGTTTTACGTCATTTTCGACTTTATTGCTCCAAATGCTTTCATGATGAAGCATTACAATCATTCTCCATCCATGCAATTGGATTTGTCATTCTGCAAAATGATTGAACATGAATTGACGACACCTATGGTAAACATGATTAATTTCAATAATTTATTTTACATGTTTTTATATGTTAATTGTCCATATTTTTTTATCGCTAACTTAAATGTTTAAGTTAATTGTAGTGCCAATTCAAATTTGACTTTGAATTAGTTATAAATTTCGATTTTGGATAAAATTTCAAGACATTTAATTTTACTACGTTATAAACATTTTGACTACCTTATAAATATGTATCTAAATTTATATGGAATATATGTAATTGAATACGAATTGAATGTATAAGATAAGTCAAAGTAATTGAATACGAATTGAATGTGAATCAAATGGTATCCATATTTAACTTTTTAATTTGACTGCCTTATTAATTTCAAATTTGACTTTCAATTGGTTATAAGTTTCGTTTTTTTACATTAATCTACATTGAATTTTACTTCCTTATATGAATACGAAATTAAATATGTATCTACATATTCGATTTTTGACATTAATGTATATTTTGACTTTTTTATAAATATGAGCCGACATTTATAAAGAATATATATGAATACGAATTGAATGTATAAAACAAGTCAAAGTAATTGAATACGAATTGAATGTGAATCAAATGGTATCCATATTTAACTTTTTAATTTGTCTGCCTTATTAATTTAAATTTTGACTTTGAATTGGTTATAAGTTTCGATTTTTGACATTAATGTACATTGAATTTTACTTCCTTATATGAATACGAAATTAAATATGTATCTACATATTCAATTTTTGACATTAATGTACATTTTGACTTATTTATAAATATGAGCCGACATTTATAAAGAATTTATAAAGAATATATATGAATACGAATTGAATGTATAAAACAAGTCAAAGTAATTGAATACGAATTGAATGTGAATAAAATTGTATCCATATTTATGTTTCGCTAATTGCATAAGGAAAATCAATATGTGATGTCCTAAATCTAATCATTAATTTAAGTTGTACAATCTGACTTTGACTTACTTGTAAATTTCGAATTTACAATTGAATATGAAATCAGTTTAAAACTATGTAACGAATGTTATCTCCTAAATATATTCCATAATTATGTAAATTATGTAATTATGTATAATACCATTTGAATTTTTCGGATCAAATATACAAACAATTTTGTAGCTGGCATTTTATGTTTCAATTTGAAAATGAAATCAGTCTAAAACTATGTAACGAATGTTATCTCCTAATTATACTCATAACTATGGCTGACCAATTTCATACATAAACATGCGAATTTGAAGTCCTAATTATACTCCATAGGTGAAACTATTGCATCTAATTTCATAACTTTAAATCCCAATTTATAACAATATGCTAATGCTAATGCTAATTTCATTCCACCATTTCATCCATTCCTTATCGATCGAATAGCTATATAAACACGTCTAATCACCATTCATACGATTATCCTATCACACATTTCTTGCACTTTGATTAATCGCATACATATATTCTTAGGTCATTTTTTGTTTCTCATCTTTAAATACATAAACATTATTTTTTTCTATTTGTTATGAATCAATAGATTAAATAGATGTTTGGCATACATTCTGTTCAATCAATCCATACATGTATGCTGCCATACATTCGAATGTATGGCTAAATTTAATATAACTTTCATTATTATTATGCTGTCTACAGTTTGTATTATTGAAGTATTAACTTGAATTTACGAAATTTTTTTAAACAGTTACAAAGATCAATGGCTGCCATAGATGCAAATGAGTTTACCATGGTTAACCAAATTCATGTCAACCGAAACGGTGTGGCTTTAAAGCTAAAGATTATTCGGGTTTGGCGTCAACCCGATCGTCGCAATCCTAATGATGTCTACTCAATTGAAATGATCCTATGTGACGAAAATGTAAATCTCAACTACAAGTTTTTATTAAAGCCTCTTATTTGGCAATTTCATTATTTACTTTACACTATTTAATATTTTTCAAATACAAATTTGCTTATATTCGTACATTAAACAACGTCAATTCTTTACGCACATAGTTATATTGTTATTTTTTTTATAATTAACAGGGTGACAGGATTCAAGCGAATGTATTTAAGCGGTTGTTTTTTAGATTTGAGAGGTTTTTGATTGAAAATGCTTCTCTTATTATAAGAAATCCAGGAGTTGGGCTCAATTCTTCTCAGTACAAGTATGCTCCAAACCCAAACAAACTGTGCTTGAATATGAATACTCAAGTTTCTGAATATGCTGGTTTCCAAGGTCCAGATTTTGAGTTCTCTTTTGTGCCCTATCAAAGAATTCTGGATAGGGAGGTTGATGAATATGTTACAATAGGTATATTTCGTCAATATAGTCTTTTTTCATTACAACCAAACCATAATAATATTGTTTGGTTTGATGGTACATTAATGTTTCTTTTATATTTGATTTTAGATGTTATAGGACACGTTAACAAGTTCTTCAGCAATGATGATAAAGATAAAAAGGTTGTCGCTTATAAGAAGAGGTTAACAATGGAAATCCAAGATATTGAGTATGTATTGTTTATGTTTTTGGAATTTTTATACAAACTGCAAATTACGGAGGTATATAATTTGTTTTTTTATACTAAAATAATTTTAACTTTTTGAAGGGGTTTGAACATCTATGTAACGTTGTGGGATAGTTATGCCATGGAGATGTCTAAATATGTTGCAACTCATCAAATGGAGAAAGAATTTATAATAATACTGCAGTTTGGCCGTTTGAAGTTTTATAATGGTTGTTTACTCTTATTAAATATTTATATTTATAGCTAGATTATATTTGACAATATAAATTATATTTATACTTCTAAAGTTTCTTATTATTATTATTATTTAGATTTTTTTTCCTAATATTTGTTTTATATAGGAAAACCGTATGTTTCTAACTCTTTTGGAGATCGAGTTAGTCGACTGTTCATTAATGGAGATATTGAAGATATAAACCGGTACAAAACAGGGTAGGCACTATTATGTTTTTCAATACGAATTACAATATCTTAAACGTGTAATAATAATTATATAATGTGTAAATCAAATTATTTTTATCAGGTTGGGTAAGAAAATGGCCGATAATCCTTCCTCGTGTCATCGACCATATGGAACCTCTATGTTTTGTTCTGATGAAGATGAATTTGTCCATAACACTCCTTTTAGTAACATTGGTGACCTTTGTGAGACTCAAGAGGTAAGTATAATGTTCATATTTAAATACATTGTTTATAATTAAATATAAAAGTTTAACATTATTAAAAAAATTAGATTTATTTAATATAAATCCTCATTGTATAACATAGACTATCTACTTTCGGTAACTAATTATAATATTCATACAGGAGCAGACTCTGGTGTTATTGGGTACTATTAAAGACATGTTTACTAAATTTGGTTGGTACTACATGGGATGTCCTAAATGCACCAAAAAATGTAGTATTGATTATGTAATCAAACAAGTTGGTGAAGGAAGTTCAGATTTTGAGGAAGAAAAGGTTTACCAATGTTTTAATGTTAATTGTAGTGCCAATTAATGTAGTTGATTTAAGTTAGCTCCAAATTACAATTACATTAAAAATAAAAATATAATAAAGGTAATTTACAAAAACAAAATGTATTTATACCTTTGTGCTGTTTTGTTAAATGTTATACTTTGGTTGAGTACTGGTCATAATAGGTAATCGGTTTTCGTTGTTATCGTTATTTATAAGTTAACTAAATTATTCACTTTGACATGAAAACCATAGTTATATATTAGTTTTAATATCCAGATCATATCAACGCAACATTGAAACATGACGTTTATATAAGAAAAAAATATCAGGCTAACCATTATTCTTAAGACTTTACATTATGGACACTCAACTTAAATAATACAAGTCTTAGTTTAATATTTTTTTTAATTTACTTTGGTTTGCACCATGGGTACCCACGGGTCTCAAACCTAGTTAAGTTATAAATAGAAACAAATATTTCTATGTTCCAAGTGCTATGTAATTCGTCGTGCCTTAGCGTTTTCGCCTTAGGCCGGAGTGTGATAAGCAAGCATCAAGATTCAACTTACCGAATCGAATCCAAATGTAGGTAAGAACCGGTTGAACTTGACCACTAACATAAACCCTAGTTCTCAAGATAATCACGAGACGATTTTTTAACATTCGACATCTCGTACTGCTAGTATTGTCCGCTTTGCCCCAATGGGTTACTCATCATGGAACTCACTCATTAGTTTTTGGTTGTCCCAATGGGTTACCCATTCTGGTACCACTTTTTGCCAAGCACACTTAATTGTGGAGTTTTCGTCTGCTCCACATCAATTTGCCAAACGCATTGGTAATTTAAAAGGCGGTGCATTTCACGTGTATCAAGAATCTCTCCTGGTTAGGATCGACGTGGGATTTTCTTGAGTGTTACAATGGCTTTGTTAGTCTTCTCGGTATCATTCATATTTAGCCTTGCATTCACAGTCTTTAAATCTTGATCCAGGAGGTGAAATCGTATTTGAAGATGAAATCAGAATGTAGGAGAATTGCCCTTAAAAAGTGTGTGCGAAATATCCCTTAGAAGCCCCAAGTTTTAGACTTAGATTGGTTGGAAAAACGCAAATTTGCATGTTGAACTAGGTCTTTGCTTAGGATGCACAAAAAATCGGTGCAAAATTCACCCATTTGAATTCTTTGCTCCCCTTTTCTTATGCCTTGCACCCCCCAACTTAGGCGACCGCTACACCAAAACTTGGAGTAAGATACGCCGAAGACTGATTATCTCTATCTATCATTTGTTGACACTTCAACCCTCTAACTTGCATCCAAATGCATCCAGGGGCGGATACACTCACTAACTAGGGTGGGCAGGTGCCCACCGTCCAACCCACGTACAATGCTTGTGTGTGTATTTATTTATTTTTTTGATTTTTTCCAGTAACCAAGATTTTTATAGAGAATGTGTTGCAGGTTCATGTTCAAAAGAAAAGGTGAAGAAGATGACCAAAAATAAATTATTTGTGTTTTCTTATTAAAAAATAGTAGTTTGTCAAAGTGATGGGTGAGTGGCACTAAGTGACAGTCATATGTCACTCTTTAAAGGTATTTAACATTTAATTTAGTATAATAAAGCTTTTTCTTTTTTATTTTATATTATTTTTTACTTTGTTTTTTAGTCTATTATGTTTTAGTCTATTACTTATTATTTTATAAGTTTATAATCTATTATTTTGTATAAATTTTTGATCATTAAGTATTTATTTTCTTACTTTTTATTTTATTTAGTTAATGATATATTATTTCTTGTCACTTAATTTTGATCGTTAAGGAGAAACATTTGTTTGCAGATATATTTTGATAAAATATAGATTACTACATAACATAGTTAACACCAACTTAACTAATGTTAAAAAATTATATTAAAAGAAGTTAACAACCTCGGTTTTTATATGTATACACTTATTTAAAAAAATATAAAAAGGTAACCAACATACAAGATAAAAAAAAAAAGACTCCTATAGTTTATATTACAACTTCATTTGTCTCCAATTATTATTAAGTGGATTAGTGTAAATTGGTTTTACCGACCCAGTTTGACCGACTTGTTTTGACTTGTCTTCTTTTAACCCGGCCAATTTGTGCCCCCCGTCAATAAAATTTCTGAATCCGCCACTGAATGCATCCCATGAGCATCTTTAAGATGTTAAGACATGAAAATCACAAACACATACAAAGAAAACTTGTGCCACATCTGAAATCACAAAATACATCTAATTAAACATATTAATTATTAGAATTTAATTTGACTGTCACCATGTTGTTCTACACCCATTATTTTTGAAAATCAGTTGTTGTTCGATTCACTAGTTTGAAAAGGCAACAAATTTGGTTCTTGTTCCTTTCCTTCCTGTATGATTTTGTGTTTAGGTTGGCCGATAATCAAATTTCAATCATATACATTTTCTAGCAAAGTTTTGGTAAAGAAAAAGATTGAAAAGGTAAACTTCAAATATTCCAATAACATGCTTTAAATTTCATGCGTAAGAGGGAAGATCATTAAAATCAAAAGAACAGTGGAATTAACTCCATATCCATCTTTATCCTTGCCAATCAAACATGATATCGCGTAGATTTAATTCAAATTCTATTTTCATCATTACGAATTACATGAACAACCGGGATTCCCAGAACCAAGCCGATTTGCAACAGTAAACCAGTTCGAGCCAAACCCCTTTCAAGCTGACCCAAACCGTTACCTGGTATTCCGGTTCCTCTAACCCATTTCCATCCGACCAAAATAATATCTATATCTATATTTTTGTATATACCGTAAAATACTAGTTTTAGGTATCGGTTTATAACCCAAACCAATTTACACATGGTTCAAATATTTTTCACCCAAACCGGTTTCTCCTCAAACCATTTGTGACCAAAGTTGACCAAACCAATTCACTCTAACAAAACTCGATTTCTACTTTGGTGGGCTTTACCACTTTATCAAGCCCACATTAAGAAAAAAGCCCATAAAGAAAAGCCCATCGTAAGAATGACGCATCTATAGTCGGCTAAACCTCAACCATATATAATATCTCCTCACCCCCTTACAAAATCACATTACGCAACACATTCAATTCCGTTACCTTAATCCAAAAGCTCTCTCGTCGTCGAAACCCTAAAACAAAAAACTTCATCTTTTTTTTTTATAAATCTTTTTAGATCCCTTCACTTGGGTTCGTTAGATCTTTAACAGGTCTAATAAACCCACCAATATTATCTCAAATTTTTAATTTTTTTTTTGAATTGTTTCGATTCGATCTCGTAGAAAGAATAATATTATCTGAAATTGAGGATGTCTCGGTGCTTTCCGTACCCTCCTCCTGGTTATTGTAGGAACGGAGCTGCACATGAGGCCTTGATCGAATCGATTAAGGTTTGTGTTAAAGAAAACACACTTTTCAGATCTGTTGTGTTGTTTTTGTGATGTTCATAGTGTGTAGGTTATGGTTGGAAAGATTCGATGTGTATGTGTGATACGTGTGATTGGTTTGAAGGATTGGACGATTGTGTGTTGAAGATATTGTTAGGGTTATTGGGTATGATCTGTAAGAATTGTTTGTTGGTGGGTTGTATTGGTTTATTATTTAAAGAGGATTGAATAAGATGATTTGGGTGATGTGTAGTTTATATTGAATACGGTGATTTTAGGGTTTAGTATGGTTTGAATTAATAGGTATTTACTAAGGTAGTGTACAATTTGTAGTCTTTTTGTGGTTTGAGTGCATACCATGTAGTGGCTATAATGGTAGTGAGAGTTCGATTCATTTGGGACATGATTGATGCTAGCTAGCCTTTAGTGAAACCTGGTTCCAGTGATGTGTACAGTTGTTATTGGACAAAGTTGAATGAGGTGTTACGAGCGATAATGTTAGGCGGGCCGTATGGGGGGGGGGTTGAGTGCGAGGGGTGAGCCGACTTAGAAAGAAGGTGATGTGCGCACAGCATTCTCAGAGGCGTACTGACTTTTTAACGCCTTCTATACGACCCCTATATGACGATTGGGGGGGGGGGGGGGGGGGGGGGGGGGTGGGGGTTATACGTAGACGAGCGTCTGTTTAGAAATGAACGCTTAGCACAGTTTGGAAAAGAGGTTATGTCTGTAGGAGATATTTGGGGTTTTAAGGAAACATGTAAGAGTGAATAATCAGTAATGGGGTATTAGAACAAGCATGATGCTAGAATTCTAATTGATGAACGTTAAGTAGATATAGGTTAGTATTTGTAGTGATGAGACATGGAGCCATAGAGGTGTGTTTACTTGTGGTTTAGAACAAGCAGCATGTTAGGTGTTTTCGGAGATGTTAGGAATGGATTTAATGCTTTGATGAATGCATTAGTTTGAAACTTTTTAGTATGCAGCACTTGATTGTAGCGCTCCCTGTTTTGTGCTATCTTGGTTTAACCACCTTTAGAGCTGATACTAAACGAGCCTTTGTCTTCATGATACCTAATTTGTTCATAACAGCTTTCACAATTAATTTGAAAGATTAACAATGATTTTTATTAAAAAACCAACCTTTCAGTTACTTGACACTTAAAAAAAAGGTTTTTGGTCAGTACATAGTCAAATACATTTGCTCGTTTTTTGATCCAGACCTTTCTGAACATGAAAATGTTGAACCTTGTCAATAATGCTTGTTTACCATCTTAGTGGATGTGATTCTTAGTTAATATTTTTAGAGTAAAGATCAAATACATATAGTTTTTTTGTAAGAACTGTGAGAATCAAAGGGGGTAAAAAAAATTATTTTTTTTTTAGAATTTTTTTTTCCCATGTGCTTAAACATTCTTTCTAGATGAATAATACAAAAAAAAAATTAAAAATTTTTTTTTTTTAGTGTAATTACGTCATTAAGGTAAATACATTAGTTTACACTAGAGTAATTATGTAATTACTCTACACGTAATTACTCTACACCAAATTTTTTATTTTTATTTTTTTTTTAGTTTTCAATACTATAATACATGTTTAACAATATGGGAAAAAAAAATTTTGAAAAAAAAAAAAAAAATACCCTCCTTTGATTCTCACAGTTCTTACAAAAAAAGTTATTTGTACCGGATCTTTACTCAATATTTTTAAGTCATGTCATTAAACTTTGTGTATAACTTTGTATATTTTAGGATGTTACATTCCGACCACCTTACATGATTGGCAATAGGCTTTGTGATGCTATTATGGTTTGTTCATGTCCTATGTTACTATTGGATCTGAATTATTTGTTCTGGTGCTTTAATTAAAGCTCCAGAAGGAAACCGATAAGGCCAAGGCAGAAAGGAGGAAAGAAAAAAAGGCAAAGAAAGAAAAGGAGAAAAGAGAGAGGAAAAGGAAAAAACGAAAGAAAGATGAAAAAGTGAAATCGCAAAGTCAGGATTCTCACAAGTTGTTGCCGAAAGAAGCTGGTTTTACAGAAGCCCAAATCAATGGAACGAAGCCAAACACTGAAGTGTTCGAGAAGAGTGATTTGACTCAAGAACTTGGTCAACCTATTAAACCATGCTACTCTTCTGATAGCACACAAAATAGTAACAAAAGACGACGAGACGAGGATAATGATGATGGTTTACCTGATGACTCCAATAGCCATGGTTGGTTGCGTTTTTTTATTATGTATTCAGTGTTTTTTGGTATGATTGTTCAAGAAAATACTAATCTTGCACGAATTTTATATATGCCAATCAGGGAACCTCTTCAAGATTCGGCTACTAAAGAAGCACAAAGGACCTGATTCCAGCAATTCTGGTGAAGATTCGAGATCAAAAACTGTTCCTTTAGTGCTTCTTCCAACTTGGAAAGAACCCTACCTGTTCCAAGTAACCGAAATAACGGTGTTCCTGCAACATCTGGAAGAGAAAACAGTGCAGTACATGGGATTCCTTTGACCCAAACAAAGTCAACTGCACGTGTCGAAAGTAACAGAAATAACGGTATTCCTGCAACATCTGGAAGAGAAAACAGTGCAGTACATGGGATTCCTTTGACCCAAACAAAGTCAACTGCGCATTTCGAAAGAACCGACCGCAATCTAAATGGTCTTCATGTTGTTGGAGAACGGTCTGCTTTAGGTTCTTCTGCAAAACCGATTCTTCCGTCTGGAGCAAGAAAGAGTGATGTGGAATTGCTTAAATCCAGCAGACAACAGCAACAAAGGGCAAGTTTTGCGAGACCAGTTATGCCTCAAAGTCAGTTGAAACATGAGATACCTAGTTCATCAGTTGTTTCAAGAAACATTGGTGTGCAACAGCCAGGGCTTAACTCAGGTAGACAACAACAGGGTTCAACTACTTTGAAGGCTGCGTTACCCGGTCCAGTTTTAAATAAACCAAGCCCAATAACTACTGGAAGAAGGCCTGTTAATGAAGTCACAGTTTCTGGTAACTTAGGTAGACAACAGCAGGACGCAACTACTTCGAAGGCTGTGATACCTGGTTCAGCTTTAAATAAACCAAGCCCAATAACTACAGTTAAAAGGCCCGTTAATGAAGTCGCAGTTTCTGGTAACTTACGTAGACAACAGCAGGACCCAACTACGTCGAAGGCTGTGATACCTGGTTCAGTTTTAAATAAACCAAGCCCGATAACTACAGGAAAAAGGCCCGTTAATGAAGTCACAGTTCCTGGTAACAACGGTCCCTCAAAGCCCGAAAAGCGAAAGGAGCACTCAAAGAAACCGGGCCCTACAAAAGCTGAGAAAAAGATGATGAAAAAGAAGGCCAAGTATGACAAGCTGATAGGAAGTTGGGCCCCTCCGGTTTTGCAAGCTCTACTACCTCCTGTTGTCGATGAAGAGGAAGATTGGCTTTCAAGAAGGTCCAAACCTGCGAACTCATTAATCTCCAGGGGAGAGGTTGAGTCAAGTCGTGAATTGGCAACGTCGTCGTTGTGGCAGCCACGTGCGCGGTTCTTGGCGGAAGCAGATATATATGCATTGCCATATACTGTTCCGTTTTGATATGCTATTAGTATTACATGATTGTGTATAGTTTTTGAGTTGGTAGGCGAAAAAAGATGAAAAGAAAAAGAGTTAGATTTTTTTTTTATATGTTAAAAGAGGATGACACCAATGGGGATCCCTCTTGGTATAACTTTGGATGAAATGTTTTTAAGTGTATGACAACTGGTATTTGACGGTATTTGTCTAATCACGACCGTGGATTAATCGATGATTGCAACATTGTTCAGACGAGTGGTGAATCTAGGAATGATTTTTAGGAAGTTCATTTTGTAGATTTTTACTGATTTTCACTAATTTATCAAGTTTTTTCACTAAAGTTTTTCAATTTTTTTCCAAACCGAAGGGTTGTTTTTCACTAATTTGCCTATATAATGGTAACTCTTTTGTTATGTTCAAGAATAAACTTAATGAGAGTGTATACCAACGAAGTGATCAATTTTCAATTACCTAATTTTGTTGGCAGACTTGGCCAACAATTTGATATCAATTGTAAGTGTTTGATGTGAGATGAATTAATGGCTTTAACAACAATGTCAACGAATACGTCTAGGAACATATCTAGGTGAACCGACTAAAATCATCATAAAAGTAACGTGTCAAGTAGAAGTAGCTAGTGACGGTCCCCACATATACGGTGAACAGCATAAAGAAATGTGCTTCTACAGATAAAAGATGATGAAAACGATAGTCTCTATTTAAAGATTACTGCAAGCACCGCAAGTTTTAGTTAGTACTGTATTGAAAAGCCAGTCGAAAGGATAACAATGTAACGAATGCCACATCTTATGACAGGAAGATGTAGCAGTAGAAAGTGAACAAAAAAGGTTATGACCTAAGTAACATGTGTCGAAGAGGTTAGTATGTCACAGTTTGGATACACCAATGTAAAAATATAACGAAACAAGATGGTTAAGAACTAATTGTGTAGCATATATAAAACTTTTAGTCAGGTTAATAAAGACAGCATTTAGCCCCTTCGGAACTACAAATGTGTGTTTTCGGGTGTCAAAAATCAGTTTGCTATTACTTGTTACTTTAAGGCAAGCAATTTCGTCTTTAAGAAAATAATCTCGCCGCCTTGGTCTTGGACTCTTGGTTGACGGGTTGATACATGACGAGCCAATTAGTATTGCTGTTAAATAGTTAGTAAATTTTGATACATTTGCAAGCGAAGGAACGTAAATAGTGTAAATAAACGTAGGTAACCTAACATAAATGAATGTAAACTAACAAACATACATAAACGTGTTCAATTCATGTTCGTTCATTTAACTTAACTAAATGAACATATTTTTCTGTTTATGTTCTTTTTAGATAAACAAAAATAATTGAACTCCCCGTCAAATAATGCTTCACTAAACGTTCAGTTTGTTTACATTCTTACATGGAAACGAAGCTATGCAATAAATCAGTACACCATCAAGACGGCACATTATACTCATTGATCATAGTTACAACACGAGCACATCAATTCTTTCTTGTTGCCAATGAAGTAATTACTATGACAAAATCCTACTTATAAACTCTTGTACTGTTTTAGAATCCTCTTGCGCAAGACAATAAAAGTGCCTTTTCAATTCTTTTCTTTTTTCCGCTTAAAAAGTGACATTTTGAGTTGTCTAATTTTTTTTCCCTAACATTGTGACTAAATTACGAATGGGTTTTCATCATCATACTCAATTAATAACAAGTTAACACACGATCTGAGGAGGGTAAGATGTAGACAGTCTTACCACTACCTCGTGCAAAATAGAAAAAGTTGCTTCTAGTGAGACCCCTTGATAGTGGTTTTGCATCAAGTCTTAGATATAACACTTAGCAATCGGGGATTGGTGTGTTTACCTCGTGTCTTTTGGCTATCAACGCCACCACATGATGCATGGTTTATAGTACGCCATTTTAATGTTATTTTCATAAAATTAAAATAACGTTAAAATTAGTGAATTTTACTTTCCCCAAGAGCATTGGCAAAGGATAGTTGGGTCCATGGGGTGCCCCGGCACCCGCCGTTTTTTACTTCATACTGTAGTTTTACGGATCTTCGTCTGAAAATTTTATACGCATTGAATCAGGCCCCAACGTGTTAAGGGTCCCGTGACTTTCAGCCCCCTTGAATTTTTTTTCTCAAGCTTCGCCACTACCCCACACACATATATACATTATATGCGCAAACTGCAAGCGAGGCTTAAATTACGAATGAGTAGTCATGCATTTTCAAAACGCGTGTGAAGGATAGGAGTACGAAGTAGCAAACACATAGGATGACCAACTTGCAATGTTCTTGCACAGTGGCGAAGCTTGGTTTTCCAAACGGTGGGGGCCGAACTCAATTTTTTTCGATCGGTAGTGGCAAATCGGTGGGGGCCGGACTCAACCCGAACTCAATTTGCCTACGAAAATCGCAAAATTCTATCACTGCGCCAAAAATCGGTGGGGGCCAGGGCACCCCCTGGCCCTCATGATGCTTCGCCTCTGTTCTTGCATACGTACTCATAATGAACAACTAGAATGATAATCGGTAGATTTCAAAGATCGGGTAAACCCATATTAAGTTAGTATTAGGTGCAACAAGTAAATGGTCGCCGTTTACTATTCCTGTGATCAACTATACCATCTTAACGATTGGGCGATTGGCCTCGCCCACCTACGACAACTAAGGCTATAACAATATAACATGAAGAACTCATCCACATGGGGTATTTTTGTATGTTAGAAGTGTTGGTTTAAGTGAAGGCAGATTGTGTTGTATTCATAATGAACAAGTTGTATGCTGCAATTGTGTTTTATTTTATTATAAACATTACAATTTTTTTAAATTAATAAATTTAACATCAAATTATGGTTGTACCTTCACTTAATTCTAAGATTTTAGGTTTGTTGTAGTTTAAAATTGTCATATTTTTTTGGTGTTCTAATTTGCTTTTGCTGGGTGTAGAAAACAAAGTTTATTGTAGCAACTATATAAGTAAACATATAACGAATAAACGAAATAAGAACTCAATATCATATTCATAGGTAAGTATCTCATCACGATTATTATAAAATTATAAAAATATATTATGTAAGATGTGGTTTTGATTTTAATCAAAAAAAAAAAAAATCAATAAACGAATTTTTGAAAAATAAATTAATAAAAATCCAGTCCAACCACACAAACTGCCAGTTCAAGTGTTCAACCCACCGGCACCATATAATATATATGCAGTTTTAGGTACAGTACAGGCAAAAATAAATAAAATTAATACCTTGTGTTTTCATTGGTTTCTAAACTCAACTACTCAAATATATTATTATTCATTACATTTGTGATTGTTACAACCTGAAAATATTCAAGCATTTTAATACAAATTGAAAATGAACACTGAAACATTTCATTACAAATTGAAAACAAATCATGTGCACAGCCAAGGAAAAAAACTCAGGCAGTTAACACAGATTGAATAAAAATACAACACAAAGAACAACAAGATGAAATAAAAACATATCAAATACCAGCCTTTTTCACCTCTTTTTGTTCTTTCATACACTACAGTAGCATGCATAAAACACCAATTAATACAACAGTTCACAACTACATCAACTCATCACTTCATCAGAGTCGAAGAAGTCGTCTGAGACTATCCGTAGCTCCAGCATCGACACCGGATGTCACTGCAGCCTGCGCGTTGCAACCGAGCTTGGGCCGGAGCGAAAAAGTAGGCAAAGGCAGGCTGCTAGGTGGTGGAGAAGGAGTAAACACTACAGAACCTGAAAACTTATCATCAACATCAACAGAAACAGTTTCACATGATTTGTTATTATTATTATTATTGTTAGTAGATAAAGAAAACACCCTAGCAATAACATCCTTTGGTAGATCCTTTGGATCTGGTCCAATCATTTCACTTGTTTTACTTATCTGTAGATCCTTTTCATCTCGTTTATGATTCTGCTTATGATTCTTCGATTTCTTCGGTGTTACAGAATGATCTCTCCCTCGTGTTTTCACATTTTTTTTGTTTAAAGGATTCGATAACCGAATATTATTATTATTATTATTACAACTGCTATTGCTACGATAAATATTCATATTCTTATGATTTACCGGCAGAGGAAGAAGAGGCGGTTGTTGACGGTTGAAACCTAAACCGACCGGTGGATACGAATGAGAGAGAGACAATAAACCGGGTCCGGTGAAGTGACCGCCGGCCAGAACCGTGGTTAAAAACAAATCATAAGATGGATATGAGTATAAACTATGGTTAGTGACGAAATTGCTACGAAACTTGTTATTTGCGGAGATGTTCATCGAAACTGGTTCCATTAAACAAAATCAAAACTAGCAGAAATAATAATAATAATAATAAATCTGGGAATGATCTCAAATAAATATGGATCAAACGGTCAGATATTGAAAATGATAGAAATAATAATAATAATAGTAATAATAATATAGACGGATGTTATGGAAATGAAATGAAATGAAGTAAACAAAATCTAACTATAGTGGGATTATGATTTATGAAATAAACTGATTGGAAATTAAATCATGTGAAAATTTTGATGATAGAAAAGGGGATCTGGAGAAGGAGAATAATATAACCCAAGATGGGGTATTTGTTAGTTTTTTTAGAACAGACAGGTGGTGGAATGAACTACCGTACAATAACTCGAGGGATCTTTAAATAGTGGAAATTTGCAACGGCTACTTCTTTTTTTATTTTTATTTTATTTTATTTTATTTAATGTGACACATTGTGAGTTATGGTATTAGTTTTTTTCTATATTAGATTACCAAACAAGAAATTGTTTAATATGATTTAATGTCATGTACATTTTCAAGCTGATAAACTATTTAGAAAATTAACATGTGATAGTATTAATAAGTAAGTTAGTTTGTGGTTAAAAAAATTAGAGTAATCAACATGGTTGAAAATTATGCATGTAATTTTTAAGTAAATTCTTTGAATATGAAATTGATATTTTTGGCCATAAAGTATAGGCGTATATATACAAAACTTCACAAGGGTGGGACATATGGGTGTATCATAGAGAGGACACATCTAAGAATCATTGACACGCAAAGGAAATGCTTAGTAAAAATATTACATGTTTTGGGTACACATGATTAATGAATCCCATCAAAATTATATGATAATCCTTGTAACTTAATTATATGAAGGCAGCTTGCCGAGAAGGTTTCAAGATAAGTAGCATTTAAGGTCATATCCATAAAAATAATATTGTTTTGTTACATTATTTTTCTAGGCAAATGTTAATAGTTGTATTAGTACCATTGGTATTTAATATTTCACTTTGTTATTTTCTTAATTAGTTTTCTAGTGAAAACATAAAATTTTATTACAATGTTTCTTTTATATATAAATTAGCAGGCATGTAAATTAATTTATTCAAATAATGAAATAGTTTTTTTACCTATTTTGTTTTCCAAAAATAAATTTTGAACCTTTAAAACGCCTTTTGATATAAAATAACTTTTGAATTTAAAAGTAGCTAAAATATACTTTTTCTGATCTTATTTGAATTTTTCTTGATATATATTATTTACATTTAGTTTATTATATTTTACATGTTAGTTTTTTCATGTTAAATTATGTACTAGCTAAATGTAAAATGCACATTTGGATTATATATCTTTTTTAACGGCAAACATCTTAAGATAAAATGGACATAACTTATCATCACACAATGTCTCTTAAGAACACTAGATTATATATATATATCATATATCTAATATTTGTAACATAAGATGGAAAACACGCATACGACTGTGTGTTATTTTTGTTAAACCTGACGTAGTTAGAATAAGAATTTGATAAATAAGTAAATTAAATATAAACATTAAGAGAATATACTTAAATTATTATAACATCGACCTCATAATAACACCAAACAGACAAACATGATAATGAAACGTATGATCATGTAAATTTCATTATTCAATCTCTTTCTCATTTAGTCAGTTCTTTGTAATGTCGTTTTGTTAAATCATATTTATCCTTTCTTTCTTTTTCATACTATAAGAAAATAAAATCGTTATGTGATTTTGGTCCATAAAATTAGTTATCGGTATTAATGAGGACGTGACTCTATGTCATTTTGGTCCATGAAATGGATGTCATCCCTAAGCCTTTGAGTGACGAGAAATTAAAGCAATTTTCATTTTTTTTTTTTTTTTTTTTTTTTTTTGAAAAGGCAAGACAATTTCATTCATATAAAAGCATTGCACCCATCAATTTTTTCATCTTACTATAAGTTCTAAACTCAAAACTTGAAAACATACATTTGCTACTTAAAACATCAATGAGTAAACTACAAATATAAAAAGTTATATCCTTCTAACAAAATCAAACTTTTGAAAGAGATAACATTTAAACCATTAGTGCCAAACTTTACCATAAATATGTCCACTTACGTGAACAAAACCAACAACAAGATGTATGTAACATTAGTGACGGATTTAGAAAAAATAGAGGGGTAGCGCGTGCTAAAAGAATTTTTGTTCAAGGTAGCCGATACATAAAACGTAGAAGAAAATAAAAATGTTGTACTAAAAAAGTATTTTGCCAAGAAAGTTGAGGGGTAGCGCGTGCTAAAAGAATTTTTGTTCAAGGTAGCCGATACATAAAACGTAGAAGAAAATAAAAATGTTGTACTAAAAAAGTATTTTGCCAAGAAAGTTGAGGGGTAGCGCGTGCTACCCCTAAGCATACACTAAGTCTGCCACTAATTATAAAGTATACGAAAGATAACTATTGGAATGATCACACTACAATAACATAACCATACATTTGGTTTCGGATCATTTAATAAAAGATCGTTTCAACTTAGATGTTCATACTTCAAACAACATGTAGTTTGTTAAGTATATATTGTGTTGGTACAATATATTCTTTTTGAACTTCTAGCACTTTCTTAATTACATTTATGCAGTTTATTCTATTTTCAATCAAATTATCATATCAATCATTCACTAAGTAGAAAGTTACGAGCATCATATAAACAACTACATCCAATGGCCAGTTTAACTATGATAGATTACGCAACAATATAACATTTCCAAGGGCGGGTGCCCCCTTAAAAAATAGGGTAATTTCTAGGCAAAAATATCTATCATACCCCTTAAAAGTTCGGTTAAACCCCTTAATTACACCACGAAAAACATTTCATGGGTCCGCCACTACTCCCACGTTAACCTACAAACACAATGTAAATTTGATTATAGGGTTGTTAGACTGATCTACTTAAAATAAACTTTGTATTAAACATGCATCTATGCATTCTTATTTTTAAAAAATGTAATTCAACTATCAAAAACATACAAAAACATCCATAAAATAAAAGATCTAAAACAACACACCCACTAAACCAAAAACCGTAAAACAATAATCCAACCAGTATCTGAGCAACGATTGGATGGAGCCGATTAAAAACAACAAAACTGTTAATAAGGTGTTATCAAAAGTCCTAGTTGCCAGACTCAAAGCGGTTATTGGGAAGTTAATCTCTCCTGAGCAATCCGCCTTTCTATCTGGTAGAAACAACACTGACGGGCCGCTTATCTTAAATGAAGTAATCGGTTGGATGAAGAAAGCTAAGCGCCAAGGCATGATTTTCAAGGTAGACATCGAGAAGGCGTATGATTCATTGAATTGGGAGTTCCTTGAATCTGTTATGGTTCAAATGAATTTCCCGTCCAGGTGGTGCAAGTGGATAATGGCTATTGTAACTTCGGCGCGTGCTTCGGTTTTGGTGAACGGGTCTCCAACTCATGAGTTCACATGTAGTCGTGGCCTAAGACAAGGTGACCCACTCTCTCCATTTTTGTTTCTAATCGCCATGGAGGTGCTATCGGGTGTCATGAAAAGGGCCACCAATGTTGGGTTATTCCGTGGGTTAACATGTGGATCCGGTGAACTTCCTATTTCTCACTTGTTATACGCGGACGACGTGGTTTTCCTTGGGGAGTGGTCTACTCGTAATGCAATGAACCTAAAACGGATCCTAAGGTGTTTCTACCTGGTGTCGGGCCTAAAAGTCAACTTGGGTAAGTGTTGTATTTTTGGTGTGGGGGTTAGTGATGAGGATATTGTGCGCATGTCGGATGTTTTGAGATGTAAAGCTGGATCTTTTCCATTCACATACTTAGGATTGCAAGTTGGCGCTAATATGAATCTTTGCAAGAATTGGAAACGGTGATTGATGCGTTTAGAGGTAAACTTTCCATTTGGAAGGCAAAAACTCTTTCATTTGGTGGTTGGGTTACGCTCATCAAGTCGGTATTAAATGCTCTTCCTACGTATTATTTCTCCCTATTCAAAGCCCTAGGAAGATTATTGATGAACTTGATAAGTTGAGGCGTGTATTTTTCTGGGGTGGCTCAGAGGAAAAGGCGAATATGAATTGGGCTACGTGGCAACGGGTTTGTGCTTCGATTGATTGTGGTGGCTTAGGCTTCGGTTCTCTCCTTGATGCAAATCTATCTATGTTAGCGAAATGGTGGTGGAGGTTCAAAATTGACCCCACAGCCCTTTGGAGGAAAATTGTTTGGTCTATTCATAGTTCGGGTCGGGATTGGAATCCAATTCCGGCCAAACTCTCTATTTCCGGGTCTTGGAAACAAATTCACTCTTGTATGCAGGTTGTTAAAGGGTTTGGGGTGGATGTGGGTTGGGCCATCAAAGGGGTTGTGGGAAACGGGTTGGGCATTTCTTTCTGGTTGGATTGTTGGGCTTTGGAGGTTCCTTTGTCCGTGGCTTTTCCTGCGCTTTTTAGACTGGAAAGAAATAAAATGGCTTCTGTGAAGGATCGGGTTCAAGCGCTGGGTAATGGGTGGGGTTGGGACTGGAAGCGCAATGTGCTAACAGCGGAAGAACATGCGGAGCTGCAATTTTTTCATCAGTCGGTGGCTGTTCCGTTGCTGTCCGTGGCTGCAGACTCATGGAAGTGGATGATAGGCGATTGTTGTAACTTCTCAGTGGGTGTTTTCAGAAAATTCTTGCATTCCATCAGATTTGAACAGGTTCCCTTTGTCATGGATTGGAACTCTTGGGTCCCCAAAAAGGCGGCGATAATAGTGTGGCGAGCAGAGTTAGACAGGCTTCCAACGAAGGCTTCTCTGTCTAGAAGGCATGTTAATATTGGGTCGGACTGCTGTCCATTTTGCGGCGATGCTGCAGAATCTGCAGATCATCTTTTTCTTTCATGCGGCTTTGCGCAAATCTTGTGGCAGGTCATTTTTCAATGGTGCAAGGTTGGTTCTGTGTTCTTGTTCCATATCTAAGACATACTACTTCTTCACAACCATGTGGGTGGCTCCAAGTATAGGAAGAAGGCTATTAATGCGATTTGCTTGACGACCATTTGGTGCATTTGGAAACATAGGAACGAGGCGATTTTCAACCAGAAGCAAGTTAACCTTTCTAAAGTGCTCGATGACATCAAGGCTCTTAGTTTATTTTGGATTAGAGCTAGGGCGAAAAAACAATCTCTAGATTGGAACGTTTGGTGCAACTTTAACTTATCTAATATCGGGTGGTAATTTTATGATTTGTATTATCAGGTGTAATACGTATGTAAGGTGTATAGCTAGTTTCCCGCTAGCTTGGTGATATAAAATTTGTTGATCGTTAAAAAAAAAAAAAAAAAACAAAACTACAAGAGTCTAAAAATCAACCCAAACTAGTCGTCGTGGATTTTAGCGACGACCGTTTGACGTCACAATAAAAATATATATTTATGGAATCTTTAAAGTCTGCTTGAGATGAAGATATTAAACTGGGCGGCAACCGTCAATTCAATCGTGACCGTTGATCAGTCATTGCCGTTGGAGAAACTATAGCCGTTGATGTAAACCTTACGTTCATAAAGTTAAAGGTGGTCTCGAAAGCAAACCAATGAGGAGATCCCATCCATACACGTGGTGACGTACACATACCCACCCTCACGTGGAGGGAATGCATTGCCAACACAATCTCCAATTTCCTTTTTTTTTGGTTTGGTTTGTTTTTATCTTTAAAAAAGCAGGAAATAAAAGGTGACATACTCAAACTTTAGGATCTTTAAGTATACGGAAAAAAAAAAAGAAACCTATGTAAATGTTTCATGTTATGAAATACATTGTTCTCCTCACATTGCGATGTTACCTCATTGTTTTAAGAATATATGTATACTAGCTGATTACCCCGGGAAGGTCCCGGGGTTGAAAAATTTAATATGATTTAATAAAAAATGGTAAAAGAAGAAAACTCAAATCACGAAAAGAGTAAATAACTTAAACATAATCAATCTTAGTTAAAAACATTTACTTAAAAAATTAAAAAAATAAAAAGCATAAACCATATTAAACATAATACAATATTAAAAGGATAATCTTCACGTAATTTAAAATATGTTACAATTTGACTTTGATTTATATAGATGTAGAATTCATGATGGGGGTTGAAAAATATAATCATTCTAATAATACTAATACTAATAGTAATAATTATTACTCTTGTAATTAAATAAAAAAAAATAACCTTGCTATAAGGTGACACCATCTCTTGCAGTGTTGCGTGATTCTTTCTCCTAGCTTCTTTTGATGAAGTATACCTATCCATCTTTAGAAGAGTAAAATTCCAATGATAGCATGACGATTGGGCTGAATTTCAACATCGTAGATAAGAACCTGGTTTAAAAGAAAAAACATGATTAATGAATAACCTGAACACTTTGTGTTTTTTTTTTTTCTGTATGAACATAACCCCACAAAAAATAGTCGTTTTTTTCTGCGTTTTTTATATAGCACTATGGTACTCGTTGAAAAGATAATAAAACGTTCGTTAATTTGGTGTAATTTTTTTATTTAAAAAATCTCGAATGTAAAAGATATTAACGTTTAAAAATTATGGGAGGAACATAAGAGAGAAAAATTTAAATTATTTTTTTCCTAAAATAACTCAATTTAATTTTAGTAATTGAGAGATAGAGATATAAATTTAGGATTTTATGTCTATCTTTTTTTTTTTAATTAAAAAATGAAATAATTCAAAAACACTAAAATCTTTCAATTATGATGCCACGTGGCAGTTTCATGGAGAGGTTGAAGGCATCATTGCACGCCACGTCAGCAATGTTCAATTCTTTTATATATATTAATAGATAATAGATTAATTCAAATTATTATCAGATTTCTGCTCGGGTTGACACTAACGCATGAACGTATAGATTTTTGTCTTAAATTTATGCAAACCACAGTGGACACCAATCTAGTGTAGTCAACAGAGGTTGAGTGGTGGAGGTTCGGATGAGTGATTGGAAGAGGTGGTGATGTGACGTTGATGAGACATAGTAACTAATAAGGGATGAGTATACAAATGGTCTTACGGTTAGTAGTATTTTTTTTTTTTTAACAACAATTCTATATAAATATAGAAAAAAAGCCAACGAGAACTCAAAACCCGACAAAAGCAGAGTTAATAACATCCATAATATTAAAATCACACCCTCTAAAGGAGTTTAAATTCTTAAATTTTGATCTAGAAGAAAGCCACAAAAAAGGGTTCCCCTTGATGTTATCGACCGTATTAGAGATTGAGACCTGCCTATGATTAAATTCAATCTCATTCATGGTCTTCCGGAAATGGCGGAGGTTTGTAGGGGCGGGGAGGGGCGGCCGACCCCCCCGGATTTTCGCGCAGAAGTTTCGATTATATAGTATCCGTATAGAAAATTTTAAAAATATAGGGTTTCGACCCCCCGAAACTGGCTTTCGACCCCCCGAAACCAGTGACTTCCGAACCCCCGGTGACTTCCGACCCCCCGAACCTTCGGGTCAAGCTTCGCCACTGTCTTCCGGACTGCGATATTAGTACGTAGCTACGTAGCATAACTTCTTGGTAATCATTACCATGATTACTATTTCTTATTTATAAAGTAGATCAATAAAATCAAGCTGAGCTAAAGAATTTCGTAGTAAATTGCAACAAGAACAAAAAAATGTAGGAAATTGCATATAACTAAAAAAAATATAAGTTGAACATTTGCAGGAAATTGCATATAGGCTATAGCTTAAAAAACATACGTTGGACATTTGCAGGATCGTTTGAGGCTTCACCACCTCTCATTTAGAGTTGGTAAATAAAATGTACTAATTTAATCTTATTTTTCTGATAAATAAATTATAACGTCACCCGTTTTTATATTTTTTTTTAACGGCCAACGAATCAATTTCCGAGCACTCTCGGGCACCCTTTTGGCGAATCAGGTACTCGAGAGTACCCGCCCGAAGGCACGACAATGAAATAATCGGTCACCCGTTTTTATATATTTATTTAAATCTGCGTCAACTTCTACATTTAAGGATTAAAATATTTAACATGCCATCCTTTGCAAAATTATATATTTTTTTTTTAAATTTAGCACACTGATAAAATCCTAATAGGAATACCTACGGAAACTTCATTTGTATTGGAGCAACTTTTACCGTAAGACTTTTGACTTACCTTGAGCACAAACTCTATCCTCTCATATCACGACAACTGAACGCTGATTTGACACCGGATAAAAGAAGTTGCTCACTCACCTGACTCTGTTGTAGCTTACCTTGACCTCCCACACTAGCAGACCCTCAAAAGAGCCATTGCTTTCCTCTCCCTCCCACGTTAACACACTCACGCCGATTCATTCGCAACCTCCCTCACGCCACCTCGTTGTCGTGTTCGTGAGCCACGTGGCTCGTCTTCTTGCTCGTGCCTGCTCCCTCGCACACCACAACACATAGTCTAAGGATATCATCAAAGTGATTGTTTTTTCAATTCAATACAGAAATAGGTGGCGACGCAGATTGTTGCCTGCTTGCTTGCTATCTTAATGTAATTTTACATTACTTCTATGAAATGAATTGATCTATAAAAAATTACAACACTAAAAGATATAAAAATACACATGTATAAATAAAAAAAAAACAACTTATATTGTGAGGAGTAAACGCACCTAACATATGATTTGTAGTTTGGTCGGTTCATTATTATATGATATGATATACTTTGTATCTAATAAATAACATACAACTTGTTATACTTTGTATCTAATAAATCAAACATACAACTTGTCATTTGTTTATTTATCAATATTTTCATATCTTCATCCTTCGTTTTGAGGATACAGTATTTTTAATCAGCTGTCGATCCTACGATTATGACCTTTAATTTAGTATATTCTATTTGTTTATGTACTGATATTTATGATTATAAGTTGTTTGAAAACTTCAAAGATTCTAATTTGTTGTATGGTAGGTTGAAAGTAGCGGGTCTACGGGGATGAGGTGGTCATCACCTCATCACACCTAATCAAATTGTGCCACCTTATTTCATCACATCTCATCACATTTGATTATTAAACATATGTGACGGTGTTTACATTCATCACAAAACTTGTTTTTTTTTTAAAAAAAAAATAAACTATAAAAACATTACATTACTTTTTTTTAAATAAAACATTACATAAAAACATTAATAAAAAATATACTTTACTATTATTTTTAATTATAAAAATAAAACTGTATAGATAAATGATTTTCCCATCCAAAAATAGAAAATATATCAAACCATGCATTCTTCTCCCCCACGACAAACCTACTAGCAAATCCACTTTATTTCTTCATCTCGGTTTGAAACCGAGATGGGGGTGTACAAAAAACTCGCGGTTCGAGGCTCGCTCGAAACTCGCTCGAAAAAAGCTCGAAAAAAGCTCGGCTCGAAGAGGCTCGTTTTGTTTTCGAGCCGAGCCGAGCTGGCTCGTTTTGTAATCGAGCCGAGCTCGAGCCAGGGGTGTTCAGCTCGTGGCTCGGCTCGATGGCTCGACTCGTGACTCGACTCGATGGCTCGACATATGGCTCGACTCAGGCTTGTGTATGTGTAATTAATATATAGATGAAACTAATATATTTTGGCTCCAAACCTAATTCTAAAATTCAAAATTTGAAAATCCCGCCCATACTACCTATCTACCTCATCTTTTCATAATAAATAAACCATAACTTAGAAAAAGAAAAAAAAATATACATGATTATGTGTAATTTTATTGTTTTTTATTTAATAAATATTTGTAAAAAAAATATAACGAGCTGGCTCGAGCCAGCTCGAGCTCGGCTCGAACATTTACGAGCCGAGCTCGAGCTCGACTTTTCAGCTCGACCAGAAAAACGAGCCGAGCCGAGCTGGCTCGGTTTAAGTTCGAGCTCGAGCTCGAGCTCGAGCTAGGCCTGGCTCGGCTCGACTCGGCTCGTGTACAGCCCTGTCGGTTTCTTCTAAAAAAAAAAAAAAAAAAAAAACTCCACGTATACACCTCACCACCACCACAATTTGGTCCTCATATTTCCATACAATACACCAAATCAAACTAGGATGAGCAACCGGCCACCGATGACGGAGGAGCTACGGCGGTAACGGTGATGATGAAGATGAAGAACAATGGTGATGAAGAAGAAATAGGAAGGAGAACGGTGAAGGAGAGGTGGAAAAAAATAGAATGGAGAATAAGGTCGTGATGGGTGTCACGAAATTCCATCACGCTAGTGTTATCGCGGCCGTTATCAAATGGTAGGAGCGGTGGTCGTGATGATCACGGGCATCACGGGGTGGCCATCACAGATCACCCCATCCACCCTAATAGTATGTTGAAAGATAGGAATAGACTCAAGTTGGAAAATAAGCAGGTTTGGATATGGGAGATTATTGGGGAAGTCAAATCTTTGGGTTTTTTTTTTTTTTTTTTTTTTTTTTTTTTTTTTTGTGGGGTTCTAGTCATGCGAAGCTGTCTTCGTTGACTTGAATGGACTGCTGTTGTTTTTCTTTTATGTAATCTGTATAGTCCGCCTTGTAGGTTTCTTTCCCGCCCAATTTTGTGGGCGTTTTCTGAAAAAACCAATAAGTTAATAAGTCACTTCTAAAAGTTATGATTTGTGGATTTTTCAAATGACTTATTTGTTTTCTTAAAAAATAAATAACTCAATAAGCAGAGCCAATCCAACATTATTAAAGGCCCTAAGCAAACTACAAGTCGGGGGCCCTTTAAATTTGTATAGCTAAAAAAACACCTTATACTAGATGAACATTACAATCTCCTTTCTGGTAACTATTAATCAATTAAAGTATTCCGTTTCATTTTATCTAGTTACTCACATTAGGTATTATTGCAAATTAAAGACATTTTCCCATTTAAATTTTAACCCATTTTGTGGATCTACAATTTACTATGTATTTTTTCGGACTTGATTTAAATCCTTGATAACCAAAAAAATTATCAATGACAATCGGCAATAGAAAATTAAAGTCGCAAATTTTAGAGATCCAATCATTCAACACGTGTTTGTTTTTTTACTTGGGCCAAGACAAATGTAATACACGAAAAAACAAAAACAAAAAACCTAAACTTTCGAGGCCCTTAGTTTTTGGATGCCCTAGGCTTTAGCCTAAGTTCGTAACCTAGTAGGGTCGGCCATGTCAATAAGTCATTTTCCAACTCTTTTTTTGAATGACAAAAATCTTTTATTCATCACCCAAAATGTACATTACATTGTAAAAGCAAGAAATTAAAACAATGTAACACACCCAAAAAACACCCTGTAGATACTATAATTACAAAAGTAAAAAAAAAAATTCTATCCCATGTCATAAAAAAATGACCCCTTTCACCCACTCCGTATTGCTTAACATCCCCTTATGCCTTGTACCCAAATACACCCATGAAAGCATTTATCCTAAGGTATCATCAATTGAATACACCATATTCATCTTTTTACGTTATCTCCCCCGTTCTTATGATTGTTGTACACCTCACCATTCTCAGCAGATGCTTGGCTTTGTTGGACGCGGGTTCGAGTCCCGGTCCAACCATTTATTTTTTTTGAAAATTTTTCCATATAAACTATATTTTTTATGAATGTATATGATTATACTAGATTAAAAATGATGGAAAAATAATTTTAATACCCATAAAATGTCGAGATTCGAAGCTTTATTGAATAACATCTCTTATTACAACTTAGATAAAAATGCGAAACGTTACAGTTCTCTAGGCGCCTCATCCACATGCACCTGATCGTCATTTGCATGCTACCTTTTTTTTTTTTGGAAATTAACTTTCATTCAACACCAAAACCGACTAATCCCCAAGACGGGAATTAGAACGGCCACAAAACAACAACATTACATAACATCAAACGACAACCAAGAATCCCAATCCGATACAATACCCTTCCCCCTGTTTTTAAACCATAGAAAACCCAAAGACTTGACATCCGAAATGACTTCCGAAACAACGTGTGGTTTGTTCGAGAAAATCCTCTCGTTGCGCGCTTTCCAAATACGCCAAGCCGTGATGATGATAATCCCTTTCAGCGCCTCCTTCTTTTCTCTAGAGATGTTCACTGAATCCGCAACAGACACCACATCTTCCAAAGAAAACAGGAACAGTTGGGGAATACGACACCAGGAAGTAATGCCATTCCAAACCCCCAAAGCAAATCCACAACCCGTAAACAGGTGTTGCTCTGTCTCGTCAGGATCACCGCAAAACGGACAACTCAAATCCTCAACCTGGATGTTACGTTTTCTGAGCGCAGTTTTCGTGGGCAGGCGTTCCAGGAATGCTCTCCACATAAAGACATTACACTTGTTAGGCACCCACCTGCACCATTTGAACCCGAATTCCGCTGCTGCACCAGTGCTGTTTTTCAACCATTTTTTAACTCCAGCAACCGAGAACAAAATAGACTGGCCATCATTCCATTGCCACGAGTCACAACCTGCAGCTGGAGAATACGAAAGAAGCATACCTTCGAGATCGCTCCTCTGTTGTTTCTCTGCATCCGAGGACAGCACCTCCTTCCAGTTCCAAATAATTAGCCGCTGACCACCATTAAACACCAATCTGTCCGCTGTTTTACACATCTTATATTTCTCCAAACGGAAAAGCAACGGGAATTGATCTTTCAGCGGTTCATCAGAAATCCACGGGTCAATCCAGAATCTAACGGCCGCACCATTACCAACTTTACCACGAACCATACGATTAACACTACAGCCGTTCACCTTGGTCTTATCACATAACCCCACAATACACTTCCAAACACCACCAGCAGCGTTGTTAACTGGAAGAGACCCCCACTTCCGGTCTGACCCATGTAAAGCATCGATAACATTCCTCCAAAGAGCGTCAGTTTCCGTTAAGTATCTCCAAAACCACTTCATGAGTAAGGCTTTATTATTAATCTCAAGCTTTGCTATTCCCAAACCTCCTTCTTCCTTGGGCCGCGTAACCTTCTCCCAAGCCACCCAACTCAATTTTTTCGCTTCATCTGAACCCCCCCCAAAGAAAACGTCTCATGAGTTGTTCCAACCTATTGATCACCGTCAAAGGAGCCTTAAAAAGGGAAAAGTAATACGTTGGAAGACTATCTAACACCGATTTAATAAGTGTTAAACGCCCCCCGATCGAAATAGAGTTCGCCTTCCACTTTGAAAGTCTCTTCCGAAAGATATCCACCACCGGCTCCCAGTTGGAGACTCTGTTCATGTTGGCACCCACCCTAATGCCCAAATACATAAACGGGAACTCTCCGGATTTACACCCCACAGAATCCGCTTGCTGGTACAATTCCTCATTGGAAATACCCACACCATAGAGAACAGATTTGTTAATATTTATTTTTAGGCCAGAGCAAAGATGAAACAACCGTAAAATTCTCCTCAAACTAAGAAAATTATGATCGGACCATTCGCCCATCACCATAGCATCGTCAGCGTACAAGAGATGAGATAGCAACGACCCATTTCTAGGTAATCGCACCCCTTCAAAGCAACCCGAATGGCAAGCCTTCTTTATCATCCCAGAAAATGCTTCCATGACGATAATAAATAAGAAAGGCGAAATAGGATCACCTTGGCGAATACCTTTCTGACAGTCGAACTCGAACGTGGGCGAACCATTAACCAGAACCGCTGACCGAGCAGAAATCAAAACACCCCGAATCCACTTGCACCAAAGAGCTGGAAACCCCATCTGATCCATAACTGAAATCAGGAAGTCCCAATTCACGTTGTCATAAGCTTTGTCAAAATCTATCTTAAATAGGAACATCTGTTTCCCTGTTCTTTTAGCCCACGAATACACCTCGTTAGTAATCAACGGACCATCTAAAATGTATCTTCCCGACAAGAAGGCAGATTGAGACTCCGAAATAACATTATCCATCACCACCCGAAGCCTATTCGCAAGCACCTTTGACACAACTTTAGAAATAGCACCAATCAAGTTGATCGGTCTATACTCCGATAGTTCTGTCGGGTCCGCTTTCTTAGGAACTAGTGTAATAAAAGAAGACCCCACCCCACGATTGAACGAACCTGTCTGGTGAAACCTGTTAAGAATCTCAACAAAGTCTTTCTCCAAACAATCCCAAACCGCTTAATGAATTTAAAATTAAAACCATCGGGACCCGGGGCTTTATCACCCCCACAATCCCAAACGGCATCTTTGATCTCTTTCACCGTAAAGGCCGCAACTAACCCATCCGCAAAAGACGAATCGAGGCGCTTTAAATCATAACAGTTTAGCTTCGGACGGACGTTCATATCTTCCACAAACTTGGATCTAAAAAACCGAAGGACTTCTCTTTTTACAATTTTTGGTCTTGTTTCCCATACCCCCCCAACCATCAAACCAGCCAAAAAATTAGAGCTCCTCCTTTTGTTTATAACACCATTAAAGAATCTAGTGTTGTCATCTCCATCCGAGGCCCATTTCAACCGAGCTTTCTGACGCAAATCCGCTTTACCCATAAAATCCAACTCACGAAGTCTACATTTGGACTCCTCTAAAACCCACAATTCAGCCTCATCCAAATCCCTAGATTCCACAATCTCATCTAGCTGTCTGACCTCCTCTTGTAAAAGGCTTTTCTCCTCTAACTCCTTACCCATAATTACCCTTTTCCAATCGCCAATGACTTGGCGCAAAAATCTGAATTTATTCATCAAACAAACATCCGGAGGCCCATGACAATCAAAACCCTCTAAAGCTTTCCTGACGACCTCATCAAAATCTTTTCTATCCAACCAAGAATTAAAAAAACGAAACGGTTTTGGACCATAATTAAAGGAATTTACCTTCAAAATGATCGGACTGTGGTCAGACTTATCTCTGTTCAGCGCCCTGTACTCCGCATTCGGCCATTCCATCAAAAAATTCCAGTTTACAAGAATTCTATCTATACGGCTCAGTTTATTTCCAGACACAAAAGTAAACTTCCTCCCTTTCAAAGTATACTCATGTAAGGCAGAATCGTCTATAAACGCATTAAAATCCACAGCAACAGCATTATTGAACTTAGAATTCCTTCTGTCACATCTGTTACGAACCGAATTAAAGTCCCCAGCCAAAACCCAGAACCCATTACCCACACCCATTAATCTACTGATTTCCGACCACAAAAGACGTTTATTAACGTTGTTCTGAGGCGCATAAATGTTCAACATATACGAAACAACTCCACTACCTTTAACCGTACCCGCAACTAACAGCCAATTTCTAGCACTCTGAACAGAAACCGCTGAAAACACAGAAGTATCCCACATAGACACCAAACCCCCAGACCTACCCTGCGCCACCACCGTCTCCACCTGATAATTCCCCCTACCCCAAAAAGAATCCCAAACCACCGAGCTATAATCAGAAAATTGAGTTTCTTGGAGCATCACGAAACTTACCTCATTTTGCCGTCTCAAATCCCTAACCCATTGTGCTTTATCCTGAACTCCTAGCCCACGAATATTTAGAGAGAGTAGATTCATTGAGTAACATCTTGAAAGCCTTCTTTTCGGACACTCTCACTGACTTGAGGAAAAAAATTCTGCAGGTTCTCAACCCCCAGGACACTACCCATCTCCATGGTATACATAACTTCTTTGCTAGCTTCATTACCGTTCTTATTACTAACACCGAGGTGCTCAGGACCGCCACCCTCTATCGCCTTCACTGAACCATCCCCAGGATCCGAAGATCCGTTTAAATCCGGTGTTAAAAAAATTGGGTCGGACTCCACTTCCTTGCTACCCACTGGGTCGACCTTCATAATGCCAATGAGCCTATCTACACCAAAAGGATCGGATGAGTCACAAATGTCCCTGGGCCTTTTCTTGGGCCGTTCTTGAAGCCCAGGAGATATGACCCTCTTGTTTTTCATTGGAGCTTTTTTCTTGAACCTCTTCCTCACTTGAACCCCTTCAACACTACCCCCTGGAGATGCTGAACCGTCCAACCCACTGGGCGAATTTTGAATCTCCCCACTTAACTTCTCAATTGCCTCCTCACAGGTTGGGCTAACATCATTACCCCCCCCCCTCCAATTTCCCCCATTTCTAAATCTGGTCCCTCTCCTTGCATCTCCTGGCTAGGGTTTTGAAGCGACTCATCATCTTCAGATCTTGATTCACCAGCCGACTCCTCATCGAAATCTACTATACAGTCCGGTTGCCACTCCTCACAATCCTCATCCACCCACACCCTGAAAGACAAACCTTTCCAACTCAACAAAAACGAGTCTATAATACGGTTCCTTTTGTCACAAAGAATTCCCAAGTAAGCCGACGAGAAATCCACTTCCTGTTCCGATATGCCTGTAGACTGGATTACTTTGCCGAACCTACTACCAATAAGCTCATACACTTGCTCTACCGCCAACTGAACAGGAACACCATGAACCTTAATCCACGCTATTCTATCCTTCGAATAAGCATTACCTGACCAGAACTCCAACGACTCAAACCATAGCCCCCACAACTGTTTACATCGCATAAATCGGTCACAATCGTCTTTATCATCAAGAACCAGAACCACTTTGAATCCTCCCACATATTTGATCCCCACATTACCCCACTTAGCTTCCTGTAACATGACTCGTAAGCCAGTAAGGATCTTGAAATCCTTAACCTTTCCCACAAGCGCCTTCTCATGCCAATGTGGAAATGCCTCAATGTTCCCATCAACCTGAATAACATCCAGTTTATTGACTGGTTGTCTATTCAAAAGACAGTCACGAAAAGACCTCCCCGAATTATCCCCACTCCCATCTTCTTGGAAATCCATGCCATCTGGTTTTGCATGCTCCCCCTGATTAGGGTTTGCATGACTACTTCCTTCAGGTTCAGCTCCATTCGGCACCTCCCTACGAACTTCCCTGTATACCTTTTCTCCTTCATCCTTCTTATCACCTTCAACGAACTTTGCCACAGCAACGAACAATTTATAGGAGCCCATCCAGACATCAACCATATCATTCTCTAGCCTTTTGACATCTTTTACGTTACGAAAAGAGATGAACCCAAACTTCTTGCCCAGCTTGTCTCGTTTTCTTGCGATATAAGAACCCACATAATCGGCAAAACCCCTAAATACATACTTGAGATCCTCTGACGTCGCTCTTGGTGGAAGATTTGAGACAAAAAACCTAGTCCCGCCGTCCTTGTTACCTTGTGAATCGTGTCTTCTGTCGTTACCTTTCCTTCCGGTACGTCGTACCATACGTCTGGTTTGTGCCTGCTGGCACCCTTCATCGCCGTCAAATCGCCCCCTAGTTTTGCGGAGCTAGGGTTTTTTATTTAGGTTGCTATAGCATTTGCATGCTACCTAAATACCAAACATTGGTGCCGGTCTAGTGCTGGATACTATATTATGTTAGAAAAAAAAAAAAAATCATTGGTCAAAGACATGGATTAATTGGTTATCATTTATCAAGGTGAGTAGGAAGTCCATGTTTTGGTGACTAGTCGATTAAATGATCAATAATACGTGAATGGTGTAAATGATGTGCAATACTGTTGACTTCTAAATTTAGTTTTGAAATAAGAAAAAAAAAATGAAATTTTTAAAGAAATACTTCACAATATATTTGTAATATGTATTATCTTGCTCTTATATTTTCTAAAAAATATGACTCGTATAAATGCGGCCTTGTTTTTTTCCTCTTTTTATTTCCACACATTACACGTATGAAAAATGTTAGTTTTTTAGTAACTTTATATTCATATCTCTCTCTCTATACATCATGATTAAGAGTTAAGATTAGAGAGCATTTTGCAATCACAACTTTAGGTGTTCGAGCTGACTTTGACATTATAATGATTGGACTTTTCTCAAAGATTAATACTTGTTCATATAAATATGTAAAGTATAACACTTTATATGAATTATTAACATCATGACAAATAAAAAACATACACCAAAAACTTTTTCTTTCACTGTTTATCCTTTTATTTTTAATGAATTCTATTGTTTATTTTAAATTATAAGCAAAGGACATTGAGTTTATATAGAGTTTCTTAAACTTTTACATTGCATATTTTGTTTAGAGTAAATTGCCAAAATGGCCCCTCAGGTTTGGCCCAGATTGCTTGTTTGGTCAGTTATCTTTTTTTTCTGCCAAAAGGACCCCTCACAGATCGAAAATTACCAGAATGGCCCATATTTAACTGAGTTTCTAACTGAGAATGGAAAGTCAGTTAAATATCAGGGGTAATTTCGTCCTTTCACTCTGTACTTCATCTTCTCCATATAAATGGCCCCTGTGTTCTTCTTCCCACTCTGTACACAAAGCTCAATGTCCAACCACTTCTCAGCTCCCATACTAACATGCCGATGCTCTCTATACCTAAACATTCAAATCAAACGACAACTCACAATCACAAACCATCCACACGAACCAACATTCGTAATCCAAAACAACCAAATCACCTCAGGTCCCATCTCTTTACCTCTCTTTCCAGTACCTAAACCACACACACACACATATACATCGATGTGAGAGAGAGAGAGAAGCAAGGAGCAGGATTGCCTCCTGCCGCCGCCAGCGGCGGAGCTCCGGCAGACCACGGTGGCAACCACCTCCACCCTCCTGATTATTATTATTATAATATAGAGAGGGAGAGGGGGGAGAGAGAGACGCGAGGGAGAGAAAGAGACTCAGAGGAGAGAGAACCAGAGATAAAGGAAAAGGAGAAGTAGAGAAGAAAGACACCGGCCATGGCCTCTGGCCGGCCGGTTCCAATGATAGGAAAAGAAGATAGCGGCTGGTCCTATTCAGGTTAGGTATTCGGCTACCATTAGATGTATTAGAGGAAATAATAGTTCAGATCTGAACAGTTGATGAAAAGGATGATGATGTTGCTGGTTCACGATGGCAGCGACCGAAGACGGTGGTTTTGGGTGATGAAAAGGTAGATTAAGGATCAGTGGATAATCGATTACGTTAGTTTGCAGAGATGAAGAAATTAGTTATTGTTGTAGTGTGTTTTTATTAAGTTTTGAAAGAGATGAGTGAAATGTGTGGTGAATATATAAAAGTGAGTGAACCTGAATTGAGCAGGTGTGTGTGTGACTATCGACTTCTAGTTTCTCATTGTTTTGAAGTTGGAGAGGAGGAGAGAGAGGAGGTGGCGGAAAGGGGCGGAGTTGCAGGTGGTGGAGTTGTGGAAGGAGGGGTGGGTGCAGGTAGGTTGAAGAAGATGATGGGGAAGAAGGAGTGAGATGAAATGACGAAAATGCCCCTGATACTTAACTGGCTTTCCATCCTCAGTTAGAAACTCAGTTAAATATGGGCCATTTTGGCAATTTTCGATCTGTGAGGGGTCCTTTTGGCAGAAAAAAAAGATAACTGACCAAACAAGCAATCTGGGCCAAACCTGAGGGGCCATTTTGGCAATTTACTCTTTTGTTTACTTAATCGAGTTGTTTTGGGTTCGAAGTTCGATTATAGGCTGAAGAAATTAATGTTGTAAAAGAATTGTATATAAAAAAAAATCTTTTTGGGAAATTACAGCAGACCAACACAATCATAGGCAACTTGCATTTGCCACCGACCATTTAATTTTAAATTCTACACGATTAAATGTGATTCACTTTGTCTCCCAACTCTAAAGACAATCGTATAATTTGATTTTGGTTCGAAAAACATACAATCATATTACCTAATTTTTTTTTCCTTTTCAATCATAACATGATGTGCCTACATAAATAATTGCGAGGGTAAAAAAAAAACATTTTTTAATTGTTAAAGTTAAAAGTAAAAGAAAATTATATAGTTAATTACATACACAAATTATATAGTTAAAAGAAATTAGCTTGATAAATATTTTATACAGTAGGTTATATTGCATACACAAATTTAGGTCAATGGTAAAAAAATTAAAACATATATAAAGAAGTTAGTTTGATTAGTTGCTTTTTTATACACACTTAATTTACGCATGTATATGCAAAAAGCACAAAATGTAACAAAATATATATCATTGGTGAAAAATAAAAGATTTGGATTTGATTTATGCTTGCGTAACAATTTAGTGTTTTATAATTATCTCGTTACTAGAAATCTATGGAAAACATTTAAACCAACTTTCAGTTTGATGAATTGGAGATGTATTTGAAGAAAAACAAGACTAAAAATTTGTAATCTTTTCTCCTACATCATACCCATGATATGACCATAAACTTATTACATTTTCATCGGCATTTGATCTGACTTGAAACTTTTGGTAGGGCTTTCAGGCCCATTTGTTGTATGTTAAAACCCATCCAGTGACCGATTACCTAAAGCATGGTCATCCTATGGGCTTACTTGCTATAAAACAATTAAATGAACTATACATGGACTATATATGGAGTATTTGTGATATCAAAATTCGGATTAAATAGAAACGAAAATATTTCAATCTTAAATAAGTTATATTTCAAGATAAAAATCAAGTTACATCTGGATAATGAGTAAGCGAACAATAAGCTGCGCCGCTACCCAAATATTTTAGGCTTATAGATGCCTAGTTCTCCGGTGCATCTCTTTCACTTTTTCATGTAAACTAATAACATAATGGGAGTCACAAGACCCTTCAATTAAGAGGGGCCAAGCCAACCACCATATGGTGGAGTGGTAAACCCAGTGATGGTTAGAGCATACTCTTGCAAGAGGGGACATGTTCGAATTCTGATGGCAACCCCGGTTTTCTATTACCGTGCATTTACTTCAGAGAGACTTGCCTCTTGTGGAGGGTGCAACATTTGTCAAGTGGCAGGTGGCGGGAAATTTTTCAGGGGAACGCCTTTAAACCCCTCTCACATCAGCGTGGAACCGATTAAAACAACATAGTCTGATCGTTGAAGAGGTGGCTAGGGTCCTCTGTTTAGGGGGGAGTGATGATCTCTGCCACTCGATAGAAGAAAGTCACCAATCAAAAAAATAAAAAAATTAAGAGGGGCCAGACTCAATAAGTATAAAATTTTCGAACATAATACTAAGAATGTAAGTCGGAGCACCCCTTGGCCTCTTCTATCATCCGCCCCTGCGTACAGTTACCATAGGGCTTATAGCTTGTTGTTACTAATGAGCATTAGGGATAGACCCACTCTATGTGTGCGGGGTTTCCCGGACTAATGTTTTTTTTTTTATTTTTACAAATTTTGCAGAGACGATATGTTAAATTTTTTAAAGATCCCAAAAGAAAAATTAGACGGGACCCATATTATTAAGATTATATTTGGTTTGGTGGTAAACCACTTGTCTTCTATCTAAAAGATCATAGATACAAGTTTCGCTTAGATTTTTTTTTTTTTTACTTTCCAATTACTATTTGTA
This sequence comes from Ambrosia x helenae, assembly GCA_030844895.1. Taxonomy (NCBI): domain Eukaryota; kingdom Viridiplantae; phylum Streptophyta; class Magnoliopsida; order Asterales; family Asteraceae; genus Ambrosia; species Ambrosia x helenae. The sequence continues at coordinate 1,041,220 of JAUTDX010007030.1, read as the reverse complement.
TTATGTATACCTTTTACTTATTTATTTTTTTGAGTTTTTTTAACTTTATTGAATATTTAAAACCTTGATTAGAAGTCAAATCTTAGATTTGAATTTCGTGTGCTGTTAAAATGAATTTAGAACTTGTGACTTAGTTATGTTAAAACTTGAATGTTCCTAATCCTTACCCAACAGGTGACCGACCAGAAAATTCTAAAGTTTTGTTGTGAACATTCAGAACACCGAAAAGCACAAACCCCACTGCAATATATTGCTGAATCCACAACTGGTTAATAATAGGCATTTTTCTCAAGTGATGTATACTTTAGTCATGTTGTGTGGAATTACCACTATAAAAAAGATGGTTACCAAAAAGAAATCGCCACACATAAACACATCAGGAGTTCAAGGATGAATATCAAATGATGTGATTAGTTCAATATTAAACATGATATATAAACACATCAAACAATGAATTAAGATTTCGTTTTAAACTAGTAAATTAAACTAGTAACTAATGCTTATATAATGGACTAGCCTACTTGGTAAATGCATATGTCTTTTAGAGATGGTGTTTCATGTTCAAACATAGGTATTTAGTTATTTAGTAGTCCATATGAGAGCATTCAAGTCTTTCCTTGATTTCATTTCTAAAATTAAGATTAATATAATTGCCGATGAGTCAGTGGTGGAGTGGTTGGAGAAAGATATCATGGGTAATGGTTAACGCCTCCTAAGAGGCATTTTTCACCACATCATCATCATAATGCATCCTCTAAGAATGCGTAATGGTTAACCTCTTTAATGCCATTTAAATCATTACTTTCCTTATCTTTCTCCTCTTTGAGCATTATACTAGAAATGCCCCTATAATGCCCAGGGGGACGATGTTAAGGGCGTTATCAAGCTCATTCATGCTCACATAATGACCATTACACATGGTCTTAATGTTTTTTGTGAACCGGGTTCAATTCTCACTCTTCCCATTATTTTCAACTCGGATGAGAGGCGAGGTTTTACCGATTATCACCTATCATCATGTGTTAAAACTTTACAACAGTAACAAACATGTAATTGTCCAATTTATCTTCCTTATAAATTCGTTTTTAAAGTAATGGAAAAATTACAGAAATCGTTATTTATGTTTACTTGTTTTTTCAGAAATCGTCCTTGACTTAACAGGATATCTAGTGAAAAAACAGGTAAACATAAAGGACGATTTCTGTAATTTTTCCTAAACTAATATACATTCCTAAAAACCTCCCAAAAAAACCGTTATCCAAGAACACAAACACATACAAAATCCGATGAGTATGGATCCAATGCCGGTTTCCTTGTACTAGCTAGTATCACAACATATGTACGAATTCTAGTTTTAATTAATGTTGCATTTATCAAGGGACCACAATAAATTTCGTTTTGTTTCTTCGGTTTCATTTTTGGTGTTGGTAGTTTCATGTTTTTATACATTTGTCTTTTTTTATTGTTTCTGTTTTAATAATTTCTTGTATGATGATAAAGATCGCTTGATCCATGCAATAAATATATACATATGTTTTCAGCCTTTTGGTTTAATTTTTTGAGTTGTAATAATATTTGTTGGGATTATACAGAAAATTGTGTTTGATCTAATAGAGGTGTGATCAAGATGGGTGTCATAAGCACCATCTTTGGAGCTTTTGGTTTTGGGATTGGAATTATACTTGGACTTCTTGTTGGTTATTTTCTCTTCATCTTCATCCAATCTTCTGATGTTGAGGTTGATGTCTTGCTCTTATCTCTTCGTTTTAAATCGGTTAATATTCATGTTTCTTGATTCAAAATGAGTGAATAACTTTGAGCCTTAAGGTTTGATTCATAACTTGAAATGGTTGTTTATTTGTTTTGCATAATCAAGACTCCCGAAATTCGGCCTTTGGTTGACCAAGATGAGCCTACCTTGCAAAGAATGTTCCCAGAGATACCGATTTGGGTGAAAAATCCTGACCATGATCGCGTATGTTTTTTTGTCTTCGTTGTGTATTTTTCGTTTCTTGTTAAATAAGTTATTTTGATGCTAAGTTTTGTTTACAAATAGGTTGATTGGCTTAACAAGTTTATTGAACTAATGTGGCCATACTTAGACAAGGTACATTATATTTCTTGTCTTGTATTCAATCTTTTACATTTGGCTAAGGATTTAAATGACTGTTTAAAATGCTTTTAGGCAATTTGTAAAACCATACTCGCAACAACTGAACCTATGATCAAAGAACAGACTCCTCAGTACAAAATTGATGAGGTCGAGTTTGATTCACTTACATTAGGCAGCCTACCGCCTACTTTTCAAGGTTAAACATGTTTAAATCATGAACCGCATTCACCTTCTTGATTTTATTGTTATGTCGTTTTAAGTTGCTTGTTTATTAGATGTTAGTTTTTGTCAGGAATGAAAGTTTATACTACCGACGAAAAGGAGATAATTATGGAGCCATCGATCAAATGGGCGGCAAATCCTAACATTCTTGTTGGTATTAAGGCGTTCGGGTTGAGACCAACTGTTCAACTGGTTGATTTGCAAGTGTTTGCTTCTCCAAGGATCACTCTAAAGCCATTGGTGCCATCCTTCCCTTGTTTTTGTAAAATTCTAGTTTCTCTGATGGATAAGGTGAGACATCAATCTTTTTAAATCTAGATGCTAACAAATGCACAACTTTAATATTTTGAAGTTAAAACCTTTTGTTACATTTGTTTGTTTTTCAGCCTCATGTTGATTTTGGCATAAAATTAGGCGGGGCGGATCTCATGTCGATTCCTGGCTTGTATGGGTTTGTGCAGGTTTTATACTTTTTTTCGCCTTTTTTTTTTTTTTACTTTTAGAATGTTCATATACACCATTCTAGCATCCTTTAACACCAATTTAAGAGTGTAAGATTTGATTTTTTGTAAAGATGAATCAAGAATCAAGAAACTACAATGAAAATTGTTGTTTTTTTAAAGGGAATTGGATTTTAATAATCCAAATTTGTCTCAGCGTCCATTAACTAGGTTAGTTCACAGTTAACAAAAGCTCGTTGGAGGAAAATACTTTGAAAGTTGGGTCTGTTGTCGGGAATTTCTTAAGTACAGATTATTGTCGGCCAACGAGACAAAGTTTGGATTATTAAAATCCAATTCCGCTTTTTTTTTAATAAATATTTTGACTTTTTACATTTCCCACCATCAACATTGGTCTGGCTGACTTTTGTTTTGCAATTTCTTCAGGAGCTCATCAAAGATCAGGTTGCAAATATGTACTTATGGCCTAAAGTACTTGAGGTACAAGTATTGGATCCTGTAAAGTAAGTATTTGTGAATGTTCTTTCTCATTTACGTGATGATATACGCAACGGATCAATTACATTTTGAAATGGCGCAGAGCTATGAAGCGACCAGTTGGAATGTTGAATGTGAAAGTGATAAAGGCGATGAAGCTCAAAAAGAAAGATCTTTTGGGCGCTTCTGATCCTTATGCTAAATTAAAAACTAACCGACGACAAGCTTCCATCCAAGAAAACAATGGTCAAACACAAGAACTTGAATCCTGAATGGAATGAAGAATTCAATCTAGTTGTGAAAGACCCTGAAGTTCAAGCTCTCGAAATCATGGTTTTTCGATTGGGAATCGGTATGTTTTCCATGAGTAACAAAAAGCTAGACAGTAATTTTAGATCTAAGGGATTACTAGTTTGACTTAAAAAAGTCAAAGGCATGATCTTTCTTTGTAATGCAGGTTGGAAAACATGACAAAATGGGGATGAATTCAGTGCCGTTGAAAGATCTTACTCCTGAAGAATCAAAGACTCTAACTCTTGATCTCTTGAAGAACATGGACCCAAACGACACACAGAACGAGAAGTCACGTGGCCAAATCGTGGTTACTGTCATGTATAAACCGTTTGGAGAAGAGCAAATGTCAAATGATATTGATGACGCAAGTGCAATACTAAAGGCTCCTGAAGGAACTCCTGAAGGCGGAGGCTTGCTTGTCGTTATAATCCATGAAGGCGAAGATCTAGAAGGGAAACATCATACCAATCCATCCGTTCGTATGCTTTTCCATGGGGAAGAAAAAAGAACCAAGGTTTTTTTTTTTTTTTTTTTTTCAAAAATGGGCTATATGAATCACATACTATTTATGGATTTTTTGCAGCCGATAAAGAAGAACCGCGATCCAAGATGGGAAGAAGAGTTTACGTTCACATTAGAAGAGCCACCAACGAACGAAAAAATGCATTTGGAAGTTGTTAGTACTTCCAAAAGGATGGGACTAATTCATCCTAAGGTACAATGGAACCTTTAGTATTCACAACACAATTTAAGGTTTTCTAATCTGTCTTTTGTTGTTAGGAATCTCTGGGTTACATTGACATAAACCTGGCGGATGTCGTGGAGAATAAGCGAATCAACGAGAAATACCACCTTATCGATTCAAAGAATGGCCGGCTTCAAGTGGAGATGCAATGGAGAACTTCTGGCTAGACTTCAACTCATGGTAGCCAAATGGTTGGATTCATCGATTGAGTTTATTTAATAATATTTATAATAGCTTAATAGGAAATTAAAATGTTTAACTATACTAGACAAATTCACGTAACACGTTGGGATTTTCAGATAATTTGTGTAAACTTTGAATCTTATAGTTAGTAGATGATAAAGTCAAATTCTCTTATTTTGGCAGAACAGAATATTATTTCAGTTTTTAACTTAGTTTTAAATCACATATGTGATATGTGCTACTTCTTTCCAAAAAAACTCACCGTGAAGTCAAATAATACAGGGGAATTGGATTTTAATAAGCCAAACTTTACCGCGTTGGTCGGCAATAATTTGTTATTAAGAAATTTCCCACAAAAGTCCTAACTTTCAACGTATTAAGTCTCGTTAATTACTAAATATCATGAATTCATGATCATACGCTATATATGTTGACATCAATGGTCGATATCACTAATAAAAATGGCCCTACCTTTCGTTAAACATTTTACAAAATTGGTGAATCACTACAATGTGGTCATATCATTAATAAAACTGGTCGACAACGACACTTCATGAAGTTGAAATGGCATTCTCAAAATTAATGAAAAGGACAACATAATTGAGGTCTTCTTATAATGTAATGTCTCAACATATTTATGAAGTTTCCCTATTTATGTTATGTTTATTTACGATTGTGTAATAATATGGTAGATGATGTGGGATGAATTTTCTTAATTAGGATCTTAAGAAAACTCAAAAATTTGAGAATTATCGCAACATGGGGTGTTCACGTGCTAATTCCGTTGGCTATGTCGGATGAATTTTTTTTTTCTTCTCATTTTTACAGTGTAAAAACGTGATATGTTATAAAATTTCGATTTTAGATAGAAATATAGAATGATAGTTGAACAGCAATGAGCTTTAAAAATAGTTATTTTTATATCTTTGATAAGAGCCAATGATCTCCAGCCCAGCTGGTTTGAGGTGAGAAGGTTTACCTCCTTAGAGGGTTCCTGCCCGGGTTTGGTCTCAGGTTCGAATCTCACGCTCCACCAAAAAAATAACCGCTTGGGTTTGAAAGGAGAAACCCGTGTGGTGCTATGAGATTCGATCCTGGGCAGTGGTCGCTTTGCAACACAGGATTTACCGCTGAAACATTACTCTAAAAAAAAAATATCTTTGATAAGAAGTTTAATTTTAATGTGTTTTACGATTGAACCGTTCGTGTGCATATCCCTACAATGGTTACTGGTTAGTGCCTCTGTTGTCAAAGCTCACTCAGGCGCGCGTTTAGGTCCACTTTTCAAGCCTAGCAGCCTTATCGCTCCGCTTTACAAACCCCACTTTTATGCCCTCGAGCGCATTTTTCAGGCCAAGTTCTGATGGAATTTCGACAAAAAATTGTCTGAATAGGTTTGAAACATTTATACCTGATTTAAACAAGTCTAGAATCAACCTAAAATAACCCTAAAGAAACCTAAGACATATATAAAACCGCAAAAAAAAATGTATTTTTATACTATGGGCCTCGCTTAAAAAGCTCTTGCTTTTTAAGCACATTGCATTGAGGCCCAAGGCTCATCTTTTACGTCTTGGTACGCCTTACACTTTAACAACTATAGTTGATACAACCACACATGCGCCTTAAAATTAATAAACTCAAAACTCCATGTTTCCAATACGGCAATACACACAATGTTGATGGGTCCAAAAGGCCCACACTCATGGGCCTACCCATTAATGGTCCACTACTGAATCATGCGATCTCCAAGTCCAAGCCTGAGGTTGTGAAAACAAGCATTTTTTGCATGTATAGGGTAACAAACCTCTAATGCAAATGTCTCGCAATCAGTGAAAGCCAAACATATACACGAAATAGTCTCTAAACAATATATTTACACACCATCCAAATACAAACAAGAGAACCTTTTATGGTCCTAGATTGGATCGCAACAATGGAAATCTTTATAGTCTTTCCCGATATCCTATATAAGTATTGCATTGGGTTTCATGGCCGTCCCTGAAAATCTATGAAAATTTATGTACCTTGTCCAAATTGTTAAAAAATAGGTCCCTTAGTCCTAAGTTTAAGTGTTAAATGAGTTATATAAAAAAAATATATACATGTATATAGGAATTTTTTTTAAAAAAATTATGCCCTCAAGATTTATGGACCCTGTCTGGTTGACATCCTCGGACCTCCCCAAAGACGCCCTTGTTGGGTTTCCTCATGTTGAAAGTACTCAATCAACATTGACTCGATCAACAGATCCTATTCATGGATTGATACTCGATACCAAGGATTGGAATTGACGCGGTTTATCATTATGAAAACCATTATGGCTTGACCACTAATGATTAATCATCAAATCTCATGAAATCAAATGGACCAGTTTCTTCATCTAATGTCATGAGAAAGAAAAAAAAATCATCCCACACATAAGTTTACTATGTTGGTCAAAGAAATCAAATGGGCCTTTTTCTTCATATATTTTTAAGGGGCATATGTAATGCTATGAACTTTACCAAGTCTAAAGCATAGGGGTGTGCAACGGTTCATAACCGAACCGAATCGGTACTGAACCGGAACCATTTAGTGATAACTATAAAAATCAGAACCGAACCGTATAAAAACCTATCAGTTCGGTTCAGAACCGAGTTAAACGATTCTTATGTAAACGGTTTTTGCCGGAACCGGTTGTCAATTAAATCCTAAAACTAACAATTAAATCAAAGGCAACTTTAGTAAACTAAAGTGTGGTGTCCTAGTCATGTTACGGACCTATGATACATGTTTAGAAGTGCACGATACCAATCGTATATATGCAATGATTGTAATTTTGACACTACGAATGATGTGTGTCATGTATTCCTAATGTCACATGTTATACTACATCATTGTCTGATACACTTTTTAGGCCAACCTGTGCACCTTATAAATGAATTTGTAAGCGTTAATTATCAGTTTAAGCTATTTTTGTTCCCTTTATTGTACTATATATGTTTTTATAGAAATTACATAATTCGAATGGAACTCCTATCTCAACAAGTTTGTTAGATATTATATAGTTAACATTTATAAAGATTAAACTTGAGAATTGAAAATGTGGATAGTCAGTCTATAAACTACTTGGAAAAGCCCAGTAAATTAATAGGGTTTTAAACATAATATTTAAAGTTTTAAGAAAACCTGGTTCTAGTGGTTCTTTAAACAGAAACGCGGTTCTTAACCGAACCGGGAACCGTTTTCACCAAAATTTACGAACCGGACCTTAAATACAAGAATACGGTTCGGATCTAGCGGTTTAGTATCAGTTCTTCGGTTCTAACAGGTTCCGAACCGTGAATTGCTCAACCCTACTAAAGCACTACTACATTAAGAGGGTGTTTGGGGTTGAGTTTTGAAATGGATTTTTAAATTATTGTGTTTTCAAAACGCAAATAATCAGTTTTTAGTATTTAGGAAAGGTTTATAGAAATAGATTATTTGTGTTTAATAGGTTACCAAAACGCAATAATCTAAAAGTAGCCCCACCCCTACTGCAACAAAACGCATGATCTATTTTAAAAAATGTTAAAAAGATAATAACATTAGGTATATCTTTCCAATTCATTTACTTATGTATTTTTATAAATATATTTTTATGTTTGTTTTTATAAAATTTTGTAGTCATTGTTTGGGCATGGCTGGATGTTGTTGTTGAGCTAAGGAAGGAGCCCAACGAGCCCAGTTGGAGAGAAGCCCGGTTGCTGATTAAAAGAAGATTCAGCTTGAGGAGTCCAGTGAGTTGAATGGCCCGATTATCATTGCTCTGGCCCATATGTTGCTCTGGCCTATTTGCATTAGTCGAAGTCAGGTGGATTGCCAGCTGATGAATGGCGATGATCATCTGAATGTGTGTTTTCTTCTTTTGATCCAACGGTGGACACAGGCGCGGATGTGTTTTCTCCCGAGCCTTCCTTTTGGCTATATAAAGCCTTTGTCTCGTCTGCCTTCCAGTTTTGATCTCTTGCTCTCGTTTTCTTCTCTTTTTGTCTAAGCAGATTTAGGGTTTCCTTTGTATTGATCATATACATCTTGTGTTTGATCTTCCATAGTTCTTGTGATCTGTTGATAGGTATTGAGAGTCTTTATATTTGAGAGTTGTTATTGTTTTAGAGATCTTGTTATTCTTTTGAGAGTTTTTTATCTGTATTGTTTTGATTCTGTTTGATTAATAAAGTTTTGAGTATTTCTGGTATCATGTTGTATTTCTCACATGGTATCAGAGCTCTAGGCTTTGTTATCGGTCTTGGTTATCTTCTTTTGATGATATTAGGGTTTCTGGGTTGACTGAAGGTGTTAGCTCATCTTCTTTCGATTAGTTAGTCTGGTGTTCAATTCTTGGAACATACTGGTGTAGATTTGCTTGAACAGATCTAAGGTTGTGTTCTTGAAGGTATAAGCTGGACTTTAGGAATCGGATCTGCTCTCAAGATCTGTGGAATCAATTGGAAGGCATTTGTTCTTTGCTCTCTGGTATTGTAGCCCTAAGTGAAGGCTATAATACTACGAGTTTTTGGCGAACCCTAACTTGGGCTATTCCGGTGAGATCTTTCCTAGATATTTCTTATTGTTTAGAGTTGTCCTAAGGAGTCTGTGCCAGGGTTTGTATCCCTGTTTTACATTTAGGGTTGGTCTAGAAGTTTAGGTGGCTCCTATACGAGGACCTGCACTGGCACCCTTTGTGTGATGAACCAGTGATCTGGATCACCAGTACAGCTTCGCCATGTGTCTTGTGGTCTAATTGATTGATCTCTGTTTGTGTTCTTGTTGATTGTTTTATCTCCTCTGTGTGATCTACTGTTTGTATGTATCTTGATACTTGATTTGTCATGGTGAATGAAGGAAAAGGTGGAGGTGGAGGGGGTCAAGGACAAGGTCCGGTAGATCCTAATACTGGTGCTATTGTTGACCCTGTGACTCTTGTTAATAAAATAGATGCAGGAGACCCTCTTTATCTTCATCCCAGTGACTCCACAAATTTGACTATTGTTAGTATCAAATTAAAAGGTACTGATAATTACAGTGTATGGTCTAATGCTATGATCTTAGGATTACAAGTTAAAAATAAACTTGGGTTCATAACTGGAGATTGTGTTAAACCTGTTGATGATCTTGTTCTTGCTAGACAATGGGATAAATGTAATTCTATTGTGCTTACTTGGATTCTTAATTCTATGTCTGAAGAGTTATATCTAGGACAGATATTCTCTAAACTTGCTAGTGATGTATGGAAAGAACTTAAAGAAACTTATGACAAAATAGATGGTTCTGTGGTTTTTTATTTGTATCAAAAAAATAAATAGTTTTTGTCAAGATGGTACTTCTGTTTCTGAGTACTATCAAAGCTAAATGTTATGTGGAAGCAATTGGATCAAATACTCCAATTACCTCCAGGTACATGTGATGCTGCTAAGGACTTCAACAGTTTTAGTCAAATGATCAAGCTTATGCAGTTTCTTATGGGGTTGGATAGTTATTATCAAACTGTTATAACTAATTTGTTAACTAGAGACACATTTCCTTCTGTAAGAGAGGCATATGCTAGTGTGTCTAGGGAAGAGTCACATAGGAACTCTAGTGGAACAAATAAGAAAACTCAAACTGTTGGTTTTCTTGCTAAAACTGATCAACAGTTTGCGGATTTTAATAAGAAGTTTGGTAATAAAAGTACTAGTCAGTCTTCATTAAAATGTTCTCACTGCAATAAGAATGGTCATTTGGCTGAGAAGTGTTTTGAACTTAATGGTTATCCTCCTTGGATGAGGTCTAGAGGTAATCAATTAAAAAAGGGTAGGGTTAATACAAATATTAACAATGTAAATGTTGATACTAACTCTCCTGCTCCTTCTTTGACAAATGAACAACTATCTAAACTGTTGAGTCTTCTGAATGAAAAAACAAAGGAGAATCCACAGAGCTGCAATATGTCAGGTAGGTTTTTTTGTGCTAATGTTCATGGTAGACCTATATTTGGTTTTGCAAGTAATGTTGGGAACAAGATTAGAATTGGTTGGATTGTTGATTCAGGAACTAGCCAACACATGGTTTCTAATGATGTAGAGTTAACTGATTATGTTGAAGTGTATGTCTTAAATATTTATGTTAATCATCCTAATGTAACTAAAGCTTTGGTTACTAAAATTGGAAATGTTAATCTTGCTAATGGAGTTGTGTTAAAAGATGTGTTAGTTATTCCTGAATACAAAGTTAATATCATTTCTGTACATAAACTTGCTAGGGATAATAAGTTGTATGTTGGTTTTGATGAAGATACATGTTATATATAGGACCGGTTAACCAAGAAAGTCCCGGTGACTGGTAATCAGCTTCATGGTTTATATTTGTGTGGTAATGCATGTTTGAATACTAAGGTGTGTTTTAATTCTGAATTGTATGAAATCTGGCATGCTAGGTTAGGACATCCATCTGAACAAGCTGTTAATGTTCTTAAAACCAAACTCAACTTAGAAAAACATGATAAACATCAGCCTTGTGAGATTTGTCTTAGAGCTAAACAACATAGAGAACCCTTTCCACTAAGTGAACACAAGTCAACTCAAGTTGGTGAACTTGTTCATTTAGATGTGTGGGGTCCTTATAAGGTTGTTAGTAGGGATGGCTTTAGGTACTTCTTAACTATTGTTGATGATTATTCCCGGGCAATTTGGGTATGTTTATTAAAAAACAAAACTGATGTTTTTGAAAATGTTAAAAGATTTTTTCAATATCATTCAGACACAGTTTAATAAACATATAAAATGTTTCAGAAGTGATAATGGTCTTGACTTTGTTAATAATCAAATGATAAGGTTTTGTAAGGATAGATGAATAATACATCAAACAACTTGTGCCTATACTCATCAACAAAATGGTATTGTTGAGGGTAAGCATAGGCATCTCCTTAATGTAGCTGGAGCTCGTCTTTTTCAGAGTAATATCTGGACTGAGTGTGTGTTGACTGCTACTTATCTTATTAATAGGACATCATCTGGAATTTTAGAAGGAAAGACCCTTATGAATTGTTGTATGGTTTTGAACCCTTTCTTGATCATTTAAAATTGTTTGGTTGTCTGTGTTTTTGTACTATATTAAATGATTCAGACAAGTTTAACAGTAAAGCTGAATAGTCTGTGTTTATAGGGTATTCAAATGAGAAAAAAAAAAAGTATACAAGGTTTTTAGTCTTGATAGCAAAACAATTGGCTACTCAAGAGATGTAAAGTTTTTTGAAAGTTGCTTTCCTTTTAAAGAACAAAAGGTTTTTGACTCATTTGATTCTAACTCTGAAAAACATATTAATAGTCTAAACTTTTTTGATAATTTTGAAAATACAAACTCTCAAAAGGGTTTTGAAGTAAATGATCCCGATGATGTCATGATGATGGAAAGGGGCTAGGTAGGTTAGATGTAGGAACACATGACAATCCACAATCTACAAGTCAACCTGTTGTTGATGACATGGTTGGGAGACAGCAGTCAAATAACAGGGTGAGTAGTAATGATAGGGCAGATCATGTGATTACTGCAAGTGATAACCAAATTTTTTCTGAGGGTAATACTTTAGAGTCTGTTGAAACTGAAAGTATTAGAAAATCTTCTAGAAGTTCTGTTTTTTCCTTCAAAATACAATGATTTTGTGATTGATGGTAAAGTCAAGTATAGTATAGATTAAGTGGTCAGTTTTGCTAAATTGTCTGATGAGTCTAAGTGTTTTACATCTACCCTTTCTAAAACATATGAACCTAGGAATTATTTTGAAGCTTCTAAAAGTCCTGAATGGGTTCGCGCTATGAATAATGAGATAGAAGCTTTAAATAGAAATGACACCTGGACTATAGTTGATACACAGAAAAATAAAAATATTGTTGGGTGTAAATGGATTTTCAAAATAAAATATAAGTCCAATGGTGAATCTGAAAGATATAAAGCTAGGTTAGTTGCTAAGGGTTACAGTCAAAATGAAGAGATAGATTTTGATGAAACATTTGCCCCTATTGTCAAAATTGTCACTGTTAGATGTATCATATCTATGTCACTATAAATAATGTTTTTTTTTATATAGTGATCTAAATGAGGAAGTTTACATGAAACTTCCTAAGGGTTACTGTAATAAAGAGGATAATAAGGTTTGTAGATTAAAAAGTCATTATATGGACTTAAGCAAGCCCTAAGAATGTGGAATGAGAAACTTGTGAATGTATTATTTGAATTTGGATTTCAAAGAAGTAAGTGTGATCATTCATTGGTTATTATTCTTCTTGTATATGTTGATGACATAGTTGTTACTCGTAACTCTTTAAGTGAAATTGAAAAACTTAAGTTGTGTCTTAAAACTAAGTTTTTAATTAAAGATTTGGGAAAGTTATAATACTTTTGGAATTGAAGTAATAAGGAAAAATGATGATCTTGTTTTAACCCAAAGAAAGTATTGCACTGATTTATTATCTGAGTATGGTATGTTGGGGTGTAAACCGGTTAATGTACCAACTGAACAAAATCATGTGTTAACTGGTTTAGTAAATGAGTCTAAGCATGTTGTGAACATAACTGCTTATCAGCAGCTTGTTGGAAAGTTAATTTATCTTTCTCATACAAGACCTGACATTTCTTATGTTGTGCATTTCCTAAGTCAGTGTATGCATTGTCCTTTAGATGGTCATGTGAAAATTACTTTCAAACTGCTTAGATACTTAAAACATTCTCCTGGAAAAGGGATCAGATTCAGGAAAAGTGATCAGTTTAATATGAAAGCATTTTCTGATTCTGATTGGGGGAAATGTATAAGTACAAGAAAATCTATGACTGGGTTTTGTGTTTTCCTAGGAGATAACTTAGTCTCTTGGAAAAGTTAGAAACAATCCACAGTCTCTAGGTCTTCAACAGAAGCTGAATATAGAGCAATGTGTGCAGCATCTTGTGAGGTGATCTGGTTGAGAAATTTACTTGAGGAATCGAATATTCTTGTCAAAACACCTATTGATTTATATTGTAACAATAATGCTGTTATGTCCATAGCTGCTAATCCTGTATTTTATGATAAAACCAAACACTTTGAATTGGATCTTTATTTTTTGAGAGATCAAGTTGTCAAAGGTGTGGTTAAAACAGTTTCCATTGATACTAAGGATCAAATAGCAGATTTGTTCACTAAGGGGTTGTTGGCAACTGCACATGAGGAGTTGTGCAGTAGATTGGGGTTGTTTGACCCATTTCAGTGATGTTTCTTTGATACTTGTTTTGACCCATTTGAGTAAACGAATTGTAGGGGGGTGTTAAAAAGATAATAACATCAGGTATATCTTTCCAATTCATTTACTTATGTATTTTTATAAATATATTTTTTATGTTTGTTTTTATAAAATTTTGTAGTCATTGTTTGGGCTTGGCTGGATGTTGTTGTTGTTGAGCTAAGGAAGGAGCCTAGTTGGAGAGAAGCCCGGTTGCTGATTGAAAGAAGATTCAGCTTGAGGAGTCAGTGAGTTGAATGGCCCAGTTATCATTGCTCCAGCCCATATGCTGCTCTGGCCCATTTGCCTTAGTCGAAGTCAGGTGGATTGCCAAGCTGGCAATCCCCATGCTGATGAATGACTATGATCATCTGAATGTGTGTTTGCTTCTTTTGATCCAACGGTGGACGCAGGCTCGGGTGTGTTTTCTCCCGAACCTTCCTTTTGGCTATATAAAGCCTTTGTCTCGTCTGTCTTCCATTTTTGATCTCTTGCTCTCGTTTTCTTCTCTTTTCGTCTCAACAGATTTAAGGTTTCCTTTGTATTGATCAGATACATCTTGTGTTTGATCTTCCATAGTTCTTGTGATCTGTTGATAGGTATCGAGAGTCTTTATATTTGAGAGTTGTTATTGTTTTAGAGATCTTATTATTCTTTTAAGAGTTTTTGATCTGTATTGTTTTGATTCTGTTTGATTAATAAAGTGAGTATTTCTGGTATCATGTTGTATTTCTCACAAAAAAAAAAGCAACCCCAAACACCCTCTAAGTCAACACTGTGACACCCGGCATGTTTGGCTTAAACATTTTATTAACACCTAAGTCTACCTTAGCGAGAAACATTTATAAACGGACTTAACCAAATTAGTTGAGTCGGGTCAGGATAGGATTGTCCAGGGTTCAATGATCTGGAGGATCATTAGGAGTCGTTTTGGGAATACACTAGTACCGGGTCCCGTTGTCGGTGAAATTACATAAACTAATTAAGTGTTATGTGTAGATTAATTGTTATATGGTGGATTATATGCAAAGACGTGTTTAAACGATGTGTAATTAATCATCCATGCATAAATATGTTAAACATAGATTAAGGTTGCATGTTCATGTGTTAGGATGCGTTAAAATGCGTTAAACACGACAAACTGGAAAAACTAGAAAAACATAGATCCAGGTTCGACCACAGCGTGGGGGCGAACCTGGAAAAGGATCTTGGTTCGACCTTTAATGAAGGGGTGAACCTGGGATACAAAAACAATAGAATTTCATTCGACCAAATAAGGTACGTTCGACCTTGAGAAAGGGCGAACGTGGGTACATTCGCCCAGGTGAAAGGGGCGAATGTGGACTAGTATAAATACCAAACTTTGTCATTTTCACCATTTCACAAATCCTAACCGTCTCTAAACACTCTCAAACGATTTTAATCACTAAGGAAGGAGTTTTTGCTCTTATTTTTCATAATCTAACCTATCAACAACATCTAATCAAGAATCCAAGGTGTGTTCCTAATCCTAAACTTTTTTCAAGCATTTTAATTCGTTTTCATCGAACCCTAAATGTCCAGATCTGTTCTAAGGATGTTTTTATCAATAAAAACCTTTTAAACATCTTTCTAAACCAAAACCCTATCATTAAACATAAGTTTTCATATCAATAAACATATGTTAATTATGTGTTATGTGATATTATGTGTTGTTTGATGATTTGCTGTTGTACTAATGCTAGAAACATGATTTAGGGCTGATATTGATGTTAATATAAGATTGTTTATGGTCACAATTAGATGATTAATAATATCATGTCTAAATTGGGGGTTTTAATAAAGCTAGGGCTTGATGCATGCTTGTATGATCAATAGAACTTTTTGAGATGTTTAAACACATGACAAACTGAGCACTATTATGATGATTATGGATTGTTTTCAAAAAGTTTCCAAATTGGGTAAAGAATTCATGCAAGATGTGATGTTTTCATAATTTTTGCCATTTTGGGAAAGGGCTAAAATGAACATTTTTTGGGGTAAAATTGGTGGGGTTTTGTGGGGATATGTTAATCATAACCAACTGCTGTGTTTGGTGAGGTTTCGTAATGTTTCGGATGTTTTTGAAGAGTTTTTTGGGAAAAGTATTTTACCAGGGTCGAACCTGGGCACATTCGACCAATCGGGTGGTCGAACGTGGAATCCCAGGGTCGAGCCTGGACAGTTTGGTCGAATCAGTTCAAAGAGGTCGAGGGTGGTTTCCAAACGGTCGAATGTAGATTAAAAAGGGGCGAAGGTGAATTAATTTTCCTGGTTCGACCCTATTGATTCAAAAATGAGATTTTTGATACAAACTAAGTATTTTATGCTTGAACCTTGTGTGCAATCTATGTGTACTTGATTAGTTAGGGTAATGAGTCACCAACGGGATGTTGGGTCGGTCTAGTGTGTCGGTTGAACACTTAAACACGTTTTAAAACATACTTGGTCACGATCTGGACAATCGGGGACTAGATAACCTTATGGTTATTAGTCGGAACACTTATGTGAACATTTTGATAGATCTCCGGTAGTGGGATTATCAAGTGTAACACCCCAACCGATGGCGGAAACATCGAGGTGTCACGTAGTAACGATCGTTCAATAGCTCATGGACTAAAGTGTAAATTTGAATACATTGATTAAATAATTTATTACATTGATATGAAATACAAAGATTCTAACTGCCAACTAAATAGAAATACAATGAATCAAAATCTAAATATAAATCCGAAAGCTTAAAGGATGCATCTCAAAACAACCTGAAACATGTACAAAATAATTTGGTCAATACAAAAATTGTATTGGTGAGCATACCCTGTTTAAATAAATATAGTAGAAAAGTGTTTAGCAATTCATGTGCGGTACCATTTGCAATTATGTAATAAGTAATATCCGTTCAAAACCAAACCTGAGAATAATGACTAACACATGACTAACCAACTGAATAATGAATTAACAAGACAATGACCAAGATTCTCTCAACAGAGTCTCAAGGGGGTATACCATAGTACTATTCATTGAAATGCTAGGCCGCCCAGCGGTTAATGATTTTGAAAAGTCATAGACACACCAATTAACATAAAGCAAACACACATGAGAATTGCATTAAGTATAAGAAATTGAAACTTGATTAATATATAGGTACATGAGTCACCCCAAAGTAGTAAAACAGTAAAAAGGGGAAGGATATACTCACAGTTTGCGAAAGCGATTAAGATCCAACTTAAGCGGTCGTGAGCTAAGTAATGGGAATTCCGAAGAATCCAACCTATAATGTATGAGAGTACTAATAAGAAATGTCTAAAAAGTCTAAGGTAACTAGAGTCTAAAGCATTAGGGTTTGCTAAGTCGATTTGGGGAATTAGAGTTTTTAGGATAAATCGCGTTAATGTAAAAGTTGTATAATAACATCCCAAGTTTGTAAATATGATTTAGGTAATATAAATATTACCAATTGAATATTTAGATACAAGTTATGTTTGAATAATTAAAATAATATAATGTAGTTAATTACTGTAACTAATTATTGTAAATAAATACAATAATTATAAATATATAAATAAATGATTATGAGTTACACAATGATCCAACAAATGATAATACAGACTTTCAACCATAAGAGTATTTCTATTTTCTAAGAAAAATATTCATAAAATAGATGTTTAAATAGTATAGACAAATAAATGTTTTATTATGTCTAGTTAAACATAATAAGACTAATAATACAAGACACAATCCAAAAATACTATTTCCATAGAAAACGGATACTTTCTGATGTAAAGTAATGAAAATAATTTCCTCATAATTTTTATAAACTTATATATATTTAAAACTGATTTAATGAAATTAAATCATGTTTAAATGATTAAAAATATGAAAATTAATAAAAATGAGTGTTTTCTGAACCAATAATTTTTATTTCAGTTCATGATGATGAGAAATAATTACTCAAAAAGTTTGAGATTAAAATCATTAAAAATGAATTTTAAATCAATTAATTATGATTAAAACAATTTAAATCATTAAAATTACGAAAATAATTTATTTTCCAGAAAATAAAAATGTGATAATTTTATTTAGGGTGTCAAGATGTTACACCTAAATTTTCATGATTTTTGGACAAAAAGTGAATTTATTATGAATATTATAAGTTTAATGTGTTTATATATATATATATATATATATATATATATATATATATATATATAAACAACAAAAAAACAAAACTGAAAAGGAGGAAAATAAAAATGCTGAAAAGAAGGCAGTGCTAGGGTTCGAACCCGGCCTGCTTCCTTTGTTTACACACACACCAACCACTATGCCGTGTTTAGTTTTTGTTGATTTATATGAAATCGTTTTATATTTATATTATTAGCTAAGGATGTCATCTTCCCCAAATCACCTATCCAAGAACCCTAATTTCCTAACCACTTCAATTCGTGATTAATTAGACCTGAATCAAGAGGGCTTTGATTAAACAAGGGCCGAATAACATGAATCAAGCAAGAATTGGAACTTACAAGTTCGAATTAGGCACGATAATGAAGCATTCTTATTCGAACATAAACCTTCGAAGGGTGGACTTTCAGCGATCGTTTGAGACGTTTTTTAGTGGGTTTTGATCGTGTGAACATGCAGAAACAAAAATGGCGAGTTCTATTTATGGATTCGTTCGGTCATAAAGCACGTTTTGGGTCCCTTTAAACTTCCGACGGTTACATGTAAAGAACCCGAAAGAAATGCTTGATTAAATCCCATTAAACGCGTTTAATTAACACCTTGATGGCTGGAAAACTTGTTAATAATGATGGGGTATCGAATGGAAACCGAAGGACATCAGTTAAACGCGTTAATGAGTTGTTTAAAGGCCACCGGAGCCTTGCCGGAGCTATTTCCGGTCCGGCAACATGCTGTTCAGAATCTGGGAACCCGGTTTCTTTGGATTTGAATTATTATATTTTGCATAATGACACTTTAAGCCCCTTGAAGTTTGTAAGTTTGCTATATTTTATAAAAACTTATAAATCCCTTCTAGCTTAATGAATTTGAAACATATATATTATAAATTCTTACTTGTATATCAATGAAACATAGTTGTGTAAATATATATATATATATATATATATATGCGGAATATTTAATTTAGCACAAAACTTACTACATATATTTTTTTTATAAACAAAAAAAAATATGAGGACTAGATATATGAATGTTAAAATAATAGAGGGACTAAAGTTGACAACTTGCCGAAAGATGAGGGTGACGGTTGTCACATCAAGGGCTTGGCTTTCTTATATTACTGAAGAACGCAACTTAAGGTGAATTCACGGCCCCACTTCTACTGCTTTAACTTTTGGGGGAGAAAACATGCGCTAAACTATTTTGGTAACATATGTCATACTATGATTTTAACTTTGTATTGCTGTACAATCATTGGAAGTCCCGGGGGGAAACCATGAATGTGCGGGGATGCACAACGGGGGAAATATGGATAGATCTATTGGGCGTGACGTGCCCCACTCGACGGCTTGGAGGGCCGGGCGGGTGCATGTTGTCTCGAACTTTGCTAAACGTGCTGAACATTATTCGGGCTGCTTAAACATATGCTAAACTTTGCTAAACGTGTCTAGTAATGGTTTTCCAATCGTAGTAGTAATAAAACATACGCCTAGCTAGCGTACTTGGTAACATTGATATAGTATGAACATGGAAACATTTTGGTAACACTGGTAACATTTTGTACAAACCTGTGAACTCACCAGCATTATATATGTTGACGTCTTTTTGGCATATTTTTCTCAGGTCGCTAAGGTAGCATCGGTTGGACTAGGTGCACGGGTCTGCATTGGCGTCTAGGCTTAGTCGCATATTTTAAATAAGTGTCTTGGATATTTTGGAACACAGTTTTGTAGTTGATTAAATCTTTAAATGCTTCACTATGGTTTAATGGTTTGATAACAAAGTTTTGAGTTTACGTATTTCATATAGTGTTGTTTATTGTGACCGTTGACTTGGATCCTGGTTTGTCATGCGCCTCGCGGTAAAACTCAGCAAGTGGAAATTTGAGGGTGTGACAAACACTATTATGTCATATCATATCATCTTTTTCATTAACCACGCTATAACTTTTTATCATTATATAAAAAAATTGCAAGTCCGATCTAGATTAGGGTCACTCAACCACACAAGACCGCACCTATAGGGTTGCCATTGATGCATGTATTGTGCGGGTTGTCCATGGCCATTCTTGGCAAATGTATTTGTGAGAACAGACCCTTTTCTAGAACAAAACATAGCAAAGTTTGAGGTGTCGCCGATGAGGAAGGAGAGGAATTGGATGGAAGCATCAAGCTCTTGTTTACCAGGAAACAAATAGTTTAGAGTCACGTCATGAGAAGCAAGTATCGTTCGACGTTCTAGTAACTATTATACAATCCTGGCTAATATCTATATTGTTTATTTTTATTATTGCGTCTTTTTTTTTTGTCTTGTAAAACCATTGTTTTTTTTTTTTTGCGCTACGCTAGGCGACATATGAGCTATTCGCATCTTCCATCTTTAACTACGTAGATGTTAGATTAATTTGTTAACAAATCCGGTGAAGTACATTTGTTAGGACTTAGGATCAACCGTGCTACGAATTTAATTTTAATTTATTAAAAGAATAGGCTAATCACATGTATAATACTATTAATCATTCGTGATACGTTAAATTAATTGTTCAACATCTTTTAAGGTTTTAAATATTTATTAATGCAAACAAAATAAAGTAATTATAAAAATAAATATAAACATTGTTTGAGAAAAATTTATGAATGTAACTGAGATTTTTTAAATGTATCCCATCATAGATCATAGATGCTATAACAAAGCATATAATAAACTTGCTCTTTACGATTAAAATCTATCTCAGGCATAGGTGTTAGTATAAGTATACAAGGCTCAGGTTATGAGTTCAAATTATTGCAAGTGCAAAGTCAAGTGAAATCAATATGTAATAAAATTTGCCGTTAAAAAAAATATACAAGACTGAGTGATGCGGGGGTGGGCGCCCCATCCACCTCGATCAGTTGTTATTTGTAAGTGCCCCCTCTCTATTTCTCAAGTGTCACATATGGGGGCGCCATCTACCTCTTCGCCAAGCACCGCCAGGAAATAACGGGCTTTAACGTGGGCCCACCCCCTTTTGCACCAATCAGTATTTTTTTTATATTTTCTTTTAAAAATAATCATATGAATGGAAAATGATGAGGGGCTTGAAAGGATGCAATGGGCCCCTCTTGAAAGTAAACAATAAAGTAAGGGGAATTTATTTTTTTTTTGGGGTTTTTTTTTTTTTGGGAGGGGGGGGGGGGGGGGGGGGGGGGGGTGGGGGTGGGGGGGGGGAGAAGGTGATATTCTACTTATATGAAGCATCGAGGATCATTTATAAAAAAGATTTGCTGTCTCACGGTTTTTGGATTGTTAACATGTGATGTTTGCAGCATAAATTTTATTATTACTAAATTACATTTGTATTTAATTAATAGTAAAAATTGCAATTTTGTTTACGGAGTCACATGCATGAAAGTGACAAGAAGGCCTTACCTCTCCCTTTCAGGGGACAATGCCGCCAACCTTTCCTCCCTTTTAGCTTCCATGGTCCTCCTTGAATCGACACTTTGTTTGTAAAACCAATGAATCCAAATACATTTTTAATATTAATGGAATGAAAAAGGTTTACATAAACTACTATATTTAATAATGATTGCCAATAAACCAAATACCTCAAAAGCCTAGCCAAAAATTTTGTATAGTAAAGTAGGGGTGTTTATCAGTTCGGTTTATTTAGTTTTCAAATTTTTGTACCTCAAGCCAAAAACCGAATCAAACCAAACCAAATTAAAAATAGAGTTAATTGCCAAAATGGCCCCTCAGGTTTGGCCCAGATTGCTTGTTTGGTCAGTTATCTTTTTTTTCTGCCAAAAGCACCCCTCAAAGTTCGAAAATTGCCATTTTGGCCCATATTTAACAGACTTTGTGACGAAGGAAAAAAACTCAGTTAAGTGGGAGGGGCATTTTCGTCCTTTCGTGTTATAACGTTTAAAAACCCCTTTTGTTTCACTTATCAGTCATTTTAACCCTAGCTATTCACCTCTTACCTCGTCTTCCATTTTACCTGGTCTTCCACCATCGTCTTCCACGTTCTTCGTCTTCGTCTTGCTCAATAATGTGGAGGTTTCGAGACAAGGGTGCTGATTTCAATCCTCTGCTTGAATACCGTAAGTTATTGTTGCTTACTGCTGGTTTGTCATGATCACCTCTGCTGAACATGATGAATAATATTTTTCTTTTTTTTCAGGTGAAAATCATCAGTTTTTTTCAGTGGAATTGCATTATGGTGGTGAGCTGACTAATTTTCCAGACAGCACATATGTGGGAGGTAAAATCGCATATATTGATTATGTTGATCGTAATCTTTCTACAATGCTGAATGATATGGTATTAGAACTTGGTTATTCAGAAGAGGATATTTCCATTTTTAGGTATTATTTTAAAGTTCCAGGTGAGGATTTAGACTTTGGGTTAAGAACATTGAACGATGAAAATGATTATAACAGAATGTTCAAAGCTTCTGTAAAACATAGGCTGATAGAAATTTATGTTCAACCAATTCTAACCTCTTCCAATTCAAGTAATCAAACACAACCTGATCCTAGTGATTTAGGTGTCATAACCCAGGCAACACAGCCTGATCCTACTGAAACATGTGTCATACACGAGGCAAACTTTTATCAGGGTCTTGATGATGGTATGGATGAGGGTGGTGAGGGTGGTGAGGGTGATGTGGGTGGTGAGGGTGATGAGGGTGGTGAGGGCAGTGATAGTAGTGGTTCTTATTTACTTAAAGAATGTGGTAGAAGACTTGTGGCCATTAGGAAGAACAAGGGGAAACAGGGTACTCATGTAAACCCTGATCCAGATGATGGTGATTATTTTCCTGGTGATGAGGGTAGTGATGAGGGTAGTGATGAGGGTAATAATGAGGGTCATGATGGGGAGGATAGAGACTTCATAGTTGATGAGGACAATGCAGATGATGATATTCAGGTTAACATGGATGAATATAAGGCTGCTGTTGACTTTAATGCTAGTGATGATGAAAATGTTGACCCACTTGAGGAAGATATTGACATAGACTTAGATAATTTTGATAGTTTTAGTGATGAAGAAGAGAGCAACACTTTGCAGAGAGCTAATAGGGTTTGTAGGAGAAAAAGGAGGGAAAGAAAAGCTTTTGGTTTAGAGGGGAGTCCAGATTGTCCATTCTCACTTGGTCAATGTTTTCCTGATAAAAAAACCATTAAGAATATGGTCAAGGATTATGCAATAAAGACTAGGAGGCAGCTGCATATAGTAAGAAATGAAGCAAGGAGATTTAGGGTGGTTTGTAATGGTCTGAATCCTAGGAGTGTAAAACCTATGGCACAAGGGGATAATGTTGGAAATTCAAGTGGTGTAAAGACTAGGTCAAAGAAGAAGGACAAAGTGGTAAATTCAACTGGTTTAAAGTCTAGGTCAAGTGGGAAAAGCACCCCGGTTACAGATAGTGGGCCCCAGATTTGTAAAGAATTGGTGGTAGTTGAAGATAAAGGGGGACAAACTTCTAAAAGTAACGAGGAACCCACATGTCCTTGGGTTTTGCATGCCTCAAATCTGAAAGAAAAGGGCACATGGATTATTGTCACACTTCACAAGAAGCATGAATGCATCCAAACAAGGGATGTTAATTTGTGCACAGTAAGTTGGCTTGCAATAAAGATTGAGAAGATTCTTCGGACAAATCCAGAAATTAGGATCAAATCACTCCAGGATATCATGGTGAACAAATACCAAGTTCAGGTAACAGGTAATCAGATCTTCAGGGCTAAGGCAATAGCAACTGCTAAGCTTAATGTGATTACAGTGCCCAATATGGACAGCTAAGGGATTATGGTGCTGAGTTGATGAGAGCTAATCCAGGTACTACTGTTAAGATTGATGTTGAGAGTGAACCTAACCCTAGCAGCCCCACAAGGCAATTCAGGAGAATCTATGTCTGCTTAGGGCCATTAAAACAGGGTTTTAAAGCTGGTTTGAGAGACATACTAGGGCTTGATGGCTGTTTCTTAAAAGGCCCTTTTCCAGGACAGATCTTAACTGCAGTATCTGTTGATGCCAACAATGGGATATACCCAGTGGCATATGCTGTGGTTGAGGCAGAAACAACAGCAAGTTGGACATGGTTTCTAGAGTTATTAGGAGATGATTTGGATTTGGCATCAAACAGCAACTTCACATTCATCAGTGATCGACAAAAGGTATGTAATGTAGCTAAGTTTTCTGTATGCTAAGTCAACTGTATGCTCACTTTTTTGTTTGTAATTGCAGGGTCTCATTCCTGCAGTTGAAAAGGTGTATCCTAGTGCTGAGCATAGATTTTGTCTGAGACATATATATGAAAATATGAAGCCTAGGTGGAGGGGTGATATCTACAAAAACTTGTTGTGGAATGCAGCTAGTGCAACCACACCTATTAAACATGAAAGGATGATGGAAGCAATCCTTAAAGAAGACAAGGCAATGTATGAATACTTGAAGGGTATTCCAGTCAAACACTGGTGCAGAGCTTTTTTTAGTGGTAAGAATAGTTGTTTATGTTTCTTTTCATTGAATGCATTTGACATATTTTAATTGTAACAATGAATGTTTATGTTTCAGAGAGGCCAAAGAGTGATATCCTGTTGAACAACCTATGTGAGGTGTTCAACAGGCAGTTGATCCTAGGCAGGGATAAACCCATTATCACCTGTCTAGAATTTATACGGGAGTACTGTATGAAGAGGTTGATGATTGTTCGGGTGATGATTTCAAAATCATCAGGCCCTTTAACACCAAGAGCCACAAACCTGTTTGAGAAGATAAAAGATGATGCTAGCCAGTATTCTGTCATTTGGTGTGGCACTGGAAAGTATCAAGTAAGTGGTCCAGAGAATGAGACAAGGGCTGTGAACATGAATGAAAGGAGTTGTGCTTGTAGGAGGTGGCAGTTGACTGGAATGCCATGTAGGCATGTTGTAGCTTGTATATGGAATATGGCACTTCATGGATTGGATGATGGAGTTCCTGAGAAATATGTTCACAAAGCTTACTGGGTTGATACATGGAAGGAGGTTTATGAACATACCATTGAACCACTAAATGGAACTGATATGTGGGAACATTTTAACTGTCCCACCACCCTCATAGCTCCTAAATACCACAAGCCTATTGGAAGACCTAAAAAGAAGAGGAGAAAGTCTGCTTTTGAAAAGGATGAGGTTGCAAAGTTGTCAAAAGCTATTGAAAAGGGTGCAAAACTGCCAAGGAAGGGTAATCCAGTCAAATGCAAGATTTGCAAGCAACCAGGACATAACAAAAGGACCTGCAAGAAAGCTGTTGGGGGTTCACAGGCTGCTGGTTCACAAGCTGCTGGTTCACAAGCTGGGGGTTCACAAGTTATGTAGTATTCAGTTTAGTTATCCCACTTTATGTATTAAAACTTGTCATTTTGGTGTATTAAAACTTGTCATTTTCGTGTTTGTGAACTTTGACTGATACTGGTAACTTGTCAGTTTAATCTAGTATGTTGGGGTTTCTTTTGGTTTGTATTGGTTAACTTTACTATAGTTTTGTGACCATTTTAGCAGTTTAATGTAGCATTTTAAGTACCATTTTGGCAGTATAATGTTTCATTTTAAGTACCATTTTGGCAGTCTGATGTACCATTTTGGCAGTTTGGACCAAACATATGGTACCATTTTGGCAGTTTGGACCAAACATAATGTATCATTTTGGCAGTTTGACCAAACATAATGTATCATTTTGGCAGTCGAACACTTGTGTTACACTTGTGTGGCAGTTGCATTGAATGAAGTTCATTTATGGGGTCAGTGGGTAGATTTCAGGTAGATGGATGAGTTAATTTTCAGCTGATTTAAAAGACCCAATATTGCAAAAACAATCTTACAATTCAACTTCATATTTCATCTCTAAATTCCAAAAATGTTTAGGCAAGTTATTCTTGCACTACCTGCAGTTCAAGAACCGGTTGAAAACCCTGAAGTTGTTGATGAAGAGTATGATACAACGGATGATGAAAAGGTGGTTCAAGAGTTGGTTGAAGATAATTTTAAACAACTTACAAAGGTTGATGAAAAGGCTAAAGGGAAGGCAGTTCAAGAAGAAGAGGAGTTTGACCCATGTAGAGACTATGACCCAGAGGTATTAAAGAATGCCTGGAATTATGACAGCCCACATCAGTATGATTGGTACCATAATGTTACAAAGGTTGATGAAAAGGCTAAAGGGAAGGCAGTTCAAGAACCGGTTGAAGAAGAGGAGCTTGACCCATGTAGAGACTATGACCCAGAGGTGTTAAAGTATGCCTGGAATTATGACAGCCCAGATGAGGATTGGTACCATGATCCCTATGAAGGAGAGCATGGAACAGATTCGGACTACTGTTCGGATGATGATTGTCGTTGGAAGTAGGCTTGTTGGTTGTTGTAGGTTATGTTTCCTGACTTAGGCTTATCTATTTGATGTATGCACTAGACTACTTTTAGTATGAACTTTATTTTGTATGTTTCTGTTTGGTTATGTACTCACTACTTTAAGTATGAACTTTTCAATGTTTTCATTAAATACATTGTTCTTGGTCATTACAAACATTATCATTACAATAAGAAACAACAACATTACAAAACGACCTACATTGAACTAAAACATGATAAAATACATGATGATTCCAAACCAAGTCATCCATAGATAAGTTTTCAGCTTCTTATTCTCAGATTTAAGTGTCCCAACTAAGGTCTGCAAGGCTGTGTTCTTGACTCTCAGTTTTTCAGTCTCTTCACCATCATTGATAGTACTAGGAATCTGACCCAAGGGTAGTTCAGCCCAACAAACGAAACCACAGCTCCTCCCCTTAAACCGGTTGCAGCAGAAAAACCGCCTACCAGGGTTTGCAGAGGTGGAAGACACACGTATGATAGTAGGAGCTCCACATTTGCAGAATACCATCGTCTAGGTATGATTTGGGAATTAGGGTTTGTATGATTTGGGAATTAGGGTATGTAGGATTTGGGAATCAGGTTTGAATTGAGAGGATAGTGATGAAGAAGGTCTGAAGATGAAGAAGATGGGTTTTAAATGGGGTTTTTAAACGTTATAACACGAAAGGACGTAAATGCCCCTCCCACTTAACTGAGTTTTTTTCCTTCGTCGGAAAGTCTGTTAAATATGGGCCAAAATGGCAATTTTCGAACTTTGAGGGGTGCTTTTGGCAGAAAAAAAAAGATAACTGACCAAACAAGCAATCTGGGCCAAACCTGAGGGGCCATTTTGGCAATTTACTCTTAAAAATATGTAAACTGAACCAAATTCAACCAAATTGAATTCAGTTTGGTTTTGGTTTAAAACCCAACAAAACCGATCTCAACCAAATTGAACCAAAGTTTTTTCTCTCACTTATTTATATACGTTTGTGTTCCGAAATCCAAATAGAAAGTTAGCAATTAATATAAACCAAAAAATCAAACCTCGCAATAAATTGTAAAAGAAAGTTTAAAATCAAAATAAAACAAACAAATCCGGAAAATAGTCTTACACACAAGCACAAACATGATAAAAATAAATGGGCTTTATTTTTTTGTTGGGCTTACATTTAATATTTGGGCTTATATATTATATATGACTTATTAAATATTATTAATTTTATTTAATAATTAATTAGTTTACCAGTTTATTCGGTTATCCGAATAAACCAAATTAAAAAAAAAGGAGAACCAAAAACCAAACCAAACCAAACACCAAATTCATTGTTCGGATCGGTTTTTTCGATTACGGTTATGGTTCGGTTTATGGTTTTTATTTGGTTTTCAGTTTTTCTGAACACCCCTATAGTAAAGGATTGTATAGAATTATAAATTAACTTAAGTGAAATAAAATAAAATAGTTAATTACCAAAACCGTCCCTGTAGTTTGGGCCAATATGACAGTCCAGCCCAAAACTTTAAAAATTGCTTGAACAGTCCCTGACTTTTGACGAAATAGGCCAAAACAGTCCATTTCGTTAAGTAGGTTAAGTCAGTGTCGTTAAGTCAGGGGTAAAATAATCAAGTCACCTATAAAATTGTCTTCTTCCCCGTTGTCTTCTTCCCTGTTGTCTTCTTCCTCACCATTTCCTCCACCTTTCACCACCACCATCCACCCACCCACCAACCTGAAACCTTCTCAATTGCATAATCTCTTGTTTCTGATCTTCATTCAGCTGCACAACATCATCTTCTTCTTCAATCAAGTTGCTGTTTACCTGATTCCCCTCATTCACAGTTAATGCAGATAAAGTGTTTGATGAGTTACCTTTGAAACCTAAACCATCTCCACCCATAATTTACAATAAACCCTTAACAAGATCCCAATTTGAAACATATGGGTAATAAATTTTGCACCTTTTTTATCAACCAAAAACAAGAAACTGATTAATCAAATAAAATTGAACAAGAACCCATGAATTAATCCATAATGATAATATTATTAATAATACACATTTTTAAAGAAAGCTAACTAATTTGAGTTTGTTTTTGTAAAGGGTTGACCTTTAAGAGAAGCCTTTGGCAAAGAAATACAGAGATTGTTGAAGGTCTTTAATGGCGGATCATGTATTGATAAGATGATGTAGTTTGAACTGAATGTATATATATAGGTGACTTTGGATATTTAGGTATTGATGATTAGATCTGGGCTTTTGAGGTGTAAGACAGAGGTGGTTTTGTTGTTGTATTGATGATGTTGGTGCGGTTGTGGTTAACTATGAAGATAGAAGAAGAAGGAGGATGAGGATGAGACTAGAGTTAGGTCAAGTAGTGGTGGTGATGTTGGTTGTTGCAAAAATGTAGAAGATGAAGGCTTAGGATCTACACTTAACCTAGTTTTTGTTGTATCTTTGACAGGAGAAAGCAGAAAAGAAGTGTAAATTAAAGCTGTAAAGATTAGGGTATGTGTGTGTTGGTGGTGATGAGCAGGTTTCAGATGGTGGGGAAGAAGACAATGGGGAAGAAGACAATTTTACAGGTGACTTAACCATTATATCCCTGACTTAACACAGTTAACAAAATTGACTGTTTGGCCTATTTTGTCAAAAGTCAGGGACTGTTCAAACAATTTTTTAAAGATTTAGGCTGGACTGACATATTGGCCCAAACCATAGGGGCGTTTTGGTAATTAACTCGAAATAAAATGAATGATAGGAACGAACAACTTTATCTACATAGTTGGTATTTCTATACATAAGGGGGATCATGCTTGTTGTTTTAATATCTCGTTTCTAAAATGCATAAGCCTCTATTAAATAATTAACCCCACATTGATGAATCATGTTGTTTTTGTATAACTACATGACTTTATATTTTTTTTTTTTTTTTTTTTTTGAAAGGTTTAGTTCAGTGGAAATCCTTGTACAACCCTAACCTAGCGGTTTCAAGTTCGAAACCCTAGCATAGTTGTATATTATTTAAGATGTATGTTCATTTAAACAAGATATACTATCCAAACACGATATTATACTCATTTAAACAAAGGAAAATTGGATTTAATAATCTCAAATTCGATCTATTGGGTTAATCTCAACCCAAAAAATGTTTATTAACAATTCTAACATTAAACACCTTTATTCCACATGTGTCCTTTAATTTCGGGGTCTAAATGTGTTATGAATTGCAAAAGTTTAAACTAAAGGTGTTACAACTTGCAAACGTTTGAATTATCTATGTACTTTCTCATATTTAGAGAATTTTCAAAATTTTGTAAAACTACACGGACCATATCTTTGTACTTTACTCTATTTTCCACAAGCGATCACATACTAAGTAAAAATTTAATCAAGTTAGTTTTTGTTGACGTTGTTTATCATGTAAGCCGTCCATGTCATTAAAATTTTACCATATAAGCAACCCATGCCATCCAAACTTTGATTTATTTGCCACACAAACAATCCACATCATCAAAACCTTAACTTTTTACCAAATAAGTAGCCAGTGCCAGTAAAAAAAATCTGGTTAATTTTTTACTTAGTATAAGATCGCTGAAGAAAAATATGTTTAAACTTGGAATTGTCAATAAACATTTCATAAGTTGAATTAATTTAAATTAAGTTGAGATTATTAAAAACTAATATTTATTATTTAACACGGCAAGTCATATATGTTCATTTACAAACATAAATAAAAATGAATAATTTTATTTTCTTTACTAGTGAATACAGATAAGAAAAAATGTCCTCATTTATTTATTTGGTAAAACTTAATGAAGAAACATCACATTTTCTTTTTAATGGTTTAAATTACATTAAATCTATTTTTGATAGGGTTCGAACCCTTGATCTCAAAGAAAACAATACCTTAACTCTAATGACTTTATGAATTAAACCTAACCCGTGCGATATATAGTTACAAAATTGATTAGATTATTTAAACATCAAAGCATACAAGTAGTAGAATAATTTGGTACACTTCAAACACTTGCTATTTATGTGCTTATATGTATCTTATGACTACAACAATTTCCCATCACTGGTATTTAGTTAAAAAATAAAAAAATTAATCACACAATGAGTCTCTGTGTATGTTCATATTACGACTTTGATACATATTTATTGAAAACTAGACAACTGGTCCAAAGTTATGCATAAAATAACATGGTTAACATACATAAACGTAACATGGTTGGTCATTGATGTAACATGATTGGTCCCTAGTTTATGTATAGATCAGGATCAATTGTTAGTTTCCAATAAATATGTATTAAAGTCGTAATATGGGTATACTACAGACACTGACTAACCGTGTAATTAATACGAGTTAAAACCTTAAAAAACCAAACAAAAAGTTGTTAAAATATGTGTAGTTTTTTTTGTTGGAACAACGATTGTCAAGATATCACGCATTGGGCAACTGCAAGCATGGCTATGAGATCAAAACCCACTGAGTTTCTCCACGTAATGGCATAACATCAGCTTACAGGATCTCTCTGTGTCCCCACGGAAAACCATACCACCGACTGCCACTTGACATGCGTTGTTCTGCCACAAGAGCCGAGAATCTCTGACGTAAAACACGGTGGAACGAAATCCCATATTAGCTCGAATTCAAACTTGCGACCTCCAAAGGAAGCATAGTTCTTATCTTCATTGCCTTTGTCATCCCACTAAACCAAAATAACTAAATAAGTGTAGTTGAGGGTAGAATGTATAGAAATTGAAAAGGTGGGGGGTAGTTTACTGTATCCTTAAACAACCAAAGGGAAGCAGCGTTTGCTGTCTGTCTGTCCCTTTCTGATTCGAGAAAAACCCACATTACATAAACACACACACACGCACGCACATTCTTTATGCTCTTTCTTTCTTCCTTCTAGAGAGAGAACAAACTCACCTTTAGAGAGAGAGAGAGACAGACAGAGACACACACACACCGTTCTTAACGGTGTGTTGAATCACAACACCAATCGAACTTTCCCTGTTGTTTCCAAACAATGACTGTTTAAAATCTCAAACTCTGCCGGTCTGATTTCGTTATTTCGTTACGAGGTAATTAATTCACCTTTTTATATCAGTTTTTACCCTTTTACTGCATTATATTACCGTAATTTGTAGATAATTGAGACCGTTTATTATGTGTTTTTATATGTGTTTTTTTTTTTTACTTTTCCCCTTTTTTTATCACAGGGAGATTAGATTAGGGTTTTAGTTGCTATGCTAATTGAAATTGATTGAATAAACTTAAATTAAATATTTGGTTTCAGTTTTATAAGTTTGTTTTAGATTTAGGGTTTCATATTTTGAGTTCTGTTTTCAGTTACATGTTTGATCATTAGGAAAGTTGATTGGTATGGTAAATTTTGGTCCAATTAATTAATTCTAATATGTTTGTTTATTTATTTATTTATTTATTAACATTAGGTTTTTATTTTATGGACATGATAAGGAGACAGGATTTAGTTTTTATCTAAATTCAGATTATTATCTGACAGAATATATGCTTACAAGTTGATCGTTTATCGGATGAGTTTCGATTTTGTTACTTTTTCTTATATCTGATATATGCATATTATCTTGCTTTTGGTTATTGTTCGACATTTGTTTAGACTCGTGACAAGATTAGGATATGTATTTTAAATTTTAAGTAGGGAATCACACAACGACAAATACTTGGTGCTGGTTAGATATAGCGGGAGAGACAAAGAGTGCCGTTAGTGACATAGGTATTGTATCTGATAAAGAGAACTGTCTGCCAGTTGAAGACAACGCATACCGCATACGACGTTAACAGTGTAAATTTGATTGTTTTCAGTATTTGAGTAATGGTTAGGCTTGAAGGTTGGTGATCAGGTAGTTAACTTACTATTATTAGTTTATTTTTGGTTCATTTAGGTAGATGTAAATTTGGTAGGTAGGCATACTAGCACATCGATGTCTCTTATCCGACTACTTTAATGATATTCTAAATCATTTATTTTATTGTCATGATGTCAGAAACCATAAAGTATGTGACCTAACTTATGAATTGATAATCTTAAACAACTTTTTTTTTTATCCACATGCTATTAATATGCGGCATTAAAAAGGTAACTAACGTAATGAATTTTTATGCAGATGCAAGAAACCAAAGTTGTACATAATGATCAAGAAGAAAACTTGGAGCTGTCTCGAGATGACGTGAAGCCATTGGTGAAGTCTGATACGGTTCGACAAGTAGATAAAGACGAAGACGCCATGGACCCTGCAAATGCAACTCCTGGTGATACACTTGGCGTTGATAATGTTGTGGAGCCCGCTGTAAAAACAGATTTGACCGAAAGTGACGGCGGAGGTGATGATGCGAAGAAACATGCTGGTTGTCAAAGTGAGGATGGTTCTGGAACTGGTTCACAGTTATCTGAACCGTCAATAAAGGGTCAAGAAACGGAACCTATTGAGGGTTTGGATCATAAATCTGATATTGCAACCTCTCAAGTTTCTGAGGTGGCTCAAGAATCTGAAAGAGGAATCTCCGGGTTTGATTTGAACGAGGAGTTTTGTTCTGAAGAAAAAACTGAGTGCTCGTTGTCTGGGACCCACAGTAACTCCAAACAACAGTCAGTTTGTCTTGATATTGATCTGAACGTTGCTGATGACAATGAGGATAAAGACGTGATTGTATCTGGACTTCCATCTGGGGAAGAATCTAGTGTAGATGCAAACCCATGGAAATCAACGAGGTTGCATTTGGATCTTAATATGAGCCAAAGTCTGTCTCAGTCATGTTCGTCATCATCATCGTCATCATCAAAACAGTCTCCAATGAAGAACTTTGATTTGAATTATAATATGAATAATGCTGCGTCTTTGGATCATCAAAAACCTGTTATTTCACTGTTTGGTACCCAAGTTGAGGTGAACCACAAGGATAACGGCCCACGCCCTAATGGAAGGATCTTAGAGCCTGCAAACAAGGCTGGCTGGGGCCATGTTGGTTTTGCACCAGGTCCATCAATGTATTATTACTCCTCTCCATACAGACCACTGGTTGCACCAACCCCCTACATGGTTGATTCAAGAGGGGTCCCTGTTGCACCTCAATTTGCAACACCTTTGGTTATGAACATGGCTGGTGGTCCGTTTCTTGGTCCTACTGGGGCCAGACCTTTGCAACAAAACATGGGTTTGAACTTGGGGCTTATGATGAATGCAGGAAACAGTAGTGGTTCATCGGGTTCAGTTGTTGGAGGGAAACGACAAGAACCAGATGGTGGATGGGAGGGTTTCCCGGTTAACTTCAAACACCACCAACCGCCATGGAAGTAAGTGGTTTGTTTCTATGGGCATGTAAGGGAAGAGTGTTGGTTTAAGTTTCAGGATTCATATGCAATAAAAAAACTAGATTTGTGTAGTATGGCGGAGAGGGTGTTAATTGCGAAAGAAATTAGGTTTTGAGTGATATAAATGTTTATTTTGGATTATTCTTGATAGTTTTGTCTGATAATCATATTGTCTGTTCCGAACTTATGTTAGTTATTCAGTCAGTCAGTTAACCAACATGGCTAACTCGTCATATCCAAAGCGGTTTACTTTTAAAACTGCACACATTAAGTTTTGGCAATTTTCATTATATTTGAAATGAACTGTGTATGTGTCTAATGATTGTATTGTTTGCAAAACCATGGTACGCCAGTACACATGAAAATGTGTTATGTTTCGAGTTTTTGGTTATAGTTCACGTGGATAAACGGTTACTAATGAAATTGAGTTTGCTATTGAGACTAGCTGAATTTAGTTCAATTCATGATGGGCAGGTGTGATGGCTTGTTTATAGACATAAACTCTATTTTTTAATAGAGTTAGTAAACGAGCCGAGGCGTTTATCATCCACTCAAGAATCAAGACCGGCTTGCTAAAACCCCAAATGTAGTTGAACTTAAATGAGTTCGGGCTTTATCTCAGGCCTAAAATGAGTTTATCTAATAAATGAATCTGAGTTTCAGTTATCAAGCTCTAAATGGGTTGCAAGCCTAAACGAGCTTATTATTCATATAACTTTATTCAATACATTAAATATGTTTTTTATACGATAAAGTTATTGTTAGAGATGAGCTTAGTACCAATCCCAAAAATGGGTACATGTACTAAAATGCTCATAATGGTATGGTAAAAAGTCAGTAAAATACCGTACCGAACCGAAAGTACCGATCCTGAAAATGTTAAAATGAATAACAAATTGGTACCGAATTTGATGGGTATGATACTAGTATTTTTTGGTACCAGTACCAAAATGCTCATCCCTAGTTATTATTACATATAAAATTATGTTAAAAATAATCAAATAACGTGTAATATGCTATATATGAAATTATAATTAAAATATATATACAAATTACTATAAAATTCTATAAATTAATTGACAAATAATAAACATGATGAGCCCAAACTGAATCAAACATAAAAATTAGTGCTTGAAACAAATGTACTTGAGCGTGTTTTAGTAAAAATCTCGAGCCCTTTGCTCCAAATTCCTCCCGTTTCCGGTGGCTGATTCAGATGGGGTTTTTTGGGTCCCAGGAACTCCTCGATTTAGAAAAAAAAATAATTAAAAATCTTAGTAGAAAAAGTTGAAAAATTAATGAAAATCAGTGAAAATGTACGAAATAAACCCCATAGCAGGGGCAGACATAATTAAAGAGGAGGGGTTGCGGACGTTACGGCTCAACTTCACGCGCGTAGTGGAAACTTTGGTTTTTTTTTACGAAATTTGGAAAACGTTGCTACTAATATGAAAAAAATGAAAAACGTTACCACTGATTTTGTCGCCTAGATCCACCACTGCCCCATAGTGCCAGTTTCTTTTCGACAAAGTGAAAAAGTTAATGAAAAACAATGAAAATGTACGAAAAAAGTTGAAAAATTAAAAATCATTCCTGAATTCGCTAGTGCCGGTTTCTTTTCCACAAAGTGAAAAAGTTATTTATTATATAATATAACAAAACACATAGCCCCTTAACAATAGTCTACTTTTTCCTTTTGCATTTTGGCCAATAAAAAATTTCTTTCTCCATTTTGACCACTAAAAGAAGTATCATTGGACATTGTTCAAAGCTGTATGTATGTCTCTCTCCAAGGATCAACTACCCACACACACAACCTTCTTCTCTCATTCTTAGAGGGTGTTTGGGATTGAGTTTCAAAACAACTTATGGATTTATTGGCTTTTTCAAGAAGACAATAAGTCAATAAGCTGTTTGTGTAACCTAAAAGCACTTTTGGTTTTAACTTTTGGCTTTTGGCTTTTAAGGGTGAAAATGTTATTTTTGAGAAATTAGAAATCCTGGCTTTTGGCTTTTGACTTTTGGAAAAATAAAATTACAAATGTACCACCCATACAACAAGTATTCACAATAACTTAAGCGAAACACTTAAAAAAAACAATCTTTTGACTTTTTTGACGTTTCTCATCCCAAAAGCAAACCCAAACACTTTTTTTAAAACTCTTTTTCAAAAAGTCATAAGCCAATAAACACTTTTGACCAAAAGCACTTTTGCATTTCCAAACTCAATCCCAAACACCCTCTTAATATCTGTAACTCTCTGATGGTGGTTTTCGATGGGACTGCTATCTTTGTACCTGAAAATTCATGGTGGTAAGGGCAAGTGATTTATGTAAATGGTTGTTGCGGGGAGGGGGTGATGGTGACGGGAAGGTGTTTTGGTGTTGGTGGTTGTGTCGGTGAAGGGGTATGGTTTCCAGACGGTAGCACCGGCGATGCGGTCGCCACCACCACTCGACGACGTAGTCGCTTCCAGCTACGGGGTGGTGACGGTGGCACTGTCGCTTATGAGATCCGATGATGACTGCAGGTTCAGAGATGGGTCATCCAAGTCAGATATATTAAATGGAGGCGTTTGGATTTAGGTGTTCACTGGCGGAGGTGATGTCATAGGGTTCCGGTGGGTTCAGACATGAACTCCGGCGATGAAGGTAAAGCCGTGACCTCTGTTTCATTTAATAGTAATTAGGATATGATAGAGGTTAATGTTTAGATGATGATAAATGGTGGGTTACCAGCTCTAGGTGATGGTATTATTATTTGACAGGACTTTGTGGTTTTTACTTTTGATTATTAGTAATAATATTTGCAAGTGTTTGAGTTAACATAAATAGTTTTAATTGGATCAAGTAGCCAAAGTTTTTAGGCTAATGTCGTCAAAAACATGTTATCTTTTCCTTTTTTTTATATCGAACACAAGGACAAATCATTCGGGCTTTGGATATGTGTAACTTTATCATTGTATGCAAACGGTGGCATAGGACAATAATCGTGGCATCTAAGACTTCGAACGGATAGCTATTGATATGGACTTTTAAACAATTGGTAGCATACAAATATGTGATTCTTAAGACACTAAACTAAGCATATAAGCATCACAAACGAAACATTAGACATTCATATAAGCATGCCACTTGGGTCTTGGTCCAGTGGTAGTAGCCATTGGTTGCTTATGGAAGAACCAGGTTCAATCCTAGGTGTGGTAAAAGAGGGGGTGTAAGTACAAATAATTAGCATACTTAACCTCGCGGCGAAGCGCGAGTAAACATACTAGTTTGTAACAATTTACATTCGGCCAAATATCCCAACTATTGTATAAATATTCAAACTCAACGGTTTTCCCCAAATTCAATCCTTCACCATTCTCCCCAAATTCAATCAACAAATGGCCCAAACTCCGTCACCGCCACCACCACTATCCCCACCACAACTGACCCCTCCGTCAGTGTCTGATCCCACAAACTACTGGTGCTACCACTGCAACAAACGCGTCCTCACCCATACCCTTCCCAACCAACTCGACATCATATGTTCCGATTGCAACAACGGTTTTCTTGAACCCTACATTCAACCCGTCCATCACCCTCGCTTTCTTCACTTTCTTAGACTTATCTCTATCGCTATGCGTGACATTAATGACCACAATAATAATAATAATAATAATAATAATAATAATAATAATAATAATAATAATAATAATAATGAACAAGAAATCGATGAGAATCATACTGAAGTAGACCAAGTTCATGACGAACAAGAGATAATCGAAGATGAAGATATTCATAGAATACAAAGGAGCAATGTGATCGATATTCAGCTTTGTGGGATGGCGGCAGAAGCCTATAACCATGGACATATGGTTCTTGATGCGGATAACATCCTAAGAGGGATCGAAAACCGCACAATCAAGATTAGTTTTAAAGTTCCTGGATACCAAGTTAGTTACATAACTAATCCGGGTGATTATGTTAATGCACCCGGGTTTGAAGAGTTGTTTGAAAGTTTAGTAGAGATTTATGGCAGTGGGACAAGAGGAGCACCACCCGCCGCGAGGTGTGTAATAGATCGGTTACCGAGTGTTGAGGTGGAATTGAGTGATGTTGAGGTTTGTGTTATATGTAAAGATAGGTTGGTGAATAATGAGGGGGGAAGTGTGAAGCAATTGCCTTGTGGACATATGTATCATGAAGGTTGTATTGTGCCTTGGTTGGGTTGGAGGAATACGTGTCCGGTTTGTAGGTATGAACTGGTTACGGATGATCCTGAGTATGAGGAGAGGAAGAAGAGATTGGCGGATGTGGGTGCGACGAGTTCTGGTGACCGGAATGATATGAATTGATGGTAGTGATTGTGTGTTTGTGGATAAAAGTTTTTGATCATTTTGAAGAATATGTGTGTGTTTTTGTTGGTGTATGTTTGCTGCATGACATAGTAAGTGAAAATGGTTACATGTTGAGGGCAGATATTGTTTAGCATGAATGGGTTGCATTATCTTGTTTGCTTATATCATGGTCTTAGTTCATGGCTTTCTAGTTTCTTGAAAGATCAGGTAGTTGTAGAAGGGTGACATGTTATATAAACCCTTAGGAGAAAGGGGTACTCTAGGGTAAATACCCTATCCCCGACTATTTTCACTCCGCCACGTCAAAATGGACCCAAAGTACACTATAACCAGCAAAACACTAGCAGCACTATAGGGTACTTTGCTTAGAGGTTTGAGATTGATTTAAAAGTTTTAATTGGAGGAGTAGTCAAATGGTTAAAAATCATTAGCATTAATAGTCATAATACACAAAGCCCCATTCTCTCTTCTCGACAACATGTTGCCGTGCAAATGAAATCTACAACTTACCAAGGGGGTGGTGGGCTGGCGGCACGGGAACCGTAGCCAAAAACCCCTACCCGTGGAGTGTCCCGCCCCTTATAGTATTTAGATTTTAGATGTCATCAATTGAATCTTATGCATGGACTTGTAGTTGCTTATTCAATTTAGAAAATGGGCTACACTAGTGTTTTCTTTTAAAATTATCTGCCAAAATTAAAATTTGATGTGGGTCGGCGATTCAACCCAACCCAACAATTACGTAGTTTACTCCTCCATGTTTACATCTCTTATATATTTATCCGTCTCTCAGTCTCTTACTATGTATGTTTGCTATTTGCTAATGATGTTCAGCCCAGCTGGTCGGAGGTGGAAGGGTTTACTCCTTAGGGAGGTTCCCGCCCGGGCTTGGTTTCAGGTTCGAGTCCCCCCACTCGCACTAAGGGGTGAGAAATTCAACACCCGCGTTTGGTCTGGATTCGAACTGGGGTTGAGAGGTTGTGCGTCGTTTGGATTCTCCAGCGCACCTTCCGAAAAAATGTATGTTCGCTATTTATTCTTTTAAACATGATGTTTTATGTCTAAACAATTCAATTTGTAAATACATAATGTTTTACATCTAAATACTTCCATTTGTAAATATTCAAACTCCCGGTGAAGAAGGTTGACATGATTGAGGACCAATCTTTTCGTGTTGGTTTTGTGTCAACCCATTTTTTTTTATAATTTAATTCTATATCATGTTCTTGTTAAGTTAATATATTACAAAGATTTATAAAGATTCAGCCCTGTTTTAACCTTAATTAAAATATTGAAAATTTCATTTCAAATAGGACACATGTCCTACTTAAAAGCCAAAGTCCTGTATACTAGAAAAATTCTAATACGAAATCATAATATAACAATTGACGTTAAGAAGTAGTTTGAAATCTGTGGAAAGAAAGTTCCCAACTCACTTATTTTCCCATTCTGACGGCCACTTGAATTCTAACGTATTTAGACTATAAGGAGTGGTGGGGGGAAGAGGTGGGGGGAAGCGCCATGTGGCACTTGTGGGACCCTTTTGGGGGGGAAAATAATTGTGGGGAGTGGAAGGGGGGGAAGAGGTGGGGGGAAGTGCCATGTGGCATTTCTTTTTTCTTTTTTTTTTCTTTTTTTTAACTTTTTTTTTAATAAATATAAAACAAAATTTTAAAAAAACATAATATTAATTCATAATAAACTACAAAGTTAAATAAAAAAAACACTAAAAACCAAAATTATTATTATTATTGGGTTATGATCAAATACATAGTGAAAGAAAAATAGGAAGTCGTAGGAAGGGTATCAAACGAACTCCGATTGAACTCATTCAAGCGACATTGGAATCGTCTTATCGAACCCTACGACGTTAGTTTTTAAGTCTTTGTTTTTTTAGGGTTTTAGCTTGTAGTTTTTAGAATATGCATTATATCATTCTCTTTTTTATATACCATTGTGTCTTTTTCTTATTTTCACCATTGTGTCATTTTTTCAATTCATTGTGTCTTTTTTCTTCAACATTGTGTTATATTTTTTGGCACTGTGTTATATTTTGTGGCTCGTTGTGTCATATTTCATGATTTATTGTGATTTTTGTATCCTTCTCACCCTTCTCATTTTTTGTATCCTTTGTAGAATAACTCAACCCTATTATTATTATTATTATTATTATTATTATTATTATTATTATTGTTGTTGTTGTTGTTGTTACTGATTGAACGAAACGACGTCGTTGTGGAAGTTGGATTCATTATACTCGTATGGTTGTTGTCAAAGCTGAATTATTTGACTGTGAGCCAGAGACGAGGTGATGGTTTTCATGATTCATCGTCTCTGTTAATTGTTAGATCGGTTTATTTGTTTAGCGTATTTTGATTCATAATTTAAATATGTATTGAAATAATGTTGCCGTGATCTTCATTTCGTGTTTATGTTTTCGTTTATATAGGAGATTTTGATTTGTGAAAAAATGTTTTTGAATTAATATTATTTTATTGTTTTGTAAATATGTTTGATTATTATTTTTTTTTTTAACGGTAATAATATGCCCCCACCAATCATCACGTGCCACGTAGCCCCCCACATCTCCCCCACGCCGGTGAACCCCTCCCCGCCCCCAGCCCCACGCCACTTATCCCGCCCCTATGGCGGCGGTGTTCCCCCCCTCTCCCGCCCCTCTCCCGCCCCCACTCCCACTAGTCTTAGGGGTGAGCTAAATGTACCGTACTCTCTTACTTATTATACCCTCTTTTCAAAAATCATAATATTAAGTTGTCAGATATAAAAATGGATTATATTAAAAAATAAAAAATAAAGGGACGATCCATGATGGTGCAAATTGAGTTTTAGAAACTAATAATTTGTTTTTTTTTTTTTTTTGATAAAATCGTAAGATCTACCTATATAATAATTGAGTAACTCTCGGGTCGAATGGAGACCTTAGAGAGGGCCTCTAGGATCCAAGTATTATATGGAGCTCCATCAACTTATCTATAAAAGCTATTTTTTTTCTTCATTCTACATTCAATTTTCATTATTCCTTGACAAGTCTTTCAAATTTCATTCATCATTCTTCCATCCGATTTTATTCAAGGTAATAGTGCATCATTTTTTTCTCAATCTTCATTTTTTCTTTTGCTTTTCATCTTGATTCCCAATATTCTACCCCTGAATAAAATCGTTTATGTTCATACAGTACATTTAGTTATTTTTTTTATCAATTTTCATTATCCATTCCTTAATCAAATCATTTCGGATATATGCAGATATTTAATTTAATGTAATCGTATTTTTTTTATTTCTCATGTATCATGAATCCATGATGCTTGGTATATTCATTCTTATTTTTGATTTATGCATGTATATCATTGATTTATGAATGTATATCATCGATTCCTGGTATATTCATTTTTTTTATTTCTGATTCCGATTTATTTATGTATATCATCGGTTTAAGCATTTATATAATCCTAAATATATTGAATCGATGATTCCTGGTTTATGCAGTTTTATTTTTCTTTGAACAGGTTTATGCAGTTTTACTTCTGATTTGAACATGTATATCATCGATTTAAACTCTTATATCATCCTAGATAGATTGTAACAATATTATATGTTTTTTTGTAACAATATTATATTAAAATTCTAAACTGTCTATACATAATGGTTTTGTAAAGGTTTTCAGTGATTGGATGTCCTGATCTGCTTGAATCCGAAGGTATTGTCATTGGCGAATATTGTGTATTTAAATGGTGTTTAATACAGCACAGGCTGTTTGTTACTAAGATTGCACCACAAGAAGTCATTGATTTTCAAATTTCACATATCAATTTTTAATGTTTTTAATGTAATTTATTCGAAATATTGTATTTTAAATTTATGTTTAATGTTATTGAAATACTTCGATGGTTTTCGAAATTTTGTTTAATGTCATTTATTTATATGACCGAATTTATTGTCATTAATTCAGCATTAATGTTATTTACTTACAATAATAAGACCATTCGTAATGGGGCGTGTTTCCCCTCAAAAAATCCGTTTCACGCCAGGTACACCAGCCCTTATGGCGTTTTCAGGCGTTTTACAAGCATGGCGTTTTCTACTTCACGCCCAATTCTACACTCAAACCGTTATGAGTTATGAGAGAATAAGTTAAAAAAGAGTAGAGATAAAAAGAATAAGTAAAAAGAGTAAACAACACCATTTTCCGGCGTACAGGAAACTTGAAGCTGGTTTGGTGATTGTTTTTTTTTTTTTTTTTTTTTTTTGAAAGATAACTTCATTCAAAACAAAAAGGCGAAGTCCTCAAAACAAGGACCACGCACACCACAACTTACAACATATACAATGGGTTTTTGACCCAATCGTTCCAAACAATCCTATTGTACTTAGATCTATACTTTAGCCAAATGAAAGTCATGGACTTAACCAAATAGACTACCTCCAACACCTTCGGTTCAGCGTTTTGAAAAACCACCTTGTTCCGCTATTTCCATATAGCCCAGTAAGTGGCCCAGAAAATCCCTCCTATTATCTTCTTTTCCTTCACAGAACTGGTAGACGAGACAGGCCATTTAAGAACCGTCTCATGGTCAGCGAAAGGAGAAACACCCATCTTGCACCAGTTCCAAACCAGCGCCCAAACCCCAGAAGCTACGAAACAGCTGAAAAAAACATGACTTATCGATTCGTCTGCTGAATTACACATCGGACAGGTAGCGCTAGACAAAGCAACATTTCTCCTGATCAGTTCAACTCGAGTTGGGACTCTACCTTTGTCTATTCTCCATACCAGCGTATTAACCTTGATCGGGACCCAATTAAACCATCGGAAAACATGGCTGGAACTAGCGCCTGGGAACTGTCGAAGGCTGTCTTTAACCGCTGCCACTGAAAACTCCACTGCAGGATTATTATTCCAGATCCACCTGTCTTTACTGTTGACAATCCTAACCTGCGATAACATAAACAGAACATCTTGTTTCTCAGAAATTCCTTCACCAGTCTGAACATTCGAGTACCAGCTAGGCGACATCTGAAAATGAGTCCCATCATACACCACCCTTGAACTGACAGAGCACTCCTTATCTTTTTCCACAGAAAAAAGAATTGGCCATCTAGAAAATAATGGAGTTTCGCCAAACCAAACGTCCTTCCAGAAACTGATTCGTTCCCCATTACCCAGATTACAAGAGATCAAACTAGAAATAGGCTGACCATTAATCCGAACCTTCTCTAATAAATTAACAATAGCCTTCCAAGCACCTGGCAAGGATCTCTTGACCGGTAAGAAAGACCACTTACTCCGACCACCATGAATACTAATGACCACCTTTCTCCACAACCCTTCGTAATTGGATTTGAATCTCCAAGCCCATTTGACCAATAGAGCCACGTTAACGTCACACAACTTAGAAATTCCCAACCCACCATATTTCTTAGGCCTCGTAACCACTTCCCAAGCTACCCAATGAATCCCTTTACCAACTTTGTTCCCCACCCACAAGAATTTTTTCATCAATCTTTCAATTTCTTCTATAACCTCCTTTGGGGCTTTGAAAAGAGAAAAATAATAAACCGGAAGGCTAGCAAGAACCGACTTAATCAAAGTCAGTCTCCCACCCATAGATAACAACTTCGCCCTCCAAGATAAAAGTCTACTTTTCACCGTATCTATGACTGATCCCCAATGATCCGATCTATTCATGTTCGCGCCAATTTTTATACCAAGATAAATGAAAGGTAAAACTCCTACCATACATCCCAACACCTCGGCCATGGAGTCCACTTCCGAGGGAGACACCCCCAACCCGAAAAGATGGGATTTGTGAACATTTATCTTCAATCCAGAAATCATATAAAATATACGCAACAACCGATTGGTCATTATGATATTATTATATGACCACTCACCCATTAATAAAGCGTCATCCGCGTACAACATATGGGAAATACATGGACCCCCCCTGTTCACTTTAGTCCCTTCAATATCTCCCAAAAAAACAAGCCCTTGTAATCAAATTATCCAAACCCTCCATCACAATAAGAAACAAAAAGGGAGATAAAGGATCGCCCTGTCTAAGCCCTTTTTGACAGTTGAACTCAAACGTGGGCGATCCATTCACCAGAACCGCAGAACGAGCAGAGTGAACTATACCTCTAATCCACAAGCACCACTTATCCGGAAACCCCATCTGAGCCATAATGGACATAAGAAAAATCCCAATTCACGTTGTCATACGCCTTTTCAAAATCGATCTTCAAAAGAAGAGCCCTTTTCAAAACCAGGGGCCCATCCAAGATAAATCGCTCTTTAAGAAAAGCGGATTGCGAATCGGAAATCACATCCCCCATGACCTTTTTGATCCTAGCAGCTATCACCTTAGAAATCACTTTATTAATAACTCCCACAAGATTTATAGGCCGATAATCTTTCAACCCCATAGGCGTTTTATTTTTTGCTACAAGAGTAATATAAGACAAGCTGCATTCTTTGCTAATGGATCCCGTATCATGAAATTCTTCAAAAAGCCTTAAAAAATCTCCCTCCATCAACGACCAGAAGTGTTTAATAAAATGAAAATTAAACCCATCTGGACCCGACGCCTTGTCAGAACCACAATCCATAACAGCTTCCTTAATTTCATCCTTAGAAAAAGGGGCGACCGAATCTTCTATCTTCTCAATGGGAACCTGCTTCAAATTATCACAAATAAAATTAGGTCTCCTACCGTTTATCTCACGAAAAAGCTCTCTATAAAA
The DNA here is from genome assembly GCA_030844895.1 of Ambrosia x helenae. NCBI lineage: Eukaryota > Viridiplantae > Streptophyta > Magnoliopsida > Asterales > Asteraceae > Ambrosia > Ambrosia x helenae. The sequence goes on along the minus strand of JAUTDX010007030.1, from coordinate 996,429 downwards.
GAGAAGAACTTCTCGTTTGACTAACGGTGGCTTAGAAATCCACTCCCCATTAACTACAACCCCTGGAATATCATTAGCCGCTTTCCTACCGTTAATGCACCGGTGGAAATAAGCCGAATTTTCATCCCCCAAAGACGCCCAATTCATCCGAGATTTTTGTTTTAGGTCCTTATTTTCAAAAAAAGCCATACGATCCAACTCTTTTTTACTTTCCTCCCAAACCCACAGCTCATCTTCCTCAAGATCACGAGTCTCCAAAATCAGCTCTAACCGCATGATATCATTTTTTAAGCACTCTAACTCCACCCCTTCTTTTTTAGATGAAGATTTCCACCAACTCTTAAGAGCCAATTTAACCGCCATAAACTTTCTGTGTATCGTAATATCTGTCGGCCCTGCAAACGAAACCTTATTCCAAGCGTCTCGAACAATATCTTCACAACCTTCCCGATCAAGCCACGAGTTGAACCACTTGAACGGTTTAGCCCCATAATTCGAATTACTGACTGTTAGCAATAAAGGCCTGTGATCAGACAACTCTCTCGGTAACGCTCTAAGACAAGCTCCATACCATTTATTGAAAAAATCCTGGCACACCAATATACGATCTATTTTACTCATCTCCGCGTCTTTGCCAAAACCTGTCATAAAAGTGAATCTACTACCGTGCATATTAAACTCTTGTAAACAAGCCTCGTCAATAAACCTATTAAAATCTCGAGCAGCCTTGTTATTGAATTTAGAATATTATTAAATTTTAATATAAATTTAAGCAAAATGTAAAAGTTAAAGGTCTGCAAACCTATCGTTCCATCCTATCAATCCAAATAACTATTTTATTTATTTATTATTTTCATAAATTAAAATTTCTTTAATAATTTTACTATGTATGTGTTTTTATTAGTTTACATCATTTTATAATGTCACATATCTATATCTATTTTATATGGTTTTCTAGTTTTTTATTTATTATTTATTTTTATAGTTAAATAAAATTTAATGAATTTGTTTACTAGGTTTTATTTTTATTTTAAAATATAGAATAAAAAAATTTATAAACTTATTAAATCATTGGGTAATTATTGAATTGAAAAGAAAGGGGCTTGAACCACTACATCATCTTTTGCCTAAAAATGCCCTTGCTGACGTGGCGTCCACATGGCGAAAAATGCCCCTAAAAGGCTTGAACCGCTATAGATGGTCTAATAGTTGACTGATGTTAATGTCATTTAATCTAGAATTTGAATATTAATCATTGTTATTTATTTACATTAATTTATATGTTGACCGAAGTTAATGACATTTATTATTATCATTTAACAATTTACCGAATTTATATTAACATCATAATGATTGTTATTAACTTGAACGTCAATTTACCAAATACTAAATTAGTGATAAATTATAATGTTTACAATATTAGGATGTTAATGTAATAAACATAAAAAAACCAAGAACACACAAAAAACATAAAAAAAAACTACATATTATATTTTGCCGTAATCTTGCGCTTCAATTGTAGCGTCATCTCTAACTCTGGATCGGTTAGATGATCGGTGTTCATCGCGAGAAATTTCATATCTTCGCGCTTTTCGTGTTGTTCCTTCAAACTCAACTTTTTTTCAAAGGCTTCCCGAATGCTTTTTTTCTCGTCTAGCCTTTGTTGCTTTATCGTGTTGAATTGGGCAATGTTTGCATTTAAATCGGCCAAGTCGCTGCTGTAAGCACATTTGCCTGATCCAGAACCTGAACCCGAAGCAGAGGATTTTTGCGCCCTCGTTTTGGACTTATCTCGACCGGGTGGGCGACTCAATTCCTCGTCAAAGTCGTCATCATCCAAGTTAATTTCTTCCAAGTTTTCACGTCCAACCGAACGGTTATGAGATGAATTTGTTTTCGTCCGTTTTGACGAATCGGTTGCAGTGGGAACCCTCGCCCATTTTGAATGGTTTTTGGTGCATTCCCAACAATGCAAAAACTTGAATCCGGCACCCTTGTCTTCACGATAAGCTTTTAGGGCGTTGGCGAGGTAGTCGCCGTCTGTTTCACCGCTTCTTGGATTGTTTCTTGCGTAATAATAATGCGGGTGAAAGGCATTCATTGCCCTGCTTATCTCGGTCCACTTGGATGAGAGACTATCATTTGCTCGATAGAACTCTCGTTCCATCAACATATGGAACGAATTGTTTATCTCGATCCAAAAGTCATTTTTGTGGCGACTATTTCCTATAAAAAAAATTAAAAAAAGTAGTTATTAGTCACACGAAAAAATATATATTTTTAACAACAATTTTTAATGTTTAGAAAAGTGTTACAAATACCTTGCTTTTTTTCGGACTCGCTTATCCAAGATCTCGTTAACGCAACCTCTTCGGCGGTTGTCCACTTAATCGGTTGGCGGTTGGCGGCGGCAACGCTTTCTCCTGCGACGTCTTCTTTTTGTGATTTCTTCTTGCAGTGGGTTTTTTACCGCCCGATGATCCCGCAATATTTTCCTCTTGTGTTTCCGGTACGCTTTCGGGTAGCGTTAACGGAATATCCGGTTGCGAAGGAACGAGGGAATCGTTATATGGAAAATTTGGATAAACTTTCCCACTAATATAACTAGCGAAAGTCGCGTATTCGGGACAAGGAGATTGAGTGGGTGCACGAAGAGGTATCGGACGAACCGGGTTCGGGATGAAGTTGTATGGGTTGTTCGGTAAAACCCTCGGTTAAATGGGTTCATTTTTTTATAAAAGTATGATGAGAAATATAAAATAGGTGAAGTAATTGGAGAAAATATATGATGAAGTTTATAAAACAGGTGAAGTAATTGGAGAAAAGTGGGTGTTGTATGAAATAATGGGGTATAAATATTTTTTTTTAAACCGTTACCTTTTCAACGGTAAGAAATTTTAATTTTTTTTAATATCCAACGGTCAACTCTCGTCCCGCAATAAGAAGCCACCACGTGTCCACCTTCACCCACCCCCACACCCGGCCAATTCTTCCCCCCAAGGGACTCCCCCCCCCCCACACACACACACACACACCACTCCGTTCAATCTTAAGCTACAACCTCGAAATTATGGTTATTTTAGAGGGTGTTTGATATTTTCTTATTTAACTCTAAAAGTGTTTTTGTCAAAAATGTTTATTGACTTATGGCTTTTTGAAAAAAGAGTTTTAAAATAAGTGTTTGGATTAGTTTTTATAATGAGAAAAACTAATAAGTCAATAAATTATTTTTAAAAAGTGTTTGGTTTAGCTTATTAGTGTAAAATGACCAAAATCCAAAAGCCAGGATTTCTGACATCTTAAAAATAGTTTTTCCACCCTTATTGAAAAGCCAAAACCAAAAGTGCTTTTGGTTTACACAAATTGCTTATTAACTTATGGTCTTCTTGGGAAAGTCAATAAGCTGTTTTGAAACTCAATCCCAAACACCCAATTAGTACTTTCAATGATCTCTTTTATCATTGTTTTTTTGTTATATTCGCCTTTAAACAACCCAAAAATTTTCATTTTTATTGGGTTAAAACCTAAAACATTAGCATGGGATTTCGGTGACCAAGGTTGTGACAACCATCACCTGCGTTTTTCTTCATGTTGTCAATTCTAGTCCTTGTAATTTCTATCATTTTTGAATTTATTAGAAGTTTGAATTTATGATAATCATTGAATTTTTATTTTAATTGTGTTTTGATAATAAATTACCTTTTTAATTAGAAATTTAATATGTCTTAAAGCTACATAAGTTATGAACATAAAAATAAAGAATGTAAATGCTCCAATTCATGAGCCATTAGTGCACCTTCATAAGTTTCATTATACCTAGCTTATTTCATTTGTTATAAAATGGAAGAAACATTAGTTGAAACAATAGGTGTTCCTCATTCTAAAATCGATGTTCATAAATTTTTATTCATCTTGACTTTGCCATATTTTTGAGAGTATGTGTCTTAGAAGCATCCCTTCGATTAAATCAAGATGTATCGTAATATCTTCTTCAATTCTCATTTCATGATACTCCAAACAAAAATCAAAGGCTATCAATTATCAATGACGTTGATGTTTGAGTGTGCGTTTGTAGAGCTTGGAACTTCCATCTGCGAATTCAACCTCAATTCTAATATGATTTGGGTAATTCTGAGTCTAATTTTATTTATTTCTTATCTACTACAAAAGCCTCTATCAATTTTTTGATAAAGGGAATTTGATTTTCAATGTGACAAATCACGTTCTATGGTTCATACAATAATTTTGGGATTTTAGGGCTTTTAAACCTTTTCTAGAAATAGCCTTTAGACATTGTAACTCATATTATTTAGTAACTCTATTGTTGATTTGGTCTTAGTCATGCTTGTGATAAGATTTTTGGAATTTATTCATGTTTTATACTAATTTAAGCTATTTTTATTCTATAAAATTTAAGTGGTAATTCTATAACTAAAATATTGTTATATATTCGAAATTCTATACATTTGGTTAACATTGTTATTTGAGTACTTTATACATAATCTATATCATACTTATGTATGTATATATTTTATACACCTCGTGTAATTTATATATACTAGTAGGAATGCCCGCGCGTTGCGGCGGGTGCATCTGTTTTGCCCCTTGTGCGTTGTGTTTGTTGGTTATTCGTTATGTTAACGTAGAAAACAACGATGTATAAAATATATGTTTTCAAAAACTGAAACTCATAAGTATATCTTCTGAATATTTTAAATGGGTACATCACAATAGGTCGTACTATTTTTTACAACACCCTTAGATTGGCCCACGTCCTTCGGTGGGACCCTTTTATGTATCTTGAAGGCAGATAAGTATGCCATCGTAGAGCGGTACTTAGCGTAGTGAAGTGGCGTTGTATCTCTTAATGACCATAAGATTGTAGTGGAAGTGATGTAATTACTAAAATGCAGTTTATAATGTGCAACATATTTCTATTATTTTAGGGCACCCGCGAGATGCAGCGGAGTCAATGATTTACATAGATACTCTCGTTTTATGTTAGTTTAACAAGCGTGGTAACAAATATATTGGACCAAACAAATTAGTAATCAATATAGTTAAAACTACCAAATCGACTTATAAGAACTTGTCTTCTTTTGGATATGTAAACAATTGGTGACTTCGTGAGATCAGAAACTTAAATTCTATTCCTAGAAGCTCATAGTAGCGGAGAAAACAAAAAACCATCGAGGAAGATGATGACGTTGCTCATGAAGTATCTCTACCATATTTGCTTGTATAAAAGTCAATCCTACATATATCGCTCACTTTAATGGGTTGAAACGTGTCATGGGTTGGGTGTGTTGGCAAACTTCAAGCCTACATATTGATTTGTTTGCAAAAGTGTCACATCATACCATCCTGCAGCCACATAAATTTAAAAAGAAGATATAAATACATAGTATATGATGTAATTTATTTACTATAAAGTATAAACATTGAAAGATATGTAAATTATGTATGTGAAGAGTCACCACATTATTTATGCACTAAATACATGACAACTATTTATAAGACTTTAACATTGATACAAACATAATAAAGACATGGAGGTTATGAATGTAAAGAGTCACCACATTATTGTTAATTTCCTCATCAATTTTATAATTATGTTTAAATTAATTTCTTCAAAAATTTAATATTTAGGTAGAAAGACAATTTTACGCTCTAAATGACTTCAATAAGCATTGTACTATATTTACTTAAATTTTGCGGGTATCCTTCACTAATGCTTTATAATATATAGTATAGAAGATAAAGATTCGGGTTGATTCATTAGCGTGAGCGTGAATTTATGGCGTTTTGATTTCTTATTTCTTAACACAAATAACATAAGTAACTAACACATAGTTAAGTTTTTGTTTTCTTTTTATGCTAGTGTTTAATTTATTATATTAATTAGAATTAGAACTTAAACAATATACAATTGCCGAAAGGAAAATAATATTGTGAACCACACTTCATATAACGTTTAACAAGAACATTAAATAGATAAACAAATACCTTAAAAGTCTTAGAATAAATATAGTTTACGTATAAAGTTATATTTGAGCATGCATATATAGATTTATAGAGTTAACTATTTCATGGCGTTCAAGGAGACCATGTTGATTGAAATTGAGGAATGTCTCCATACCCTTCTCCAACCATCCTCTCCATCATCCGTCCTTCATGTCCATTTGTTCCCTGCAACATCAGGTTTCATCCCATGCAGTAAGTGGAAGTAATATTTATAATATATTAGAAACGTATTAGCAAATCTAGAATGCTATATTTATAATTTTGTCCGTTGTATTTAGTTAACAATATATATGATTCAAGATAAACAACTTCTTAACAAGGATAGTTAAGAAAGCCACCTGTCACCTTCATAGGGGCCATATCATCCAATTCAGTAGAGTTGAGGTCAATAGGTCATAGAACATCCTGGCTTCTGAAAGCTTCATGAAGAGAAACTAAAAATGCACAAAGAAGAGAAAAATTGTATTAATTAATTTTGAAAAATATTTTCTCATCAATAATTTTGAATATTGTTTGTTTATTGTTTTAATTGTTAGCTGCACAATTAAATTACCTCAATTTGATTCTGACGATCCAACATAGTTTATTATTACATCTAACATCACTGGCATTCCCATTGTATATAGCAAATAACTAAATTTAAATGGAGCAAAAAATGATATATTATGAAGATAAATTTTTGTAATTGTCAAAGAAAATATGAACAAGTAGAAAAAAAATGTATATATGTATATAAAGATTAACTCATATCTTTATACCTTGTAGCATCCGGGAACCATATCTTGCAAGCGTCTTAAGTTCTCATTGATTTTTTTCTCTTCTCATCTAATGAAGACATAAAATTTTTGGACAAAACAATGTTTCAAAGCATGAAATTAGCTCTAAGATTTTGTTTGGGGTTATGAAAAGACTATTAGCATTCAAGAAATTGATTATAATGAAGTATATATAATAATATAGTCTCACATTTAATATGCATCATAAGTTAAGTTGTATTTTGTGTTTTAAAAGTTGGACATAAGGACATAATTGGGATAAGATTTTAGGATGTGAAGTATTGGATTATGTTAAATTTACTAATCTACCCTCCTAAGTGTCTTAATTGTCACAACTATGCTAATGATACCCTTAATTTTTTTGCTTAAATATGTTGTACATGTTGCTTCTTAAGTTGTACGGAGGTGAAAATGACTATGTTGTACATCACTCCTCCTTTATAATGTATTATATATGTATTATATTATATATATATATACACATATATACACGTGCGTCTAGACTTTGATAGTTATTTAATTTACAAAACAATAATATAGTCTTACACGCATTTTTTTATTCTTTTTCTCGTATTCACTATTCTAATTATATATAAATATTTATTTGCATTGCATTGTATGAGTTGTGATATTTATTTATTCAAATATATAATTTGACACTTTCATACTCATACTATTGGTTGATGTTTAATGCTTTAGATATATTTTACATACACATACACTATATATTACATTTTATTTTGTTATATTCTAATTAAATGTCTAATTCTAGACAACTTTATTTATTATTATAATAATAATACTCATATGATTATATTTTAATCAAATCTATAACCTATACATATATGCTTTTGTATATTTATTCCATGATAAATATGATGTAAACATATCAAATTTTATTTGATCGAATCATTATTTACTCTTACCATTTTATATAAATACGAACTCGAATATATATTTTTCTTACGTTAAACTATCTAGACATTTTAGAGTCCTAAACTAAATCCCTAAACATATATGAACGTAGAAATCTCCAAGTCATTCTAGATTTTATTCTATTATTTATACATATAATATTTGAAGGGATAGGGAGCCTAATCCAGGCGGACACGGCCTCCCTATACCCGCTTAACAGAAGATCCACGGAAACACCCACAACAATGTTTCGGCGGAAAGGACTTCGGGTTGCAACACTACACATCTGTGCCAAGCACGCGCGCGTCTACCTACGCGCGCACTGCTTCATACCACAGACACTCCCAAGTACGATGTACGGAAGATCAAGAGTCAGTAATCTACCTGCAAGGATCACTGATACCATCAATCAGATGGGGACACGTGTCCGCGGCAGCCCAACAACCACTAAGGTTCAACAGTGACGTGACTGGTTCCATGCTTCCACCATGCTGCCACTACTGTTCTGACCAGGCATGCTCGCCTTCTGACAGGGGCCACATCAGACGCCGGCAGGCAAGTCAACCATGCTGCTTCAGAACAACATACCGCCAAGGGCCAGTCACAAGGCGCCACGTGTCCACCAGTAAGCTCACAGCTGACGTCATCCACAGTAGACGTCCTTTTCCCGCCTTTCTCAGAGGCCAAAGGAAGTTGGGCTGGGCCAAGGCCCAAAGTTCACAAGACTCGTTGTGGGCCTCTTCCCAAGCCCACGACCTCCATTATAAATAGAAGACATCAACTCCCTTCAAAGGGATCGAAAATCAATCACTTTTAACTAGGAGCTAGGTTTACTCATACACTTCGTATTCTTCCAAGTAATAATATCCTCCGCTCCTTACAATGGACGTAGGTCGAACTCGACCGAACCACTTACATCTTTGTGTTTTTGTTTTACTTACTCACCACACACTCACTCACATTACATTCTCGGGTTAATCCAAAGGGTTGGGCAAAGGAACGTACGTATAGTAACATAAGTACAACCCCTCGGTGATTAGTGATAATCCTCGAGATACTTATTGTTTCTTCATTGGCGCCATCCGTTCGGTTGCAGCATTTTCTTCTTTTAACCCACCCATGGCTGAACCCAATCCCAACACAACTGTCATCAACCAGGCTGAGGACGTCGACATCCAGCTCACTGGAAACGACGGCACCCCAGCCACGGTCATAAAACAGTCCACCTCACGCATCCAGAATCCCGTTCATTAGGTGCGTGACGAGGTAACCGACGAAAGCAATGGCGACGACTCAGAGGAAGACCCAGACTAGTGGCTTCTCCGCCAAAGTACCAAAAGCGCTGCTATCTACCAGCGGATGCTCATGAGACAAGCGAAGAAAAGGGTAAAACCCTCACCTATGGCTCTTCACCAAAAAAGAGCCACAAGAACAAAGAAACCTCCGGTCGTCGTAGTGGTCGCGGCGGGGAGCTCGGGGCCGCACCAGCATACACGACGAGTCAGATGGGTACGAGTCGTCAAGCACGGACTCTGTCCGCAGAGGAAAAGACCACACCCGTCGCTCACATCGCAAAGATATGGACGACGACTTGGTTAAACCCTTCCGCCCAAAATCTTTTGCGGAAAAATCAAAATTCGTCGCCCGTATAGCGACGACAGCGATCCCTAGAACAGCCAAACTCCCCAGCAGCATCGGCAAGTACGATGGCCTGCGTGACCCAGACGACCACATTCACAACTTTGAGTGTGTCAGGAGTTCGGTTAACTGGCCTGTCCAAGTTTGGTACCACCTCTTTGCCCAAACACTGACCGGCGCAGCCAGGGTTTGGTTCGACAACCTCCCGGCGGGGAGCATCGCCGACTTAGACGATCTCACCGACAAGTTCGGTAACCATTTCTCACATCTTCGAAAGCACAAGAGAGACAAGGCGCACATTCTTTTGTGCCGCCGATACGACCACGAGTCCATCGAAGATTTCATTGTCCGCTTCAACAAGGAGGCCTTACAGATAGGCTGCGGTGAAGAGTTAACCCGCGCTGCGTTCATCCACAACGTGCGCAGCCCGGAACTCATGAAGTGCCTTACAGGCAAAGACGGCATCCCAGAGTCCTGGGACGAGGTCATTCACTCCGCCAAGATATACGCCTCATTGGAAAAGTCATTCAATCAAATGCATGGTTTCCAGCAGCATCACCATAATAATAATAATAATAATAATAATAATAATAATAATAATAATAATAATAATAATAATAACAAGGGGAAGTCCGTTTGGAACCGCATCTCCGGCTCAACAGACAAGGGGAAGTACTCTCCCGCAAATGATGCTCGCCACATCATTAGCGGCAAAAAATCAAGGGAACAGCGTGGTCATTCCAAGAAAAACCACGACAGGACCCCGCTGGTCAAGAGTCCGTCTCAAGTCCTAAAGACGGAACACGTCACCTTCAAGGAGCCCAAACCCCTTGGGAGGAGACGCAACGTAGACACATCCAAGTTCTGTGAGTACCATAACGATTTTGGCCACCTCACAGACAATTGTTACAGCCTGAAGATGGAAATTGAAACTGCCCTGTAGTCTGGGCAACTGGGCCATCTGGTTAAAAATGTCCACAGTGCGGCTAAGGGCCAAGCTGGCGACGATACACAAGCGGAAGGGTCGCGGAAAAAGATCCGTGACTAAAACACGCACACCGCCACCATCATCCCGCGCCATCAATGCAATATGACAAGGCCGGGAAAAAAGAGCCAGCAAGGGAAAAGAGCCCGGGTACCAATAAGCAACGACTCCTAGAAGGAGGCGGAAGTCATCCTACCCAAGGTCCGCGGCGGGGCAGCTTGCACCGCCCCTCTGGTCATCACTGCCGTCTTCGGTCACTATCGAACAAGGTACATGTTCATGGATGGCGGTAGCAGCACCGATATCATGTATGACCATTGCTTCCAACAACTGGATGAGGAGGACAAGGCAAAGCTTGTCCCGGTAAACGAACCAATCTCTGGGTTCATCCACGAAACCATCATGCCCCGCGGTATGATCTCTATGCCAGTAACAATGTCTGACGGCACTCATGAGCGCACAGAAATTTGCGATTTCATGGTTCTTCCAGCAAACTCCAATCACGACATCCTATTGGTGGTTTCTGTCACATGGCAGTCTTTGTTACCCTGAATGAAAGCAATACCTGTCCTGGTTGGGAAGCCCACCATCGCGTGCGTCGTGGAAGCATTGGCGTTAAAGCGCGCGATGCCTTCCCGACCCAAGAGTATATCATGATTGGAGGTGGCTGGCAAGACCATGAAGTCGCATACCTCCGTGCGCTAATGGGTGCCGTCAGACCATGTGACTGGCATGGAGAGCATGCCCCGCGGCATGATGGTCTCATGAATGAAACCAGAGATCGGTTCATTGACTGGTACGAGCTTCGCTTTGTCTTCCTCATCCAGCTGTTGAAAACACTGCTCATACATGATGTCAGTGCTGCTGCCGCCGTCCAGGAACATGTACCGCGTGTGGTAATGTCCGAAGACTGCGGTTATGACAAGTGGGGCAGTGCAGGAAGCGTCGCCTCTAACTTTTGGCATGAGGACATCGGCCTCTTTCCATGAGTCGTCAAGTGGTTGTATGTAGGTGTGCTTCCCGTGTTGGGTGTTTTAGCCACGCCTTGTCATGTTGCAGTGATGACGAGGGATGAATGTGGCGGCATGAGTGTTGAGGTCCCGGATTTTCTTTCGTGACCCCTCACCTTGGTTTTCGTCACCTGTCTGACCTTTGCCAGCACGGTGAATGTTCTTTACTAGATGACCGAGCTGAATAGATTTCAGCGCGGGCTCGATCTCCATCTTCAAGCTGTAACAGTTGTCTGTGAGATGACCGAAGTCATTGTGATACTCACAGAACTTGCTTCTGTCTACATTCCTTCTTTTCCCGAGGGGATTGGGCTCCTTCAACGTGACCTGTTCAGTTTTTAGAACCTGGGATGGTGTCTTTTTTAGCGGGGTCCAATCGTGGTTTTTCTTGGAGTGTCCACGCTGGTCCCGCGATTGTTTTTGGACTGATGAGTTGGCGGGCATTGCCAGCGGGGGAGTACTTTCCCTCGTCAGCGGTGCCTGAGATGCGGCTCCAAACAGATTTGTTTTTGTGTTTATTACTATTATTATTATGGTGTTGCGGTTGGGAGCCGTGCATCTGGTTGAAGATTTCTCGGAGGAGGCATATATTTTGGCGGGGTGGATGAGTTCATCCCAGGACTCCGGAATGCCATCTTTTCCTGTAAGGCACTTCATGAGCTCTGGACTGCGCACGTTATGTATGAACGCTGCCCGCGTGAGTTCCTCCCCACAGCCTATTTGCAAGGCCTCTTTGTTGAACCAGACGATGAAATCCTCGATTGACTCGTGATCATATCGGCGGCATAACAGAATATGCGCCTTATCTTTTTTGTGCTTGCGCAAGTGTGAGAAATGACTGCCGAATTTATCGGTGAGGTCATCGAAGTCTTTAACGCTCCCTGCGGGGAGGTTATCGAACCAGACCCTAGCTGTGCCCGTCAAGGTTTGGGCGAATAAGTGGCACCAGACCTGGACGGGCCAGTCGACCGGCATTCTCGCGCATTCAAAATCATGAACATGATCGTCAGGGTCACGCAGGCCATCGTATCTACCGATGCTGCTAGGAAGCTTAGCTTTCCTTGGGATTTTGGCTGTCGCTATGCGAGCGACGAATTTTGATTTTTCAGCGAAGGATTTTGGCCTGAATGGTTTGACCAAGTCGTCGTCCTCGTCGTTGTGACGTGAACGGTGAGTATGTTTCTTTCCTTTATGGCTGGAGTCGCTGCTAGACGACTCATAGCCATTAGGTTCGTCACGTGATTTTGCGTAGCCCCGAGCTCTGGCGTCTCCACCAAGCTCCCCGCTACGACCATCATCGTGATCGACCGAGTGCTTCTTTCTATACCCCTTTTTTGACGGAGTATCATAAGTGAGGGATTTGCCCTTCTTTTTAGCTTGTTGTAAGAGTTTTCGCTGGTAGATCGCAGCACTCTTGGCATTCTGACGGAGGAGTCACTGGTCTGGATCCTCCTCTGAACTGGCACCACTGTTATCATCAGAGTCCAAGTCACGGACTTCGAGAACTGGTTTCTCGAGTCGTGAGGTGGGTTGTTTGACGACAGTGTGCGGTGTGGTTTGGTTCTTCGGGGTTTGAGTGTCAACTTCCCTGGTTCGGTTAATGACAGAAGTGTTAGGGTTGGGTTAAGCCATGGGTGGGTTTAAAAGATGAAGAAAAGAGTTGTTCTAACCGTTGGATTGCGCCAATGAAGAAACAATAAGTATCACGGTGATTATCACTAATCCCCGTGTGGTTTATACTTACGTAACGTCAGGAATAATCCTTTACCCAAACCTCTAGGTTTAACCCGTGTAAGAATAAGGAGTGAATGTGTGTGTGTAAGCTTAGTGGATAACGACACAAGATGTAAGTGGTTCGGTCGAAGTTGACCTACGTCCACTGTAACTAGCCGGAATGTTATTAATGATCAAGTATTACAAGAGAGTAGTATTAGGTTACAATGAATAATTTCGGATCCTTCTGCAAGGAGATGACTATCCTTATTTATAGGTGAACTCGTGGGCCTAATAGAGAAGTGTTGGGTCTGCTGACCTGGAGAAGAACAGATGATCAGTACTCAACCAAAGTATAAAGTTTAAAAAAAAATAACAAAGGTATGAATACATTATGTTTTTGTAAATTACTTTTTATCATATTTTTTATTTTTAATGTAATTGTAAGTAGTACATAACTTGTTTTATTGACAAATGGCAACGCACTATTCAAAGCACACAAAAAAAGTTTAAAATAATACTTTATTATTGAAGTTGTATATACATAACGTCAATAAAGATAAGTAAAAAATTGCATAAAAATTACTCACATTATTCATAAATCCTGAAAGACTTCTTTGTACACAACGTTTGATGTTTTGTTCGTCAATTCACCATTTTCATCTACTATAACAATCTTCAGTCCATCTCGACTTCTGACCCTTGAAAACGCAACATACAACTGCCCGTGTGAAAAAACTGGATCCTTCAAATACAACCCAACTCTGGATAAGGATTGTCCTTGACTTTTGTTTATTGTCATTGCGAAAGAAACAGCAAGTGGAAATTGCCTTCTATTAAATTTAAAAGGAATTTTCTTATCTGAGGGGGATAAAGTAATTCTTGGAATAAAAGTTCGCATTCCAATGTTACTTCTGATATGATTTTCGCTTCAATGACACGTTTTCTCATTTTAACAACTTGTAACCTTGTCCCATTGCACAAACCGCTTTTCTGATCAATGTTTCTGAGTAACATTACGGGAACGCCAACTTTCAAAACCAAACGATGTTTGGTATTCCAGAAAACTTAAGACCATTAAGGACATCAGGAGAAACTAATATTTCATCAACCTGTTTGTTCACATCTTCAGACTGGCAAACACTATCTGAACTTAGATACTCAACTTCGTCACCGGGAAACATTGAAAGTAATATATCATTAATTTCATGAACAACTTCATTCTTCGGTGCCAATATAGCTCGATCTTGAAAATAAGTCGGAATGTGGATGTTATCCAAAAGTGAAGGATAAACAAAGGCAATCAAATCAGAAACAGGATCCGAAGATTGAGAAATAAGTAAGTCATCAGGTATCAAAATAACATCCTGATCATCGCTTATTGTATCAACCTTTCCTTCTCCTATGTCCAGAAGCCAAGATGCAAACTTTTTAGTTTCCTCAATATCAGAACTGCAGCTTCCAGAAAGCAACCTCATATTTTTTGTTAACTCTAAAACAATGCATTTGTGCTAAATGTATGATGAACTTAAAGAGGCATTAACAATGTCATGCCTAGTTCCATTTGGTACAACTGGTAGAATTTGCCTAAAGTCACCCCCAAACACAACAACCTTTCCACCAAATAACAAATCAGACGACTCATCAGCATGTACACCAAATACATCTTTTAAACTTCGATCTAGTGCTTCAAAAGCATGTTTATGAGTCATGGGTGCTTCATCCCATATAATCAAGTCAGTTTGTTTAACCAGCTGTGCAACATCACTATTAGGTGGTATGAAGCACATAGAATCTTCAGTTAGGTTAATAGGAATACGAAACCTGGAATGTGCTGTCCTACCACCGGCCAATAGCAAAGAAGCGATACCACTCGAAGCAACATTCAAAACAATCTTTCTTTTACATCTTATGGATGAAGATAGAGTCTTCCATAGGAATGTTTTACCCGTTTTACCCGTACCACCGTAACCATAAACAAAAAAAAACCCTCCTTTTTTTTTTCTCAACAGATTTAATTACACAATTATAAATATTTTTTTTGTTCATCTGTTAAAGAAGAGAACTGAGAATAAAATTCTTCAACCAAACTGTTTGAGTCATAGCCCAACTCCTCACAAATAAGACGATTGTCTAATAATGATAGAAACTCATTCTCAGGATATGGCATACCTACAAAATGTCGTAGACTGCAACTATTACGCAATAAGAACTTCTCAATATCAAGCAAAGCTAAATTCTTAAGTTCGTCGTCTGAAAGGATCAAATCTGGGAAAAAAAATGTGTTAGAATGGAATATATAGAATAAAATTAACATATAAAATGAATAATTGAATATGTGGAACCATTAAAAATAGTATAACTTACATTCCTAATAATTATGAATCATTACAATTTAGTATATGTCCAAAAAATTCTAGAAAATCTATTTTAAAGTAATAATATATTAAAAAAAAGTTAAAAACCTGGACAGTTTGAATCTATTCTTCTCTTGCGTAAAATGTCATCAGACAAATAATTCCATGTTTCCTCCCACACAATGTCAGGTCTTGACAAACTGTTGGACGCTAAAAGAGTTGCAAATAAGTTTCTTAGATAAGGGCCAGAACCTGCAAAAGCCGCTTCCTTTATTGCTTCAACATATTCTGTATCATCATCCAGGAGTCCCATTGCGTAGCATGCATCCCTAAAAGATGATTGTACTTTCCCATCAACTTTAAGAATATCTTGAAATGATGTTGGTCCTTTAACCTTATTCAAAAGCATTCTCAAAAAATAAGCTTCGCCAACAGAAGCAGGAACTGAATGAATTCGACCAATTGACTTTATTCTTTGCCTAACCTCCCATTTTCGTTCTTGTGCTTTCCAAACATATTGTGAAGGGAATTGGATGTAAGTTAGTTGCCTTGCATTGGCATCAATTTTGTTGCGTTCCATCCAACCCAAAAACATAGAGGAAGCACAAGAGGGTTTATTGAGAACGTCGTCAATGTC
Source organism: Ambrosia x helenae (assembly GCA_030844895.1). Taxonomy (NCBI): domain Eukaryota; kingdom Viridiplantae; phylum Streptophyta; class Magnoliopsida; order Asterales; family Asteraceae; genus Ambrosia; species Ambrosia x helenae. The sequence goes on along the minus strand of JAUTDX010007030.1, from coordinate 980,374 downwards.
CTACGTAGGATCGAAAACAATTCTTTTTTCACCAGGTAGATGAAAAGGTAGTCTCATTACAGGAGGTGACCTGTAATGAATATCATATGAGAATATTCTCCATGAAGCCTCACACGCAGAAATATAACGACAATCATAAAATCCTTTGACTTCATCAACAACTTTGTCTTCACCGGGTACTTTCTTGCTTTCCACAAAATTAAGAGTAACTCTATCTGGACCCTTGTTAATGTATTTAAATAAATACTTAATGGATCCAGCTTGGTTACACCATTCAACGTTGATATGAGCCTGGTATCTTTTAAGAAGTGTCTTGTTATATGGAACAACATATTTGTTATCTAATTGCTCACCAGACTTTTCTACAAACGAACCATTATCTCTGCGTCTATACAATGCATAACCTTCAGTATCAATAGAAGTCTCGTTCTGGAAATTTTTTGGGAAGTTTTTTGAACATTTGTCATTGACCATACACGGACAACTCATGTTCAAAGGACCACAAGGACCGTGAATCATAAATTCACGTACAAGTTCATACAATTCTGGCTCTTCATCTTTATTCGGTATCTCTGCTGAAATGAACTTGTCAATATGGTCAACTGTAGGAAGCTTATAACCAGCAGCCATAAACAAACAAATGTGTGCGTGTGGTAATCCACGTTTTTGAAACTCAACGGTATATACAGCTGCAAAGTATTGAGACCAACCAAAAGAAAATAGATATAAAAATAAAGAAAACGCTAAGTGTTTTACCATTTTTTGCTACTTAAGCGGCAGGATGGCAAAAGGCTGCATTCATTAGAAGGTTAGAAATAAGGTTAAAATCATAAGTATGTATATAACTACACATGTATTGAAAACAAACAATTCTAAATAAAAACGCATGTCTATTATGGCAATTCGTAGAAAATCGACTAAGACTAAACAATAAAATACAAAAAACCGATATAACATCATATGATTAAATACTTATTAATTTCTACAAATCAGGAAACATTAACCAAAAAACTTGTTCAGCAGTTGAAAAAAACTGATAACATGACCAGAATGATGTATCGAGCAACTAATCAGTAGATTGGTACCCACCGGAGTACACGCAGTATATGTTCATGGCAAAACGAAAACAATACTATAAATCAGTTTCGATATGTATATTTATATAATTCATCAACTGATTAGTAGGTTACTAAAAAACAATTAATTACCATATTATACATATTTCGAAAATAGCATGATAATACAAACCATTATTTACATACATGCAAGAACAATAATTTGAAAATAAAAAATTGATCAAAACAATCAAACATGATTAATAATAAATTATCACACAACTAATTCTCCAGATTTGTTAATGATATTCATCTATATTTAACACTGATTCTTTATCTACTTAACATTAAAGATCAAACAATGATTGTTACGAAATACATATAAGTGACATTACATATCAACATACACGATTAATATAGATAGATGAGAGAATTGATAGCACATGCATCATCAAAAAATCATAGTGATAATAACAAATACATCGATTACTAACATATACCCCACATTATTAACATGATGTCTGAAAGTGTTTGATAGTATCGAAATATCATAAAAGTGAAGAAGATGAACGGTTACTTACATATTGGTAAAGTAGCTTTTTGGAAGAGCCTAGAAATATGAAAAAAGTGAAACAATGTGGGGTATCGGGTATGTATATAATGAAACAATTGATGTTGGGCTGAATCAGAATGTAAGACTAAAACAATCGGGCCTTTGTCTAATAAAAAACATTCAACCCAATAAGTAATGTAATATGTATGCTATGTAATTTATATGGGCTGGTGTTGGTAAGTTAGTGGGCCGATCCACGAATGCTTGTATTATAACAATATATTTCGGTAACAAAATTAAAATGATATACAACATTTATGTTACAATTTTTTTGTTATAATTAGATATCAATCATACAAAATTAAAACTGACTATTATGTTTGATGACTACATCCACCAATCTAGTTGTATCTATATATACTAAACATAATATTCAAATGGATGAAAACATACTTATCAATCAAGCAAACGCATTTATTAAATATTATCATCGTTATGAAACTTAATAAAAACAGTAAACCATATCATGGTATAAAGAGAAAATAACAAAGTAGAAATTGTTCAAAATTATTAAAAAAACAAAACATAAAGCAATGAAACTGGTTGACCATAAGCATAGCAAACAAATCCTCTTCATTTTGGGTTTAGGAAGACGGGAGGCTCAACGGAATTTTAAGTTACTCCATACTACCACCACTTCCAATCTTAGTTGAAGGAATTGGTGTGCTTTCATCATCAGAAATCGCGTCAATCAGTTTACGCTTAACCATTTGATACTTGGAACTGATAGAACATTGTTCTCCTTCAGCATAAACTCTCTTATCAACAGAGTTATCAGCAATGGAAATTGGCGTATCATTATCGCCTGTGTCAGATTCCTAAAGAAAAAATAGTTACAAACATATGTTGCAAATTCATCAGTGACTGTGTATGAAAGAAAAAATGAGTAAAATGTATTATTATGAAATTAAGTGTTTGTGCAAATGGTACCTTGGAAACAGAAATAACATTAGACGGCATTGCCAGGAGAGACGTGTGAAGTGATTCTGATTCAGCAGGCTGTTAAAAAAAATATGCAAAAACTTAGAAATGTAATAAAGTCTTACGTAAATAAAATTTGCTAAGTTATATGAAATGGAATTCGAATATGTACCTGTCCTACGTACAACTTTTTCTTAAGATGCGAGATAATTGTTGGATCATCAGTTATCTTAGTTACACCATAAACATCATATTTGTTGTTTAAATTGAACCCAGAGACAAAGATCTTAAAAGCAAACTCTCTGTCTAACAAAGTCTTAATCTCTTCAGGATATTCAACTGTATCACCAACCTATATAAAAGGAATAACCAAATACATAAATATTACAAAACTATAATTAAGGAATTATTAAAAATAATTTTGTATTTAAAATTTAGTTACAAATATGGAATACCGTATTCAAATCAAGCAATTCAGAAGCACTTTTACTAATAAGTTGTGCAACGTCACGATGAAACAACGTAAGAGATACAGCACCATTAATGTCTTGCACACGAACCTGAATTTTAAACCTAGAAAAAAAAATTAAAAAAAAACAACAAAAATTTATAACTAAGTTGGGTTGAAATCAAACTATATTTGTGTAAATTAAAATTGATGTTACAAATATATCCGACCTTGGTGTAGGCTCAACTTTTTTGGCACTACAACTAACATTCAAACACTCGTAAACCTTTTCTTCCTCAAAATCTGAACTTCCTTCACCAACCTGTTTGATTATATAATCAATACTACATTTTCTGGTGCATTTGGGGCATCCCATGTAGTACCAGCCAATTTCGGTGAACAGGTCTTTAATAGTACCCAATAATACCAGAGCCTGCTCCTGTATGAATATTATAATTTGTTACCGAAATAAGATAGTATATGGTATACAATGGATATTAATATTAAATAAAAATTAAAATTTTAACCTCATTACAATTTTTTATATTTAATTATAAATATCGTATTTAAGTATCAACATTATACTTACCTCTTGAATCTCACAAATGTCGCCAATGTTACTAAAAGGAGTGTTATGGACAAATTCATCTTCATCAGAACAGAACATAGAAGTTCCATATGGTCGATGAGAAGAGGAAGGATTATCAGCGATTTTCTTACCCAACCTGATGAAAATAATTACATACATACACATTACATATTTATTAATACTTTTTATAAAGGTTTTGTAATTCGTATTGAAAAACGTAATAGTACATACCCTTTTTTGTACAGCTTTATATCTTCAATATCTCCATTGATGAACAGTCGACTAACTCGATCTCCAAAAGAGTTAGAAACATACGGTTTTCCTATATAAAAAAAACATTAGGAAAAAATAATTTGAACTATTTAATAATAATAAAATTTAGAAGTTCAGCGTTAATTTATAATGCAAAATATAATGTAGCTATAAATATAAATATAAGTATATATATTTATTGACATTATACAACCATTATAAAACTTCAAACGGCCAAACTGCATTATTATTATAAATTCTTTCTCCGTTTGATTAGTTGCAACATATTTAGACATCTCCATTGCATAACTATCCCACAACGTTAAATAGATGCGCAAGCCCCTTCAAAAAAATACAAATTATTTTAGTTAAAAATAAATAAATAATTTATAAAGCTACGTAATTTTTTTTTGTATATAAAATGCAAACAAAAAAAATAAATAAATAAAGAATACATACTCGATATCTTGAATTTCCATTGTTAACCTCTTCTTATCAGCGACAACCTTTTTATCTTTATCATCATTGTTGAAGAACTTGTTAACATGTCCTATAACATCTAAGATCAAGTATAAAATAAACATTAATGAAACATAACTTATAAAACTATTATTATGGTTTGGTTGTGATGAAAAAAAGACTATTAGAACGAAATATACCTATTGTAACATATTCATCAACCTCCCTATCCAGAATTCTTTGAAAGGGCACAAAAGAGAAACCAAAATCTGGACCTTGGAAACCATTATATTCGGAAACTTGAGTATTCATATTGAAGCAGAGTTTGTTTGCGTTTGGAGCATACTTGTATTTAGAGGAATTGACCCCAACTCCTGGATTTCTTATAATAAGAGAAGAATTTTCAGTCAGAAACCTCTCAAATCTATAAAACAACCGCTTAAATACATTCGCTTGAATCCTGTCACCCTGTTAATTATAAAAAAAAAATAAGAAAACACTTTAAATTTCATAACGTAAGAAAATAAGAAAATTCATATACATTAAAATTAAAACATCACAACTAAAAAAAAAGTTATGAAATTAAAAAATAATAGGATATAAAAAAAACGTGTTGTTGAGTTTTACATTTTCATCACATAGGATCATTTCAATTGAGTACACATCATTAGGATTGCGACGATCGGGTAGACGCCAAACCCGAATAATCTTTAGCTTTAACGCCACACCGTTTCGGTTTACATGAACTTGGTTAACCATGGTAAACTCATTTGCATCTACAGCAGCCATTGATCTTGTTAACTGGAAAAAAATAATGTAAAAACCAATAGATGATTTCAATAACACAAATTGTAGACAACATAAAAATATTGAAACTTATTTTATGGTTCACTTTTAAGTTTCAAATGTATTGTAGCATAAATGTCTGGAGTGATCACTCCAGAATGTATGCAAAACATCAGCATAGTCGATTGTTTCATTACCATCTTCTGGTATTCAGCAATTGTCTTTGAATTTTGTTGGGCCAACCATTCATCCGGGTCAACCGAAGAAAGGTTGTCCTGTGCCTTTTTTCCTCCATTTATTCCCCCTTTTGTTGGGTGGAATTGGAATGTTGAGGTTTGTTGCCTCTGGGCCACATTCTTGGTAATTGTGTTTGGCGTTACGTCTTGAATTTCCTCGTTGACTGTGGCCTCGACATCAATGTTGTTGTTTCCATCCTTTGAGAAAGCCATCGTGCTAGTTTGAAAGATTGGTTTAACCGTATGGGATGGCGCCAATGAAGAAACAAATAGTCCCACCTCCGGTTAGGGATAGTAAGATTATAAGTTACTACAGAGTTGATCCTTCACTAACAGCTACGGCTTGGGATACCTGCAAATAAGAGTGAAAGTATGGGTGTGGAGACGACTACTCGAGGTAGTCGTTTATAACAAAAACGGGGTGAATGGGGATACTATCAAGCGTGATAGCTCTCCAGGTCAGTAGAAAGTGTCCTCTCCTATTGGGGGTGTGACCCCTTTTATAGGAGAGTCCGTATGCCACCATTACCCAAGTCCTAACCGTGGTTAGGTTGTCTCCATCACCCTTAATTATGTTAATAAGGTGATAAATGGAAAGCTAGATTAAAGGAAACAGTGGAATCGAGTACCGCCTTAACTGGTGTAGTTACGTGATTCATGCATGGCTATTGACCATGCATGATATTCGCCTTGAACGGTCCTTGACTATTGACTGTGCATTTAATGAGCTTTGACCAGATTCTGCGCATGGCTTTCTTCCGCGCGCCAGCGTTGTGCCGGGTTTGGGTATGCGGAATTGTATATTCAGTACCCAATCCCATCAGTTAATAACAATAACAAATCAAAATCAAAATAAATAATGTTTATGTATTTAAAGATGAGAAACAGAAATTAACCTAATAATATATCTTTGCGATTACTCAAGGTGCATTCAACGTGTCTTATTACAATCGTATGTCAAGACGGTTTGGCTTGTTTATATAGTTATTCAATCAATTCAATAATAAGAAATGGATGAAAAAGTGGAGGTTAATTAGCATTCGAATTAGCATTGTTATTATTGTTATAACATTATGGTCAAAGTCAAGAATTCAATAACATAACTGACGCATGTCAAGCATTATAGTTAGTTGTGATTTTTTTTGATATATTCAATGTTATTTAACAAAATGTTCTTCATATGTTATGTCAAACATTATATACGTATTCAATCAATTCAATAATAAGAAATGGATGAAAGAGTGGAGGGTAATTAGCATCCGAATTAGTTATAACATTATGTATTGATTGAATTTAGTCAAAGTTAAGCATTGAAACTATCAATTTCGACTTACCATTCGAAATAGCATTGTTATTATTGTTATAACATTATGTATTGATTGAATTTAGTCAACGTCAAGGATTCCTTGATTAACTGGCGTATGTCAGGCATTATATAGGTATTCATATAGGTATTCAATCAATTCAATAATACGAAATGGATGAAAGAGTGGAGGGTAATATGCATCCGAATTAAAATTGTTATTATTGTTAAAACATTACGTATTGATTGAATATAGTCAAAGTCAAGCATTCAATAACATAACTGCCGCATGTCAAGCATTAAAGTTAGTTGTGATTTTTTTTATCTATTCAATGTTATTTAACAAAATGTTCTTCATATGTTATGTCAAGCATTATATAGGTATTCAATTAATTCAATAATAAGAAATGGATGAAAGAGTGGAGGTAATTAGCATCCGAATTAGCATTGTTATTATTGTTATAACATTATGAATTGATTGAATTTAGTCAAAGTTAAGCATTGAAACCATCAATTTCGCCTTAGCATTTGAATTAGCATTGTTATTATTGTTATAACATTATGTATTGATTGAAATTAGTCAACGTCAAGCATTCATTGATTAAGTTGCGTATGTCAAGCATTATATAGGTATTCATATAGGTATTCAATCAATTCAATATTATTGAAATGGATGAAAGAGTGGGGGGTAATATGCATCCGAATTAAAATTGTTATTATTGTGAAAACATTATGTATTGAATGAATATAGTCAAAGTCAAGCATTCAATAACATAAATGCCGGCTGTGAAGCATTAAAGTTAGTTGTGATTTTTTTATCTATTCAATGTTATTTAACAAAATGTTCTCCATATGTTATGTCAAACATTATATAGGTATTCAATTAATTCAATAATAAGAAATGGATGAAAGAGTGGAGGGTAATTAGCATCCGAATTAGCATTGTTATTATTGTTATAACATTATGTATTGATTGAATTTAGTCAAAATTAAGCATTGAAACCATCAATACATCAATAAAAATCGCCTTAACATTTATAGCATAGTCAAAGGTGACATCCCATCAATAACTTCTTGTGTGTCAATCTTGGTAACAAAAAGCCTACGTTTGTCCGAACACCATTTGAAGAGGCAGTAGTCCCCAATAGAAATACCTTCTGATTCACGCAAGACATCCCATCCAATGACAGTAAACCTTAACAAAACAATCAACAATACAAAAATATATAAAAGGTAAAGCAATTTTCGTAATCTAAGATGAATGAAAACGTAGATGCTCAAAATGCAAAAACACAAACCTAGGGACTTGATAATGAACACCTACATGCACCTACATGATCCAGTCCCTAGGTTTGTGTTTTTGCACTTGTTACAATATTTAAACAACAAATATGATGTTTATGTTACAATCTTTTAGTTTTAATTAGATATGAATCATACAAAAATAAAACTGAAAATTATGTTTGATGAGTACATCCACCAATCTAGTTGTATCTATATATACTCAACATAATATTCAAATGGATGAAAACATACTTATCAATCAAGCAAACGCATTTATTAAATATTATGATCGTTATGAAACTTAATAAAAAGAGGAAACCATATCATGGTATAAAGAGAAAATAACAAAGTAGAAATTGTTCAAAATTATTAAAAAAACAAAACATAAAGCAATGAAACTGGTTGACCATAAGCATAGAAAACAAATCCTCTTCATTTTGGGTTTAGGAAGACGAGAGGCTCAACGTAATTTTAAGTTACTCCATACTACCACCACTTCCAATCTTAGTTGAAGGAATTGGTGTGCTTTCATCATCAGAGATCGCGTCAATCAGTTTACGCTTAACCATTTGATACTTGGAACTGATAGAACATTGTTCTCCTTCAGCATAAACTTTCTTATCAACAATGGAAATTGGCGTATCATTATCGCCTGTGTCAGATTCCTAAACAAAAAATAGTTACAAACATATGTATCAGAATCATCAGTGATTGTGTATGAAAGAAAAAATGAGTAAAATGTATTACTATGAATATAAATGTTTGTGCAAATGGTACCTTGGAAACAGAAATAACATTAGACGACATTGCCATGAGAGACGTGTGAAGTGATTCTGATTCAGCAGGCTGTTAAAAAAAATATGCAAAAACTTAGAAATGTAATAAAGTCTTACATAAATAAAATTTGCTAAGTTATGTGAAATGGAATTCGAATATGTACCTGTCCTACATACAACTTTTTCTTAAGATGCGAGATAATTGTTGGATCATCAGTTATCTTAGTTACACCATAAACATCATATTTGTTGTTTAAATTGAACCCAGAGACAAAGATTTTAAAAGCAAACTCTCTGTCTAACAAAGTCTTAATCTCTTCAGGATATTCAACTGTATCACCAACCTATATATAAGGAATAACCAAATACATAATTATTACAAAACTATAATTAAGGAATTATTAAAAATAATTTTATACTTAAAATGTAGTTAAAAATATGGAATACCGTATTCAACTCAAGCAATTCAGAAGCACTTTTACTAATAAGTTGTGCAACGTCACGATGAAACAACGTAAGCGATACAGCAGCATTAACGTCTTGCACACGAACCTGAATTTTAAACCTAGAAAAAAAATTTGAAAAAAAAAACAACAAAAATTTATAACTAAGTTGGGTTGAAATGAAAGTATATTTGTGAAAATTATAATAGATGTTAAAAATATATCCGACCTTGGTGTAGGCTCAACTTTTTTGGCACTACAACTATCATTCAAACACTCGTAAACCTTTTCTTCCTCAAAATCTGAACTTCCTTCACCAACCTGCTTGATTATATAATCAATACTACATTTTCTGGTGCATTTGGGGCATCCCATGTAGTACCAGCCAATTTCGGTAAACAGGTCTTTAATAGTACCCAATAATACCAAAGCATGCGCCTGTATGAATATTATAGTTTGTTACCAAAATAAGATAGTATATGGTATACATTGGAAATTAATATTAAATAAAAATTAAAATTTTAACCTCATTACAATTTTTTATATTTAATTATAAATATCGTATTTAAGTATGAACATTATACTTACCTCTTGAATCTCACAAATGTCGCCAATGTTACTAAAAGGAGTGTTATGGACAAATTCATCTTCATCAGAGCAAAACATAGAAGTTCCATATGGTTGATGAGAAGAGGAAGGATTATCAGCGATTTTCTTACCCAACCTGATAAAAATAATTTAATCAATACACATTACATATTTATTGAGACTGTTTATAAAGGTTGTGTAATTCGTATTGAAAAACGTAATAGTACATACCCTTTTTTGTACAGCTTTATATCTTCAATATCTCCATTTATGAACAGTCGACTAACGTGATCTCCAAAAGAGTTAGAAACATACGGTTTTTCCTATAAAAAAAATTAGGAAAAAATATTTTATTTATTTAATAAAAAGAAAATTTAGAAGTTAGAACTTAATTTATAATGCAAAATATAATGTATGTATAAATATAAATATAACTATATATATTTATTAACATTATACAACAATTATAAAACTTCAAACGGCCAAACTGCATTATTATTATAAATTCTTTCTCTGTTTGATGAGTTGCAACATATTTAGACATCTCCATGGCATAACTATCCCACGACGTTAAATAGATGCGCAAGCCCCTTCAAAAAAGTACAAATTATTTTAGTAAAAAATAAATAAACAATTTATAAAGGTACGTAATTTTTTTATATATAAAATGCAAAAAAAAAAACAAAAAAAAAATAAATAAAGAATACATACTCGATATCTTGAATTTCCATTGTTAACCTCTTTTTATCAGCGACAACCTTTTTTTCTTTATCATCATTGCTGAAGAACTTGTTAACATGTCCAATAACATCTAAGATCAATTATAAAATAAACATTAATGAAAGATAACTTATAAAACTATTATTATTGTTTGGTTGTGATAAAAAAAAACTTTAGAACGAAAATATACCTATTGTAACATATTCATCAACCTCCTTATCCAGAATTCTTTGAAAAGGCACAAAAGAGAAACCAAAATCTGGACCTTGGAAACCATGATATTCGGAAACTTGAGTATTCATATTCAAGCAGAGTTTGTTTGGGTTTGGAGCATACTTGTATTTAGAGGAATTGACCCCAACTCCTGGATTTCTTATAATAAGAGAAGAATTTTCAATCAGAAACCTCTCGAATTTAAAAAACAACCGCTTAAATACATTCGCTTGAATCCTGTCACCCTGTTGATTATAAAAAAAAATAAGATAATTGATATACATTAAAATTAAAAGCATCACAATTAAAAAAAAGTTATGAAATTTAAAAATAATAGGATATAAAAAAACGTGTTGTTAACTTTTACATTTTCATCACATAGGATCATTTCAATTGAGTACACATCATTAGGATTGCGACGATCGGGTAGACGCCAAACCCGAATAATCTTTAGCTTTAACGCCACACTGTTTCGGTTTACATGAATTTGGTTAACCATTGTAAACTCATTTGCATCTACAGCAGCCATTGATCTTGTTAACTGGGAAAAAATGATGTAAAAACCAAAAGATGACTTCAATAAAACAACAAATCAAAATCAAAATAACTAATGTTTAAGTAATTAAATATGAGAAACAGAAATTAACCTAACAATATATCTTTGTGATTACTCAAAGTGGTTCCAACGTGTCTTATTACAATCGTATGTGAATTGGTTTGACTTGTTTATATAGTTATTGAATTTACCGAATAATAAGAAATGGATGAAATGGTGGGCGGTTAATTAGCATTTGAATTAGCATTGTTTTAAAGGTTATAACATTATGTATTGATTGAATTTAGTCAAGGTCAATCATTTATTGATTAAATGGCGTATGTCAAGCATTATATAGGTATTGATGTAGGAATTAAATAAATTCAATAATAACAAATAGATTAAAGAGTGGAGGGTAATTAGGAACCGAATTACGATTGTTATTATTGTTATAACTTTATGTACTGATTGAATTTAGTCAAAGTCAAGTAGTCAAAGCAAAACAGCCGTATGTTAAGCACCCCCACTCTCTCTCTAGAACCCCTCTCTCTCTCTAAAAACCCTCTCTCTCTCTAAAACCACACACCTCTCTCGAAAAACCATCTTCTCCGTCGTCTCCGGCTCCACTGTGTGGTCGTCTCCGGTCGTCTCCATCGTCTCCGGCAAGTCTCCGGCTCTCTCTCTCTCTCTAAACACCTCTCTCTCTCTCTCTCTCTCTCTCTCTCTCTCTCTCTCTTAAACACCTCTCTCTCTCTCTCTCTCTCTCTCTCTCTTAACGTTCAAAAATGCATTGGAAAGTGGGACGGGGAGAACGGGAAGATCACCCCGAGCTCACCGAAGGCAAAGCGGGGGGGGGGGGGGGGCGGTGTTTCCCTTCGGGGAAGCATCCAGATCAGCATTCCCGATCTCTTTCCCGAGCCACACCCATAGTCTAAGTCAACAAGAATGAGTGAACCTCTGAATAACAACTCCTCTCATTTTCGTGTGTGATAATTTATACGCTAATTATACTTGTCAAGCGAGAATTTAGCAACGATCATCATAGGTCCAAGTAACCACTTAATTTTCATTTTTCTAGAAAGATTTATGTATATTAGGTATAACAGTGTAAAATTTTCCCCAAAATTTTAATACATAAAAAACCCTTATATATATATATATTTTATTACACCTTTATCATTAATATTATACAAATGTGCCTAAGTCTTTATTTATCCTAACTCACAACTTATATACATACATAAATGTATATAAATAATAATAATAATAATATGATTCTAAATTCTTTTTTCACATACAAGATTTTTTTATTTATTTAAATAAAGCCTTGAGTCAAATAGTCAAAGTCCTAGTCAAAGTCTTAGTCAAACAGTCAAAGTCTTAGTCAAATAGTCAATTCATCATAAAACCTTACTTTATGGTGTTGACCAATTTTAATGGCTAATTGAATCCAAAACTAGTATAAAAACCCACCTATGACCCATTATACTTTGCACCTCTAAATAAATTGTTTCAATCCGATTAAACTTTCCCTCATAGATTTCTTCTATAGTCTATTACTTCTACAATTGAAGCTTTGATTATAAGCTCTTGTAATTGGCAACTTTGGGGCTACACATATTCTATTTCTCGAGACTTAATACTTTGCTAAGGTGAGTTTACGTAACCATGTTTATGCGATTCTTTATACTTGCAACAATTATTTAAGCAATTCAACATGCATGTCTAGTAGTAAACTTTATTGCCTCATGAATTAGTCAACAGTTTCAACGAGTTTCAACGAGTTTCAACATTTACATAATCATTAGCTATGGCCAAGCCGGCGATACTCAATAATAGATCTATTGGATTGACAACCCCACCCGGATACGTGTACCTCCTACATAGGTAACGTGGGTGATTGTTATCGTTCAACATATTACTAAGGTGAACCGTAGATGACGGGATGGACCTAAACTAGTCGGAGGTTTGATTATGTCAACATATTATACTATTCATGTAGACTTAAATTTACGATAGACATACGAATTGCTAAACTTTTATACTTAAACTATATGCTTAACATGGATTATGTATTCTCACCAACTTCTAGTTGACCCCCCCCCCCCATTTTTCCAAACTCAACAGGAAATACTGATGCATGAAGTCTAGAGCTAGCATGAGGAGATATTTGAAGTTTTAAGCTTTGTTTGATTATTTGATGTAGACTTTAATGTAATTCAATATTGTAATGTAATAAAGGATTATTTAAACATATGTATTATCATGAGCTACTGAACAATCATCAATACGTGACATCCCGATGTTTCCGCCATCGGTTGGGGTGTTACAGATTGGTATCAGAGCCATGGTTATAGGGAATTAGGTTATTAGAAAAAAAAAATAATCTAGTCTATAACCATAGGATTTTAATCAGTACTTGCTCCTTTTACTTGCAACTTTTACTTGCTATTCTCTATCTCACTCCTACTTCTTATCCCTACTTCAACCCCTACAAGAAGATTGCTCTCCATCACAAGATCTACTCTTAGACTAATAGGACAATCCTCAGGTTTAGCCTGAACCACCTTGAGATCTCGTCGAAGTTCTAGATTTTAATAACGAACACGTGCAATCTGGAAGGGTGAACGCCTGTATTCTGAGTTTTCTGTCTAGGACTGGCATTGCGCATATATCCCAATCAGACGAGGGACCCGGATGCCTACCTGGGAATTCTCGGGATGAGTGTTCACTTATAGGCTAAAGCATGTCTTCACTATGTTATTAGAATCTAGAAGTTTTGATAAGTCAACGTTTTCGTTTATTCGTTTTAATTAATGAATAAATGATTACACTCACCTTCCTTAAACTAAGCTCAAAAATCTCAAAATTTTACAGCTTAAATCAATCTCATTTCATAACCATCCATGGATTTCACAATCACACTTCACCTTACCATCTTAGCCACTTTTTAAATATTCAACACCCTACTCAAATCATATAATCTCCATACTATAAAATAAACTCTTTATCAACTATCTTCACATTCACTATCTCTCACAACTTTGATTCTGCTTCAAGAATTTTTCATCATCCTCTCAAGAACTAAATTCATATCCTTCACCTTCTCACACATGAGCTAGTTACCCATGATAACCAAACTATTGAAACTTGATTGTGTGTTGCATCAAACATAATCCTTAGTTATACATGAGGATTCGACTATTTGCCTTATTTGAACATTTGAAACTAGAATTCATGGAATATAAGCTATTTACTATAGACACACCTAGAGTCATTAACCTTATCTAGGGCAACTCTATTACAACTCGTATGCTATACTTGATACTTGATTGCTTACATGTACATATTATCAATTTGCAATTCATGTGTGTAATAATTGGTACACTTAATCAAACAACTGATAGAGGATGAAGTACTTGCTCAACAGTTAGTAGAGTACAAAATAACCTACTCAACGATTGGTAGAGGTCATCATGCCTGCTCAACAGTCGGTAGAGGCCCTACAACCTGCTCAACGACTGGTAGAGGCTATCATACCTGCTCAACAATCGGTAGAGGTTCCTACTCACTGACTGGTAGAAGTCTTTTTCCTGCTCAACAGTTGGACTCATTTTTAGATACATGGTTAATCATATTATTTTACATGTGTGTCTAGAGTTATAGAAGGACACAAAACCCTAATGTAAGGTAAATTGGTGATTGCGGTCCGGAACGTAATCATGAATTTACAGGTACGTTAAGGTAGTGTGAAATTCTATCAAGGTTTTCGGTAGTTGACCAATTATAAACCTTAGTTATCTGGTAGTTCATTTAGTCTTTCAATAGTCCATCAACTCATTCCTTTTAGGACTCCTAAAACTTAAGATTCTTATTCTCCTTGCTATTTCAGATGAACCTAATCCAACCCTTAAAAGTCACACATATCAAAACTCTTACCCAAATTATTCGAAACAGTTTATTCTATTACCTATAAATTTATGTCATGCCTTAACTCGAAACTTCCCAAACCACCCTTGTCCTAATTTCTACCCAATCACCTTCAACCCTGTGTTTTCAATAAACTTCGGGACGAAGTTTCCAAAAGTAGGGGAGACTGTAACAGTGCAAAATTTTCCCCAAAATTTTAATACATAAAAAACCCTTATATATATATATATATATATATATATATATATATTTTATTACACCTTTATCATTAATATTATACAAATGTGCCTAAGTCTTTATTTATCCTAACTCACAACTTATATACATACATAAATGTATATAAATAATAATAATAATAATATGATTCTAAATTCTTTTTTCACATACAAGATTTTTTTTTTTATTTAAATAAAGCCTTGAGTCAAATAGTAAAAGTCCTAGTCAAAGTCTTAGTCAAACAGTCAAAGTCTTAGTCAAATAGTCAATTCATCATAAAACCTTACTTTATGGTGTTGACCAATTTTAATGGCTAATTGAATCCAAAACTAGTATAAAAACCCACCTATGACCCATTATACTTTGCACCTCTAAATCAATTGTTTCAATCCGATTAAACTTTCCCTCATAGCTTTCTTCTATAGTCTATTACTTCTACAATTGAAGCTTTGATTATAAGCTCTTGTAATTGGCAACTTTGAGGCTACACATATTCTATTTCTCGAGACTTAATACTTTGCTAAGGTGAGTTTACGTAACCATGTTTATGCGATTCTTTATACTTGCAACAATTATTTAAGCAATTCAACATGCATGTCTAGTAGTAAACTTTATTGCCTCATGAATTAGTCAACAGTTTCAACGAGTTTCAACGAGTTTCAACATTTACATAATCATTAGCTATGGCCAAGCCGGCGATACTCAATAATAGATCTATTGGATTGACAACCCCACCCGGATACGTGTACCTCCTACATAGGT
Organism: Ambrosia x helenae; assembly: GCA_030844895.1. NCBI lineage: Eukaryota > Viridiplantae > Streptophyta > Magnoliopsida > Asterales > Asteraceae > Ambrosia > Ambrosia x helenae. Next base: position 964,245 of record JAUTDX010007030.1, on the reverse strand, counting down.
AACGTGGGTGATTGTTATCGTTCAACATATTACTAAGGTGAACCGTAGATGACGGGATGGACCTAAACTAGTCGGAGGTTTGATTATGTCAACATATTATACTATTCATGTAGACTTAAATTTACGATAGACATACGAATTGCTAAACTTTTATACTTAAACTATATGCTTAACATGGATTATGTATTCTCACCAACTTCTAGTTGACCCCCCCCCCCCCCCATTTTTCCAAACTCAACAGGAAATACTGATGCATGAAGTCTAGAGCTAGCATGAGGAGATATTTGAAGTTTTAAGCTTTGTTTGATTATTTGATATAGACTTTAATGTAATTCAATATTGTAATGTAATAAAGGATTATTTAAACATATGTATTATCATGAGCTACTGAACAATCATCAATACGTGACATCCCGATGTTTCCGCCATCGGTTGGGGTGTTACATTAGGAACCAAGGGTCAAGTTATTCTACACAAGGTAATAAAAATGAGAAGGGTGAGAAGGATACAAAAAACACAATAAATCATGAAATATGACACAATGAGCCACAAAATATAACACAGTGCCAAAAAATATAACACAATGCTGAAGAAAAAAGACACAATCAATTGAAAAAATGACACAATGATGAAAATAAGAAAAAGACACAATGGTACATGAAAGACACAATGATATAACGCATATTCTAAAAACCACAAGCTAAAACCTCAAAAAAACGAAGACCTAAAAACTCACGTTGTAGGGTTCGATAAAACGGTTCCAATGCCGCTTGAATGAGTTCAATCGGAGTCCGTTTGATACCCTTCCTATGACTTCCTATTTTTCTTTCACTGTGTACTAGGTTTGAGACCCGTGGGGACCCACGGTGCAAACCATAGTAAATAAAAAAATTATATGAAACTAAGAGTTGTATTGTTCAAGTTTAGTGGCTACAAACGTAAAGTGTTAAAAATAACGGTTAGCCTGAAATTTTTTTCTTATATAAACGTCATGCGTTGATATTAAATGAGTATTAAAAGTAAAACTAACATATAACTATGGTTTTCATGTCAAAGTGGATATTTTTTATAAGCCCTCAGTAACGTTAGTAATGAAAACCGATTACCTATTATGATCAGTACTAAACCAAAGTATAAAGTTTTGAAAAAAATAACAAAGGTATGAATACATTATGTTTTTGTAAATGACTTTTTATCATATTTTTATTTTTAATGTAATTGTAATTAGTACATAACTTGGTTTATTGACAAAATGCAACGCACTGTTCAAAGCACACAAAAAAAGTTTAAAATAATACTTTATTATTGAAGTTGTATATACATAACGTCAATAAAGATAATTAAAAAATTGCATAAAAATTACTCACATTATTCATAAATCCTGAAAGACTTCTTTGTACACAACGTTTGATGTTTTGTTCGTCAATTCACCATTTTCATCTACTATAACAATCTTAAGTCCATCTCTACTTCTGACCCTTGAAAGCGCAACATACAACTGCCCGTGTGAAAAAACTGGATCCTTCAAATACAACCCAACTCTGGATAAGGATTGTCCTTGACTTTTGTTTATTGTCATTGCGAAAGAAACAGCAAGTGGAAATTGCCTTCTGTTAAATTTAAAAGGAATTTTCTTATCTGAGGGGGATAAAGTAATTCTTGGAATAAAATTTCGCATTCCAATGTTACTTCCTGATATGATTTTCGCTTCAATGACACGTTTTCTCATTTTAACAACTTGTAACCTTGTCCCGTTGCACAAACCACTTTTCTGATCAATGTTTCTGAGTAACATTACGGGAACGCCAACTTTCAAAACCAAACGATGGTTTGGTATTCGAGAAAACTTAAGACCATTAAGGACATCAGGAGAAACTAATCTTTCATCAACCTGTTTGTTCACATCTTCAGACTGGCAAACACTATCCGAACTTAGATACTCAACTTCGTCACCGGGAAACATTGAAAGTAATATATCATTAATTTCATGAACAACTTCATTCTTCGGTTCCAATATAGCTCGATCTTGAAAATAAGTCGGAATGTGGATGTTATCCAAAAGTGAAGGATAAACAAAGGCTATCAAATCAGAAACAGGATCCGAAGATTGAGAAATAAGTAAGTCATCAGGTATCAAAATAACATCTTGATCATCACTTATTGTATCAACCTTTCCTTCTCCTATGTCCAGAAGCCAAGATGCAAACTTTTTAGTTTCCTCAATATCAGAACTGCAGCTTCCAGAAAGCAACCGCATATTTTTTGTTAACTCTAAAACAGTGCATTTGTGCCAAATGTATGATGAACTTAAAGAGGCATTAACAATGTCATGTTTATCTGTTTCTTCATTAAGGTCACCAATTATCAATCCAGCAACTTCAGAAACCGTGGGTAGGTTGTAGGTTCTACCATCTTCTTTCCTCATTCCGTTTAATCGAAGCTTGACTTGTGCATCAGGGTTCTTCTGAAAACAATCTCTCGCCATTCTATAAGATTTCACCAAGGAGTTTTTGGCATCCAACATTTTTTTCAATTCCTTTACAATTTGAAATTCAAGGGCCTTTTCTGATGAGTATTCCTCATCTGCATCACTATAAATAAAATGAATACATTAGAATCGAAAGTACTTAAAAATCCTTAAAGTTTTCTACAAAAGACAATAAAAAAATAACATACCCAACAACATTGATTCTATTCGAAACTTCATTTTCAGTATCATATATGTATAGCTGAGAGAATACTGGATTTTGTCCACGTGATGGTAAAAGATTTCCCAAAGCATGGTAGTTCTCACCACTTATACGATAGATGAATGGAGCATTACCATGATTTATAGACCTATCAATTTTTCCACCCATGGATGTAAATGCAAACATAGAGTTGAATCGTCTTATGTTCTTTAAAAAGAATTTGCTTTTAGAATCAACTCCATTAAAATACTCTTTATAACTGTGTGGCGCCTCCTTAAAAGGAGGAAGCATAACTTTTCCGTAACCACAACACAGAGAGAAATTTTTTTTAGTATTACTTCTATTAAGTCCTCTAGTAGATTCACAGCTCCACAGTCTAGCATTACAATCTTCACAAGTGACATTCTGATCACCATGGTCCAAGTAAGCTAAAAAAAGATATTCAAATTTATTAAATGTACCATATTTCTAAACATGAAGTCTGCAAGTTATTGAAAGTATCGAAATATCTTAAAAGTGAAGAAGATCAAGGGTTACTTACATATTGGTAAAGTAGTTTTTTGGGAGAACCGAAAAATATGAAAAAGTGAAACAATTATCAATTAGGTAGGTATATAATGAAACCAATTGTTGTTGGGCTGAATCAGACATTAAGAGTAAAACAATCGGGCCTATGGCTAATAATAAACATTCAACCCAATAAGTTATGTAATATGTATGTTATGTATTTTATATGGGATTGTTTTAGTAACATATTGGGCCGATCCATTTTTCCTTGTATCACAACAATATATTTCGGTAAAAAAATTGAAACGATTTACAACATTTGTGTTACAATCTTTTAGTTTTAATTAGATATGAATCATACAAAAATAAAACTGAAAATTATGTTTGATGAGTACATCCACCAATCTAGTTGTATCTATATATACTCAACATAATATTCAAATGGATGAAAACATACTTATCAATCAAGCAAACGCATTTATTAAATATTATGATCGTTATGAAACTTAATAAAAAGAGGAAACCATATCATGGTATAAAGAGAAAATAACAAAGTAGAAATTGTTCAAAATTATTAAAAAAACAAAACATAAAGCAATGAAACTGGTTGACCATAAGCATAGAAAACAAATCCTCTTCATTTTGGGTTTAGGAAGACGAGAGGCTCAACGTAATTTTAAGTTACTCCATACTACCACCACTTCCAATCTTAGTTGAAGGAATTGGTGTGCTTTCATCATCAGAGATCGCGTCAATCAGTTTACGCTTAACCATTTGATACTTGGAACTGATAGAACATTGTTCTCCTTCAGCATAAACTTTCTTATCAACAATGGAAATTGGCGTATCATTATCGCCTGTGTCAGATTCCTAAACAAAAAATAGTTACAAACATATGTATCAGAATCATCAGTGATTGTGTATGAAAGAAAAAATGAGTAAAATGTATTACTATGAATATAAGTGTTTGTGCAAATGGTACCTTGGAAACAGAAATAACATTAGACGGCATTGCCATGAGAGACGTGTGAAGTGATTCTGATTCAGCAGGCTGTTAAAAAAAATATGCAAAAACTTAGAAATGTAATAAAGTCTTACATAAATAAAATTTGCTAAGTTATGTGAAATGGAATTCGAATATGTACCTGTCCTACATACAACTTTTTCTTAAGATGCGAGATAATTGTTGGATCATCAGTTATCTTAGTTACACCATAAACATCATATTTGTTGTTTAAATTGAACCCAGAGACAAAGATTTTAAAAGCAAACTCTCTGTCTAACAAAGTCTTAATCTCTTCAGGATATTCAACTGTATCACCAACCTATATATAAGGAATAACCAAATACATAATTATTACAAAACTATAATTAAGGAATTATTAAAAATAATTTTATACTTAAAATGTAGTTAAAAATATGGAATACCGTATTCAACTCAAGCAATTCAGAAGCACTTTTACTAATAAGTTGTGCAACGTCACGATGAAACAACGTAAGCGATACAGCAGCATTAACGTCTTGCACACGAACCTGAATTTTAAACCTAGAAAAAAAATTTGAAAAAAAAAACAACAAAAATTTATAACTAAGTTGGGTTGAAATGAAAGTATATTTGTGAAAATTATAATAGATGTTAAAAATATATCCGACCTTGGTGTAGGCTCAACTTTTTTGGCACTACAACTATCATTCAAACACTCGTAAACCTTTTCTTCCTCAAAATCTGAACTTCCTTCACCAACCTGCTTGATTATATAATCAATACTACATTTTCTGGTGCATTTGGGGCATCCCATGTAGTACCAGCCAATTTCGGTAAACAGGTCTTTAATAGTACCCAATAATACCAAAGCATGCGCCTGTATGAATATTATAGTTTGTTACCAAAATAAGATAGTATATGGTATACATTGGAAATTAATATTAAATAAAAATTAAAATTTTAACCTCATTACAATTTTTTATATTTAATTATAAATATCGTATTTAAGTATGAACATTATACTTACCTCTTGAATCTCACAAATGTCGCCAATGTTACTAAAAGGAGTGTTATGGACAAATTCATCTTCATCAGAGCAAAACATAGAAGTTCCATATGGTTGATGAGAAGAGGAAGGATTATCAGCGATTTTCTTACCCAACCTGATAAAAATAATTTAATCAATACACATTACATATTTATTGAGACTGTTTATAAAGGTTGTGTAATTCGTATTGAAAAACGTAATAGTACATACCCTTTTTTGTACAGCTTTATATCTTCAATATCTCCATTTATGAACAGTCGACTAACGTGATCTCCAAAAGAGTTAGAAACATACGGTTTTCCTATAAAAAAATTAGGAAAAAATATTTTATTTATTTAATAAAAAGAAAATTTAGAAGTTAGAACTTAATTTATAATGCAAAATATAATGTATGTATAAATATAAATATAACTATATATATTTATTAACATTATACAACCATTATAAAACTTCAAACGGCCAAACTGCATTATTATTATAAATTCTTTCTCTGTTTGATGAGTTGCAACATATTTAGACATCTCTATGGCATAACTATCCCACGACGTTAAATAGATGCGCAAGCCCCTTCAAACAAGTACAAATTATTTTAGTAAAAAATAAATAAACAATTTATAAAGGTACGTAATTTTTTTATATATAAAATGCAAAAAAAAACAAAAAAATAAATAAATAAAGAATACATACTCGATATCTTGAATTTCCATTGTTAACCTCTTTTTATCAGCGACAACCTTTTTTTCTTTATCATCATTGCTGAAGAACTTGTTAACATGTCCAATAACATCTAAGATCAATTATAAAATAAACATTAATGAAAGATAACTTATAAAACTATTATTATTGTTTGGTTGTGATAAAAAAAAAAACTTTAGAACGAAAATATACCTATTGTAACATATTCATCAACCTCCTTATCCAGAATTCTTTGAAAGGGCACAAAAGAGAAACCAAAATCTGGACCTTGGAAACCATGATATTCGGAAACTTGAGTATTCATATTCAAGCAGAGTTTGTTTGGGTTTGGAGCATACTTGTATTTAGAGGAATTGACCCCAACTCCTGGATTTCTTATAATAAGAGAAGAATTTTCAATCAGAAACCTCTCGAATTTAAAAAACAACCGCTTAAATACATTCGCTTGAATCCTGTCACCCTGTTGATTATAAAAAAAATAAGATAATTGATATACATTAAAATTAAAAGCATCACAATTAAAAAAAAGTTATGAAATTTAAAAATAATAGGATATAAAAAAAACGTGTTGTTAACTTTTACATTTTCATCACATAGGATCATTTCAATTGAGTACACATCATTAGGATTGCGACGATCGGGTAGACGCCAAACCCGAATAATCTTTAGCTTTAACGCCACACTGTTTCGGTTTACATGAATTTGGTTAACCATTGTAAACTCATTTGCATCTACAGCAGCCATTGATCTTGTTAACTGGGAAAAAATGATGTAAAAACCAAAAGATGACTTCAATAAAACAACAAATCAAAATCAAAATAACTAATGTTTAAGTAATTAAATATGAGAAACAGAAATTAACCTAACAATATATCTTTGCGATTACTCAAAGTGGTTCCAACGTGTCTTATTACAATCGTATGTGAATTGGTTTGACTTGTTTATATAGTTATTGAATTTACCGAATAATAAGAAATGGATGAAATGGTGGGCGGTTAATTAGCATTTGAATTAGCATTGTTTTAAAGGTTATAACATTATGTATTGATTGAATTTAGTCAAGGTCAATCATTTATTGATTAAATGGCGTATGTCAAGCATTATATAGGTATTGATGTAGGAATTAAATAAATTCAATAATAACAAATAGATTAAAGAGTGGAGGGTAATTAGGAACCGAATTACGATTGTTATTATTGTTATAACTTTATGTACTGATTGAATTTAGTGAAAGCAAAACAGCCGTATATTAAGCACCCCCACTCTCTCTCTAGAACCCCTCTCTCTCTCTCTAAAAACCCTCTCTCTCTCTAAAACCACACACCTCTCTCGAAAAACCATCTTCTCCGTCGTCTCCGGCTCCACTGTGTGGTCGTCTCCGGTCGTCTCCATCGTCTCCGGCAAGTCTCCGTCTCTCTCTCTCTCTCTAAACACCTCTCTCTCTCTCTCTCTCTCTCTCTCTCTCTCTTAAACACCTCTCTCTCTCTCTCTCTCTCTCTCTCTCTCTTAACGTTCAAAAATGCATTGGAAAGTGGGACGGGGAGAACGGGAAGATCACCCCAAGCTCACCGAAGGCAAAGCGGGGGGGGGGGGTGTTTCCCTTCGGGGAAGCCTCCAGATCAGCATTCCCGATCTCTTTCCCGAGCCACACCCCATAGTCTAAGTCAACAAGAATGAGTGAACCTCTGAATAACAACTCCTCTCATTTTCGTGTGTGATAATTTATACGCTAATTATACTTGTCAAACGAGAATTTAGCAACGATCATCATAGGTCCAAGTAACCACTTAATTTTCATTTTTCTAGAAAGATTTATGTATATTAGGAACCAAGGGTCAAGTTATTCTACACAAGGTAATAAAAATGAGAAGGGTGAGAAGGATACAAAAAACACAATAAATCATGAAATATGACACAATGAGCCACAAAATATAACACAGTGCCAAAAAATATAACACAATGCTGAAGAAAAAAGACACAATCAATTGAAAAAATGACACAATGATGAAAATAAGAAAAAGACACAATGGTACATGAAAGACACAATGATATAACGCATATTCTAAAAACCACAAGCTAAAACCTCAAAAAAACGAAGACCTAAAAACTCACGTTGTAGGGTTCGATAAAACGGTTCCAATGCCGCTTGAATGAGTTCAATCGGAGTCCGTTTGATACCCTTCCTACGACTTCCTATTTTTCTTTCACTGTGTATTTGATTCTAAACCTAGGAACCAATTTAAATTGATACCAATAATACCACTATATTTTTATGTTCACACATTATTTTTATGCTTAAAAAAGCTGGAAGGTGGGAAGGAGGAGGAACCATTTCCCTCATTTGAGGGAGGTGAAAGGGGAAATGACGTGTGTTCCCGAGTTAACTTAAAGAGGGAAAAAAATGAAAATAATCGAAGGAAATGAAGGGAAAGGAAAAGAAAGGATAAATTTCTTTTTCTTTCGTTTCCTTCCAAATTGGAAGGAAAACTAAAGTAAAGAATTTTGTCTAGTTTTTCTTCAATTTCCTATCTTTTCCTTCTTTAAATGAAACTCGGGAACACACCTTGTTTTGTTTTCCTTCTTTAAATGAAACTCGGGAACACAATCAAATTTCCCTTTCCTTTCCTTTCATTTCTTTTCTTTTGTTAAGTTAACTCGGGAACACATCGGTAACGCTAATGAAGACAGCGGAAAAGAATGGGAGGGGGAACCACACCCTAAGCCTAATGGAAACATAGGTATCCCGTCTTAGACGGCAAGTTGACTCCCCACAAATTCTAAGTCAACAAGAATGAGTTAACCTCTGAATACCAACTCCTCTCATTTTCGTGGGTGATAATTTATACGCCAATTATATTTGTCAAGCGAGAATTTAGCAACGATCATCATAGGTCCAAGTAACCACTTAATTTTCATTTTTCTAGAAAGATTTATGTATATTAGGAACCAATTTAAATTGATACCAATAATACCACTATATTTCAGCCAATCTATACATATAATAAACCAAAGCCATTTTAATGACATGGCACTCAAATAGGCATTCTCTTCTTTGAGTGTGCCATGTGTCATCCTATGTGTAAATTGGTATTTAAGTTTAAAAAAAACATCACAAAACATTTTGCTCACGTATTTTTATCTGCCCCTTCAATCCCTAAACCCTAACTCCACCCTCTCCACAGATCCAAGGTCAGAAACACCCAATCCTACCCATCTATCTATATAAATCTTTACATATGATTGAATTGATTGATTGATCTATTTACGTTTTAATTGTGTGATTGATTATTTGTGTGACGTCAACGTTTTTGAAATATGTGTCAGTAAAGGGGAAGAAGGCTTCGAGAATGTGATGATTTCTTGAGATATATAATTAGGGATTTTAATGTTTTGAACTCAAATGCATCTTTTGAGTTTCAATTTTGGATTTTTATTCTCAATTGGTGAATTTTGGTCGTATGTGCGTGAACATGTGAGTGCTTCTTTTGACTTCTAGGTTTTTTTTTTTGTTCAATTGTTACTCTTGAGTTTTGATTATTCATAGGATGACTATGAATTCTTAGTATCTTTATTCAATTGTATGTCTGGTCCTGTTTTAGGATTATTGCTTCATGTCATGATTTGGATAAAAAATTAAGGTACCCTTTGAGTTGAAATTATTGTTATTTGTTGTTATTTGAAATATGATTTTGATGCTATATGGTTTGATTGGTTAGATAAGTGACTTAGTGTTTATATGTGTTGCTAGCTTGAAATTGTTTGTTAGTTGTTATACATTTACATGGTTTTTACGATCTGTTTGTTGTCATTTGATGTTTATTGCTTTGAGATATGTGTTTTGATGACATGTGGTTTGTTCAATTAGGTTAGTGACTGAGATTGTTTCAGTCTATTGATTCGGTATTATCATCTCGAATTCATACCGTGGGTGGAAACTGTGAGTTCCCTAACTTGAATCAAGATTTGGGTGATAAAGATTGCTCAATGATTAAGGTATTGTAGTGGGTTTTGTCTGTGGGTAGTTTTATGCAAGTTTTATGGTGTTATTTTTTTTATAAAGTTTGGATTTTTATTATTGTTAGAGGGGTATTTTGTTAGGATTTGTATTGTATGGAGTTAATGAATAGGTCTTTTTGAATAATAATAATAATATGTTTGATTAGTTTTAAGCCTTCGATGATTACTACCTGTAGTGGTCAACTGTTTGTCTACAAGGTTAAGATTTTATAAATGCAGGTCAATAGCACTCAAAGTTCATGTACAGTCAGCAATTTGTTGGTCAAAGTAAAAGTCAACTATGGAATTGCCACCAGATTAGAAGTGTTGAAAATATGTATACAACAGCAACAAAGTTTGGAATTGTGCAAGTTATAAAGAATAATAATTATGGAAAGGGTTATAGATCAGCCAGCTTGATTGTTAGTACAAAGTAATAACTTCTAAGGAGTGGGTCTTACAGCAGCATATTAAATGTTGACGTTTTGCAGCAACAACTTTGTTTGTAACTTCACATTTGGGATTTATTATTTACCATTTCGGTTATGTTTTTAGTTCTTCTTCATGTTAAAGTATTAGGTGTTAGCATTGGATTTATAGATTGTTTTAGGTTAGGTATTGAATATTGATATTAGAGTTATGCATTGTTTTGTAACATTTACGATAGATGTTGATATTAGAGTTATACATTGTTTTAGGTTAGGTATTAATATTAGAGTTATACATTGTTTTACATTAGATGTTAACATTAGAATTATACATTGTTTAAGGTTAGGCGTTAACATCGGAGTTATACATTGTTAATTGTTTTATGTTATGTTCTACCTGAAACTTTCCTGCATGTAACTGTGCAGCGCATTAATGTATTTCATATGTAATGTGGCATTAATTGATTTTAGGAAAAAAAATTAAAAACAAAATTGGAGTTTTTCATCATGTTTCCTCCCGTAATTTTTAAAAGTTAATATCTTTTATATACGAGATTTTTTAAAGAAAAAAATTACACCAAAGTAACGAGCGTTTTATTATTTTCCCAACGAGTACCGTTGTTTTAGGTTAGGTGCTTTCTTGCATGTAACTGTAAAGCGCAACATAAACATATCTTTTGAACATTTTCAATCCTAACTACTACTAATGCTTATAGTTGTTCTTATCAGTATTTTTATCTATTTTCTTTGCGTCTACAGTCCTTCATTATACTGCTCACTTAAATTGATATAATACATGCATCTTTTATTTACTTCATACACACATGGATACAACAAATGGTATAACTCACGTTTGTCACATACTTATTTTATGTCTCTAATTCAGTGATTGAGTTTAGGAAAAAAATAATTTAAAAACAAAATTAGATTTTTCAGCCTTATGTTTCTTTCCATAATTTTTAAACGTTAATATCTTTAATATACAAGATTTTTTAAAGAAAAAAATTGCACCAAATTAACGAGCGTTTTATTATCTTTCCAACAAGTACCATAATGCTATATAAAAAACGGAGATTTTTTTGTGGGGTTTTGTTCATACAGGAAAAAAAAAACACAAAGTGTTTAGGTAAATCATTAATCATGTATAGACAAGTCACTAATTATGTTTAAATCAGTAAATATGAATTTTTTTTTTCAACCAGAGCCGAATAGGTTAATAGAGTTATACGTTGTTTTAAGTTAGGTATCAATATTAGTATGTTAGAGTTGTACATTTGTTTAATCTTTAGGATATGTGTTAATATTAGAGTTACATTAAAGTTTTACATTCTCTTAGGTTAGGTGTTAGCATTGGAGTTGTATATTGTTAATTTGTTTTAGGTTAGATATTAATATAAGAGTTATACATCAGTCTATTTCATATATAAAATTGATGTATCATATTAAATTTCTCAACCCGGGAAGCTCCCGGGGTATAATCTAGTAATTTATATATTAAACACATCAATTTAATAAAAAACACACACATACAAAACAATTTGAGTCCATGCTTAATATCCAAAGGCCAATCAAATAACACCAAAGTGAGTCTAGGACAACGTCTCGACAGTTTAGAGAAATGACCCTCGCATATGAAACCCATAGTTCAACGCGTTCAAAGTGCATCCCCAATGGCATACTTCACGGACAGAGCCACGCAACATAGGATAGGGACGTGTCACGTGTAAACCACCCTCCAAGGACTAGTGCTTTCTCCTTCCCTCTCATATGTGTCTCTCCTTGCATCGGCTTACGTCCTTCACATATGGCTAAAAAAGCGTCACTAGGGATACTCCTAGTCAGTGGCGGATCTTGAACGAAAAATCTGATAGGGTCGGGCTCCATCTGGTAAGGCCGGACTCAATACATATAAAAATTTTCGAAAATTTTCATTAAAATTTACACTACGAAATGAAAAAACTGGGTGGGCCAAGGCCCGGTCCGGCCCTAGTGAAGAACCGCCCATGCTCCTAGTTCATAAAAGCTCATGGTCTCGCATGTCAAGTTCTAAAGAGGCAGTCTCTTTAGCACCTAAATGACATATGTTACTATACAATATTTTCTCAACACGATTAGTTTTTTTTTTTTTTTTTTTTGAACGTTCTCAACACGATTAGTTAAACGTTATTTTTGATAAATATAGTTAATTATTTTAAATTAATATGAAGATTAAACAAATGTTTTTTAGACCGGTTGACTTTGACCATTAGAAAAGCACAGAAGAAAAGAGATTATCATCTCATCACATTCCCGTTTATATTTCCACTCCCATGGCCCATGGGCCACGGCCTACCAGCCAACCAAAATTTACTAAGTTAAGTCACGCAACAGTACACTTGCTAATGCACGACGTACAACCTAATATCATGGTTTTCAAACCTAGATAACATGATTTTAGAGGTATACTAAACTCCTATAAATAATTTATTTGGTCTATCTTTCCTTCTTACAACCAAAAATGACTGGGAACGAAGAGAAACATGTCAACATGTCTCTTCATTCTTCATCTAGATCAAAACTAACCGAATTTACATTTAGTAACGCTTTTGATATTATTGATAACGAAAAACCCTACAAAGACGAACACCCTTTTGTCTCCTCGCCCTCTTTTGGACCAAAAACTGGCTATTCAGGTTACAATTGCTCGTCGCCTTCAACAAAGGCGCGAAACAAGATATTGGAAATGATGAACAACCTACCCGAGTCTTGTCAAGAACTTTCTCTAAAAGATATTGTTATAGATCATGATGTTGAAAAACAAACATCGACGATTGATCAAAAGAGTGACATGAAGACGGGTTTAAAAGATAGCAAGACGATTAAGAGAGAACGTCCAATCTCAAGGAGTGTTAGCTTGGATACCGGGGTCTTTATGCTCAAGATGTTTAATCCGATTTCGTGTGGTGTGAAGAAATCTCAAAGTGCATCAAGGATGAGTTCGAATAGTAATAGATTTAGCAATAATAAAAGCAATGGATCAAGCCATAAGAGTAACAATAGACGTATATCTCCACAAACTAATTCTAGGTATGTATTTCTTCCCATTTGGATTCCTCATGGTAAGATAACATTTTGTTTTTGAAGTTTTTGTGTTGTTTATATGATGAGGACCTCTATGTCACGTAAAGTCATGTCAGTTTTGTAATACTTTATATTTAGACTAGTGGGAGTGGGGGCGGGAGAGGGGCGGGAAGGGGGGGGGGGAACACCGCCGCCATAGGGGCGGGAGAGGTGGCGTGGGGCTGGGGGCGGGGAGGGGTTCACCGGCGTGGGGGGGAGTAGGGGGACACGTGGCACTTGATGGTTGGATGGCCATTATTACTTTAATATTAATTATGAAGACAATTAATTAAAAAAAAAAATGGGACAATCTGTTATTTAAAAAAAAAGAAATTAAATAAAAAAAATAAATAACAATAACATAATTAAATAACTTAATAACCATTACATAAATAACCATTACATAATCCTAATAATTCCTAAATTACTTATTTAAACATTAATAAATCCTAGATTACTTATTTAATCCTAAATCTCTCCGCTATGGAGAGTAGTTGTCCCATTCCCAGGGGAGGGTGACGTACTCGGGTGAGAGGGAACGTGAGCTATCCCGTCCATCGGATCTCGCATCCGACGGGAAGTAGTAGCACTCACTAGGAGGGCTAGGTCGGCTCCAGTAGAGTTCCTCCTCCTCAATCTCCCGGAGGGCTTCCAAATCCCCCTCAGTTGGGGAAGTCTCGTGGTGGGAGGTGGGGATGGGGGTAGTCTGGTGTTGGGGGATGGGGATGGGGGTAGTCTGGTGTTGGGGGATGGGGGTGGAGGTAGCCTGAACTGAAGCAGCCCAGGTGGTAGGGGGAGACAACGTTAGTCGCTCCATACCTGTCTGGGCCATTACATACTCCATGGCCCAGACTAATTCCTCATCCGTCCAGTCATCATCGGCTGAAGGAGGAGGAGATGTTGGTTGTGCAGCAGCAGCAGCAGCAGGAGGAGGCCCATATAACCAATGTTGAGGAGGAGGAGGAGGACAAAGTGGAGGTTGTACAGCAGCAGGAGGAGGAGCGGGAAATAACCAATGTTGTGGAGGAGGAGGAAGAGGAGAAAGTGGAGGTTGTGCAGCAGTAGGAAGAGGAGAGGAGGTGAATGGTAGTCTCTGAGGGCGGCCCCGTCCCCGTCTCCGGCGAGAGTACTGCAGGAGAGGAGGTTGAAAACCGTCACCCATGTTATTCATTGCTTTAGGGAAGAGGAATAGGTGTGAATGAGAATTTGGTTAGGGGTTGTATTTATAGGGTTAGAAGTATGAAGCAGTGGGGGGGAAACTTTGAAATTCAAAGTTTCAATTTTAAAATTTCAAATTCAAACGTATGGTGGGAAAATTAATGTTTGTACTGTGTGGAGCAGTGGGGGAAAATTTGAAATTCAATATTAATTATTTTTTTATTAATATAATATTAATTATTTTTTTATTAATTTAATATTAATTATTTATTATTAAATTAATTTAATATATTTTTCGGTTTATTTTATTTTTATTATTATTATTATTATTATAAAAAAAAGAAAAAAAAAAGAAAAACAAAATGCCACATGGCACTTCCCCCCACCTCTTCCCCCCCTTCCACTCCCCACAATTATTTTCCCCCCCAAAAGGGCCCCACAAGTGCCACATGGCGCTTCCCCCCACCTCTCCCCCCCCCCCCCACCACCACTCCTTATAGTCTTATAAAAATAAACCTCAAAAATACATTTTTCATTACATTTTTTTTTAATATTTTGTAATTGCTCTCATTTTTTACACCAATACTTTATAACTAAACTATGTATCATAACAAACTAGTATATAGTATATATGTTTTTAATTAAATCTAAATAAGTAAAACAATTATAATTACTCTCATTAACAAAATGAGAGTAAATATGCCTTCGGGCGGGTGAGTAGTCGGGTTTTTCTGGGAATTGGTGGCAATTGGTGGCCCGGGTACTCTCGAGTACCTGATTCGCAAAAAGGGTGCCTGAGAGTGCTTGGAAATTGATTCGTTGGCATTTCAAAAAAAAATTAATGATGATGCATAACTATGATACAGTATAACTTATCACTTTTTTTTTGTTTTTGTTTTGTTTTTTTTTTTTAAAAAAGCTTAGTTCAGTGGAAATCCTTATACAACCCTAACCTAGCGGTCTCAAGTTCAAATCCTTACCCACACACCGGTGTCCTCCTTGCCTAAGCTCAAACCGTCACGGGGAATTTTTTTTGTGGTGTGCATGGATCGAACCTGTGACCTACCCCCAGGATGGGAACCCCTAAGGAAAACCCACCCTACCTCAAACCAGTTGGGCTGGAGATCATTGGCCATAATTTTTTAGTTAATAACTAATATCGGAGTTAGCTGTACGTTGCCGCGGGACGCGGTTTACACTTGTGCGTTGTCGCAGGTTGCGGTTTGATTTTAGTATGTATCGAAATAGAAAGGCTAACGTTACCGAATAAATGTTTTGTTGCTAATATAATTCCATTTCAATAATGGATTTTATACTGGCACGTTGAAAAACTATAAAAACGAATACGATATCGGCACCGATATTTAAGACAGTACTAGTTCGGTTCTCGAAGATAAAGAAAAATATCACTATACACTTATTTATTTTATCTAAACATTTTGTATTCTCTTATTGTTATTTATTTCATTGCTCTATGTCCTTAACAAATAAATAGGAAACCTTATTCCCACTGCGTTTATTCAGTGTTTCTCTTTCATTCTCATTATTCACATCGACGAATATTATCGACCCTCTTTTCACGATTAATGCTTCAAGTTCCAGCGTTACTCCCTTCACCATTCACCTCTAGCCTCTGTCGCGTTCGTCGATACTATTTTTGTCCGTTTGTGTTCATGAACAATGAACTTGTTCACTTCTTTTATGTACAAACACGAACAAAATATCTCGTTTGGTAAGTGTTGATGAACCATTTGTGAACACATTAATTCCTTAGGTGATGTTTGTTTTTTGCTCAGAAGCACTTCTGACCTCTTTTGTCTGCACCACGTAAACGCACGCAGACGTTTGGGCATGGCCGGCCCTTAAGGGGTGCGGGGAGGACTCCCGGCCCGGGCCCAATTTCTCGGAGGCACATTGACCCTCCGGCAATTCAAGTTTTCTTAACAGTGATGTCCTTAATTAGATTGGTTTTTATATGTTTGAGCCTCAAAATTGTTAAGCAGGTATTAATCAAAGTGAAGGGTATTTAATATTAAACAGAAAGTAAAGAAATATTGAGAGAGGTTAAGAATTAAAGAATAAAATGAAATGGTTTGAGAAAAAAATTTGCAGGTTTATTATGAGTGTATGACTAGAGAGGATGAAGAAAATGAAATTAAAAGGGCTCACACTTAGTTGTTTTTACTTTTTACCGGTTGGTTTTGACTTCCTTTTACATTTATTTTTGTTATGAAACAATTTTTTTTTTATTGCCAAACTTTCACCCATTTATATTTTCACCCTTTGTGGGATTCGAACTCCCAACCTCCCTCAAGAGGGTTTGTTCCCTCTACCGTTAGACTACAACCTAAGTGGGAAATAAAATTTGATATTATTTTAATCGTAGTTTAAAAAATAGTTTACATTATTTATTTCGTTAAGGCCTAAAGCTAAGGCTAAGGGGCACAATTTTTGCAGCTCGGCCCGAACACATAAATTTTCAGGGCCGGCCCTGCGTTTGGGGTCTGTAGATTGTTTGTTTTTTGGAAGACCTTTCACTCAAAAAGGTCTTCCTAACCTCTTCTTGGTGCAGACTTGTTCCAAAGTCTTGTAAGGTCTTCAAAGGTCTTCTCCACTTCTCTTCTCCTCACCCACCACCACCACCACCACCAACCACGGTCCACCACCACCAGCTACCAGCTTCCACCACCACCACGGTCCACCACCACCCACCACCACCGCCGCCACCCACCACCACCACGGTCCACCACCACCCACCACCACCACCGTCCACCACCGTCCACCACCACAACACCGTCCACCACCACCCACCACCACCACAATCCACCACCACCACCACCACCACCACCAACCACGGTCCACCACCACCTTCCACCACCACGGTCCACCACCATCCACCACCACCATGGTCCACCACCACCACCAGACTGCTGTAAAAAATCAGTTTATTTAAATTTCAGTTTATTTCAGCAGCCTGCAGACATTAACAAACAAACTGTCTTCTTCTTGCAAAATGCAGACCTTTGGTCCACCTCTTCTCCTGCAGATGTCTGCAAATGTGGTCCGCAAACTGCATACATTTTCCTGCAAAAAAAAAAAACAAACAACACCTTAATGAATAGTGGCGAAGCTTAACAGCTCGAACCGGGGGATCGGAAGTAAAAAAACAGGGGTCGAAACCGTATATTCTAAAAAAATTCTATACAGATACTATATAATTGGAACTTCTGAGCGAAAATTGGGGTGTGGGTCTCGCCCGTACGTATATAAAAAATAATAATACATCCTTAAAACATGCGCCACTGTTAATGAACAAACACGAACGAAACCTTATTCGTGTTTGTTTGGTTCGTTTACGACTCTATTTAGCACAACTTTTACATAGATGAAGCCACGTTGTTTTCGTATAAACTTTTTTGAGCTCTTACACTCTGTTTCAGAGTTTCATTAAATGATAGAAGAGAAAGGATCTCCCCTCTCTTCTTTTCTCTCCAATTCCTTCCAAATTGAAAAAATTGAAAATCACCCTAAAAACTTCTTTATTATCCCTCTCATTCCCTCCCTTTCCCTTCTAAAAAACTCAGGAAGAGAGTGTTAAAATAGCTCAAAGATACAAACTAGTTTATCAGAATAATTAGCTCAAAGATACAAACTTAAGTATGAATGGTTAAGAGGTAGCATCTTAAGGGTTACCTCTTAATCATTCAGACTTAAGGTCACCTCTTAATCATTCAGAGGTTATGGACCATTAAGAGGTAGCCTCTGAATAATCATTAAGAGGCTACCAAATAGCCCCTAAAAAATAATCGAAATGAGAGAAAAAGATGATGTTGTGGTTTACGCATTACACTTTAAAGATAGAATTAGAAGGATGTGTTATTATTTTTTATATACGTATGGGATTATTTAGGTGGGATATTTTTATTTATTTATTAATTTTAATGTATATATGGGTACTGGGGTCGGGTGCTTGTAGGTCTGCAGGATTTGCACCAGGATGTTGGTTTATCAATAAACCATGGAAGCCAACGAGGCAAAGGGGATGCATCGTCTGAGGAAATCAATTCTATCAGCATATTTGTAATTTTGGGTCTATTTGTATTTTAATTAGAACTTGTTTAAGAGAACAAAATGGAAATGAATTCTATTATATTTAAATCGAAGAAATAGGTTTGCTCAAGGTTTTGATTTTAGATGTATGTGAGGTGTTTTATAGCTCTCTTTGTTGAGTATTGTTGGATTTTCTTTGTTTTTTTTAATATGTTGGATTGTTGGTTAATTTGAATTAGCCTTAATCTAAATCGGTCTAAATTCTAATTCGGATTTGAATTTTGTGTTGAGATTTATAAATTTAAAATAGTTCGAATAACCTAAAACCAGAACTCTACTTACGCTGCATGAATACCACACTTAGTCCATCTGTTATGGTTTAACATAACGCCCCCTTCATGTTACTGCCACGTAGACAAGGGGTTTTAATTAACCCATAGTTTAACTATCATGTTAGAGATTAACTAATAATTAAATAAAAAAGATTGGTAATTTGTGCAAGACCATATAAGCCCGACCTCTTTCTCCCTCAAGGCATAATAACGCCTTGGGCAAAAAACCACAACCAGAAATCTTACATATGTAATAGCTTATGTATGTTATAGAGGAAATTTTTGTCAAAATAGTGGCACAGTACACATAATTTGTGCATTTGGTGGCAGTCAGAAGTGGATTTGTGCATTTGTGCATTTGGTGTAACCGCAGGTTCAACCTGCGGTTTAGGCTTATGTGGACAGTGAGTAGGAGAGAGCTTGTATGAATAGGAGAGATGCTTGTATGAGTTAGGAGAGATGCAAAGGGGGTCGATGACTTGGAAAGAGAAACCGCAGGTTGAACCTGCGGTTTATGTGAAGATGCAGACGAGCAGCAGAGCAGTGATGGAGGCACAAAATCTTTGTAAATGAATGAATGCATTATTAGGGTCGAAGAGCAGCAGTATCACATCAATGTCTTTAATACAATAACACAAGACAACTGCCAAACAAAAACTCATGCAAACCGCAACTTCAAAGTGAGGTTTATGATAAATGTCTTACACCCCAACCACACAAATGCATTAAAGTGTAAGGTTATAACTCATTGAAATGAATGAAGCCTGAACGAATCTCAGTCAAAGGACATGCATGTGGCTAAAATAATAAGACAACTACAAAACAAAAGGTCATGCAAATTCATGCAAAGCATTTACGTTTCAATTGCTTATAAATCAGTTGAAACTCACCAAACATTTCACAGACTCAAAGCTAACCTAGTTATATCACACAAAGTTTGCATTTGTAAAGCATTTACTCACCAAACTTTGCATCCGTAAATTATGGCACATCTAAACCCTGGTCCTCGCAACAATTCACTTCTATGAGCTCAAGGACGACATCGTTCTGCGATGTTGTTTGAAGGAAATGACGAAGATGGGAATGCACTTGATTTTAGACGGGGGGGGGGGAAGCATTTTGGTCCTTTATTGGCGACAATCCGTTAGATGAACGTGTTAAATTTATGCTGCGGACTGCGGGTTTCCTTGGAGTTATTGAGTGCGGATACCGCTAGTATGACCGAGGGTTGATAACTGCCCTTGTTGAAAGATGACGTCCTGAGACCCACACATTTCACCAGAATTTAGCATGGAGAATGATGACGAACGGGTACACCTTGTCCACCAAATGTTGGGTGTAGCAACCGAGCCTAAAGTATTCCGCGAAACGTTATTCGGACCTCCATAATTCTAGAAAGAATAATGGCTCCGTTGCCCGGTGACCCGAGTGTGGTCGAGCTCACACAACGCACACATTGTGTGATATTAATTATTTTGTCATGTGTTCTGTTTAGTGACACCAACAACGGTAAGGTGTCGTTGTCCTTTTTACCACATTTAGAGGACCTCAATGAATGTGGTAATTTAAGTTGGGGGAGTGCTATGTTGGCATGGTTGTATCGCAACTTGTGCAAAGCAACTTTGGGGACCGGTGAATCAATGGCAGGTCCTTTGCATTTGTTACAGTTGTGGGCCTAGACCAGAATCCGGGTATTAGCCCCCAAAATTGTACCAGAAGAATTTGAAGTTAGATGTAGACTCCAATTTGGTGCCATGTAAGTACTATGTTATGCCTTCATATTATTGTTTTTATTAAAACATGTTAATTTTGCTAATTATTGTTTTTATAATTATATTTATAGCTGGCGTGTTAAACACGATTTTACGGAGACGACGTCACACTCGTTACGGCAAATTCGTTCCCAGTTACAAAATCTTCACGAGGATTCGGTTAGAGTTAAGTTACATTAAATTATATTTTATTTTTGTGGATTACTGGTGAATTTTGTACAATGGCTTAATAATATTTTATTTTGTGCACCAGTTTATTTGGCGTCCATATGAACAAGCGAGGGGGTCTTTGCCGAACTATTATAGAATAGGGGAGGATTCATGGTGTTGTGAGTGTTATATTTTGTGGATGCACGTGGTTGAATACCACTCAGCATCGAGGGTCCTTAGATAGTTTGGGTTCTGTCAATGGAGACCTAAGGATCCCCTCCCCCCCCCCCCCCCCTTAGCCTTGAAGTTGTAGATTGCATAAAATGAAGCATATCGGGAAAAGAGAGATGAACTAGAGAAACAAACATTCAAGCTTTTTCTATTCCTGGGATAATCGCAGAGCAAATACAGTGGTGGGGGAACGTACAATGGTTCCTTCCGTGTATCCAGATTACATGAGGTGGTATCTGGAACACACGGTTGGATACGTCACCAACCCGATGAATAACCCGGTACCACAAACCGGGTCTCGAGATAATGGGTCGATTAACCAACTAATGGTTTGTATATCACTTTAATAATTACCACATTAGTATATAATGCAAAATATTATTTTGGTTTTGTTTAGACTTATACGAAGCAGATAAGGGTCCAGTATTGGTTACAAGCCCAGTATCAACCCCAATACGTGACCCATTATATGCCTCATATTGGGCTATAAGAGGCATACCATGGTTTTTTCTTTTTTCTTTTTTATCTTTTATAAATTATTAAATATACTAAATATGCTAAACTAACATTAAAAAATATAAAAAAATTTATAAAAAATTAGTTTTATTCTTCTCAATCCTATTTGATTAAAAATTTTTAGTTTTTGTTACCGATACGATGCGTGTTCGTTTTTTTTTGTTTTGTTTAGCTTCTTTTGTTAGGTTTTAAAGATGTTTGCTTTGTTTTTTGGATTTCGATCCGTTTATATCAAAAGTGTTTTATTTCGTTAGTCGATTGATCGATGCATTTCGGTGTTTTCGAAAAGTGTTGTATTTCCTATAAATCGATTGATCAATGCATTTCGGTTTTGTGGAGTTGGATCTATTTAAATGAAACGTGTTTTATTTCGTTAATCGATTGATCGATGCATTTCGGTGTTTTCGAAAAGTGTTGTATTTCCTAAATCGATTGATCAATGCATTTCGGTTTTGTGGAGTTTGATCCGCTTATATGAAACGTGTTTTATTTCGTTAATCGATTGATCGATGCATTTCGGTGTTTTCGAAAAGTGTTGTATTTCCTAAATCGATTGATCATTGTTTTTTAGTGTATTCGATAAATGTCTTATATACTAAATCGATTCATCGTTTGTATTCACAAATGTAAATAAAAAATATAAACGTAAATAACTAAAGCTAAACTGCGTTTTATAACACATAGGAGGCGGTTCTAGATACAAAATTTCCGACATAGCAGTCAACCTTAATAACTAAGACCAGCATCCTATTTATAACAAATAGGAGGCAGTTCTACATACAAAATTACTGACGTAGCGATCAACCATAATAACTAAGACCAACCTCCTATTTATAACACATAGGAGGCGGTTCTACATACAAAATTTGAACCTGATCCGGAGCTCTTATTAGCATCGGTTTCACTTTTATTTCCTCCCTATCCAGGTTCATCTACAGCGACACGCTGCATCAATAGACAAAGGATCACCTGCCTGCATCCCGTATTCGCCAATGACGACACCGACGATCGACACCATCCGCAAAAATGTGAGCGGCGCCCGTCTGTTGATACAGCATGACGACACCGACGACCGACACCATCGGCAAAAATGTGAGCGGCGCCCGTCGGTTGATACAACATGACGACAAACGATCCTCTGTCTGCACTTCGTTTTTGGCTAAATATGGAAAGTGATCAAAGCTTCGGTTGCTGGATCCGGTGGATCATCATCATCTTCAACTTCAATCGCCATTTGCTACAATAATAAATACACAATAAATAATAATAACAATAATAATAACAATAAATAATAATAACAATAATAATAACAATAAATAATAATAACAATAATAATAATAATAAATAAATAAATAATCACAATTATAATAATAATAACAAAAATAATAATAACAACAACAATAATAATAATAAAAAATAATAATAACAACAACAATATATATATATATATATATCATTCGGACTTGAAAAAAAAACGAATCGGGTATCCCTTGTATTGGCTTGTATGAGGCATATTGATAGTCAAAATTTTATAAAAATCCAAAATAAAAAAAAAAAAAACCGGTTTATCAAACCTAATCACAAACAACATCAACAATCTATCCTAATATTGATGAAAA
This sequence comes from Ambrosia x helenae, assembly GCA_030844895.1. Taxonomy (NCBI): domain Eukaryota; kingdom Viridiplantae; phylum Streptophyta; class Magnoliopsida; order Asterales; family Asteraceae; genus Ambrosia; species Ambrosia x helenae. Next base: position 940,968 of record JAUTDX010007030.1, on the reverse strand, counting down.
TAGCTAAAGGGGGCCGGGTCAGCTCTGCTTGACTCGGGTGTGTTTGACTCGGGTCGGGTCGATCTATGGATGAGAGGTTTTGTCTGAATGTGGTTGACTCGTATGAGACTCCAGCCAACGTATTGGGGATGATATGGGCTCAGGTATGCCTCATATAGGTCTATACGAGGCATATAAGAGTCAAATCTCGATGCAAGTGGACGACAGCCGGATCTGATGGGATATGGATGGGCATGTGTCTCGTATTGGGCTATACGAGGGCAATATATGTAACATCGCAAAATTTTCCCCAAAGTTCTTATACATAAAAGCCCTTATTTTATACATCTTTATCATTAATTTTATACAAATGTGCATAAGTCTTTATTTTCCTAACACACAAATGTATATATAATAATAATAATAATAATAATAATAATAATAATCAGATTTTTTTTCAAGAATATTATCATTTTTATAACCAAACTTGTACACTAAACTCATTGTTTAAACCAAACCAAACCTAGTCCCTTGTCCAAATTCGAAGCCCAAACCTGAGCCCAATAAACCAGCCCAGTTCAAGAGTAATACCTGGCCCAACTACCACCCTCCTTGCTATAAAAAAAATAATATACATTGCCATCCACGGGGTTCGAACCTAGGTAAACGACTGGGTCAAGACTTAACACTACGAATACAACCAACTGCTCCAATCTAGGGATGTGATTATTTTTGGAGACAATTTAATCTTAAACACACATGAGGTCTCTAGGTCAAACCCCCAAAGTCAACACCCATTTGCCTATTTCAAATTCATTTCAATTAACGCGTCAATGTCTGATTTTGGAAACAATTTTGATTGATTGTTGATTGACACAATCATCCTCGTGATTTCCAGCTTTTAATTTTGTCTAAATCATTCCTTTTTAGTTGATTATACGCGTTCATCATTAACACTTAGTCAACTTTCCAATCGATTGATCCAAGCCATTGTTGTATAAATTGAACCACCCCTGACACCCTAATAGTGCCGCAAAACATTCTCCCACTCTCAATTCTCTTTTTTATTTCATTTTTGATTCGTGATTATTGAGTTGTTTGACTTTTGGTTGACTCGTCTATTGAAAAGATTTATGAACTGTAAGTCTCGATCAAACCCATCTTTAAGTTTATTGTTCTATCCCGACCTGTAACCCCATAACCAGGTTATCTTTAATCGCGTTTGTGGGTCAATTGTAAAAACTAGGGTTCTTGTTTGATTTGGGGAAAATGATACCCGTTCATAACAGGTTAAAACCAATTCAGAAAAGAATCAAACAAACCATCTGATCTAGATCAGATGGTTATGATAACTGTTGGTGATCGGACTGATATTGGGTTCGAAACCTAGCAGCAGCGTTTTTTTTTATTTTAAAGAAACTCTTGATATTACACAAACAAACCATATATGATATTAAATCAACAATATTCTGTTCTCAGGGTCCAGACCAGTTGGTCTGGGCTTGTGATGCTAAAACACGAACCGGCCAAGGGCCTAGGTTCGATCCTCAGCAGCCTCAAACATTTTTTTTCATCTATTTACTCTTATATTTTGTGATCTTATCTTTTAAATTAACTTTTAAATACTAAATCTACTTTATAAATTCTATAAAAATTATCTTATGATATTCTGATAATAAAGTTTATCATACAATTTTTAGTTTTTCAAAAATCATTAATTTATTATATATTATAAATATTATAAGTTTATTCCTTAATAATTTTAAAATTCTATAAAAATATCGAAAAGATTTTATGAAACTCCACAAAAATTATCCTAAACTTATAAAATAATAAGCATTCCAGAAATGATTTTTATTTCTGAAAAATCATTTAGTTAATATTTTTAATCGATTTTTGTTATTTTAATCATAAATAAATCTTAATAAATTCATTTTTCATTACTTTTGCATCAAAATTTCACATAAATTATTATTAATCATTTAGATCAGAAATATAAATTTTTGATTCGAAATTTATAAATTTTAATATTTTTTAATATTAAGTCTATATTTTGTCAAATAATTATTAATATATAAATATTCATTAATTAAGAAAATAATTTTATAAAAATTATTTTCACATTTATTACATTATAATTTAACTATTTGTAGTTAATATTGATCAGAAATATTTTTATTAATTATTTCCTTATTTATTTAAGTTATTAACAATCATTCAAATTTTGTCATAAATCAATCATTCATCCCCAAATTTGGAACCCTAGCACATTTTAGACTAGAAAACTTAGACTTATTAAGTTTTCCCCAACACTTATTTATTACCTTGAAATAGGGTGATATTTGGATACACACGAGCCACATTTACTTATATAACAAGGGTCTCCAATTTAACACTAAGGTGAGTTTACATAGTCCCTTTTTCTATTTTATATTTTTGGGGTGAAACATGCTTAAACATTTTATACACTATCATTTACTCATTCTTACATTGTTGAAACTTGTGATTCAATTACACTATCATTTACTCATTCTATCATTTGACCGTAACAAAAAGACACAGTACAATCATTAACATTGATCAAGCCGCCTGTTTAGATTATAGCGCTATAGGTCTGACAAACCCATCCCCCCGCATAAATTCAGGGATGATCGATAACAGTTACACTTTTACTAACTTGCGAGTTAGGTCTCAGTCGACACAAGGTTTGATTATACAAAAGACGCATTGTTACATGTCAGACTCATATTCTATCATTACTCACAATTATACTTCAGCTATGATTGCAATACAACATATTGCTTTCAACTATATGCAAAACCTATGTATTCTCACCAACTTTTGTTGACCCAAAATATTTTCAAACTTAACATGTTTCAGGTTCTTCTTGCTTGAAGATTAGAGTTAATGCTCGAAGATGTGTAGCTAGTATTTTTTCATCTTGAGATGTACAAATTCTTAGAACAATTGTATGTAATTTATTTAAATCATTTAATGAAATTTATTATTCACCATGAGCTACTGAACAATCATCAATACGTGACATCCCGATGTTTCCGCCATCGGTTGGGGTGTTACAATATATCCCACGTATTAACCAATATGAGGCATATAAAGGCCTCGTATTGGGTTCAAGCCTCATATCAGCCTAAAGGTTGACTGGAGTATGCCACATATAGCCCTATACGAGGAATATTGGCACTTTATTTTTTTAGTCTACATAAGCTATAAAAAATAGTAAATTAACTAATAAAATACATAAAATTCACAAAAAAAAATAATTTTATTCATTCAAATAATATTTTTAGAAGTTTACATTTATTCACCACTCAAAGATTAAAGATTGTAATTAACCAACATCCTCAATTGAAGGATTCTCCCGATTCTTAGCTCTAAACGCTTTACACCACTCAATCTGTTTCGTGTACAATTCTTCCCATTCCTGCGCTGCGTCACATCGGCAAAGACGCCACATGGGGTTTGGTGCTGGCATGGGATAGTATCCTGATAATACTACGTGGATAAAATGGTTTCCATTAAATACAACTGTTATAAATTTGACGAGGGCCCCTCACTTGACTTGGACCAACCAATAATGGGAAAAAAGTCTGACTTTGCTGAGCGCTTAACAGGTGAACAATAACTCCCAACGCGTTAGAAATTAGGAGTCCTGCATGAAGCATCTCCATCCAATTCGATTCGGGTGCTCTTCCTACCCCTGTAAAGGTTGTTCTATGCAGTTGCCGCTCATATTCTCCGGACGTATAGAATCTGTCAAAAATCTCTTTCCAAGTATCTTTGTGGTTTTGAAGTTCTACAATTAGTTGCCTAATAAACACATACTGGCTCTGCTCCATCCCTAAACCCACAACAATCGCTCTATAGCCACAATGACCATCAGACTTGACATCCTTTATCCGGGATATATGCGGGTGAAAAATTTTCGGAATATGTTCCTTATATGTTCTGACAAGGTTCATTGATTCAGGTTCTTGGATCATGGGAAACCAATGATCAACAGGTGACTCTGCTTTTTTACCGCGTCGCATTGCGGACTTCTGGGATTTTACAATGGAACCTGTTTCTTTAGATTCCTGTGACGATACATATGAGCCGTGTCGGGCTTTATCGAAATGGCCCGGTGACGACGGACCGTAGGAGCTGTGTCGGGGATCATCGAACTTGCGCGATGAAGACGGAACGTAGGAGCTGTGCTGGAAGGAGCGTACCTGAATTATAAAATTAAACATAATAATAATAATAATAATAATCAATAATAATAAACAATAAATAATAATAATAACAATAATAATAATAATAATCACCATCGTCATCATCATCGTCGTCATCATCATCATCATGCTCGTAACACAATACCTAGTGCTTTCCGATAATGCAAATGAGGCGTCTCCAGCACTGTGAGCTTTATCTTTTTCTTGTTTCTTCCTCCTTTGTTCTTGAACCTTCAATGTTGGCCGGCCACGGTTATTTTGTTGTACAATCGAAGGCTTTTTGTTACTTTTTAGTGGGTTCAAGACCGTCATAATCTTTACCAACATGCTTTTTTTTCACCTGTGGGGGTTGAGACATAATTTTCTTTTTCACCTCATCTAATCCTTCTTGCAGGTTAATATCGTCATTTTTTATCTTTGTTGCTCTAAAATCAAGCTTCCGCCAGAATTGGTCTATTGAGTCGAGCGCAATCTTTTGGTCTGTTAAAGATGATTAAACAAGACTATGTCAAAATTTTAGTTGTATACACGCAATAAGTAAAAATGATAAGTACATATACCTTTATTTATATTTCTTTCGAGGCGACATGCGCATACTAACCCACAACTCGTGTAAAGTTGGCAACCACATGTTGCATCAAATGACCTCAATGTTTGTAACCGATAAAATTCGTTTTCAATGAGTTAAGAGCATGGATGGAAAACATTAAGGCATAGTTCGTCAAGGAAAGCTAGTCGCTTATGGTTGTTCATTATTTTGTTTCTGCTTTCTTTAAAACATTTCCTTATATGGGATTCTTGCTTTACTACAACATCATCGATATACCCTACTATTCTTGTCAAGTTACTGTTCGTGCTTGGAAGATATCTCTTTAAATCAGCATGTTGGCTCTCTACTCTATTTGTTGTAGTTTGGTGAAAATTTATTGATCTATTGGTCCAGGCAGATACAAATTTCTCATGGTATTGGTCCAGCCATTCATTAAACAAAAGATCAAAACATCTGAAAATATATAATAATTAGAATGGACACCCTTAAATCTATTTAGACACCCTAAACAAATAGTAAAAACGTACGCTTCCTTCCTTGTTTAACAAGTGCTTTATACATGTTGTTCATGTTATATTGGTATATTTCAGGTGTGGGAGACTCGCATAACCCAGACCATGAACGTGTAAATTCCTCCCAGGGTGTGTAAATGATTTCTTGCAGCGATTTGAAATATTCTGATAAATGTGATACCTGCAAAGAAATTTGTTTGCGTTTGGGAAAACTTTGTCAGGCGCGTTCATAAGCGCCCGGTCTCTGTCAGTTATAATAACACGCGGCTCCATACAATCTTCCAACATAAACTTAAGATGCTCGAGGACCCATATGAAGTTTTCTTCACGTTCTTTATAAACAATGGCATTAGCGGCACAAAATGACTGGTTTGTGGACGTCATACCGACAACTTGCACTAACGATAAACGGTACATGTTGGTCTTGTAAGTCGCGTCGATCAACAATACATGCGGGAACGCCCGCCACATTTTGAAAGATAACGGATGAACAAAAAAAATGTCCTCAACCGTATTTTTTAAAGGATCCTCCCGAGTGTAATACGTGTATTTTTCCTCAAGCAGCAGGTTTTCGAATTCCTGCATGGGTGATCCACCGTGTTTCTTTATAGCACTAATCTTTTGAATAGCACTGTGTATATCTTTCAAAACACACATGCTCTCCGGGTAGTGTGCCTTTACGGTTTTCCAGATTTTACGCGGCTCCATCTCTTTCGCCCACAGCTCCTCCACCAAATTTAATTGTTCGGGGGAAAATCTTCTTGCATACGCGTGGCCCTCCAGATATTTAGCAGGTTCATGGTTATGTTCGGCATTCCTCACCTGTATCCTCTAGGCGTCACGTTTCCCGTCATTTAACCCGATCACTAGAAAAGGGCAACCAAGCAACCAATTTTTTGGCTGCCTATTCTCCTCTCGGTGGCTATGCTCTTGTGCTCGCGACCACGATTGCACACTAGCCAAACCTTCACGTCCAAATGATAACTTTTTTGGATCGTCGGGTCACAATGACGTAACCGTTATCTTTTCCCATTTTCTTAACCCACGTAGCCAAATCTTTTCGCGAAACGAAATCTTTTTCAGTGTCATACGAAACTTGCAAACACCGTGGTTGCTCTTCTAAAACATGCAAGTAGTGGGGTTGCTCTTCTGGAACTTGCGGGGTTTGTCTCTGGTCGTACGAAGAGTACTGCGGTACGTACGCATACTCACCATCGTGCTCGTAGTGCTGGTAGGTTTCCCCTACGTATGAATGTTCAACATTGGGTTCATAGCACGTCTCGTTCAGGTCTGGCAACAATGGTTTTTTGTAACCAGACACAACCTCTTGAGAATAATGAATACCTGTTGCTTGAGAATCAGGAATACCTGTCGTCTTGTAAGAATTAGGAATACCGGATTCATCGAAAATATTAGCCCACCATGCCATTTTGAAGAAAAAAAATAGCCCACCATAAAATTGAAAGAAGAAGAAAAATTGACGTGTTCGTCGGTTTGAAAAATGAAGAAGAAAGGAAGGGAAGAAGAAGAAAAGGAGGAAAATAATCAACTTTGGTTAAATATGACTCGTATTGGTCTATATGGGGCATATAGGGTACAAGTGGCAGCTGCTTTATGTTACATCGTACCGGACATCGTACAAGTATTCCTCGTATAGACCAATACAAGGGATATGACACCAATCATTTGTCCTTTGAATCTGTGCCAAGTTGACTGAAAAGGGGCACGTGAACCCTATATGCATCGTATTATCTGTGCCAAGTTGACTGAAAAGGGGCACGTGAACCCTACATGCATTGTATTGGCCAATACGAGGCATATAGGGTTTTTTCTTTTGTCAGATTGTTGTCTAAATAGGACAATAAAGCATATATGCCTCGTATATAGCTATACGAGGCATACCTAGGGTGTCAATTTAATTTTTGAGGTGTCCAAATAGTATGACCCTTTTTTTAACGGCAAAACGATTTATATATATATAAGAGCAGTCACATCCCATCCACCAAATGTATGTGAGTGTAAGTGGATGAGAAAGAAAATATTTGGTGGAAGCACTGTTCCACCCTAAATATGAAAAACTACTGTTCAACTCTATATATATTTTAATATTTTTGTAAGTAGTTGTGAGTGAGACGAGAGGAAATGTAATAATAAAAGTATGATTATTTTAATTAGCAGAGAGAAGATTTAAGGGTGAAGTAGTGATTTTTAGTGTAATTTGATAGAGGAGATTTGATGGATGAGTTGTGAATGCTCTAAAGAGCCGAGCAAAAAGCTGAGAGAAGATACACCAAGTAAAAACAAAGAACTAAAACAGGCCTGACCCACCACCTAAATGATGCTAACCACATTAAAATTGACCCAATCCTCCCACCTAGGGGACGAAATGTTGGCTCTATTAGACACCCACAAAAACGAGCCTTCCTTGATGAGATCAACCAATTTCTTGACCTGAATGACCCCCCCCCCCCCCCCTCAAAAACTTTTCGATTTCTCTCATGCCAAATTCGCCAAATCGTAGCCATGGTAACCGTTAAGACTAACTTCTTCCAAGTCTTCGACCCAGGAGCGGTTCTAATCGCAGTCAAAATCTCATTTAAGGAAATGAAATTGACAGGCAAAGGAATTCTCACATAGACAAAAATGTTCCACCATAAACTTCTAGCAATCAATCCAATTATATCTTACAACATAAAGTTGAGAAAAAAAAAAAAACAAAAACTAAAACATTTTGTTGTGCATAGTAATTCACAAAAGAGTTTCTGCCCGTTCTTATTTAGACTTTAGTCAAATATAGTCAAATAGAGTTTCTAATTCAGAAAAAGATACCGGCGTAGTTGCTGCCCGTTTCCCGCATCCTAATGCAATGCGTGTTATTTGTTAATAATGTAACTTCCGTATTTTGTTTTAATGTCAAATAAGTTTCAACTTAAAAAAAAAAAAAAAAAAAAAAAAAAAAAAGAACTAAAACACTTTCTCTTTACCTCAAAGATAAAACTGTTTTCCATTATACCAACAATTTTAACATTATATACTCACACAAATCACATCCCTTTTCATTTTATACATATTACTATCATTATTATTATCATCATTAATACTATTCACTTCCTCATTACCCATTAATATGCTGACGTTGCGGCAACCTAAACCGGAGCTGCGACGCCGGCGACTTAACCGCCACCCCATGCCAACAAATCCCACCACGACACATCTCATGCTCCACGTCATCACCACCACCACCGACACGTGTCACCACCCCATACGTCGCCGCCTTCCTAGACACATCCCACGTCAACGCTCCTAACAATAATATTCCGACCACCACCGTCGATAATATTAGCACCGTTACTCCACCGTAACTCTTCCGGTCAGCTGCCCGTAGCCCTTGATCGCTGCTATCACTGCTAAATATAACATCATCAAATTCCCCACCACTATATCAGACACCGCCATATTAATCGGAGAAATTGAGGGTAAAATTGGAAACCCTAATTTTTATAAAGATTTGGGGGTGATGGAGATTGTGAATAATAATATCTTTGGGGTTATTTAATGGAGGAATGTTGGGTGGGTTTTTTTGGTAGCCAAAACGGCAAAACCTTACTCTTATCTACCCACTAGATGAGTTTATTATTTGATTATTCAGAGCAAAAGTTTTTAAGTTCAAGGTATTGTACAATTTTTTATGCGTAATGTACAAGTTTTGTATGTGGAATGTTCTGGATTGAAAGCTCAATTTTTTAAAGAATTTTAACTTATGGGTCGTAGCTTTTCTTATAGGCAAGTTAGATACCTCAACTTTTGTGTTTAACGTCTTGTAAAAGACGGTCATCCGGGTACATCCATTAGCAAAAGAGCTTTTATATTCACGATCACAGACAGCGCTGGTGATTCGGTCTCTCACTAATTTAAGGAAAATCCACCTCCTGAAGACTAATCGTGCTAAAACCCTAGCTTGTACATGACATTTTGTTATGAACGAGACTCCAACTGATGATCTCCCATAAAGAAAGTTAATCGGATACCGATAGAGTATTGTGGCCCTTTGGTAGTTAGATACCTCAAGTAAGCTTGTTATTATTGTGGGATCTATATGCACACAATCTAACAAACTTCTTTATTTGAAACGAAAATAAAATGTTTCCTTGTTTGTGGACAACCGTATTCATTACAATTTATGAGGGATCAAATCTATTGTTATTATCGTTATTGGTGATAATCTGGGATAGGCTAACGTAAAAAGTCACTTATTGTACAAAGTGTAAGAAACAATATGGAGCGTATGATTAAATTTGTTAATCAATGGCACGATGGTAATTTCTTAGCGTCATTAAAATTCAACCCCCATTTTTAGAATGACCATAACTTTTTCATACGACATTATTTTTTTAAAAAATTTACACCATAAAAACAAGATTTTCATTTTCTTTCATTTCCATACCATATTGCTATACTTAAAAAACAGAAATTTTTTTTGCTGGGTTGATAACTTGCATTTTATTGAGGGTATACTTGCGTTTTAGAAACGCAAGTTATACCTGATAAGACGACCTGGTAAAACGACCTGATCAAACTCAAGTCATAAATGATAAATCGCAAGTTATAAATGCTAAAACGCAAGTTATACATGCTAAAACGCAAGTTATACATGCTAAAAACGCAAGTAAGTAATATCAAGTTTTTACATTTAGACGCAAGTTATTATTGTTTAAACGCAAGTAGGTAATATCAAGTTTTTACATACATATCAAGTTTATTATTGTTTAGTAGCCTTTTGAGGAATAACAGAGTAGAAACACAACAACTATTACACAAGTCATTCCAATAACTGTTTGGTTCAATGTGAAACCTCTCGTAGCATCTACACTGACTACGTCATCAGCCCCTCCCCGAGCACCTCATGTGTATAACAGTTTAATGGCATGTTGTTATCGCAACAGTGTTGCTGAGAAACAAATAATCAGATAACCCCTAAATCAGCCTAGGAGGCACACACACAATCTAAAAGATTAGTGACAAAAACATAGAATTTTTAAGAAACTTGGTTGGTTGATGTCATGGTTTGATGGTTTGGTTTTCATAAGCTATTATTTTGGAACTTTTGTTATGTCTAAAATGTTTTTTTTTTTTTTTTAGTTTGGAACTTTGGTTATACCTAAAAAACAAAAAAGCTATTATCACATTCAGAATGTTTAAACGCAAGTAATAATATCAAGTGTTTACATTTAGACGCAAGTACTGTCAACCCCAACATTTTTTTTAAGTATAGCAATATGGTATGCAAATGACAGAGGATAAAATGCTTGTTTTTATGGTGTGTTTAAAAAAAAAACATCGTATGAAAAAGTTATAGACGTTAAAAAATGAGGGTGGAACTCAACCATTGTGGGTTATACCTATTTTGCCCTTCTCCTCCTCTTTTAGAAACTCAACGTATACTTTTCCCCTTTTAATGTCATCATTTGATTTATTTTGATCAAAAACCTAAAATACTTCTTATACTTACATTAAACTATTTTTTATACTAAATTTTCTCGTGATATTCTATGGTTGCTTACTTGCTTACATAGGGCCTACCTGTATTAGTTAGCAAAAATTTATTTAACCAACTGTTTTTTCCATCTAAAAAATCAAACTTTTACTATCGCATTTAGTTTAATATAGATATTTAGGGTATGTTTGGCAAAAGTAGCTGGTAGCTGGTAGCTGCAAGCTGAAAACTGGTAGCTGGTAGCTGCAAGCTGGTAGCTGAAAGCTTTTTAAATATATTTTGGTATTTGGCAGAGTAGCTGGAGCTTTTAATCTCTCTCTCTCTCTCTCTCTATATATATATATATATATATATAGGGAAAGTATAAATTGAAAACCCACTCGAGTTAAGAAAACTCTAAAAAACCCGTCAAAAACCATCTAAAAAAGTTTTTTTTTTTTTTTTTTGAAAAAAATACACAAGGTAACATACATGTTTTTTAGCGTTTTGGGCCAAAAAAATGAAAAAGCGCCGAACGAATATTTTTAAAAAAAATAAACAAAAGTTTGCGTTGTTACACATGTAACAGAGCTGTTACATATGTAACAGTATGTAAAAGAGTTGTTACATATGTAACAGCGCAAACTTTATTTTTTTAAAAAAAAATATCTCTTCGGCGCTTTTTTTATTTTTTTTGGCCTAAAACGCTTAAAAACATGTATGTTACCTTGTTTATTTTTTTCAAAAAAAAAAAAAACCTTTTTTAGATGGTTTTTTGGCGGGTTTTCAGAGTTTTCTTAACTCGAGTGGGTTTTCAAAATATCCACCCCTATATATATATATATATATATATATATATATTGCAAAGAGATTAATCATACATGTCATACTCTTATACAATCTCTCATTTGAGAGATGTTACATAGGATGTGATGTGGCAACTCTAAACCAATTAAAAAAAAGAAATAAATATGATTTAACCTAATTTATTATAATCTTTAACCTAATCTATTAAATACCTAATCTACTAAATCTAAATATTAAACCTTTATTATTTTATCTCTCGTGTTTCCTCCCATAACTTTTAAACGTTAATATCTTTTATATACGAGATTTTTTAAAGAAAAAAATTACACAAAATTAACGAGCGTTTTATTATCATTCCAACGAGTGCCATAGTGCTATATAAAAATCGGAGAAAAAATGACTATTTTTTTTGTAACCCGACAGGTATTGTGTTAGGTTTGGGATTAGTTTAAAAAAAACTGTGGGTTTGGGTTGGCTCTGGGATTAGGTGATACCCGACCCGATTACCCGAAACAACATACCCAAATACCCGAACTACATACCCGATCATATACTCATGAATTTTTCAACGCATCACATAACCCTTAGACTAATGCGTTCGATATTTCAATAATTAACTTTTTTTTTCTTATTTCATGTTAGTTCTTTTTAGAATGATCGATTACAAACTTCCGAATTCATTTGTAATGGCACTAGATTTATACCCCGGCGCAGAGATTCGTTTTTTTTTATATTTGAATATGATAACTTGTGGCAGTGATTTGTTTAAAATAATAATAATAATAATATTAATAATAATATATGTTATTATGTCATATTAGATATTTCAACCCGGGACGCTCACGGGATAAAAACTAGTAAAATATATAAAATGACCAAAAATAGGCATAATTAAAAGCTTGTAAGGAAGGTTTTTATTTTATTTTTAAAATAGAATGGGTATTTGTGTCATTTACTCATTAAAAGCTTATAGCTAGTAGGAGCTTTTTCTTAAACGCTAGTACTAGTAGTTTTTCACTATAAAGTTTTTTCTCTAACCTAAAAGCTTCTAGCTCCTTCAACCAAACAAGGCTTTTTATTGAGTATGAGTTTTTTCTTAAAAGCTTGAAGCTCCTAAAAGCTCTTAAAAGCTCCTTGCCAAACATACATTTAATTCTATGTTGGAAGGCTTAGGGGTGTGATTCCCCCTTCCTCCCCCTTGTTCATACGCTGATGTGGCAACTGACTTGGCATGCCACCTCAGCTGTCATGTCAGCATCTGGTCCACGTCAACATGCCACCTCAGCAGTCACGTCATCTTGAACTAACTTAGTTAGTTCAGAGTTAACGGATGTTCATTTTTTACACCCACATGTTCTTTTGGAATTATCCTTATCCAACGTTAAAGTTCGCATTATTATTGATCAATGACCTAAACTTTGGATTATTTAAATCCATTACCCTCAATATAAGAGGGAAAACACCTTACAAACACCCCATATCCCTTGAAACCATGGTCCCTTAATTTTCTATTGTAGGTTATCACCGTTGCTAATAGACAGCCAAACTTTCGTTTTCTATAGGTTTTAATGTAAAGTCGTTGATTTGTCATTATCATAGGTGTTAGTGAAATGATAGGAAAAGGGTCTTGTGATGTGTGACGATATAGGCCCATAGTTATGAACGTTAAAGCGATGGGAATAAAATGATAATGAATACGGGTGAAGTTTTGTTCACAATTTCAGATTAATATTCGTTTATATATTTCTTTCATTCATACACATTTTTAAGTACATTCATTTATTTTTATTTTTTTAATCATACGTAAATGAACTTGTTTTTAACTATAAAATGGGTTCACTTTTCAAATTAAAAAAAAAAAAAACTATAAAATGGGTTAAAAGTTATGTAATTGAGTTAAATCAGTTCAAACTTACTTTTATTAAAAAGCTTATACGTATTTTCTTTTCTTTCTTTATTTCCTTTTTTTTTGAACGGCATGTTATACTTTTTTAATATTGGGTGTAAAAAACATTAATTAGCTTATTACTTATAGACCCACTAATTTAAACCATGTTTCGTGGCTTTTTCATCATCATCATACTCGGTTAATCCCACCAATAGCAAAAGCTAAGATAGGGTCTGAGGAGGGTAAGATGTAGACAACCTTACCTCTACCCCGTGAGAATAGAGAGGCTGCTTCCAGTGAGACCCCGGCTCAATAGTGGTTTTGTATCAAGCCTTAGACATAAGGCACATAACACTTAGCAATCGGAACAAACCCGACTGGTGCATGTACCCCCTTGTCTTTTGGCTATCAACGCCACCACCTGATGCATGATTAACCGTCCGTCATTTTTAACATTATTTTCACGAAATTAGTAAAATAACGTTAAAATTAGTGCAACTTTACTTTTGCCCCCCGAGGGCCACACATATATACATTATATGCGCACAGCCGTAAGCGGGCCAGTTTCGTGGCTTTTTGTGATTCCTATTTTTTTTTTTTTTGGGTATTTTGGTCATTTGTGCTGATATTTTGGTCATTTGCTTTTACATATGTATATGTTATTCGTTTAGTTAATTCATTCATTCATAATTACCAATCGCTTATATGCCAGCAGCGGTATTGTATGTTAGCAATTGGGTTACATAGTGTTACCTAGGGGTTACATAGGGTTACGCAGGTGTAACAAAGTGTTAGATATGGGTTAAACAAATTTTCAGGGTTTTCGCCACTAAAGTGGGTTTTCATTCTAGCTTTTCATATATATATATATATATATATATATATATATATATAGAGAGAGAGAGAGAGAGAGAGAGAGAAAGAAAGGAAAGATTCATGTAAAAATGCCATATTTCGTGAGAAGTGTGAAAAAGATTAAAAATTGAACTGTAGGTATCATGTCTTGGATTTAAGTATCATGTTTTGGGTTGTTTTGGCTAGAAAAACACCAAACACAACAATTTAAAACACAATGTATTGTATTATAGCCATAAACTTTAAAACACAAAGCTAAAACACATGTTCTTGGCATGATGTTTTAAGTTTTAAACCTAAAATAAACTGCTTTTTATTTTTAATTGTTATATGTTTGGTGTTTATTCTAGCCTAAACGATTCAAACATCACGACTGAGACCAGAAAATGATGTCTACATATCAATTCTTAATCCTTCTCACATTCTCATTATCCTAAATGGCGTTTTCCCCGCATTGTAAACTGTTAAAATTATACATTCTTGTCCAGTTTTGATCAATGGGATGTTATTATTCTTGATTGTTTCCTTGAACATTTTGCATAAGTTGTTTTCTGGTTTTGGGCTCGTGTCTCAAGCATTGGGCCTGCTGCTTTCTTAGAGCTTTGGATTGTCGTGGCCCAGTTTATTGATTGTTGGTCTAGTGTTCAAGCCCATGTGTGAGTGTTGCTCCAGTCCATGCTGAAGCCCAGCCTGGAGCCCATTTATCTTGTGTGTCATCCTGATCGTCCATTCTTTCCTATCGTGTGATGCCTGATCGTGTGGTGAACATTTGCTGAGATTGTGTTTTCTCAGTCGAAGCTTCCATTGGTTCTATAAAAGGGTTGCTTCTCTCAGCCTTTCCAACATTTTGACTCTTTCTTATTTTTCATTCATTAGCTCTCGTGTATTCTCTCTCGTTCAACACATAATATTAGGGTTTTGTTATTAGATCATCTTGATCTAATAACATGTGTCTCTCTTCGTGTATTTGTGTTTGATTATCTAGTTGATAATCATTTGAGAGTTGTGGGTGTTTTGTAGTGAATTTTGATTTGTATTTTGTTTGATCAGAGATTTGTAAACTCTGTTTTGTTCTTGATTAATAAAGTCTACAATCTGTGTTGCTATTTTGACATGGTATCAGAGCCCTAGGCTCTTGATCTTGTTCCTTCCACTGTCTCTGTTCTTGACTTTGTGTCCTCTGTCCTTGTGTTGTTATCTAATTGCGATAGATTCATCTCGACCTTGACCATACGTTTTGGATCTTGGAGTATCTGGTCAGATCTAGGGTTTCTTGGTGTTCGAGGAGCATTAATCTGGTGATTGGACGTTTGGAGGCATATTGTCTTGCTCTCTGGTGTTATAACCCTAAGTGAAGGTTGTAACACTACGAGTTTTGGCGAAACCCTAACTTGGGTCTATTCAGTGAGATCTTTCCTTTTTTTTGTTATTATTTTGTTTTGTCTTTTCTAGGAGTCATCTGGCTGGGTTAGGGGACCGACACTGAGACTCGGTACTTGGTTGTGTCTGATTGTTTGGTCTTGTCTAGGTCTAGAGGCTCCCAAGATAAGACTTGCGGTGGGGCCCCTGTGAGGAACCACTGATCTGGATCACTGTCTTGGCTTTGCCTGTGTGTGTGATTATTATTGCTCCTTGTTTGGTTGTTTTCTGTTTGATTGTTTTTCTGTGAGTGTTTGCTTTGCACTATGGGAGATAATGTTCAGCCTGCGGGGCTGGGCCTGGTCCTATGGTTTAGGGTGGTGCTATTGCTGAAACTCTTGTTAGTGAACTTGATGCTTCTGATCCTTTGTACTTACATGCTTATGATTCTAGTAGTTTAACTATTGTTTCTATTAAGCTTAAAGGATCGGAAAACTATTCTGTTTGGAGTAACGCTATAACTTTGGCTTTGCAAGTTAAAAATAGAGTAAAGTGCATGGATGGTCCCTGTGGTTTGCCCAAATTTAAACTATGCTCCTCAGAGTTTCGAAATTACACGTATGGGATCTGTAGTTTGTATTTTGTTTCATTGATGGTCCCTGACTTGGATGGAGGTTAAGTTTTTCAGGTAAGTCAATGTGAAATTACTAAATTACCCCTCTTTAAAAAAAAAAACCCTCTATTATATTTCCTTTCTTCTCAACCCCCACCACAATACCACCCACACCTATCTACCACAACCATCACCACTACCATCACTCTCTCTCTAAAACCGACTTATCTCTCTCTCTACACTCCTCCTCCTCCTTGTGTTCATGATCAATATTTACATTAATATATTATTATTATCTTGGTTGTTCAAGTTAATAAGGGACGTATGGGATCTGAATGCCCAAATTAACTTATGGTGGTAGTGGTAGCTGTTGGTATGACGTCGTTGTGTTGTCAAACATAGAAGAATGATAACTAGAGTAGTAATCCTGGTAGCCTAGTAACTCCATAAACCCTAATGAAGTCTTCTGATCATTAATATCATCATCAGCAGTAGCAGATATTGATAAAAATGGGTCAGAAACAACATCCATCCGATGATGATAACCGACTTATCTCTCTCTCTCTCTCTACATTCTACACTCTCCCTTTCACTCGGCTCTCTCCCTCTTGCTCTGAATCACGTACAGCGGCCACCACCACCATTCTCGGTGGTGGCGGCGCTGTATAAAGAGGACAGAACGAGGCTCCGATCTGTGGTTTGGCGTTGGAGGTGAAGGAGGGTAGTGGTAGGTGTTTAATGGTGAGGGTTTAGGCTCCGATATGTGGTTATGGGAGACGTTTTCGTGGTGGTGGCGACGTTGTGTGGTCTGAGGTCTGGGTCTGGTTTGGGTTCTTGGTGGTGACCGGTTATGTGGTTTGGGGTTTGGGTTTCTGTTTGTTTGGGGTTCACGAGAAGGTGTGTCAGTCTGTTTGTTTGGGGTTTGGGTTTCTGTCTCACGAGAGGTGGTGGTGGTGGTTGGAGGAGGAGGGGGTGATGTTGGTTGTTTGAGGAGGAGGAGGTGGTGGTGATGGTCATATATATAAAAGATTAACTGCTCGGATGGTCCCTATGGGTATTTTGGTCATTTTACATGACTTAATGATTAACTGATAAAATTTAACGACGTTAGCTGGTAGGGACCAAAATGTTATAAAATGTCAATGTTGGGGACCATTGAAAATATATGGGGGCATACGTGAAATTTGGGCAAACCACAGGGACCATCCGTGCACTTTACTTTTAAAATAAGTGGGGCTTTATTGACAAATCTTGTGTTAGATCTTAAACTGGCAATGTTCTTGCTAGGCAGTGGGACAGATGCAATTCTATTGTTTTAACATGGATCTTGAACTCTATTAGTGATGAATTTTATATGGGTCATGTGTTATCCAAATCTGCTAGTGATGTTTGGAATGAACTTAAAGAGACTTATGACAAGGTTGATGGTTCTGTGGTATTTGATTTTATTAGAAAATCAATAGTTTTAGTCAAAATGGAATGCATATTTCTGAGTATTACCATAAACTAAATATAATGTGGAAACAATTGGATCAAATACTGCAGTTACCACCTTGTACTTGTGATGCTGCTAGGTAGTTTAACAACTTTAATCATACTATTAAAACTCATGCAATTCTTAATGGGTCTGTACGGTGGGTATCAAAATGTTAGAACAACGTTATTTATGTGCGACCATACAAAAGCTTAGTAGGTGAATCAGCCAAAGTTTGAATCAAATATTTCTCATACTTTATGGTACGGTGGATCAACTAATTACGTTTCGGAGCTATCAGTACACATGACGATTCCGGACCGAACCTATTCGTCAACTCCTTACCCAGGATATTATATGATTATCATGATCTATGCATACTACCTTTCATATTTACAGTCACAAAAGGTAACAAAACGTCAAAGTGATACGATCGCTAATCACGGAGGTCATTGCCAAACCATGCTATGCCTGGACTATGTTACGCTACGTTGACCGTGTCATTTTAAAAACATGTTATATTTGAAACACAATACTTCGTCCATGGCGTAGGATGTCCGAACAATCAACAAGCGATCAAGCACGGGTGCAAACATATAAAGGGTTTGATAGTCGAATTAATGCCAAAATTTCATACACACGAACACGTCAAGTAAAGTTTGGTTTTTGAAACATTTATGCATGTGGCAGGAAAAACCGAACCAAAACCATCGGCACTATAATTTTTGTTTGTTCTCAAGCGGCCAAGCCGTTACTAGTTTTGTGCTTTACTTGCTTTCTAGACATCCAACATACAGGATATTGTTATCTTAATTCTAAAGATATGGTTTAAAATATCACCTAACGCAATATAGTACGCGATAAGCAAACTTTAACTCTTATGTTCCGCAAAATTCTATACGATTCATGTGTCTAATTATTTTAATCTGAACTCATAAACAGAAGAAATATATAAGCTCAGAGCACTAAAGATATACATACGGAACCACGACATACCGTGTTAAAGCTATTCGAGTTACAAACTATTTGGTCAATGATCAATTAGGCTTCCTCATCTAAAAGCACAACCCATCTCAACCATGTAGTAAAACTCCTACTAAAAGGGCTCCAAGGCTAGTAGAATTACATTGATCGACAATTAAATAATCTTATCTCAAAAGATTTTTTAGATTGTAATGGCTTGTGTTTCGGACTAATTTGAGAATTACGCTTAACACCGCAACAGCATACGAGAAAATCATCCAAAACGATGATCATTCCATGTAGGGTCATTAAAATGAAGAGGTATCTAAACAAAAAATCATCCGGAACCCACCATCCGAAAGAACAAGTACTCAAACTAAAAATCATTATAACATAGGTAAATACTAACACATGCAAAGCGCTCCTAAGAAACGTCGCAAAACATGACGGAAAGGGAAGTAGAATATTGATGTAAGGCTATGGTATTTCCACATAGCAAATAAGTCGAATATAGATAGTCCGAACGAGTTAAAAAATAACTAGAATATTGATCATGATCTTTATCATACCTTCTGGTTCAAAATTACTATTTTTCGAATATGTTTCTAAACATTTGAGGTACTCTCCCTCCTATTCCAAACATTTGTCGGTTCAACTCTCTTAGGTTAAACTTTGATTAAAAGTTTCACCAACCAAAACTAACCACCCGCCATTGCGAACTACCATTCAGCATCTCATGATCAACCACAATAATCTTCTGATGGTGAGTGAACATCGTTGAAATTTGAAGATCTTGAATAATGCTTCCACCATCATCTGGATTATGCGGACATAAAATACAATGAACTTCAGTCTTTGCAAAAAAGGTTTTTAGTTTTTTCATCATGTGTAGCCATCAATCCATCTCTCTTCAAGGACTCTGGATGTTCGATCATCCCAAACAATCATTGCAACACGAACACCTTCGTCCGCCTTCCATTTCGGAAGCTCACCAAGCATGACCTTTCCACCATCTCCTGTTGTGAATAAAAAATGCTCAAAGTATTACATCTACCATAATTGAATAATATGAATCTAACTTTTAGATTGCAAACATGACTCATGTTTCGGACTAACAGAATTTGTGCATCACATCAGTGTACATACAAATAAATATATGGAACCGTTCCGAACAAGAATAATGATCCTCCGTCCATTTGAAAGAAGTGGCATCCGGATCCGATTATCACCTAAACTAGTCAAGGATCGTTCGGAATCCACCATCCAAAAGAATAAGTACCTAAATCAAAACTCATCCTACCAAACATAAGAACTAACATTACGAAAAGCGCGAATAGGAAAAAGAGCAAAACACGACGGAAAGAGAAGTATAAGTCTAGCATGTCGTAGTTAGAACCACACCATACTACACTGGGGGGCTGATGACAGGTGTCTGGCCTCGATGAGCTGAACCGGGTGTCTGGCCTCAACGAGCCGAACCAGGTGTTTGGCCTCGACGAGCCGAACCGGGTGTCTGGCCTCAAGGAGCCGAACGAGGTGTCTGGCCTCGACGAGCCAAACCGGGTATCTAGCCTCAACGAGCCGAACGAGGTGTCTGGTCTCGACGAGCCGAACCAGGTGTCTGGCCTCGACAGGCCGAACCAAGACAATCCGAATGGCCGAACTATAATACAAATAGACCAAACGCAAGTTGTTATGCCTTTCGGAACAAGATAATCAGGTACGTGGTCCGGAAGAGGATGTTCCCGATCGAAAGATGAACGTTCAAGATGAATGAACGGACCCTGACACGGCTGGACCATTGGTCCATTCATCTGCATGACAGGTAAAGACGGAACAGTAGACAAGGTACAGCCGCTGACACGGCTGGACCATTGGTTTCATACATTTGCATGACGGATAAAAACGGAACAGTAACAAAGTACGGCCGAATCAATATTATATATTATAACCCATGATGAACAGTGTTTGAATAGTAGATTTCTCCTCCTATAAAATGAGAACTCCACCCCTCCAACCAAGACAACAATCTAACCTACTCCTCTCCTCTCTGCAACCGAACCAAGGTTGGAGTACCCTCTCTTACTATACAATAATCATCAACACTATATAATTAAGACCAAAACTTCAACTCTTTGTATAATATTATTTCCCTATCATGAACACACATCATCTCATCATGAACTCTCCCTCCTTAACAACACTTCTATCCATGATCATTATATTATTTCCTCATCATTCCCAGCTTATGAATATATCTATATGATGACGTATATACATCAATATTAGATATCCATATAACCATGTTAATATTGGCAAAATCCACATCGTTGTTTCAGATCTAACAACCTGAGATTTAATATACTATAAACGATCCATCCTTCATATGGAGGTCCGAGTAACAGCAGTGACACGGCCATGACGTTCTGATCCAAACGACGAGCCGTATCAGCAATACCGTACCTCAACAGAGATCATTGGGTATCCCTCTTGGGTGAGGCCAAGAGGGGAAATCTGGGAAAAAGGGCTAGTGTTAATAATAGTTGTGTCAATGAAAAACCTGATACTTCTATTGCTTCCTTGACTAGTGACCAACTTTCTAAATTGTTAAGTTTGATTAAAGACACCAACAATGAAGAGCCTCAAAGTCATAATGTCTCAGGTAGTGAGTTCAATTCTTTATGTGCTAATGTTTACATTAAACCCATAGTTTGTTTTAACACTGGTAGAAATAAGGTTAAAGTAGGATGGATCATTGACTCTGTTGCAAACCAACACATGGTCACTAGTGAACATCTTTTAACTGATTTTGTTGATGTTTTTTTTATTTAAACATATATGTTAACCATCCCAATGGAACTAAAGCTTTTGTTACTAAAAATGACACTTTAAAATTAGGGAATGGTGTGACTTTGCATGATGTGTTTGTCGTCCCCGAGTACTCTGTTAACCTTATTTTTGTGTATAAATTAGTTAAAGACAATAAGCTTTTTGTTGGTTTTGATGAGAATAGATGTTATATTTAGGATTTGTCCACCAAGAAAACCTTGGTGACTGGTAATCAATATGAAGGCTTGTATTTCTGTGGTGGATATGTGATCAGTAGTAAGGTGTGATGTAATTCCAGTAAAGTGTTTGATTTATGGCATGCTAGACTAGGTCTTCCATCTGATGTTGTGATTAAAAAACTTGAGCCCATCCTAGGTGTCAAGTTTGTTGCTGATAATAGTCCTTGTGATGTGTGTCACAAGGCTAAGAAACATGGAGAACCTGTCCCTTTAAGTGACCACAAAAGCACCAGTGTTGGTGAGTTGGTTCACTTAGATGTTTGGGGACCTTATAAGGTTCAGAGTAAGGAAGGATTTAGGTACTTCCTTACTATTGTTGATGATTTTTCCACGGTTGTCTGGGCCTGCCTTATGAAGCACAAGAGTGAGGTGTTTGAAAACATTACTGTCTTTGTCAATATTGTTAAAACATAGTTTAACACAACGGTTAAGTATTTTAGAAGTGACAATGGGTCAGAATTTGTTAACAATCAGTTTTCAAATTATTGTAAAACTCTTGGTATTTTTCACCAAACCTCTTGTGCTTATACTTATCAACAAGATGGCATTGTTGAAAGGAAACATAGACACTTAATGAATGTTACTTGGGCTCTTTTGTTTCAAAGTAATATTCTTGTGTGCTATTGGACTGAATGTAACTGATGCCTATTTAATCAATAGGACTCTTTCCTCAGTGCTGAATGGTAGAACTCCTTATGAACTCATGTTTGTTTAAACCCCTTCTAAATCATTTGAAAATGTTTGGGTGTCTTTGTTTTGCAACTGTTTTAAATGATACTAATAAACTAAATAGTAGGGCAGAGAAGTGTGTTTTCATTGGTTATTCCAATGAAAAAAGGGTTATAAGGTTTTGAATTTAGAAAAAAAAAGCATTTTTTATTCTAGAGATGTTAAATTCTATGAAACTATTTTTTCTTTTAAAGAAAAACTTGTTTTTGAAAAATACAATGAAAACACGCTTACTGATGTTAATGCCCTAAACTTTTTTGACCTTGATAAAGCACCCAAACATAATGAGGAGCCCTATGATGAAGGAATGGGTCTAGGTGAGTATGAGTTAGTAACACATGGGATTCTACAGTCTCCACCTAATAACACAACTGTTGATGAGCATCAACAGTGTGAGGGTGTGAATGACAGGGCAGAACATGTGATATATAACAATGAGGACAATTCCGATTCTAAGGGCAATGAGTCTAATAGTTCAATGAAAATGTTTTGAAACCCACATCTATTAGGAGGTCTAGTAGGAGTTCTACCTTACCTAGAAGGTTAGAATATTTTGTGATAAAAGGGAAGGTTAAGTATAGAATAGAAAAGGGTGGTCAATTATTCTAATCTTTCTATTAACAATCAAGTATTTGCTGCCATGTTAAACAAATGTGTCGAACCTAGGAGTTTTAAGGAAGATGCTACTGATCCCAATTGGGTAGCTACTATGAATGATGAAATAGAAGCTTTAAACATAAATAACACTTGGGATATTGTAGATTTACCTTATAGTGGGAGTGTTTTTGGCTGTAAATGGATTTATAAGATAAAGTATAGATCCAATGGTGACATAGAAATGTTTAAAGCCAGACTTGTTGCCAAAGGTTACAGTCAGAAGGAAGGTATTGACTTTGATGAAACATTTTCTCCTGTTGTAAAATTTGTCAATGTTAAGTGCATTATTTCTTTAGCTGTTAATAATAACTAGAAATTGTATCATTCAGACATTAATAATGCTTTTTTATATGGTGACTTGAATGAAGAGGTCTACATGAAACTTCCTGATGAGTATTTTTCTAAAAAAGAACATAAGGTGTGTAGGCTTAAGAAATCTTTGTATGGTTTAAAGCAAGCCCCTAGAATGTGGAATGAGAAACTTGTTAAGGGGGTTTTAAAGGGGCTCGGTTTTAAACAAAGCAAGTGTGATTATTCTTTGTTCATTAAAAGTTGTGATTCTAACATTACAATCTTGCTTGTTTATGTGGATGATATTGTTATGACTGGGTCTTGTTTGGATGAAATAGTCAAAGTCAAAGAAAATCTTAAAACCAGTTTTATGATTAAGGATTTAGGGGAATTGAAATATTTTATAGGGATTGAAGTTGTGAATCATAAAGATAATTTGTGTTTATCCCAAAGATCGTATTGTTTAGATTTACTAACGGAGTATGGCATGCTTGGATGCAAACCTATTAGTACTCCCTTGGAACCTAATCATGTTCTCACTTCTGTGTGTAAAGAATATGCATCAGTTTTGTCTAATGTCACTGGGTATAAAAAATTAGTAGGTAAACAGATTTATCTTTCTCATACCAGACCAGACATTGCCTATGTTGTTCATTACTTAAGTAAGCATATGCATAGTCCCACTTATGAACATCTTAAAATTGCACTTAGATTATTAAGATATTTAAAAAAGGCTCCTGGTAAAGGCATTTTGTTTTCCAAGTCTGAGAATCTTGATTTAGTTGCTTATTCTGATTTTGACTGGGCAAAATGTGTAGAAACTAGGAAGTCTGTTTCTGGTTATTGTGTTTTCTTAGGAAATTCCCTGGTGTCTTGGAAAAGCAAGAAACAGTCTACTGTTTCTCATTCATCTGTTGATGCATAATATAGATCCATGTGTTCTACTGCTTGTGAAGTAATGTGGATTATTAGTTTGTTGTCTGAACTAGACATAAAGGTTAGTCTTCCTGTTTTGCTACACTGTGACAGTAACTTTGCTCTGTCTATTGCAGTAAACCCCGTGTTTTTTTAAAAAATCAAACATTTTGAGTTGGAAATTTTCTTTTTAAGAGAACTTGTGTCCAAAGGAGTTATTAAAACTGCTAACATTAAGTCTGTTGATTAGAAGGCTGACATTTTTCACTAAAGGATTAAACCATGGGCAACATCAAGAGTTGTGCAAGTCTTTAGCAATGTTTGACCTATTTGGTTGTCAAAACTGAAGGCGGTGTTAAAATTATAAATTTTTGTCCAGATTTGATCAATGGGATGTTATTATTCTTGATTGTTTCCTTGAACATTTTGCATAAGTTGTTTTCAGGCTTTGGGCTCGTATCTCAAGCATTGGGCCTGCTGTTTCTTAGAGTTTTGGATTGTTGTGGCCCAGTTTATTGATTGTTGGTCTAGTGTCCAAGCCCGTGTGAGAGTGTTGCTCCAGTCCATGCCTGAAGCCTAGCTTGGAGCCCATTTATCTTGTGTGTCATCCTGATCGTCCATTCTTGCCTATCCGTGTGATGCCCGATCGTTTGGTGCACATTTGCTGAGATTGTGTTTTCTCGGTCGAATCTTCCATTGGTTCTATAAAAGGGTTGCTTCTCTCAGCCTTTCCAACTTTTTGACTCTTTGTTATTTTTCATTCATTAGCTCTCCTGTATTCTCTCTCGTTCAACACATAATATTAGGGTTTCTTTATTAAATCATCTTGATCTAATAACCTGTGTCTCTCTTCGTGTATTTGTGTTTGATTATCTAGTTGATAATCATTTGAGAGTTGTGAGTGTTTTATAGTGAGTTTTGATTTGTATTTTGTTCGATCAGAGATTTGTAAACTCTGTTTTGTTCTTCATTAATAAAGTCTACAATCTGTGTCGACTATTTTGACATAAACAAACCAAAACATGAGTGACATTGATATCATGTATAACATATTAGGTTTTCCATAGCAGCCAATACGAGGCCATTTTGCTCACAAGAAGCTTAGCAATTTGCCTTTGGGTGCGCGACTGAAGGTTTTTCTGTATGTCACCCACCCTTGTATTACCCCCGCATGAGGACACTTGAATGTGTAGTTCTTCTCTCATCCACATCATTGCGTCTAATGTCAATTTGTACTATTTGAGGCGGACATTTATTATGATCTAGTAACTCCCGTGCCAACAAAACATAATACTGTGAGATACCCGTATGGTGTGACAATTTCAGTCTCTTTCTTGGTCCCGAAGGATGAAGGAACATGTGGTTAAGGGAGGGATATGGTTATTTTTTTTGGTAATCCTTAAATATTTTGTTGAAAACTTTCATTAAACATATGAAGTGATGTTAAGATCATAGTTTGATGGAACAAGGTGGAATGTTTTCCAATTCCACATTTAACTAACCAAGCATAATTCTTAACGGGAAGTTTTGTAACTCATATTACTAGTTATTCCATATGTTACAAGCCAACTATGAGAAACGAATGATCTTGTGCTCCAAAATATATCTCTATATATGAGTTTTCATTTTATATTGGTTTAAAATGGGTGGATTGTCAACGTGATTTGCACTCTTATAGCAAATTAATGTTCATTTTATAACCATTACCATGCGCAACCAAAATGAGGGATGCACAACATTCGGTCAAGTATATAATCTATATCTATATCTATACTAATATATAGTGCATTCTAGATGGGCAAGAAGGTAATTTAACTTCATTATAGAAGGATACCATTGTAATTTACATCAAATCATTAATACATTATTTAATATAAACTTCTAACTAATTAATACTTTATTTAATAAACTTATAATTATAATTAAATGAACTAAATGCATTTTCTCAAGAATTTTTATATTTATAAATAAAAAATAAGGTAGAGATACATATATAATTAGAACAAAACAAAGTTAAAGAAATATTAATACATTATTTAATATAAGACAAAAGATCAAATACAAACAAAGTTTATCGTGCGAACATACGAACTGAAGGGAACAAAATAAAAGTGGCGGTGGCATTTTCGTAAATAATGACCACCACTTTTTGTTTGTATAATTACTCTAGTGTATATAATTACTCTAGAGTAAAAAAGTGGCGGTGGCATTTTCGTAAATAATGACCACCACTCTTGTTGTATAATTACTCTAGTGTATATAATTACTCTAGAGTAATTACCACTCTAGTTATATAACTACGCTATATAATTACTTTAGAGTAATTTTATAATTACTCTAGTTATATAATTACGCTAGAGTAATTACGCTAGTTATATAACTAGAGTAATTATATAATTACTCTAGTTATATAAAGTTTCCAATATTTACAGAAATGCCACCGCGTGTTTTTTACTTCAGTTCGTACTGTTCGTACGATAAAGCTATATGTACGTGAACTTTACTCTTTAATATAAACTTCTAACTAATTAATACTTTATTTAATAAACTTATAATTATAATTAAATGAACTAAATGCATTTTCTCAAGAATTTTTATATTTATAAATAAAAAATTAGGTAGAGATACATATATAATTAGAACAAAACAAAGTTAAAGAAATTTATAAAAACAAAATAAGTAATAGTATTATGTTATTATATATAACTAAGGAGCAAATAAATAGACTCAAAGTTTATCTATTTCTAAAAAAGCACTGTATTACTTATTAGGAACATTATATAAAAATTACCCTTGCATAAAATATAATTTGAAGGTACGTGAGGAGATGAGTTCGATGCAATTATTACCAGATATTCATATCGATTCAAGTTCTCTATTCGTGCTTCCGAATAAATAAATTATTGAGACTAAATGGATATTGAAGTGTTTTTTAAGAAACTTATATTTCAACATCTTTGACAACAAAATAGAGAAAAAAAAGGCTCGAAAAGTGTCCATACATTAAATTAGCCTAGAGATAACCCTTTTTTCTTAAACCAGTTTGGGTTCTTTTAAGTTCTTTGGCCAAATCGACACGGGCTAGAAACCACGATGGACCGATTGGCGTTGGGGAAAACTAAAGAATTTTTTTTTATTTTTACAATATTTCAGTTTTAGGTTTTTTTTATTAGTGTTATTATTACTATTTCGTCTACATTTCCATTTAACTTTCATTCAAAATTGGTTTGTCCCGCTGCGTAGCGCGGGATCACTTCTAGTGAATGAATAGTTGTTAGTTAACTACAAAAGAATAGACGATTAATGAAATTATACATGAATAATACTTAAATACACGACTTATAGTCGCGCAAAAGGCACATCTTGTGCGTATTAATTGGAATAAAGGATGCTACATTGCTAACAAGTAGAAGTAGTTGCATAACATTCAATTCAAGCCCATTATATGAATATAAGGGTATGTGGCTCCAGAAAAATTGGATGCTTTCATAATATGTACTACTAAAATTAAACATATAAGTTAAAGGGTGAAAACATGAAAGTTCTACAACTTATGATAATGACATAAAGCACCGACACATGGAGCATGCCACAAGTTGTTTTCAATACGTTCGGTTTTCATTAAATGTATTGACGTCTTCTTTAGTTTAAACATGATGAAAGTTCGTACTAATTAATTACTAACAAATATACCAATGATATCCAGCCCAACTAGTTTGAGGTGGGAAGGTTTACCTCTTTGGAGGGTTCCTGCTCGGGTTTAGTCTCAGGTTCGAATCTCATACTCCACCAAAAGAATAACCGTTTGGGTTTGAAAGGAAAAACCCGTGTGGTGCTATAAGATTCGATCCTGGACAGTGGTCTCTTTATAACACATGATTTTACCGCTGAAACACTACTCTCCAAAAAAAATTAACTAACAAATATATGACAACTGAAATAATTAATCTATTTTTCTCTTGTAACATGACTTTTCGGTTTGTTTTGAATTAAATAATGATCTAAGTTCTATTAAATAATGCCGAACATAAAAGATTGCATACTTATTAAATTATATTATCGTTTGTTGAAACATAACGTCTTTAGTTGATAAGTATTTTATTTTATATGTAATTTTTTTTTCAATAAAATGTTAGTGACGTGATCAAACATTATAATTAGTTTGATATTACACGAACATACGTTATTGGTACGCACTCAGAGTCTTACAGAGCATGCGTGTTTGTGTAACTTCGAACGAGAAACTCATACTTCAAATATTTGTATTTGTAAAAGTGATTTTTTATTTCATCTACAAGCTCGACATATCTATATTGATCGATAATCAAATGCTTTAGACATGCAATAATAAATGATATTACCTTCTTTAGTTTGGTGTGCAAGTGAGCCAACTTCACTTACATTTTACGATTTATCTACTAATCGTCTTTTTTATATTTTCATTTTCTAATAGATTTTTGATTAATTATAAACATGTTTAGATAAAGATTTGTATCATTAACAACATAGTATGTATTTGTTAATTTATTTACATGTTCATATCACCATTTGGTACCTACTTACAAACTTGTAGATCTAGTGAACTACCAGAAACAAAATATAATTTTAAAACTGTGTACAACATTTAGGGCATGTTTGGCTCTCCTTATTTTCACCTACTTGATAGGTTAAATGAAGTGTTTGAGAAAGTGACTTTTAATTTCTATTTATGAGTTTTTAGAACATAAAAAATGAGTTTTTGAAAAGTAAGGGAAGTATAACTTTTCAAAACTACTTATAACTTTTTGTGAAAAGTCATAAGTAGCTCCAAAAAAGTTTACCCAATCCTATACGGTTTATCTTAAAGTACTCTACGGCTTTTTTTTTTTTTTTAATGTGTAATCTTTTTTTCAGGATAGTCGAACTACTAAAAAGAGTTTTGCAATGTAACATTATAGAATTACCTTTGGCTATCCAACGTATACGCACACACACAGAGTCTGCATACGTTAATAGGCCAAACATGTTGAAATGGTAAACCTGTAAGTTAAACTTACATTGGAAAGATAAAATGTTCGTGTTATTATTCCGTTATTGTTTTACCCCAATTCGACTTGGTATTAATCGTCATCTAAATCCTTTAGACAATATAGTTTCCTAATCCCTTGCTATAGTTTCATGATTTTGAGAATCAAATAAGTGAGTCCTCTATCATCTTTAAATTCCTAATACATAAAATCTTGTATGGAGATTTAACAAAACTACTTTAAAATTAACAAGCATAAAATGCTGATAATTATGTTGAATTATTTAGTTTCTCTAACGATATGAATGTATTCGCGATGGGAAAAAAACAAGTGACCATAATAGAGAACAAAAACTATAGATGGTTAAGCTGTATATTTTAGATTTAGAAACATTGGCGTGGTTAGTTACTTATAACATTAAAACATAGAGATTTGGAAAGAAAAAAAAAATTCCAAAAAAAGTAACTCCATAAAAAGGTAAAACGCCCACCGTGGGGCTCGAACCCACGACCACAAGGTTAAGAGCCTTGCGCTCTACCAACTGAGCTAGACGGGCTTGTTGGTACTTGTTTGATAATATATTCTAAAACCGGAATTATTATCATGCTATTTTCAATTCCTAAGTATTTTGTTAATGTAAAGAGTTTAAAAATGTGTTTGTCTCGATTTGCAGATTGTATGAAAGTTTTGTTTCTTTTTCTTTGTTGATTCATATATTTTGACAGATTTATTTAATAACAAGTTTACATTCGTAATTTCGTAGTCAAGATTTATTTTTGTCATGCCTGATTTAATACTTGTTGTCCCTTTATCAGTCTTCTGTTATACTTTATAAATACTTGTTAATTTCTAATCTGTAAATCAATTCTTTGGATAATAATTTCCATCTTTAAATTGTAAGTGAAACATGAAATAGAAAATAGATGGACACGAATAAGAATCCATGTATCGAGCGAAATTAGTATTTATCAGGTAAAATATGCCGGAAGCTGAACGTATCTTTAGAAAACATGCAATTACACAAAAAATATCTTTTCTGATCAAGACGCTCATGGCATGATGGCGACGTGGGTTTGGAGTGGCTTACTACACTTTGTTTAGTGATTAAGGTTTCTTTGGGTTGGGTGTGTATAGGAGATGTGTTCTTCCATCAGTCATATAAGAGTCTTCTAATAGCTTGTGGCATTGATTGGTCACACATGCCGAAATTATGAAATGTCATATGAGATTTTAGAGGTTTAATAGTTGGGTTTTTCAATAAACATATTGTTCACCTATACAATGTTTTTTTGATCTGAATGACAACTGATATTGAATGTCATGCCAACGAATAGATAAGGGTCACAAAGAAAAAAAGATTATTTAAGATCACTACATCAAAGTATATGTTGCTATAACAAATTCCAGTTCATGTGTATTGTTGCCGAATGGGCTGATAAGCGTAACAAAGCTAATCCCGATCTTAGTTGTTTAAACAGTGGAGATCCGGGAACACCTTTCAACGCTCAAGGTAGTAATTTATACAAGATACAAGCATATAGATGTAAATGCCTAGTAATGGTTTTTCTGAGTCGATTGGGATATGTTGAAGTGAATCAGTCTCCCTTCCGTAATGGGTTAGGCTGATATGGTCTGGACTCTGGATTAGCCCAACAAGCCGATTATTATATTTTGACTTACCTCATCATACTGTTATATTTTGACATGGAAAAAGTTGAAAACAAAATAACTTTTGCAACACCAATCTCCAATAAATACACATTACGATGTGGAAAAAATATAGATATTATTTTAAATAAAACAGTGTGACTCAAATTAAAGCTGTTACTGACTAAAAGCAAAATGATTTGAAAAATAAAATCTAAAAAGGAAAAAAGAAGCGCCCACCGTGGGGCTCGAACCCACGACCACAAGGTTAAGAGCCTTGCGCTCTACCAACTGAGCTAGACGGGCTTATATATTTATCACATGTTCATCTAAGAGTTAAAGAGTGTAGTACTTTTTAATAACTAAATTTTACCAATGTGTAAGTATAAACATACACAATTCATAAGAAAAATAATATAACAGTACTGTAATCTAAGATTGCAGCTAATTAAATAACGTTTTAGATTCTTGGAATAGAGTTTGAAATTAACATCAACAAGTGGTCAATGCGGTTAACCAACATCTAAGCATCTAACTCAACTGGGGGTAACACTCCTCCTAGCCAATCTTGTGACGTGTGAGGTGCGGCACAGTGGACACCAGGTTCCCAGTTAGTATGGACGTGGCTTGGCTGCCTGGTAAACTAAGACACCTAAGTGAATTACTTTTCGATGAATCCAAGTTTGAATAGAATTTAAGATTAGCTAGTTAGGGAAAGTGAATTGTAGCAGAGGGATACAAGATCAACCATGGGGTATTTATGAAGGTCATTATAGCAAAGTAAGAGGCCTGCAACATCAAACCTTCTCTACGATCTACGAAGCAAATGCGGCCCTTTTAACAAAATTAGGAATATAGCTCAACATCTAAGGTTTGTAAGGAATCCAGAACCAGAAACAGACCCATATATTTAAAAATGTTCGGGTCCAAGGTTCTTGCGGGTCGGATCCAAGGTTCCCGTGGGTCCGAACCACGAAATGCTCACCCCTACGCATGCATTTACATTGAACATGTTGTGTGTGACATGTATTGAAGTAAAATTAGCTCAATTATGTTTAACTCACAAGGCTTAATTATCAGCAAATTCACACATAAAATAGATGTTGACATAAACCATGTGTAGGTGTGTCAATAATAATAAAATCTAAGAAGAGGGGTGTCCTAAATCGGGTGCATATTGAAATCAGGTTCAAGTGTAATGCGTTTGTGCTCTCAACCATTTTTATGAAAAGACAAACATACATTATGAACTTCAAAAATATGTATTATTTAGAAAAAAACATTGGTCACTATCCATCTAAATATATGGTAGTATAGTATAACAGAATGTTCTAGATAGGTTATTTGTTTAAAGGCAATATATACCAGCTGGAATTTGGAAAGAGAAACAATAATATGAAGCCATGAAAGAAAAATCAAATTCATAATATATTATTATTTATTAGATGCATAGATTGTTCTAGATTGTTAAGTTCACGTATTATCGACTCCATCTCTCATTTTTTTTTTAAGTTAGCTTGACTGTGAAGTATTGGTAAGCATATGCGGCATTTCTGTTTTCAAATTACATGGGGTATGATTACTACAACGAGTAAATATACTTTGTTTAACTGCAAATTTACATACATGCACCTGCTTCTAACTCACACTATTTGTATGACTTTAGAAGGGCACATTTTTAACATCTGTTCGGTTTGTCATGATACATTACTCAATAGAGCAAACAAAAGAGAAACCCAAAAAATAAAGTCGAAATGACATCGAAATGTATTTTACATCGATTTCATTAATTTTTTGCATCATAATAAAGCCAAATAATTTCAACAGTTTGCGTTTAATTCTAAGGGCGGATGGGGCGCTACCAGAATTGGTCACGGGTACCTTAGTACCAGCACGGTAACACCGCCGCCACCCACGCTGGTAGTGGTCCCGTGAACCAAATTCTGGTTGTAGTTACCGTGCTGGTTCACGGATTGTGGGCACAAACTTTCACACAATTTATTATTTTTTTATCCCTTACTCCATAATTAAAATAAAAAAAAATTATTTTTTTAATCCCTTAAAAATAAAAGGGAAAGCAGCAAAAACCAACGTCACGCGGGCCTGAGTTTTTTCGAGTTGCATTCGTGTCCGCAAATGCGGGCGTCGCGTTGGTTCAAGAATTTTTCCCGAACCAGAACCCATTTTTGCACCCCCGCTGCGCGTGCGGGTAGGTGCCAAAGTATAAAGTAACACAAAGAATTTAATCTCTTCCATTTGGTTTCACCTTATAAACTCATTCATTTTTCATCTCCCCACCAATGTGGGACAAACCAAACCAAACTCATTCATTTTCTACTCTTCTTTTCTTTTTCTTTTTTTTACTAAAACTCACGAGAGACTTTTAGTCTCTTTCACAGGTTTGTATGCATTGATGCTAAGGCATTTTGATAAATCTTCTTCGGATAATGCAGTGCTAAGTGCTAACTATGCCAATTTCAACTTCTAGAGCTAACCTGTGAATAAAGGTTTATTTGGCACCAAAAGTCAAATATTTAACACTAAGGTGTGTTTGTTTTTCTCCCAGAAGCACTTCTGACCTCTTTTGTCTGCGTCGCGCAGACGCGGGCAGACGTTTGGGGCGGGCAGACTGTTTGTTTTTCGGAAGACATTTCACTCCAAAAGCTCTTCCTGATCTCTTCTTGGTGCAGACTTGAACCAAAGTCTTCTAAGGTCTTCAAAGGTCTTCTCCTCTTCTCTTCTCCTCACCCACCACCACCCACTACCACCACCACCACCTAGCATCGTCCACCACCACCGTCCATCACCACCACGGTCCACCATGGTCCACCACCACCACCACCCACTACCACCACCCACCACCACGACCACCCACCACGTCCACCACCACTACCACCACCACCACCCACCACCACCACCACGGTCCAACACCACCACCACCTACCACCGTCCACCGTCCACCGCCACTACCACCACCCACCACCATCATCACCCACCACCACCACGGTCCACCACCACCACCCACTACCACCACCACCACCACCACCGTCACCCACCCACCACCACCTAGCATCGTCCAACACCACCGTTCACCACCACCACCGTCCATCACCACCCCGGTCCACCACCACCCACCACCACCACCAACCACCGTCCACCACCACCACCCACCACCTACCACCGTCCACCCACCACCTACCACCGTCCACCCACCACCACTACCACCACCCACCACCGTCCACTACCACCATCATCACCCACCACCACCCACCACCACCACCACGGTCCACCACCACCACCATCGTCCACCGTCCACACCACCACCACCACTACCACCACCCACCACCGTCCACCACCACCCACCACCATGGTCCACACCACCACAGTCCACCCACCACCACCACCATCTACCACTAGACTGCTGTAAAAACTCAGTTTGTTTAAATTTAAGTTTATTTCAGCAGCCTGCAGACGTTAACAAACAAACAGTCTTTTTCTTGCAGACTGCAGACCTTTGGTCCACCTCTTCTCCTGCAGATGTCTGCAGATGTGGTCCGCAGACTGCAGACCTTTTCCTGCAGAAAAAACAAACATCACCTAAAAGTCATATATTGACTATTAAAGTTTATTATTATTATTATTATTATTATTATTATTATTATTATTATGTGTGAAAATAATGGATAGTTAGGTAAAGAATCAGTGGAGTGCTGCCTACAAAAAAAAAGTGTTTTAGTGAAGGAAATCAGTGAAGTGATGTGGCAGTGTATGATTGGTAGAAATAAGTGAAGTGAAAAGCAAACTAGTTGAGCGCCCCTATAGGCCTAATAGCTAGGCATTGTGCTTCTAGAACATTGGTACTCTTTTTTATTAATTGTACTAAAATTGGAGGGTTGTTGGTTTTTAATTGTAGTACGCCATAGGTAGCTATGCCTCATGACTTGGAGCTTTATGTGTTAATTACTTGTCTAGGTTGCATTGTCGAGATTTTAACTAAATAAATAGGTAACAACCATCATAATCAACACTCACTCATGCGAACAATTTTTTAGGTACAAGGCCTTTTTTTTACGTGGATGATAGATTTCTCTCTCATTTGAATTCATTGTTAGTTAATTGTTATCTTTAATTTGTTTTGTGGTGTTTTTTTAAACAAAAAGTTCTTTGCAGACTTTTCTGTCTGTCTATGCGTGCAGACCACGTACAAACATTACTATTTGCAAACTATTTGATTTTTCGAAGACTTTTTATTAAAAAAACATCTGTGCAAACTCTTTGTGCAAATTTGGCCTAGCCACTTCTAAGTTCTTTTAAGATCTGTAGAGGGTTAAACACCGCCGTCCACCGTCCATCACCGTCCACACACAGCCACCAACTTAATTTAGCAGTCTACAAACTTTAAAAAACAAACAGTTTTTTTCTTGCAGACTCCAGAAGTTTGGTCCACCTCTTCTTCTGTAGACATGGTCTGCATACTACAGACATTTTACCTTTGAAAAAACAAACAACACCTTAATCTTTCAAAATCTCACAACCAGAAGCATTAGATTAAATATCAACAATGGTTCAACAGTAGGAGCTGCACGTCGTGTCCTGTGAACGATGCTTTATTGTAACCAAATTATATTATGTATGAGATAGATGAAGGTGCCTACGTGCGTGTAGAATTTAGGTAATAATCATTTTTATAAGCTTAAAACCCGACTCTATGTCTCAGTGAATCCTATGACTTTGAACATAACCACCTCTTGCACACCATAAGGTTACGTATTTTTACGTATGCAATTAAGAGTGATTACACGCGTAAGTTGCACAACTATCTCCTTTATTTCATAGACTTCTCATAAATTTGGTATTTATACGATAACCATCCTCTCTCCGTATACATTTATCTGCGCGCACATGTTGGACTTTATTATATAACCATCAAATATCCTTAAGAATGAGAAAATGAATTTGTATCCATGGATTAAAAAAGTAGGATATTCTAATGGAATACTCCTACTTGATCACCCTTAACTATGGAATTATCCTCTTGTCTATAGTTATTGCATTCAAACATGTTAACTTTTTGATCTAGATATCCTAATGGTCCAGTAACTAACTTGTGGGTAGAAACGTACAATGGGAAAATTGACTTACTTGTCACTATCATCACCCGGTGACTCGTTGTTCTCGATGAGATCTACGCCACCATTGTGTACAAATTTAAACAATACTGAATGTGATACCATCTATAACATTTGACCTTTCATATCAATACTATCCGACTTTTTCATTAAATGTTATTACTTGGTTTCATTCAAGAAAAAAAAGGATGGTATGAATTAGTAATGAAGACAGGTGAAACAACATAGGGGTACATTTTCATGATTAGTTGCCTGATTCAGATGTGTCTTTTTAACAATGAATTTATATTAACATTGAAATTAAATAGTAAAATTAGAGAGAAACTATCTATAAATATAATAAAAGATTGGAATGAAGACACATGGTAATTGGCGAGAACATCCCCACTCTTGAATTCCCGTCAAAAAATTTAGATTATGAAATAACCCATTTAACCCAATAGTCAATAATTTATAATTTTTATCTTTGTCTTTATTATTGCTTTACAATATAATAAATAAAAATTTTATGATTATCTCTTATATGAAATAATATTATTAAATCATACTTTTACATTTATTTTTATTTTATTAACTAATTCTTTTTATATTTCTAGTTATTAAAACCATTTAATATTTCATTGATTCAACCTCATATAATATTAAATTTTCTAATCTAATAATAAATAAATAAATAAAATGTTAAAAGCGTGTGATAAAGAAGTCTCTAATAAATTATTTATACTAAATGAAACTGTAAATGAGGAAACTGTTTTCATCCACAATAGATTAGGCTAAAATAGTCGTTTCTAAACAGGTTACATCTTTAAAAACGCCGCTTCAATCACGCCTTGCAATGGTTGCTTCTGTCTTTGCTCCTCATCCAAACGTACATTCTCTATTTAATATACATTTACAGTCTTATTCACATGATTAAATTGTTGTTTCTCATATACAACATTCTCTATTTAAACGTTAGTAATTTTTATATACGACATTTTTTAGAAAAAAATACACCAAATTAAAAGCGTTTTATTATCTTTCTAACGATCACTACAAAAAACGGAAAAAATAAAACGATTTTTAGTGGGTTTTTGTTCATGCAGAAAAACACACACAATGTGTTTAGGTATTTCATCAATCATGTCTAGACAAGTCACTAATCATGTTAAAATAATTCACAAAAATAGTCAGTTTGGTAAGAATCTATTTTTTCTATATATATTTTGATTGTTGTTGCCAGGGACATTGATTATAAAGGTTGCTAAGCTGGTTATATATACCTTTTGATTTTTAGACACAAGGTAAATCTTGGTAATTAATCACCTCACCATGCACGACTCTTAAATCAATCATCACCATGACATATTATTTGATGCCAATTTGATTGTTTTTTTTTTTCAAGTTCACATCACAGCTTTAAGATGTCTTGAGGATGTGACAAAGTTGTACATAGACTACACTCGAGCAAAATGTACACACGTAGAATCAGAAATAATTTTATGAGTTATCGAGTGTGTACCATTTACAATTTTTTTTTTCCTGAAGTAACGGCATATTCATTTTACGATACACACTTTTTATCACTATTTTTCGAAAAACAACCGAAGGATAAACAAGACATCGACGAATTTGCAACTAAAATTGTATGTCATTATGTGTGTGTGACCCTCAACCCTGAAGCCCAAAACCCACTCACAAGTCGGTCAAGTCTTCCCCGGAGACTTAAAAAAAAAAAAAAAACCCACTCCAATCCCTCCACGTAGCATGATGCATCTTCCACCAATAACCCACTGCCACGTAACACCCACCTCCAAATCCCACCGTTAGATCATCCACGTCGGCACCCCAACCCTTCATCCCACCGTCCATTCTTCGTGTCCTCGTCTCTCCTCACACTCACACTACTCCCCACTATATAACCTCACTATATAACTCTCATTTCAAAACCAAATCTCAACATTAATAATCAAACAAACCTAACAGATTCAGTTTAGATCGATATGAGGAAGTGGACTCTTCCTTCCGTTCTGTTCCTGTTATGTCTTCTCTTCCTTCTTCCTGATCACGGTACGTGTTTAATCGTTTACATTTTTGTTTGATTTACATGTGTTTGGTGAGAATTGGTTGGGATTTCGTTAGTGGAAGAGTTTTATTTTGTTTTATTATAAATTATTGTTATAATATGTGACGTGTTAGCTAGATTAGATTAGATCATGTGTTCTGTTAACAGTTTCCTGATCTGATGGAAATTGTTGATCTGTATTTATATGTTTTACTGGATGAAAGAGGCGTTTGTTGTAGCTAATGGATGTTTACATCATAAATTGATGTGAAAGTTTTTACTTTAAAGATTAAGGTTATGGATCTTTGCTACTAATTAGGTTTTAGTATACTTATGTGAGGTCTAATATTATTATTATTATTATTATTATTATTATTATTATTATTATTATTATTATCTATCTATAAGAATTTATATCACAATTTAGTTAAAGAGCAGCTGGTAAAATGGTAGAAAATTCATTATTTTGCTCTCATTTTTAAGATCCAATACGATAGGATAAGAGCAGGATGATAAGTAATCAGTTTAACTTAATTTTTTTTAGGTATTATTATTATTAACTAAGTTTGTAAATGTGGTTTAATAACCTTCTGGAATCTGGATTGTGCTTTATAGGTCGAAAGCTGCACGCGAATGCCGAGTCTGATGCGGATGAGCTAGTGGATCCACCAAAGGTTGAAGAGAAGCTTGGTGCTGTTCCACATGGTTTATCCACTGATTCTGATGTTGCCAAGAGGTTTGCTACACTACCCTTTTGCATTGTTTCAGATATGCATGAGTTAATACGTTATTAGTGTAGTGTTTGTGCCCATGCTGCTTAAATACTGACCTTAAGAGATAACGAATTACAAACCAATTAGAATTTTTAGATAGGCATTGACTTTTAGTTTAAATGGTTTTAAGAGGTTGCATTTTCGTGATTCAGGGAAGCCGAGTCGATGTCAAGGAAAAATCTTCGCAGCAATGCTGAGAAGTTTGAGTTCCAGGCTGAAGTATCTCGGCTTATGGACATCCTTGTCAACTCTCTTTACAGTAACAAGGACATTTTCTTGAGGGAATTAATATCCAATGCATCTGATGTAAGCTTTTGTTTAGTTTTACTATTATTTGAGGCACCAGCTAAGTGTTATTTTACATTCTTCTTACTCTGTTTTGCATATCATAAATTTTAGGCTCTGGACAAAATTAGATTCCTTTCTCTTACCGATAAGGATGTATTGGGTGAGGGTGATGATACCAAGCTTGAGATCCAGGTTTGTATACGCCTTTTCACCCTTCTTCATTTTAAGTATTGTATTGAGAGTTTGAAAGCTAATCGATTTCGGGTTTGTAATATAATGCCATGCAGATTAAGTTAGACAAAGAAAATAAGATTCTTTCCATTCGCGATAGAGGTGTGGGTATGACAAAGGAGGATTTGATCAAGAACTTGGGAACAATTGCCAAGTCTGGAACTTCAGGTAGTTTGTCTAAGCAGCGAAGAGTAGACAAAAGAATATTACGTTTTGTTAGTTTAATTGTTTAATAATCCTTATATATTTTTTGTATGTAGCTTTTGTGGAGAAGATGCAAACAGGTGGCGATCTTAACCTCATTGGGCAGTTTGGTGTTGGATTTTATTCTGTGTATCTTGTTGCCGACTATGTGGAAGTTATCAGCAAACACAACGATGACAAACAGTATGTCATCTTGGTTTAGTGTCAATTATAATAGCATCGTTTCTGTAGGGTTTGTTATATCTGTGCTGATTTACTAATTAATAACTTTTTAGGTATGTGTGGGAGTCGAAGGCTGATGGTGCATTCGCAATTTCTGAGGATACATACAATGAGCCAATTGGCCGTGGTACTGAAATAAGACTGCACCTTAGGGAAGAAGCTGGGGAGTACCTTGAAGAGTCAAAACTGAAGGATTTGGTCAAAAAGTATTCTGAATTTATTAACTTCCCCATATACCTCTGGGCCACCAAAGAAGTTGATGTTGAAGTCCCGGCCGATGAAGATGATTCCAGTGATGATGAAGAGAAACGTAAGCCTGAGACCCTTGTAGAGCTTGGTATATGTTTTTACATTATCTTGTCTAATTTTGTTGGATGATTTAAGCAGCTGAATCCACTGAAGGTGAAGAGAAAGAAGATGAAGACACTGACAAAGAAGAAGATGAAGAGAAACCAAAAACCAAAACCATCAAAGAAAAGACTTATGAATGGGAACGTCTAAATGACGTTAAAGCTATATGGTTGAGAAGTCCAAAGGAAGTGACAGAGGAAGAATACACAAAGTTCTACCACACTCTTGCTAAGGTGAAACTGAAATCCATAATTTTTATTTTCAGACCCCATAATCCTGTCGTGGTATGTTCTAATTTGTTTTTTTGCTTGACAGGATTTTGGTGATGAGAAGCCAATGGCATGGAGTCACTTCAATGCCGAAGGTGATGTTGAGTTCAAGGCGGTTCTATTTGTGCCACCCAAGGCACCTACTGATTTGTACGAGAGTTACTACAACACCAACAAATCAAACCTCAAGCTTTACGTTAGAAGGGTATTTATTTCTGATGAATTCGACGAGCTTTTGCCTAAGTATCTATCGTTCTTGATGGTAATGTGTTCTATCTATTATATTATCTAAGCAGTACATTATTAGTTTATTACTGTACTTTATTTGATACATTGTTGCTAACAACCATATGTTGTTTGTTTCATCAGGGTCTTGTTGATTCTGACACATTGCCACTTAATGTATCTCGAGAAATGCTTCAACAACACAGCAGCTTGAAGACAATTAAAAAGAAACTTATCAGGAAGGCACTTGACATGATTCGCAAGCTTGCTGAAGAGGACCCTGATGAGATTCATGATAAGGAAAAGAAAGGTAAGCCAGAGTTATAACTTTCTTATATCATAACATGCATTTCAATATGTTTTAATTATTGATTGTTATATTTATGCTGTTTTGTGTTGCAGAGGTGGAAGAATCAAAGGAGAATGACGAGAAGAGAGGCCAGTACACTAAGTTCTGGAACGAATTTGGCAAGTCGATTAAGCTCGGTATCATTGAGGATGCAACAAACAGGAACCGTTTGGCTAAACTTCTAAGATTTGAGACGTATGGATCTTTCATATTTCATTTTTCCCCACATGATTATATACATTCATCATATCCTGATTTCTTTTTTATATAATTATATTGCAGCACGACATCAGATGGCAAACTTACGTCACTTGATCAATATATCTCAAGAATGAAATCTGGACAAAAGGATATCTTCTACATCACAGGCAGCAGCAAGGAACAGCTTGAGAAATCCCCGTTCCTTGAGAGGCTTAAGAAGAAAAATCTTGAGGTAACGTTTTTTCTCTTCTGTTAAATCTTAAAATCCAGTTATATTACATTTACATTAGTTACAAAATTTGAAGAATTATTAATGATGATGATTTATTTGCTTTTGCAGGTGATCTTTTTCACAGACCCCGTGGACGAGTACCTGATGCAATACTTGATGGATTATGAAGACAAGAAATTCCAAAACGTATCAAAGGAGGGTTTGAAGCTAGGGAAGGATTCCAAAGACAAAGAGATCAAGGAATCATTCAAAGAATTAACCAAATGGTGGAAGGAAGCCCTTGCCACTGACAACGTTGATGATGTCAAGATTAGCAACCGTTTGGCTGACACCCCTTGTGTGGTGGTAACCTCCAAGTATGGATGGAGTGCTAATATGGAAAGAATCATGCAATCTCAAACTCTATCCGATGCCAGCAAACAAGCATACATGCGTGGCAAGAGAGTGCTTGAGATCAATGCAAGACATCCAATCATCAAAGAGCTTCGTGAGCGAGTTGTGAAGGATCCTGAGGTAAACAACTATAAAATCATCTTAGTTTCTGTTTAATATAAACCAACACACGTTCTTATTTTGCATAAACATACAATTATATAAATTATCATAATATTGGTGGATAATAAGTCCTAAACTTGTTTAAAATATACCTATTAGAAAAAAGAAAATTAGAAAATGACACTACCCTGAATCAAAATTTGATAAAGTGGCATTAAGTAAGCGAAAATGCTGACATGGTTAATTTCTTGATCATATAAGATTGTATGAATCTATATATAAGGTGGTTAAAGGTCACAAGTCACAAAAGCCCAAATGACATCCACGTCAACAAAAAACAATCTAAATAGCCTCCTAGTATGTAACATGCGTGCTAGTAGCTGACGTGTATTGTTGATTTTACGAATATGTGCACTATAAATGAGTTCATAGATGACGTCTCCGGGTTTTGACCTTTTAAATGTATATATTTCAGGATGCAAGTGTAAAGACAACCGCTCAACTCATGTACCAAACCGCATTGATGGAGAGTGGATTCATGTTACCCGATCCTAAGGACTTCGCTTCACGTATCTATGATTCCGTGAAATCCAGTTTGAGCATTAGCCCCGATGCGGCTGTTGAGGAGGAAGATGAAGTGGAAGAAGCCCCTGAGGTTGAGACAACCAGCACCGAGAAGGGAGAAGCTGATTCTACACCCACAGAAGAAGAGCATGAGGATATTAAGGATGAGTTATAGGTCTGTTAGCGAGTTAACTCGTTAGGTTTAAACAAAGTTTTATTGTCGGAAGATGATATGCATTCGTGTACTGTTTTTGCCATTGGCTTGGAAAATGTACTACATACGTTGTTAGCAGGAGTTGTGTGTTTTTGAGTAATTTTCCACCTTTGCTGATTAGATTACTTCTTGTACCTTTTTTAGATTTGAGTTCAAAACAATTATCGAGTAAGACTGTTAAAGATAAACCAGTGAACCGTTAACGAACACAACTACAAGCATTCGAATTGAAATAACAAGCTGAGTTTCTATTACTCAAATGAATAACACTCGAAAGTAGGGATGCCCAAAAACCTGGTTCTAAACCTGACCTGGAACCAGTTTCTGCCCTACCTGACCTATGGGTACATACCAGACCCGGGTTAAAAAAAGGAACCGACCTGGAACCGATTCCACCTTTACCGGCCAAAATCTAGAAAAATTGATCAGCCCCAGTCAAAAACCTGAATATACCCAGAATTGGTTCCTACCCGACCCGGGTGTTGACTATGTTGACCCGGGTTCCTACTCGGTTCCCGGTTAAAAAAAAAAGCGTTTTGTGCATACTAGAAAGGGAAGGGAAATCTTAGATTACAGATAGGAAGATAGTAATCAACATGCCTTTCATCTAGGGCCGGAAATTTCACGAACACGATAACAAGACACGAACCTACACGACCTTAACAGGTTTCATGTTTGACCTTAACAGGTTTCGTGTCTTAAATAGGTCGATACGATAACACCTTAACAGGTTTCATGTCTAAACAAGTTAAAGGCCTATTAACCTGTTAAGCACCCGTTAAGACACGTTAATAATTTTTTATTTTTAAAATTTATATATGAAGTAGTGGTATACCAAATAGGTTCATGTCTTATCGTGTTAACATGTTATAAATAGGTTTGTGTTCATGTTTGAAAAAAAAAAGATGTTGGTGTTT
This sequence comes from Ambrosia x helenae, assembly GCA_030844895.1. Lineage (NCBI taxonomy): Eukaryota > Viridiplantae > Streptophyta > Magnoliopsida > Asterales > Asteraceae > Ambrosia > Ambrosia x helenae. The sequence continues at coordinate 897,242 of JAUTDX010007030.1, read as the reverse complement.
ATGTGTGAATGTGAGTTTGTCTTGTCCCACATTGGTTGGGGAAGAAAACTTGAATGGGTTTATAAGTTGAAACCATATTGAAAAGAATAAATATTAAGTTATATTGTACTTGGGCACCTATCCGTGCCGCATGGGAGAGAGGTGCAAAAACGGGTTCTGGTTCGAGAAAAATTCTTGAACTAGCATGACCATTATTGTAGACCAGAAACTCACGCATACATACACACATACAAAAACACAACAGCAAAAAAACCTTATGATTATTTTTTCAGGCAAGTGGGATAGTCCGGCGTCTTGTTTTATCTATTTCGTGTTCGTGTCTTAACAGATCATGTCTGACACGATATGCCAACCCTCCTTTCATCTATCGTTCTACCCCTTTTGCATCAACCATCAAGTGTTTGTTCTTCATTGTGCTCACAGATCCATTCACCTTAATGGGCCTTTGAACTGGACTGCAAGTGGGCCCATTGTGATGCAATTGTTAGCAATTGGGCTTAACCGCAAAATAAGACGGTTCATACTTCATAGTTCATACCAAAGTTACACCAATTGTGACATCTATTTTGTTTCAACTGTGACTTCTATTTCAATTCAATATGCAATTAAAAACATTTATAATTTATAAAAAAATAACTATGGGTGGGTTCAAGTTTGTCCCATCAAATCATTGAAGTTGTAAATTGAATGCTTAAAAAACTAACATGATAACATCAATGAAACAAAATCACAAAAGTACTATTTCTGTTAGAACATGTGTAGTAGGGGGCTTTATTTATAAAGCCCATGTTTCTAATTGGTCCATGTGGCAACTGAGTCAGCATGGAGAAATAAAGTGAAAAAGGAGTGTAGTGGTAGGAGCCTTATTTATAAAGCCCATATTAATATTTTATTTTATCTTTTAAATTAAAAAAATAATAAAATAATAATAAAGAGAGAGTATGAGGTGGCAACATATGATTGAAGGGGGTATTGTATTACCGGCGCTACATTTATAGAGCCCACACCACTTTTCCAAATATAAAGCCCCCGTAACGGCGTGGGGGGCTTTATTTTACAAAAATAGCGCCCAATAGAGTCCCACTACGGTGGGTCTTATCGTGATATACCTTTATATCATCTCAGAATAATCTTACGCATGTAGCAATTAGATGCGTGAATCTATATAGTGGTGTATAATGTATTGTGTATCCACATGTGCAATGAGTAAGTGAGTCCAGAAATCTGGCTATTGATCTTCATATGTGTGTTATAGCCTATGATGTTCACGAAGTATATTGGTAGTCTAGAATTACGTCATCTTGAAATCTGGTTGTTGATCTTCATACGTGAATTTATTCCAATCTTGGTGTTGATATTTATGCGTGAACAGTGGCGAAGCTTGACCCGGAACTTCGGGGGGGGGGGGGGGGGGTCGGAAATCACTATTTTCGAGGGTTCGGAACCGTATATACCAAAAAATTTCGATGTGAATATTATATAATCAGAACTTCTGAGCGAAATTCGGGGGAGTCGCCCGCCCCTCCTCGCCCCTTAAGAGCTGCGCCCTTGTGCGTGAATTATGATAAACTAGCTGCCGATCTTAATACGTGAATCAATTAAAGATTTCTGAAGAAGCAAATACCTGTATGGCTACATACTCCAACGATGATGAAGATGAACAAGACCACACGTTGTCCTCTCCGTCTTCAAGATCCAGATCTGCGATAAGAAAAAAGAAAGAGGAATGGAGGCGACTGCCAGGAGTTTCCTCCCATCACAGACACAAAAAGTGTGATAGGCTCCAACCTGTTCCCTAGGGTTAGAGGTGAACCTCTTAATAGGGAACTAATGGGCCACCATCACAGACCCCTAACTTTATGGGCACATAGCCCATTGGCACCAAGCCTAGTTAGGGGGTTGCCTCCATAAAACCCTCAGCCCAGTAAGCTTAATACAAGCTACATCGCGATGGACCACGCTATTGGGTTAATAATAGATAATATATATTAGTATAAATAACGTCAGGTGTTGACTGGCTTGACCGAGCCGGGACATACCTCGTCATGTCCCCCAGTCTAGTATCATGATCAAGATGATGGTGCTAGACTAGAAGAAACTCGTGGTCCTATAGTAGATATTGTCTCCTCAAATAGGTTATGATGAAATCAGGCGGCACACAATAAATGTTTTGTTATTCAACTGTCTATCCGTGTTTTTGATTTGTTCTTCAAGTACGCATATGGGTAGCATGTATGAATCGTAGCGTGTTAGGGTGTCTTAAGGTTTGAAATGTGATGGTGGCTCTAAGATTTAATGTACTTGTGCATGAGTATTCTGATTACAAATGCGCAATCTGGATAATATAGTATAGCTTGCACGCGCGATGTCTTTCGTGTTGTTTAATGAAATATAACTTGTGCACATTTGACGTGTCTTGTATGTTGTTTGATTTATAGGTAATGCCTGGTTTGATTAGGGTTAACCCGTATCATACATGGTCCTGCACCCCAGTCTGGTGTGATGGTCGACATTGAGTATGACGCCAGACTATAAATGTTATCGAAGGAGTGTGAAAAATTGGATTCATATGAATTTGGCCAAACATATTACGGAGTTACATCCAGCTCGGATTGCCCAATTCATTAGGGAATTGTGAGATTAATCCGTACCACCCCTCATTAATTGGTAGGAGTATAAAAGTTACCCTTATGATAGCAACATAATGATGACAGACCAAAACGACATCCGACAGACTGTTATATCCGAGTGTTATTCACTAGGTAGGATGTAGCTTGAACTTCGTTTTTCTAGACCCAATATTCGTATCATCGGATTTCTTTTTAACCTTTCAGGAGGGGTGGTTTGTGGTAGCGCGCAGGGCGTGCATAGTTGAGCAAGATGCATGATCCAGATAGGGAACTAGTTTTGACATATTGTCCAAAGCTTTGACTTGAGCTTTTTACTGTGGTGCATCGCGTTGCCAAATGTGGTGTGCGGCCTAATAATGTCATAGTGCGCATGATGATGCATTACGATGATGGAGCGAGCGTATTCCGATGCGGTACCACCTCCAATACCTTGATGAGGATGATACACGCAACTGTTGTATACCGTACTCCGCGGTGATGGCTTTTTACGTTTTACGTCAGGTGGGAGCAATGCTTCGCGGGATACGCGAAGAGCTTTGCTGACGCGCGTGAAGACCTGCTCTGCGGATGCGCGAAGAGCTTTTGCTGGCTAGTGAAGACCATGCTCCATGGGTGACGTATTTTAAGTTTTACGTTCGGTGGAAGCAGTGCCCCGCGGATGCACGAAGACTTTACCAATGAGTAGTAGTCACCGATAAGCGTAGGGTTACGGATGAGCGCGGAGTTACCGGCTTGCACGGAGTTACCAAGTAGGTAGGACCAGGTGTTACAACGCGTGGCTGAACCTCGAATTTGTTACTCAAGGATCCCTTTCCATAAGGCTATGTTATTCCTTAGACCGCAGGGCAGGTACGTTATACGCGGAGCGGAATAGAGCTGACGTGCGCAGGACTGAATCGCTCCATCGTGGAAAAGTGGATGGCTGAATTGTTGAAACGTTGGTGACATGCATGTGGATGGCGTAGAAGCCGGTTACGCAGAGGTGGGTTGGTGTAAAACCGGTTGAAACAAGGCGGTTTATCTTGAAAGTCGGTTGGGAGGGAATGAGCCGTGGTGTAAACTGAAGACTTATGATGCCCACATGAAGACATTGAGGCATAAAACCGAAGGTCCGAACCGGGAAACACAGATAATGGTGGTGCAAACCTGGCAGCGCAGAAGCGGTGCCCTGAAGTCGCATGGCTGAATAATGTTGCATCTTGTGAGCAAACAATAAAGCAACGCATAGTGTTGTACTATTGTTATACCATAATAGTCCCTTGGTTTAGCGCTACTAAGTTAGGGTAGTAGCACTAAACTTAATTGACAAATGCTAACAAACAACATGTGTGATGTCGTATAAAGCATGTTCTATGTGACATATGTATCATGTGGTCGTCTAAAGCACCAATGAAACTCAAGTTCAGGTTTTTTTTTTTTTTTTTTTTTTGTGACAGACCCCGTGATTAAAAATATAACACAAGTAAATAAATCACGTTCCTTTCACTGCTGACTTAGTGATCCATGGCAAGTATGATGAAGTTGCTTTCTTTATGTTTGTTTGCTTCCCCCTTGTATTTGTATTTGTATTTTCAGTAAACACAAATGCTCGTGCATGCATGTTTAATTTTTATAATGTTAAGGGGTTAATATTGCTGAACTTAAGTATAATTAGAGCTTGTCGTTGCTAGCTGACGTAAACTCATATTTTTTGTGGGCAATAGGTCTGTGATTTGGCCATTGTCTTTTCGGTTTAACAACTTGGCAATGGTAAGCATGAACGTGGCACCGCCTGTGATGAGCGTGGTGCTTCAGGCGGTTACGCCGTTGATAATAGTTTATGTTATTGCCAAAGTGGCAGGAGTTGCCAATGTAGGCGTAGATGTGCATCACACTCCTGCAGAAGTGGGTGCCATGCTCGGTGATCCTTGGAGGTCGTTTAGAGCGTTTTGTATTTCCCTTGGTGTATATTTTTGTATACGTTTGGGACAAGTACTTGGTTTTTGAATTGTAGTGGTTTTTGTATATCTTAAGATAAAGATATCCACTTTTAGCGCTATAAAGTTCAGTAGCATTACGGATTTTTGTCCGCCGCTAGTAGTAAATTATAATGGATATGTTTATCCATTATAATGCGATGTAGTTGCAGCTTTGCATTTATTTGTGATCTCTTGCACTCTTAGTGTTAGTCGACGTAAGATAATAAGCTAGCGACTGTAAGGTAGTCATTATTCGAGTATGCTAGCCTCTGCGTTATTGCAGTGGTCTAGAAAGTATAACACTGCAGTAGTCGTTTTATTAAAAACGTTAAAGATTCATGAATGCATGCATGTTTTCTAATGGTGATCAACAGACCGTTTCATTGTTACATGTAGCATTTTTTCAAATGGGCGACATTCCATGTTCGCGGGATTGGCCTTCCGTCCAGGTGTGCCAATGTGTACGCGCATGTACTAGGGAGTTCCGCAATGAGGTACGGGACTTCCCAATTGGGTCTACGCTTACCCTGGGGTTGTGCTTGGCTATCTTCATCGTCGCGCGACACGTATATCCAAATATACATGTGGCCTTTATCAGACTGTGGCGTATAGCCTAGTTTGGGTGTGGCATACAACCGAATATAGATTTAGCGTATAGCCCATTATAGATGTAGCGTATAGCCGAATAAGGATGTGGCACGTAGCCAACTAGTGACTTGACCTGTAGCAGAATCTGCGAATGGTCAGTGACGTCCCGTCTTGTTTAGATATGATCTTTGCACGAGGACGTTTGGTCCGTCCGCACATCTAATACACGGGCTGAGACTAGATGCTCATCTTAAGTTGTAGTGCCGCTACATCTTGCTAATCTTCCAGTTCAATGTTGTCAAATCATGTTAGTAGCATTTCATGTGAATGATAAGTATTCAAAAGCAATAGTTAAAGTACATAAAAGAGTATGACATGTCGAAGAACCTGTTGAACAAGGCATAGGAAAACGTGAAACAACTGTGCAATCTTTTGATCTCGCCTTTTGTTGTGGGAAGATTTGACCCTTGTTTGTTAGTAGTCCCATAGCTATGTTCCGGTAATGATGGTGCCAACAGTATCATACTGTGCAAGTTATATGGTCTAATGCTGCTGAATAATATTAGTAACTTTGAAGTAATGAAGTAGACATATGAATAATAGAACAACATAAATACGTATATATGGTAACCAAACCGTATCCTTTTATTAAGTTTATTGAGAGTGTAAACCAAAATGTCGGGACTTCAATGCTTGGCTGTATTTCGTCTATCCATTACGTAGCTTGTCAGACAAACAAGACGCCTAGAGAGCAAGTCATTCGCCAAGTATCACGCCAAATAGCGGACAAGTATATAGTGAAGCATATAGATGCATTGCTAAGCGCACAGGGGGAAAGTAGATCGTGTCAAGTGCGCATAGTTGGCATGCAAATCAACTGGTAAGCGGGTAGCGCTATACTAGGACCATCCGGCGAGCACAATGCTGTTAAATAGTGTTAGTACGTAGTATTTGAAATCATAAAATGTTAAATAAATTTCCATAATCAAAATAAATATAAGAAAATATATCGCCTTCTCTCGCGTAACAATGTTGGCCGTATCTGAATGCGGTGATGTATATCCTGGTACATAAAAACGTAAGCAACAATGTAGCATTTAGTTCAAAGGTTGCTTTGATTGGCCTGTTTCGTAAGTCCTCACTATGGTGGAATTGTGTTATCCAGCTTGCGATTCACTACTTGTTGCCAAGAACATATTATTCCACGAGTGTGTTTGTGGTATGACAAAATGGCGAAGACAAGGAAATTATTGGTTGATCCCTCAGTAGTTTTACCTTTGCAGTTTTACCTTTGCAGATAAATGGATAAACCACGTGCTGATGCGTGTACGATGTGCCACACGACCTGAAAATAATGATCTGGCGCATGATCTAAGAATATTGATGTGGCGCGCGACTGATAATAATACCTACGTAGCCAATAATGGCATGCCGCAGGTTTTGAAACGACTCGTGGCCGAACCTGCAAGAATTCGAATCATGGTGTGGGTGTATTATGAGGCGTCCAACCCTGTGTTAGCATTTGTTTAACTTAAAATGAGTTGACAAAATAATAAATGGTGGTAAATATAAAAAGATTGTACCAAATACTTGTCTTTGAAACAGGATCATTTAGTGCATTGTGATATGAAGACCATCCACAGTGACGCTATGTCATGTATGTTCCCCAGTTCATTGCTACTATCTAATTTTAGTAGCATTGAACTTTTATAATAATAAAGATATTTATAATTAGCCATGAAATCAAATGTTATTTGTTTAGGGGGCCTTTAGACATGTTTGTAAATAATCTTTCACCCAATAGACGAGTAGTATTCATATGGTAGATGATGACAAATTTGTATACCAGTAGTCATGAGCCATTTATTTGAATTAGCATACATTTTTAGCATCTCATGTTATGGCTCATGTTTGTCTTTGACTTTTGAAAAGTCACAGTATAATTTGTTGTTTATGAAAGCCGAGATGGAAATAAATTTACTCTCATGCATATGGCAATAGCATGCATAAGGTTGCTTCCAAAACCATCTGGTTAGTTAACTGCTATTGGGAAGTTAGGGAATAAACCTAGTGGTTTATTCTCTTCTAAAAACATGTGAACTAAGCGACCATGCGCGGAAATGCGCAGGCGGAGCGATCCGGCCGGCATGCGCGAAACGAAGTATGAAGGCGTGCGCAAGCGGCGGAGCATGTAAAGTGCGTGCAGGCGGGGCGACCATTTCCGGCGTGTGTGAACTTTGATAGCAGATGCTGCGAAGCAAGCAATGCGAAGTCCGGTGGGACGCATGCTGGTAGTTTTAACAATTAGCGTGAGGGAGGGATGTGCTTTTGGGAAGTCTCAACTATATCGTCCAGTTAGACTACTAAACTCATGAACAGTTCTACAAATGTGTTAAGAAGTTGCCAAACAAGTGCCATAAAATAAAACATATTGCATCCTCACTTTACTAACATGATTCATTAAATGATACAAATAAATAATGAGTTTGTTGTACGTTCTATAAATTATACAATCCAAATTTCATTTTGACTCATTATGTTGGAAATTTCTGTTTGTCAATGCCAATATAGGCTGTAGAAGTCACGGCTATTTGATTCATGTTATTATGGATTGAGATATAGCCTAACTGGTTGTTCTAGTTGGTTTCTCCAAAAGCTAATAGTGGTGTCAAAATTACTTCACCAAACTTTACCCATCAGCAAAGTCAAGATTGCTTAAATTATGATAAGCAATTTAAAACAGTAAATAACCCGTTTAAAATGCAAAACTGAATAAAACATAAACCTTAAGCATCGTGTATGAGCTACCAACAACCGAAGGCGGGTAATGTGGATAACCGCTGCACGTAGGGCGAGGTGGGGCCAAGGCCGGTCGCACTAAGTTGGATTGACGGGAATGTAAGGCGGCATAAAGACCGGTTCGCGTGAGGACATGCGATGTGGCCTGAACGGATGTGATGCAAGGGTCTGTAGTGCCAAGGCCGGCGACATGTAGGTCGACACGCATGAGGCTAACGAATGACAGTGGATGTGATACTTCGAGGAAGTTCGCGTCCATCGAAAAGTACCGTGCAACGATGGCAAAAAAGAGTTAGGGTTGCGCGGCCGAAGCACCCATGCGGCGGCTTCTTTGAATAGGTATAAAGATAACGGCATACATGGAAAATAAACATCGTATAATTATGCAACAGACCATATCTATTTAAGGGAAAATGACCAATATAGCCCGTTGACCGGGCATTTTGCACAAATAGCCCTCTCCACCGTCTTTGGAGAGACGGGACACGGCTCCCAACTAGCCTGAACCGTCTCCCGAGAGGCTTCCCATTTCAGCCAACAGAGGACCGCCACGTGGCGTCTCTGATCCCAAGGCTGTACCGTCTCTCTCCAGACGGGTCAGAAATCTCTCCCAGACGGTTCACGTTTCCCAAGACGGCTGATCCTTCGGTTCAACCGTCTCCCAGACGGTTCACGTCTATCAATGCCGGCTGACCCTTCGGGTCAACCGTCTCAAACAGACGGGTCACCTTTCCCAAGACGTCTTAACAAAATTTGTGATACCGTCTGAACCGTCTGAACCGTCTCACGAGTGTATATAAATACCCCAATTAACTTAACGAAATTTGCACCCACCGCTCTCCTCTAAGCTTTCATCTTCCATGCACCCACCCGTCTCCTCTAAGCTTTCATCTTCCAATCCAATGACGTTTTTTTACTTTCCCAGCCGAAGCCTTTTTGACTTTCCCAGCCGAAGCCTACCGGCTTCGGAAAATATGTCCCGGTTACTTGGATTGTTGTTTCATCTGCGTACGGCTACTTGGATTGTTGTTCCATCTGCGCGTGGTTTGCAACCCGTGTAATGGATCGATGATGTAGTGGTCTACATTTTAGGCAAGTTCGTTCGCTTTCCGAATTTATGTCTCGATGTTCGACGTGTGCTCACTGAGAACTATTGTTACATAAAACGAGGAAACGTTTCGGACTTGTCTGTGTAGAGCACATACACCATTCGAAACAACGTCTATGTAGACCACTGCTACTACCGCCGCTGTGGAGGACAAAACATCTAACACTAAGATGTAGTCCTCAATAGTTGGTTAGACATTACTATTACTTCAAACAAAGTTCCTAGTTCTGGAAGTAAATTTGGGAAGTTTGTTGTAATAGTGTAGTTTTTTACTTGTTGCTTCTTAGTTTTCGGGAAGTTTGTTGTAATAGTGTAGTTTTTTAATTGTTATTGTAATAATATTTATTGTTTATTTGTGATTGTAATAGTATAGTACGTTTAATGAGATATTTACCTTAAATATAAAAACAAAAAGACAAATTAAAAATATAACCAACTATTGCATTAAAAATATAACCATTACAAATTAATAAAAATATAATTACAAATTACATAAGACGATGTCTTATCATTTGCCACACGGACACATGTTTAAACTCTTTACCCTCCCTGTTTTTATACTGCCTTAGACTGTGTCTAATGGCCACGTCTTCGGGAAAGTTTGAGGGTACGTCGTAAAGGGTCCGGTTGTGGTGGCCGTTGAATATTTGACACTTTGTCGTCAAATCATTCAACTTGCGGCTAAGCGACTCGGTGGTACGTTGTGACCCTCCAACGAGCCGGTTGTATTCATTCAGGATCCGGAACCATTTGTTGTTGAGGTGTGTGCTCTCTTCAACATGCAGCCATGCCGCAATCAACGCAATCTCTTGTTCTTCCGTCCATCTTTGAGGTGCCATTGGTGTTGTACGGTGGTTTGGACGGTGTTGGACGGTGGTTTGGACGGTGTTGGACGGTGGTTTGGACGGTGTTGGACGGTGTTTGGACGGTGTTGGACGGTGGTGGTGGGGTGGTAGATATTGTTTGGACGGTGTTGGACGGTGGTCGTCGGGTAGTGGATAGTGTTTGGACGGAGTTGTACGGTGGTGGATTGTGTTCAGACGGGGTTGGATGACGGGAAATGGACGGGGGACGGGTATTTATAGGGCTGAGCCGGACAACCGAAGCGTCGCCGCTCATCGGGAACCAACGGCGTCGGTAAATGTGTACCGTCTTGAGAGACGGTTGAACCGAAGGGTCAGCCGTCTTGGGAAAGGTGACCCGTCTTTTTGAGACGGTTGACCCGAAGGGTCAGCCGGCATTGATAGACGTGAACCGTCTGGGAGACGGTTGAACCGAAGGGTCAGCCGTCTTGGGAAACGTGAACCGTCTGGGAGAGGGTTCTGACCCGTCTGGAGAGAGACGGTACATCTCGGGATCAGAGACGACACGTGGCGGTCCTCTGTTGGCTGAAATGGGAAGCCTCTCGGGAGACGGTTCAGGCTGGTTGGGAGCCGTGTCCCGTCTCTCCAAAGACGGTGGAGAGGGCTATTTGTGCAAAATGCCCGGTCAACGGGCTATATTGGTCATTTTCCCTCTATTTAATGCTCTACTATTTGTAACCTTTGACTAATGTCGCCGATCGCATCCAAAAGCCAAAAGTCACGATGAGAGTTAAAATCATATATATAAAACCTAGACGAATAAATCTAGTTTTGATTTTATCTCGAATATTGTTTTTATCCGTAAGATGTAGATAGATCTGGGAATCAAAGCCTTACCTTAGGCCATCGAAGGAGGCAGATCTAAAGGTTCTCTTTGGAGAAGATTAAGTGTGGTTTTGTTTTTATTCCGTCCCACGGATGGCGCCAATAAAGAAGCAAATACCTGTATGGCTACATACTCCAACGATGATGAAGATGAACAAGACCACACGTTGTCCTCTCCGTCTTCAAGATCCAGATCTGCGATAAGAAAAAAGAAAGAGGAATGGAGGCGACTGCCAGGAGTTTCCTCCCATCACAGACACAAAAAGTGTGATAGGCTCCAACCTGTTCCCTAGGGTTAGAGGTGAACCTCTTAAATAGGGAACTAATGAGCCACCATCACAGACCCCTAACTTTATGGGCACATAGCCCATTGGCACCAAGTCTAGTTAGGGGGTTGCCTCCATAAAACCCTCAGCCCAGTAAGCTTAATACAAGCTACATCGCGATGGGCCTCGCTATTGGGTTAATAAATGATAATATATATTAGTATAAATAACGTCAGGTGTTGACTGGCTTGACCGAGCCGGGACATACCTCGTCAATTTCATGTCTCTTAGGACTATATGTATGAAATTATTTAGACATGACTAAAGTTATTCAAGGTCAGGTTCAGTTAGTTTGACATAAATTATAAGGCAAAATGATGCGCTCCTTAAACGTACTTCAAAAACCATAGGTCTGCTAGGTATGTCGTACCAGAACAACCAACACCAACTTCTTATGCACCAATTTGATTGATAAAAATGGGTTGGAAAGCAAAATGTTCATCATTTCTTCTAAATTATTACAAACACCTAAAAAGCAATGAAAGATGAGTGTCACACATTATGTCCACTGGTTGGTTATTATAAGTGCAAATTTTGTAAAATAACATAATTTCCAAATCAGGGTCTGAATAACACTTTGTATAACAAAATTCATAAGCATGCTTTAGTCTCTATTTGATGGCAAACGCACAAAACGTCTATAAGATGAAGTGCATGTTTGGCTCTCCATTTTTCCACCTCCTTATGACTTATGACTTTTTGGAAAAATCATAAGTTAAACCGAAGTGTTTGAAAGATGCATTGAAAATGAGCTTTTGCGCTTAGATTAAGGAGAAAAGGAGGTGGAAAAGGAGAAAAGTCATAAGTTAGAATTTGTAACTTTTGGGATTAAGGAGATAAGGAGGTGGAAGAAGGAGAAAGGAGAAAAGGAGATGGAGAGCCAAACATGCTCGAAATGACTGAATGGCATAGATTCAGTCATTTTATTATGCAACCACCACAGACTATTTTTCATCTCTTACACTTAGGTTCCAGTTTTTGTGTTTGTTAAGAAAATAAATCTTTGAAGAAATTTAAGAAAAGAATACTAAGGCCCCGTTTGGTTGGGTCTGACTGAACCCAGTCAAACATTTGATTCGGTCAGAGGCGTGATGGACGGGTTGTTTGCTTGGACATCACTGAATGGAAATAACATCTGGCCAATGCTCTTAATGGGTCAGACTTGGAGACAAGTCTGACTGAATCAGATATGTTGCCGTGTGTGCGAAGGAGAGCTGCTGCTGCATTTAACCTCCCCTCTTCCCTCTCCCTGACCATCACAGCCACCGCTTCTTCTTCCCGGCCCTAAAATCCTGCCCTCTCCTTCCCCTCACCTCTTTAAACGTTGAATTATTTGGAGAAAAGAGAAAGGAGAACATGGGTGGGTGGGATTGGGTGAAGAGTTGAGTGATGTGCTGTGCATGTGTATGTGCTGTGAAAAGAGAAGGGACAAGTGTCCTCCAACGTGGTAACCATTTAGATGTCCAATCAAACATCACTTAATGATTCAGCACTTAACCATTCAAAACCTCTTAATTATTCAGACTTTTTAATAGGTCAGCACTTACCCATTTAGACGTTGCCAAACGGTCCATAATACTAATTCTATATATAATAAAAGATGAGATATATAAAAACAAATATGCTACGTGAAAATTTGTATCATATACGTAACGTAGCTGCTTCAAAGTTAAATTCAATATAAAAAAATACACGATCAAGAATTTGTTAATACAAGACGAATCATGTGAAATTTGCTTCACGAATACATTTTGTGGAGTTAATTACACGGATGGTCCCCGGGGCTTTGAAAATATTGCAACTGTGGTCCTCAAAACTTAAAAACTACACGGATGCTCCTAATAGTATGCATTTTGTAACAACGGTGGTCCTTACCATGGATGGTCGTTAATTTTTCTGTTAAGTGAATGTAAAATGTCTATCTTACCCTTGCACTAAAAGACAAAAAAATTATAAAAACACATAAACCAACTTCTTTGTCGGACCCACTTGTCCTTATCTTCATCTTCACCTTCAAATCACCAACACCCCACCAAACCAAAATTTCTTCTACTCTGCACTACCTCCACGGCTCCACCACGACAAACCACCAGATATGGCATCAACGATGGTTCTAGAGCCACCACCAACCCTCCCAAACCCTTATACAACCGACTCCCAATCAACAACCGAAACCGAAGACGATCTCTACACTCGTCTCAAACCCAATCAACAACCGAAACGTAAAAGACGAGTTAAAAAAATTAAAACGCGAGCAACTCAAATCTCAGGAAGAGGTGAAACATATCCAGTCAGTGCCGCTTGTGATTGGACAGTTTATGGAGATGATTGACCAGAATAATGGGATTGTAGGGTCCACTAATGGTTCTAATTATTATGTTAGGATATGGAGTACGATTAATCGGAGCTGTTGAAGCCTTCGGCTTCTGTGACTGATACAATTAATCGGAGCTGTTGTGGATGAAGGAGATGGTGGTTTGATTAGGAGATGGTTAGGGTTTGTTCTGATAGGTGGGAGACTGTGAAGGTCTCCGGAAAGGTTGGGGGGTGAATCGTTGTGGTGGTTTTGGGATGTGGTGGGGGTATCAGGAGATGATAGTGGTGGTTAACGGAAGGTGGTGGTGGTTGTGGTTTCAAAGGTGATGGTAGTGGTTCTGGGATGGTGGTAGTTTGGGGAGGTGATGGTGGTGGTGGTTTAGGAGGTGGTGGTGGTTTGGTGTAGGAGAAGAAGAAGATAGGTTGGTGAAGGTGGTTTAGTCTTTTTAGAGGGTTAAATTAGACATTTCACACTTAATGGAGAAATTTAACGTCCGTTAGAGGTAGGGACCAACCGAGTGCCAAACTCATACCCCTGGGACCATCCGTGTTAATTTTGGTAATTCATGCAATTTGTGTATACCACAGGGACCATCCGTGTAATTAACTCACATTTTGTGAATAAAAGTTGATACAAGACTGTGTATTGTTAGGATATAGCTCTCAAAACTTGCTCCGAATATAATATAGGAGAATTGAATTTTAATAACCTAAACTATTCGAAATTAATCGTTAGCACCTCAAACTAAAAAAATTGGTCATATATAACCTATATTATTAACCTATTGCATTATGACACCCAATTTAGGTTAAGTCACTAACCCAGTTAGTGTTTTGGTAGACGTGGCACCCCCAATCTGACGTGGCACGCCCAATTTAACTGGGTTAGTGACTTAACCCAAATTGGATGTCATAATCTAATAGGTAAATAGTACAGGTAATATATGGCCAATTTTTTAGTTTATAATACCAATGACCAATTTCAAATAGTTTAGATTATTAAAAATCCAATTAATATATCACTAAAACTAGTGATAATTCTCATCCATATGATGTAATTTTATAGGATATAACTATAAAAACTTGCTCCGAAAACAATAGATATTCATGGAAACTAGTGATAATTCTCATCCACATGATGTAAACTTACCAAATTGTGGCCCAACAGGTGACACTTGCAATAGTATCCTTACCGTCCTTCAAGAAACGTTGAAATTATCAAGATTTATTTTTGTTTCTTTTGTGGAATTAATGTGATATCTATTATTTATCTAATTCGAAGGTTTTTAGGATTGGATTTCGTAGGTTGTGAACTCAGATTGAACCTGTAAGAGGGGACGGGGCACTTGTGGGTAAGGCCTTTGAGCTTAGTTAGCCTTGCAGCTATACTGCCTAGTGTCATTGGGCTAGTTGTTTTGGCTTTAAAATGAGGCTTATACTGGTGCACCCGGTTTCCTCCCTCACAACGGTCAAGCGACCATTAGAACATTAAATTAAAAAAAACTTTTTTAACTTATTTTAAACATATATAACACACCAAATTTCACACCATTTCATACCAAATTTTACACCATTCTCTCATACACAAAATATCATACTATTCTATCATACCAAATTTCACACTTTCACAATTATCTTTTCAAATGGCAAATAAATTACCTATGGTCATTCCACTAAAGGAGTCGATTGACGATATTTCAAACGTTAGCAGTATTCATTTTTTTTAAGATGCGATCGAGCAAGTTGATGAGGAAGACACGGGATCATAAAAAAAAGTCGTTAAACGTGATCGCAAAAAAGGTAACCAAATCCTTATGAACGACTATTTTGTTGCCAAACCCAAATATAATGATGTTTTTCGCTATCGGTTTCGTATGTCGAAAGAATTGTTTTTAAAAATTGTTGACGACATCAAAACCAAATATCCATGGTTTCAAGAGGGTTATGATGAAAGGATGAATAAAAGTTTTACACCAAATATCCATGGTTTCAAGAGGGTTATGATGAAAGGATGAATAAAACTTTTACACACCGGACGAATACGACAAGTATTTGTGCAGGTCTGAAAGGACTTCATGAGAGTCCCTTTATTGTTTTTGCAACGTCGTAATTCAAACTTACGGCGAGGAGTTTATGCTTCGACCCACAAGCCACGATGTTGCAAATTTATACAAAAACCACGAAGAAAAACATCATGTTCCCGACTTGTTGGATAGCATTGATTGTACACATCTAGAATGAATGAATTGTCCAAGAGAGTTGAAAGAAACATTTACGAAAGGTACCTACAATCACCCAACGGTTGTACTCGAAGCGGTTGCGTCACAGGATTTGTGGTTTTGGCATGGTTATTTTGGTGCACCCGGTTCACTCAACGACATCAATGTCCTCAAAACTTCTCCTATTTTTTCTTAATGAACGGAATGGAACAACGCCTATATGTCCATTTATTGTCAACGGGCACACATACAAACGTGGATATTATCTAACCGACGGGATATACCCTACTTAGGCGTTGTTTGTGAAAACATTTCCACATCCAACGGATCCAAATGAAAAGAAGTGGAAGAGATTGCAAGAAGGCGCAAGAAAGGATGTTGAACGCGCTTTTGGAGCTCTGAAGGGAAAATGGGGCATTTTAAGGCGACCCATGCGTGATACCAAGGTGGACAAGATTAGAGCCGTGGCGTTATACATGCATGATATTGCATAACATGATCCTTAAAGACGAGGGACATGCATTCTCACCGGTTCACATTAGGGATCCAGTTGTTCAACCAATTTTTGACGAGGACGCCCTTCGTGAAATTATGGATCCACACACGCATTTCCGACTTCGCATTGACCTAGTCGAACATTTTTCAACTCAAGACCTATCATATCTCGAAGAATCCGACGACGTTGCGTAATTTAATTGTTTAATTTTTTTAGTTGTATTTTTTTAATATTTTTAGTTGTATTTGCATGCATTTTATTTTATTTAATTAAGGTTTATTTTGTTTTAATTAATTAATATTAAAAAAGAAAAAAAACTTTTAGGCTACTTTAGGCCTAGGCATTTCCAGTGATGGAGCTATTTTGGGCTATTTCAGGTTAAAAATGACATGACATGATTTCATTGGTTGAGATAGGGCTATATGGGGCTTGTGCCCCTTCCTCCCTAATAGCTTGGAAAACAGTGTGGATTAGATTAAGAGGTTGTTTGGAATAATTTGTCTGATTAAGTGTTGAATAATTAAAAGGGCTTGAATGGTTCAGGACCCCTTATTAACTGAATGATTAAGAATTTAATGGAACTATTCTGATGCTTTTTTAGTTGAAACAAACACTTATAATGTTGATTAATGATTAAGAGTTGAATGATTAGGAGGTTTATTAAGAGGCTAACAAACACCGATTGTGAACTCAGATTGAACCTGCACAAGGTAACAAACCGTCAGGCTTGCCACAGAGGAGGAGGGAGGGCATCTCTGTGACCATCCTTCAACGTGAGGATAAGTATTTATTAGAGAGAGCAAAAGTGAAGTTCAAAGTGTGAGAATTCAGTACAGTTGTACTTCTTAAAGGCTTGAAGCCATTATTGAAGCAGTACATTTGTGGAAGTGGTTTGGGGGACTTTACCTTTCTTTTGTGCTGCGACATATTTGGCTAAGTCGAGGCTTTCTTAGGTTTGGTTTAAGCTGTTATACCTCTTCAGATTTTTTAGAAGATTGTGTGAATTGAGAAAATATTTCAAATTAAATTTAGAATCACATAACCAATTTCATCCAAATAAGTATATGTTATTTAAAAAAAAAATCAACGACCTTACTTGAACAGGATCTGTTCTATAGGCTCGTACCTCTGTATTCTTGATTACTAAGAAGACAGAAACCCATGTCTGGTTGATAAACCAGGACCATGTAACTAGAACGTGATTAACAAAGCTCATGGTCTCGGCCATGTCTTAGTAGAGGATCGTTGCCAGTCCATCTTCTTGAACTTGGCATGGTTACATGGTTGTCTGACAGACATCATCTCCTTTTGCCATTGGGGTTGGTGGCCCAATGGTAGAAGCAAAGCTTCTAGGAACACCTAAGGGGAGGTCATGGGTTCAAGTCCCATAAGGAGTGAAATTTACCATTCAAAAATTTTTTTTTTTTAAAAAAATCAGATAGTTAGCTTGTAAATACAATCCCATACATTCAAAGAACAAATTAAACAACCCACATATCTATTATGTATTGTGTCTCTATTCAACAAATATAAGGTCTATTTTGTTTTATAAAAATGTATCATGTAGGCATAATGCCATAATCTACATCCAATTATTTAATTTTGAAAAAAACTAAAAACTGTCATATTATGATGGTCCCATGGGTTCTTGTCTACCATTGACCAATTATTAGCCTCAGATAGATACGTCTATTTGGATGCAAGTTGGTTCGTCTTACATTATATATGGTGTTGAAGAATTTGTTTTTTTATCATAGTGGAAATAATCCAATGAATTCTGATAGCTACTTGTATGTGTCGTATACGGTTTTTAAAACACGTATTTTGACACATTAAATTTCTAGGGTTATGCAAAATTTTCTTGGGATAATCGAAGAGAAGCATCCGAGTTTTATGGTATCGTAAGACTTGTGGTAATGGTTGCTCCTAGGTGGCTAAGTGCGACATGTGAAGCCAAAACTACTTCTAAGCAATAAGGGCGGACGGGGTGGTCCGCGATGGCCACCCTGTAATAGCTGTAATACCGTGAAACACCGCCCCCTAAAATTATCGCAGGCGTGATGGACAAATTCCGTGATATACATCACCGTGAAAAAGCAACTCATCTTCTCGCTGACCAAGAAAAGGCAGCAACACTTTTCAAAAAAAAAAAAGACAAGATGGTGTCCCATCTTTTTCTTTATTTTTTATTATAAAAAATAGTGTTGGATGTGATGGGATGAGGTGTCACAAGGTGATTGGGTGTGATGGTTTTAGTGATAATTGTGAACACCACCACATGGGTTTAGTAATGAAATGTGATAGAATGTGATGAAATGAGGTGGCACAAGATGTTTGGGTGTGATAGTGTGATGGGTGTGATGGATTTCTTACTACCCCATGTCCCCTAAGAAAGATCGAAAAAATGGGAATTGGTGGATTCAAGAATAAGAAACTTGGGATAAAAATAGGGTTTCCATGAGAACACCAGTCAGTGATCGACTGTGCATACGGAATTCTTCTGATAGTATACTCGCTAAATTCACTTTACTCGTCCTCATTTACTCCTACTCATTCCCTTTGCCTTTATCACCACTCTCTACCACATACTTTCTCCCAACGTCAGAGTTTTGTTAGTCATACCCTTTTGACGAGACAAACAATGATTTACAAATTCATTTTGGTAGTAGTCCCTTGAAGCACAGTAGCCACAATCAACAAAGCTTAACACAGGTAAATGTGGTTTCGTCTTCAACCATCTTCATAGAAATCAATGTCTACTAGAACTACAACTAACGTCATATCAAAGCGAAAACAAATACGTGACAACAATAAAAGCAAATTGTTTTCTTAATTGATTTTGATTTTAAAGCAATGAACTTGATGGTGATATTGTAAACAATTATAAAAAAGACACACTCTTCGGATTTTCGGTTCAATGATTCGCCTAAACTTATTTAATTAGATACATACCACATAGACATTGCCTTTTGCTAATGGTTTAATTCAAGTGATAATCAAATCATAAGTGTTAAAAACCTTCCGACTGTCAAAAACCCTTCATAAGTGTCAAAAACCTTTCCAATGATCAAATTGCTCACGATGCAAGGAAACCGAATGCGAATGACAAAGATGAGTAATTGCAGCACAAACAACTTAACTAAATAAACTAAACTACAAGTGTTCTTCAAACAATGAAAAACAATCCAAAACATATTATAAAACAAGGTTTAAGTTTCACATAAATGAACCGTCCACCCGGTGGTGGTTGCACGTGAGTTAGCCTCTCGTTGACATGCTTAAATCTTAAAGGATTGTTGATAAGGATCTTGATTTCGTCAATTGGATTGCTTGGAATGAGTTGGAAAGCCTTGATTTCACGTTGGGTTGCCTAAAAACTGTTATATGAAGAATGAAATTGTATGGGGTGTTTAGTTTAAAATATGGAGACAAATACCTAATTTTCCCGCCATTAACCGATATAGGGCTCAAACTTCTCTGTAGAGGGCACAAGCTTGAGCCCTGCTTGATGAAAAATCCCAAAACACTTCTGGCTTGTGATCTTGCATGCGCCTCAGATGACCTGTTGAGGGCGTACACTTGCGCCCCTTGGGTTTTCTCCATTTTTTCGCATCCTCAATTTCTGTAGACTTCCAAACGCCCAATTTATCTCCTGAATTGCAACTTTTAAGCTAAAGGTACCTATAAATATCTTCGTCCTCAAAGTAAACTAGTTTTATACAAAAACACTTAAAAACATATAAGTAAACACTTTAAAATCAAGTTAAACACCTACTTATCCATCACTCATCCCAAGCCAAATTTCTTTCTCACATAAATTCTATGCCATCATACCCTCTCCTCCTTCCTTTTCATCCCCTCTTGCAAGTCACAACTTAAGTCCTTCACTTCCTAAATAGACAGACATTTCATCCAAGGGCTCTCGCCTTTGAAAGGGTGTTGCCATGTAGGACACATGCAACCTTAGAGGGCCCATTAGAGATAGCATAATGTTATATTTAGTTAAACATATATAATATTTTATAATTATAAAATAATACAGGACATGAAACATATACTAAATTAAAGAATCTTCTAGTTTATTTGAACATTGGTAAGAGTAGCACGATGGTGTAGTTTTAAGTCGGATTAAAAGATACGCTAACATCCGACTATGGTTTAAGGGGGCCGCTTCTCTAAATCAATTCTATAAACCCACAACATTTCTTTCTAACAATTATTATCCAAGTTCAAAACTTGTTTTTAAACTTCGAATATCCATCATTCGATGGATATCCGGATCCGAATTTTCTCAACAACTCCCAAATTCCAGGTTTTAACAGTCATTCACAAACCTCACTGACTCAATTTTCATTCAGCGTCACATTTTTTAGTTTCCTCTGTTTTAAGTAATATAAAATGTGAAAGATAAACCGTTATAATAAATAAGTTGATCACTAAAATTAAATGTAAAAGGTGGTGGTGATGTAGACTTATTTTCGGGCGGTTTTTATAGCCTTTATCATTAAAGAAAAAAAATATGTGTTTTTGAAGACACGTGTTGTTTTTGTGTTAGATGGACATGTTTTTGAACGTTTTCAACCCTTATCATTATGAATGCTTTAAGAGCTTCTTTCCAGTGTGGTGCCTTTTATGTTTCATTAGAGAACACATTATGATGTCGGGAGAGAGATATGACCGGTCTTATAAAAGTACTACTTGAACGAGCTTACGTGTGAGTGTAGGGAGAGCCGAGAAGAGAGGAGATAGTGTTGTGACTGATTTTGACAGTTATGAAAGTAACAGTTTTGTAGGTCTCGACAGTTGTTTATGTCGCAACATGTTTGAGACTCACAACTATTGAGGTCTTTATAAGCATTTACATGAAAATGAAAATTCAAGTATGATGTTACTAAATGCAAAATTGTGTAATCTTATTGTTTGAATAAAACAATAATTCATATTATAAAATAATAATACTAATAAAAATAAAAAAATTAATTATTATAAAAAAATTAAAAAAAAAATCGCTATCCACAAATAAAGTCACCCAATAAAAAATCCAAAAAAAAAAATAAAATTTAAATAATAATAATAAAAATAAAAAAAATGTTATGATCCACAACTCTACAAGATATGCAATAATAACTTGGCTTAAAAAGTATAACCATTTTACTAATTTACAGTTACACATCATATTTATACTTTCAACTTTTAAACCTAAACTTTTAGCTACACATATATACACTACAAACCAATCATCCACCATAAACTACCAACACTGGTCCGTCTCCCATCTCCGGCCACTATAACCACCGTAACCCACCGTAGACGAACTCCGGCCAACCACTCTCTGCCTAACGAACAAACTCCGATCATAATCCGCTCGTTTTCCAGGATCCGACAACGTAGCATACGCAGAATGCACTTTTATAAACTCATCCGCCGATGAATCCATGTTTCCGACGTCCGGATGCAACACTCGCGCTAGTCGCCGGTACGCCGCCTTTATCTCCACCGTATCTGCTCCGATTTGTATTCCGAGCACATCGTATAGTGAATTAGGTTTATTAAGACTAGTAATGCGTTGAGATATTGTTGAATTAGATGTTGTTCGTTCAGTTGTTGTGAAGTTAGCTGTAATTGGAGACGATTTAGGTTTGCTGTACTTAACGGAGCTTGACGGAGATGGTGGTTGATTGACGGAGAAATTGGGGGAGGTGAAGAAACACGAAGATGATGAAAACGACATCGTTTTGGGATGGGAAACGAGTAAATGATATGATATTGTGTGGGTTTTGGAGTGGTGAGATGGATTGGATAAGGGAGGGGTTATGTTTATATAGATGCGAAAAAACGAGTAGTGCTGACCTGGATATTATTTGGATGAATTGAAGAGGATTATTATTATCCTGTTTAATTTGCTGCTATCCGTTCATTTATGGGGTCATGTGAGTAGGCAGGCAGGCAGGTGTCGGTGTGGCAGATTGGCATTGGTGTGTCCCTACACGAACAATGTCGACTGTTTTTGGTATCAATGGCCCAATGTTTTTAAAACCAGTGGCTAAACCGTGGCTTATTTGTTTTGGCTTCGTTTTAAAAACCGGGTTATGGTACTGGGTGGTGGTGGCGGCAGCCGTGACGGGTGGGTGTTGATGGCGACGGCGGTGGTCAATGGTTGGCGGTGGTGTGACGGTTAAAGCGGGTTTTGAGAATTCAAGTATCTCGGCCAAGATGGAAAAACAGGACCTTAGGCCTTAACGAATTATATAAAGAAATATTTTTTAAACGGCTATCAACGTTGTAGCAGTAAACATAGCAAAAATATAGGATTAGACTATTTGAGCTTAACATGAACAACAATTATAGTTCTAAAAATTAACAATTACTCAATTTTAAGTATAATAATAATTAATAAACAAAACACCCAATTTAAGGCTAAATTTAAAATTATTAAATAGGGCTAGATTGTATGAATCAAGCAAGTAGAACAAAAAAAAACTAGAACATACCTTCAACGTGGTTGGTTGTGGATTGTGGTGGTTTGTCGGGCAGTGGTAGTGCCAAGAGGGTAGAGGGCAAATGGTGTTGCCACTTGCTGTTGTTTAGTGTCTCTGGTTTTTGTGTTTATGTTTTTTTTTTTTTTTGCTTGTATATTATTATTAAGATTAGATAATAGATGATTTGATATTTCGATTATCAGTTATGAATCAAATTAGGCCAAATATGAGTTATAATGTTTTAGATAAATTGTAGATGATCCAATACATTTGAAGGTTCTAAATTTATAGAGAGAGCCATATAAGTTTTTCGTTTTCATATTTTTTTTTTAACACACATGCACACTCATAAATTTTGGCCCCTCGAAAAACATGTCTCAGCTGCATGTGCGGCTCACACACCCCAAGGCCGGCCTCGGCAACGACGACAACAGTGGTGAGTGGTGGTAGCGTTGACGGTAGGTGGAGTTAATAAATGGTGAAAGAGAGAACAGATGCAAAAGAAAATCAAGGGGGGTAGACAAAATGAGGGCATGTGTGGCGGCTCTCCATCTAACTTATCTCCTTTTCTACCTCATTTTCCCCTTAATCAAAAAGTCATAATTTCTAACTTATAACTTATATCCTTTTCAAAGCACAAACACTCATTTTCAAACCATTACCCAAACGTTATTTTTCTCCTTATGAACTTAAGTTAAGTTATAAGAAGGGGAAATAAGTTTACTCAAACATGCACTGAGTTTTGGGTGTTTAGAGGGAATACGTTTTCTTGTGTAATAGTTTATTCAATGCTATTAACCAACCAAACGTTATTTTTCATTTTTTTTCTTACCATTTGCCATCACGTTTGGCACACACCTAAATTATGTGATTTTGGGTAGAGATGAAACCAGGGAAGGTCAGGAGGGTTCACTGACTTCCGTCACCAAGTGTTGGATATTTATATATAGTATATGAATTAGATGTTTTATATCCCATATATGATGGTGTACTTGGTAAGCTAGAAACGAGATTATCTTCTCCAACAATTCGACTATGGTGACTAAGATGGTGGAACAAACAAATGAGCTTGTTGTATTGTGCTGGACTATTAGTTCCTTGCTAGTTCGCCGTTTTAATAAAAGAGCCGTTCGAAAAAAATATATGATGGTTATTTAACTGCATAATCCATTATCTCTCTATCCTTATATCTAGATAGTACTACATACAACTAGTTATGTGATCAGGATTCTCTATTTAGATTTCTATTGACTACATTGTTATCATGTCCTGATCCTAATTGTTGAATTTCTGTGCTAGCTTGGGCAAACATATATATATATGTGTGGTTCAAAGTTTCTCCCAATCTTCTAGTTATTTATGTCGTTATCGGTACAAGTTAAGTTTTTATGAGATGAAGAAACTATCTAAAATTCTATTGATTAGTCAACATCCCGTTACATCCACTAGTATCAAGCTTTCGGTGCTTTAAATTCAATGATAAAATTTTTGATAATTATCTTCTCATGGTTTGGGTTTTGTTATATAGTTAGTTAGTTGGTGATCTGTTCGGATGATATATAGATTTTTATTCATCACTAGGTTACAATCATGTGTATTATACAAATTGATAAATGTAGTGTTATATAATTAATAATAAATTAAAGAAGTTATGTTTTAGAAAAAACACGTATGCATAACAATAAACCCGTGTATTATAGTTATGCAATAATATATGATGTAATAATTTGTTAACATATTCGGTCATGATATATATTTAATAAAAATGAACATTAGTTATAATTTAAGTTAATTTTTCTTTCAATTGGGCATTAACATTGATATTTTTATTACCACTTTTTTTTAAGTATTTAATATATTTATGTTTCACCTTATGGAAAACAAAAGATTTGTTAGAAATATATAAAAAAACGAAACATTTTTTGTTTATTTTTTCTAATAAATTGTTGGAAATTAGAAGATATTTAGGGAGTGGAGAGAGTTTAATAATTAGGATTGGGTAAGGTTGTTGGAAAAGCAGTTGAGTAACCGTTATTGTGTGCGCTGTCTCAACTCTCATGAATTAGATAGCTGTTATCCATTCAAATAATAAACTTTAAATTGTTTTTTATTAGTAATAATTTAACATGAATTGGTATAGGTAGTGGGTCCGACGGAATCAGCACCGCAATGTACACGTTAGTTGTTCCCTCAAAACACTGAATTTGGATTCGGCGAAGAGCATGGGTTGATAGATTAATTATTATTTTTTAAATGAGGATGGGTTGATGGATAATTATTCTATTGAATGATTATGGTGATAGGTTTTTGTATAATTGTATTTGGAAAATAAGAAACGAGAAGAAGTTTTTGGATGGACAAGTTAGAATTTAAAAGATTGAGGAGGAAGTCAAGTTATTCTTTTACCATTGGATAAAAAATAAATCAATCTTTAAAGCAATAGTATGGAACGATTGGTTGTCTTTCAATGTATAGTGTGATTGTTTGTTTTTCCCTCAAGCATCTTGCTAGTGTGGCTTGTTTAATGAAATTCACCATAAAAAAACCTATTCTATTGAATGATATATTTTTACGCTTTTTTTCAGAATACATCAATTTCGCTTTTCTTCCTTATGGTTTCGTTAGAATTCTCCTTGATTTGGATAATAATGAGACCCGAGTCTTTTTTGAGAACCTTTAAAAGATTTTGCGACTGATGACATAAAAACTGGGCTTTAAATTTTAGTAAAAGAAATACAATTTAAAAATAAAACAAACACTACTAGGTGTGTTGGAGTCGGGTTTAAACTTTAGATTTATACATCATCATCATACTCAGTTAATCTCATCTATAACAAAGCTAAGGTAGGTCTGAGGAGGGTAAGATATAGACAGTCTTACCTCTACCCCTAAGAATAGAGAGGCTGCTTCCAGTGAGACCCCCGACTCTTTGTGGTTTAGTATCAAGCCTTGGACATAAGGTACAAAACACTTAGCAATCGGGACAAACCCGATCGGTGCATGTACCCCTTTGTTTTTTTTGGCTATCCATGCCACCACATGATGCATGATTAACCGTCCATCGTTTTTAACGTTATTTTCACGAAATTAATAAAATAACGTTAAATCTAGTGCAACTTTACTTTTGCCTCCCAAGGGCCACACGTATATATATTATATGCGCACACCGTAAGTGAGGCGTAAAGCTTTAGATTTATACATTATATTAAAATATTTTTTTTTAACTCAACTAACAAGATTTTCATGTATGTTTATTCTAAATATATAATTTAGATATATTAATTTATTTATTTAAAACATTCCGGGCCCTCGGAAGACCGGGCTCCAAGCCATGGCCCACCCCTCCCCTTTGGGCCGGGCCTGAATGGGACTAGTATGGGAGGATTTTGATAAACTCATTTTCATATCCGATTATAAAGTGTGTCTCATACCCGTCGTAGTCCAATACATATTACCTCCCGGCTTCACTAGTATACTAACATATACCGCATATACTTGTTTATGCTGATATTTGGTTAAAATTACTTGTCGGGATGCCATAACTCGAAACCCAAACTTAAACTTACCTGAAAACCGACTTGAAATATCACATTCTCAACTACATTTCTTACAACTCTAGAATTAATAATTATAAGTTTTTGATGACTTGAACATGATATTTTTTTTATAATATTTAAGATTATATAATACACTACTATATTTAGTTTCTATGCGGATAACGGATTTAGGCAATCGGGGAGGTATCACCCATTATCATACTCATCTTAAACCCACTAATTTTCTTCATATTTAATCTCACACCGGAAGTCGCATCCCATCACATGTGATGAATGTTTCGAATTTTGGGTTGTTCTATCAGGTTGGGTGGTTTTGTCATTTTAGTCGTTGGATTGATGCCGAGGGCCCTTCATGGTGCCACATTCGACAATTGGATTTCTTTTGGCAGTGTTCCTTAAACATCTCTTAGCCATCGTTTACCCATGTGTCCATGATGAGCTTAATTGTTTTTATTTGTGTATGATACCAATATCATGTCAGACTGTTTCGACCCTTTCCTCGGGTGATTCTGTGTCATCAAAACAACGAATTAATCTTACATTTTTACTTCTATCTTTTCTAAGTGATTGAGATCATTTGTGAACTTCTCGAGGAGCCTATCATCAAACTATTTTCAAATTATCGAATATATTAATTACGTGGGTTATATACCCAAATTTGTAATTTCTTGAAATTGAAGTGCTAAAGGCATCCATATAATTAGAAATGTATTGGCTATACGTCATACGTATTCTTGATGAATTTTGACTCAAATTGACATATAGTATTAGTCTATTAGAAGTTGAGGGTAACTTGTGTAAATATCCTTTTTTGTATGTATACTCATTGTACAACCCAAATTGAAATGGGAAAAATCATGAAATGAGAATGTTGATCTAACCTTTTTTTTTTTTTTTTTTTTTTTTTAATAAAATACACATTGACTTTAATCATTTTAAGAATAGTCAAGACAAAACCCCCTGCAAATCACATGAAGACAAATAAGCTCTTTGAGCACCAATAACACCATTTTAGAAGAATTACACTCGTCCACATTTCCACCCAAAATATCCAATCAAATAATTAAATGTGTAAATTGCCGACACCATTTTAGCCGGAGGGCTAAACGAGTCGGCTCCATCTTTTCTGGCATCGAAAAAGAGGGAGGCTAAACTGTACATAAGCAAACCAATAAAAGAAAGAGAGCTAAAAAAGACGTCGACTCTGCTTATTTGTCATTCTCTTATTAGTTTGCTTATTTTACAAATATTAAAAGTCAATACCTATTTTATTAGAAATGATGGTCAACATGCCTATTTTTATTATTTTCCCATTTGGAATACAATGAATCACAATTTACAAACATTTTCTTTGTCACTGTTCAATTTGGTATCAGAACACTTGACTCTTTAACCTCACATGAACGCTCCCGTGCACCGGAATCGACAAGCTTCTCTCGTCAAAGGTCACAACTCCTCATGCCGTTCTGTTTTTGAGCTTATGACTACTCTTTTATCGCCACTCCCATCTGTTCTCGCTGATCAAACTAATAATTAATAATTATCATATGTACTCATTATGTTAAAACAACATTCTTGAAATGGTTATTCTACCATTGTTAGTCTATAACATCAAATTTTTGTACTTGCCCATTTCATCCTTGAAATTTTACATTTACCCATCAATGATATTTTTCTATAAACATGAGATTTGCCCATTCCATTAAAAACAATTTATTTTTAATTGACCACCTCACTTTTCTTTTACAACAAGCATACATCATCATCTATGGAGAAACCAGTTGTACAAATATTAAGTTTACAAAACTAAATAAACCACATATATTCGTTAAGTTTTCATGAGTGAGATAACACAACACGTTTTTAGGAATCTTTCCTCCAAATACAAACATGAGATAAGAATTGTTCTTAGACAAAGCAAAGCAGGCAACAAAATAGATTTGAACATATAATAATTAAGATTTGATAATGTTGCTAAAGGAATGGTTGATATTGATGCATTCTTAAGTAAAGGATGTAAAACCAGTAATTTAGGGATCTTTAAACTGATCAAAGTGGTTCAGAAGTTCATTTCGATAGAGCCTGTTCATGGGCTGTGGACTAACATCGACAGGACTGATACCAGACCATTCGTAACTTTTGGTTTTCGGTTGGGTCGGGTTACGCCAAAGTTGAATAACAAATTGGCTGATTTAAACAAGTACTAGGCCTTTTCAGTGTATTGGCTTCTTCAGTAGTGAATTATGCACTAGAAAGTGTGGGCCAAAAAATAAGACTAAAAATGGTTGCACAACCCAATTGCAATTTGGTTACATAAGAATAGGTTACTAAAATTTGTGGGCCACGTAGTTGGAAAACACCTGGGTAGTTGTAGTTGTGGACTTAGGTCATAAGAAGACTTCAAGTCAACCATGGTCCACATTCCACAATGAATTTCAAATCTTCCATGCACTACTAAGTCGCTTTTCCTTTAAAGATCAATAATTGAACTACTTTTTTGTTAGATAAATAGAATTGCTTACTCAAATTTGTGGGCCACGTAACTTAGTGGGAAAACATATGGGGTAGTTATGGACTCAAGTCGTGAGAAGACTTCAAGCCAATCATGACCAGTAAGTTTGCTTTTTCATTTATAGATAAATAATTGAACACTACTCTTTTGTACATCAACAACACTTTGCATTTCAGCTTTTTGTCCACAAGTAACTTGGGGTTGAAACATGTGGAATACATTTCAGGGTTTGGGAATCCGTTTCATTTTCATATGTGTCTTTTTAGTGATAGTGTCACAAAAATGTGTGGGCGGTGGAAATCTCACAACAACTACTTGTTCTGAACAAGAGAGACTAGCTCTTCTCAAGTTCAAAAACAGCGTCAAAGATAAGTATGGAATGCTTTCATCATGGGGGGTTGGCAACGACTGTTGTAGGTGGGAAAGAGTCGGATGTGACGATTCCACTGGAAGGGTTGTTAGCCTCCATCTCCGTAGAAGTGCTGTAGCAGAAGAATTAGTTGATCGATACCACTACCACTATTGGCGTTTTAATGATTACGATCCAGATGACTACTACTTAGTTGGTGACGAGGTGAATTCTTGTTTGGCTGAGTTGGTGAATCTAAGACATCTGGACTTGAGTGGGAATGATTTTCAATACTGCCAAATTCCAAAGTTCATTGGATCCTTAAAACAACTAAGGTATCTCAATCTCTCTAATGCAGGTTTTGGTGGTATTATTCCTCATCAAATTGGAAATCTTTCCGATTTGAAGGTTCTTGATCTCTCACAAGATGACTCACCAGATTTGATTGCAAATGACATGGCATGGCTTTCGGGCCTTTCAAAACTCGAGCATCTTGACTTGAGTGGATGGAATCTTAGTAGAGCACAGAACCTTGACAGGTTACTTTACACGCTACCTTCCTTATTGAAGCTAAGATTGTCCTGGTGTGGACTTTCTTTGGCTCATCTTGGTTCTCATCATCGTAATTCCAGTAGAGAACTTCCCAGCATCAAACACCTGGATCTTAGTGAAAATGATTTCAGAGGTCAAGTCCCTAGCTTAATTCTAAACATGACCTCTCTTGCGTTACTTGATCTTTCATCGAATGATTTTAGTATGACATGGAACTTCAAAAACTTACTAAGCATGATACCTTCTGTGTCAGAGCTGCGTTTGTCTGGTTGCGGTCTTCAAAAGGTCAATCTTTCTCCCATTCATCTCAATTTCAGCACACATTCTAACATCAAACACCTTGATCTTAGCTTCAATGAAATTGAAGGCAGATTTCCATTTGTTTTGACAAACATTAGTTCTCTGATATCTCTTGACCTGTCATATAACATGTTGAATTCATCACTTCCGGTCATGCCTAACCTTCTTAGGCTTGATATTTCTTACAATAAATTTAGGCATATTGAGGATGTTGGAATATGGAGACAGTGTCACCTAAAAGAATTGATTGTTTCAAACAACACTCTTGAAGGAGAAATGATAGGCCCATCAACTAATGTATCCAAATGCTCTCAAAATGCATTGGAGGTTTTGTATTTGAATTTGAATACATTAAACGGTTCAATTCCGGAATCCATTGGAAGATTGACCAATTTAAGAGGCTTAGATCTATCAAACAATGAAATGACAGGTCCAATCCCTAAGGGTTTAGGGAAATTAAGTTCATTACAAAGAATAGATCTATCTTATAATCAATTGAAAAATTCTATTCCAGAATCCTTGGGAGGATTAACAGCTTTAAGAGAAATGTCTTTGAAATCAAACAGGTTTACAGGTCCCATCCCAGTATCTCTAGGAGGACTCACCTCATTAAGAGTGCTTTCGGTGTCTTCAAATTTGTTATGCGGGACCATTCCAAACTCAATTGGGCAACTCACGAAACTCTATCTTTTAGACATTTCTAACAATTCTTTACAAGGAGTTATTTTGGAAAACCATTTTGCTAACCTCTCAATGTTGAAGTACGTGGATGCAAGTTCTAATAATAATTTGTTTTTCAATATTTCACGTGAGTGGAGGCCTCCATTCCAGTTGAAAGTCGCTCGACTTGGTTCATGCAAGATAGAAGATGTATTTCCACAATGGCTTCAATCTCAAAGGAAACTTGATGAGTTATCGTTGTCCAATGCTAGCATTTATGGACCTGTTCCCACATGGTTGCGCCTACTACCCGTTATACGTATACTTGATCTTTCTTACAACAAACTCACGGGTCCTTTGACGAATCTTGGTTCTGTATATGAGGTTAGGAATACATTTGAAGGCAGATTACTTTTGAAAAATAATTCTTTCAAAGGGTTGATTCCGAGATGGTTGTGTACAAGGACAGATCTGCGAGTACTTGATCTTTCTAAAAATAGGTTGCTTGGGAAAATTCCCAAGTGCCTGTGGAATATGCCCTTAAGGGTGATGGTACTAAGTTCAAATAGGCTATCTGGTGTTCTAACTCTTCCTTTAGGCCTTGAGCCATCCATGGAATTTTTTGTAAGGATGGAATTTTTACAACTAAAAGACAATAACCTCAGTGGAGAGCTTCCTCAAGATTTAATGTATTTCACACGTTTGTCAGTCTTGGATTTGGGTGAGAACAAAATCTCAGGAAACATACCTGAATGGATTGGAGGAAATCTTCCATTACTTGCTCTTAGGTTGCATAAGAATAATTTCACTGGAACAATTCCTCACTCTTTGTGCAAATCTCATTTACTTCAAATTCTGGATATATCAGACAACAACTTAACAGGATCCATTCCTCATTGTTTTGGGCAGTTGTATGGCATGACAGAGAACCCAGGTTTTTCCCCGTTGTATTGGAATCGCGCTAGGTACGGAAATATGGAGCAGATCCTCAAAGGTGTCAAACTTGACTATACAAATACCTTGCAGTTTGTCTACAACATGGATCTTTCAAGCAATAAACTTGTTGGAGAAATACCAGAAACGCTAATGGCACTTAATGCATTAGTGGGCTTCAATCTGTCTTATAATCATCTTAGTGGAGGAATTCCAAGAAACATAGGGAACATGACGTCATTGAATTCTCTCGATTTGTCAGCAAACGAGTTGACTGGGACGATTCCTCCAAGCTTGGGAGCTCTTAATTTCTTGAGTCACTTGAATTTGTCACACAACAACTTGTCGGGACAAATTCCAACAGGAAATCAATTGCAGACGCTTATAGATCCATCTATATATGCTAACAACCCATATCTTTGTGGTGCACCATTACCAAAGGATTGCTTTCCTCATGTAAAGCCACCAGCCACAAGAAGCAAGAATAAAGACGGACATGCTAGTGAGCCAAAGAAGGTATGGTTTTACTTGGACATAATGTGTGGATTTGCAACAGGTTTTTGGGGTATTATTGGAGTGTTGATGTTCAAGAAGCAATGGAGGCATAAGCTTTTCATGTTTTGTGAGAAACCATGGACAAGATATATGTTGCAGTCGCGGTTAGAGTTCTGAAGATGAAAAGAGGAAGGGAGGCTGCATAGAATTCAAGTAATTATCTACTATAAATAATTGCTTTTCTTAGCGTGTTATGCTTCTGTTTTATTGTGCTTTGATATTTGTAATACATTTGAACATGCGTGTTTTGTATAATACTAAACATAAATCGTAATTAGTTGTTTTAAAAATTTACACAATTGTGATGAAATGGAAGAAGGAGAAGTGGTCTGCGAGTCCAGTCAAAATCGAAGGTAATAATCTCGAAATTCTTAATATTTTCTGTGCTAAAATTTGTTTAGAGCTCATTGGTTAGTTTCCGTCATATGAACCCGAGCACACGAAGGTGGTCATAGGTGGGAATGCAATGGTAAAGTCGTTGAGTGGGTGTTTGGAAATTATGGATTTTACTTGGGATGATGTTGAGGAGGTAGGTGGCAGTATCAAAGGCATGTGACCAATAGGTTGTGGGCATGGATGAATGGGCTAAAATGGTGCGCATGAGGTTGTTGATGGTTCTAATTTTACGTTCGGCTTTGCCATTTTGAGAGGAGGTGTGGGGGCAAGAAAAACGGAAGTGCATGTCGTGTGAGTTGCAAAAGTTAAAGAATTGGTTATTTGCATATTCACGACCATTGTCACATTGTAGTTGTTTTATTTTAGTGTTGAATTGGGTGTGGACAAAATATGAAATTTAGTGAACATGGCATAGACATCAGATTTATGGGCAATTGGGTATGTCCATAAAAAATTGGCGAAGTCATCTAAAAACAACACATAATATCTATGACTCCCGTTAGACATAATAGGGGAGGTCCAAACATCACTATGAACAAGATCAAATGGCATACGTGTACTTGTATTAGAAGTAACAAATGGAAGTCTGGTATGTTTACCAAAAATACAAGCACTGCAAGTTTTATTACTCAAAGAACTACAAGAAATAGAACTAGAAGTTTTTAATTTATTTAAAATAGCTGGGCCTTGATGGCCGAGCCGTTGATGCCAAATGTCTTGAGAGATAGCTGCATAGGTGAAAGTAGTTGTGAGGTTGGTGATGTTGGACAGGCTGAGACTGTAGAGATCCCCAGAGCTATTGCACCGTAGGATAGGTTTCTTGGTCTGTAGGTCCTTCACAATAAAACCATATGGGTCAAATTCAACAGACAATTGGTTATCAGTTGTAAAACGACGCACAGAGATAAGGTTTTTGACTAGGTTAGGGGCAAAAAGGAAATTGTTAAGTTTAAATGGTGGGAATGGTGGTGGTAAGGTAATGTTGCCTTGGCCTAAAACCAGAATGGTTTTACCATTCCCAACAATAATGTTGCGAATAATGCTAGAATTAAAAATAGGGGAACTTATCAGATTGAGGAGACATTGTACATGTTGCCCCGGTGTCCACGGTCCAAGAGGAGTCATTGTTATGAATCGCCAAATTGTAAAGAGCTTGAGCAATATCCGTAGGAGAATAGGATGCCGAGGATGATTGGGCTGACTGAGACGTGTCCGGTTTTGGGCCTAGGATGCCTGCTGGATTTCCTGAAGTGGGCTGTTGGGCCTGATTTGCGGGTGTCGAATTATGGGAATGGGCCGCTGATTTGGATGGAGGGTGGGATTGGGCCGGGTAGGGTGTAGGGTAGTATGGTAGTGGGCTCGAAGGGAATGGGCAGGGTGGGTAGGTCCAGTTTGGCCAAGGATAATATGGCAATGGGCTCGAAGGGGATTATCGTGGGTGTGATTGTTGGTTGCCGGCCCAGGGAGGTGGCTGCCATGAGTTCGGAGGTTGCTGCCAAACATTTTGTTGGTAGTGTCCTCGTCCGTAGGCGCCTCTACCACGACCGCGGCCACGACCACGGCCGCGGTTGCTCCCGCGAGGATCAGATTGGGTCGTGTTTTGGGATTTGTTAAGGGTTTGAGATGGGTTGGAGGTGAGTGTGTAAAGGGCAGTTCCCGCGGATTGAGCCGCGAGGGATGTTTGGGTAATTTTCTGATCCTCGACTTGGCAAAGTTGTGAACGGGTGTTATAGAAATCAGGTAGGGGTTTGGTTTGTTGTAGGATAAGTTTGATGGTTTTATATTGTTCGGTTAGGCCGGTGAGGATTTGCATGACAAGTTGGTTTTCAGTGACGTTGGCTCCTAGGCTAATGAGTTGGTCATATAGTAGTTTCATATGTTGGCAATAGGAGGACATGTCAGAGAAACGGTCTAAGCGGGTATTGAAAAATTTGTTTTGTAGGGCAATGGTTCTAGAGGCTTGGTTATCTAGAAAAAGGTTTTTAAGGCGAATCCAGGCATCATAGGCAGTGGTATTAGAAACCATGATGGTATGAACAAGGTCTTGGGTGATAGTGCCACAGATCCATTGGAGAACTATGGCATCTATACGCTCCCAAGATTCTTGGAAATTAGTTTTGGTGGAAGCCTTGGCTTCTTTGGCAGCCGTAGTGGTTATTGGAGGAACACAGGGTAAGAGATGGTCATAAACATCATACGCTTTGCAGTGTATCATGAAGAGTTTCAGCCCAGGTGTTATAGT
Source organism: Ambrosia x helenae (assembly GCA_030844895.1). NCBI lineage: Eukaryota > Viridiplantae > Streptophyta > Magnoliopsida > Asterales > Asteraceae > Ambrosia > Ambrosia x helenae. Next base: position 862,579 of record JAUTDX010007030.1, on the reverse strand, counting down.
GTTCGGTTTAGCGATCAAGAATAAGAGGGATAAAGTTCTTAATGTTGGTAATGGTAACAGCAGGGTGAATGGAAGACATGGTGGTGAAGAATGGTGGTTACAGGTGTATAGGTGGCCGAAAAAAATCGATATGTGATGATTTGATTGCGGCCGTAGGAAGGGTTAGAAGGAAGAAGTAGGGTTTTGGCTTGATACCATGTAGAAGATAATGGTTCAAAACCTTGATTTCTCATTGATTGGTTAACCTTATATATACAAGATACAATCCCTTTAAATATGGAAGGGATAAACAATAATATAACTACATAACAATTTACTAAATATACAATGAGACATATAATCTATTACACCCCGCAGTCGAAGCAAGAGGAGGGCGAATGTTGAGACTGGAGCGGAAGTCATCAAAAAGTATGCGTGGTAGAACCTTGGTGAAGATGTCTGCAATCTGGAATGGTTGTTAGCCTCCATCTCAGTAGTATTTTCGTGGTAGAACACTTAGTTGTTCGAAATCACTATTGGAGTGATAATGAATACGATGTAGATGCTTTTATTGAGAACTACAACTTAGTTGGTGAGGAGGTGAATTCTTGTTTGGCAGAGCTGGTGAATCTAGAAGATCTAGACTTGAGTGGGAATGATTTTCAATTCACCCAAATTCCAGCGTTCATTGGATCCTTAAAACAACTAAGGTATCTCAATCTCTCTCAAGCATCTTTTAGTGGTAATATTCCTCATCAAATTGGAAATCTTTCCAATTTGAAGGTTCTTGATATTTATCAAGGCCCAGTAGGGTTGATGGCAAATGACATGGCATGGCTTTCGGGCCTTTCAAAACTCGAGCATCTTGACTTGAGTGGAGTGGATCTTAGTAGAGCATGAAACCTTGACAACTTACTTTACACGCTACCTTCCTTATTGAAACTAGGATTGTCCGGGTGTGGACTTTCTATGGCTCATCTTGGTTCTCATCATCGTAATTCCAGTAGAGAACTTCCCAGTATCAATCACCTGGATCTTAGTCTAAATGGTTTCAAAGCTCAATTCCCTACGTTATTTCTGAACACGACATCCCTAACATTCCTTGATCTTTCATGGAATGATCTTAGTGTGGCATGGATCTTTGAAAACATGCTAAGCATGATACCTTCTGTGTCAGAGCTGCATTTGTCAGATTATGGGCTTCGAAAGGTCAATCTTTCTCCCATTCATCTTAATTTGAGCATACATTCTAACATCCAACATCTGGATCTTAGCTCAAATAAAATTGAAGGAGAATTTCCATATGTTTTAACAAACATGAGTTCCCTATTATCCCTTGACCTGTCACAGAACATGTTGAATTCATCAATTCCTATCATGCCTAACCTTCTTAAGCTTGACATTTCTTACAATAAATTTAGGCATATTGAGGATATTGGAATCTGGAGACAGTGTCACCTTAAAGAATTGATTGTTTCAAACAACACTCTTGAAGGAGAAATTATAAGCCCAATGAATAATGTATCCAAGTGTTCTCAAAATGCACTAGAGATTTTGTATTTAGATAAAAACAGATTAAACGGTTCAATTCCCGAAACACTTGGAAGGTTGACCAACTTAAGAGGCTTAGATCTATCATACAATGAAATGACAGGTCCAATCCCTAAGGGTTTAGGGAAATTAACAAATTTAACAGAAATGTATTTGAAATCAAACCAATTTACAGGTCCCTCCCAGTATCTCTAGAAGGCTCACTTCATTAAGAGTGCTTTTGGTGTCTTCAAATTTGTTAACCGGAACCATTCCGAATTCAATAAGGCAACTTGCGAAACTCTATCTTTTAGACATCTCTTACAACTCATTACAAGGAGTGGTTTCGGTAAACCATTTTGCTAACCTCTCAATGTTGAAGTACTTAGACGCAACTTCTAATTATAAACTATTTTTCAAAATTTCACGTGAGTGGATGCCACCATTCCAGTTGAGGGTCGCTCGACTTGGTTCTTGCAAGATAGAAGGTGAATTTCCACAATGGCTTCGATCTCAAAGGAAGCTTGAAGAGTTATTGTTGTCTAATGCTAGCATTTATGGACCTCTTCCCACATGGTTGCGCCTCCTACCCATCATTCGTAAACTAGATCTTTCTCACAACAAACTCACAGGTCCTTTGACGAACCTTCATTCTGTATATGAGGTTAGGAATGAATCTGGAGCCAAATTATTTTTGCAAAATAATCTTTTCAATGGTTTGATTCCAAGGTGGTTGTGCACAAGGACAGATCTGCGAGTTCTTGATCTTTCTAAAAATAGGTTGCTTGGGAAAATTCCCAAGTGCCTATGGAATATGTCCTTGAGGGTGATGTTACTTAGTTCAAATAAGTTACCTGGTGACATAACAGTTCCTTAATGCGTTAATCCGTCCTTTGACTTCAGTGGTGAGTTTCCTCGAGATTTAATATATCTCACTTGGTTGCAAGTCTTGGATTTGGGTGAGAACAAATTCTCAGGAAAGATACCTGAATGGATTGGAGGAAATATTAGATTACTTGCTCTCAGGTTGCATAAGAATAATTTCACGGAAAAATTCCTCACTCTTTGTGCAAATCTAACTCACTTCAAATTTTAGATATGGCACACAACAACCTAACAAGATCCATCCCTCGCCGTTTTTATAGAAATCAATGCGGAAGCGATTTTCTATTTGGTTCAGTTTATTGGTTTCAGCCCTGCAGCCGGAGGGCTGCTCGGTTTTTAATTATCGACTCTCAAAATGACAAAGTGGTTGTTGGTACAAGAAATGTAGAGAGAATATGAAAGTTGTTTTATAATAATGTTTGATACACTCAAATGAGGAGATAACCTCCTCTATAAATACATAAAGAAATAACATAAAATAGGAAGTAGCTAATCTTGGGGCATAAGAGAAGGTGCTAGTCTTTGGGCATAATACATGGAGGCAAATATCTTGGACATAATGAAAGGAGACACAAATCTTGAAAGAGCATGGTGCAAGAGAACAATGAGGGGAAATTATCTCTAATAGTCCCCCTCAAGTTGGAGCGTGAAGATCACGAACGCCCAACTTGCCAAGTAATATTTCGTTATTTTCGAACACTCCCCTTCAAGTTGGAGTGTTTGCTTTTCTTGCGGGCTCATAGATTTGGACCCGACTTTTCTTCTTGCGGGTTCAATAAGCCCGACTTTTCTTCTTGCGAGTTTAAAACTCGACTTTTCTTCTTGCGAGTTTAAAAACCAGACTTTTCTTCTTGAGAGCTCAACGAACCCGACTTTTCTTCCTGCGAGTTCGACGAACCTGACTTTTCTTCTTGCGAGTTCAAAGAACTCGACTTTTATTCTCCCGAGTTCAAAGAACTCGACTCTTCTTCTTGCGGGCTCAAAGGAACCCGACTTTTTCTTCTTGCGGGCTCAAAGGAACCCGACTTTTTCTTCTTGCAGGTTCAAAGAACCCGACTTTTCTTTTTCTCGTGAATTCAAATAACTCGACTTTTCTTCTCACGGGCTCAAAGGAACCCGACTTTTTCTTTTTGCGGGTTCAAAGAACCCGACTTTTCTTTTTCTCGCGGGTCAAAAGATCCCAACTTTTTTTGCGAGTTCAAAAGAATCCGACTTTTTTTCTTGCGGGCTCAAAGGAACCCGACTTTTTCTTCTTGCGAGTTTAAAAAAAACTCAACTTTTCTTTTTCTTGGTCTCTGTTTTTTTGTCTTCGTTCTTCTCCATCTTGTGCCCTTTTTTTTTACTCTCTCCTCCCGTGCTTTTGCTTTTCTCTTTTTTTTATTTATTTATTTTTTTTTTCTTTTTTTTTTCTTTGGAGCAGGATCAGGAACACTGCTCTGATACCATATAGAAATCTAGGCGGAAGCGATTTTCTATTTGGTTTTATTTATTTGTTTGAGCCCTGCAGCGGGAGAGCTGCTCGGTTTCTAACAAATAAATAAAACCAAATAGAAAATCGCTTCCGCCTAGATTTCTATATGGTATCAGAGCAGTGTTCCTGATCCTGCTCGAAAGAAAAAAAAAAGAAAGTCGAGTTGTTTGAACTCGCGAAAAGAAAAGTCGAGTTCTTTGAACTCGCAAGAAGAAAAAAGTTGGGTTCTTTAAACCCGCAAGAAGAAAAAGTCGAGTTCCTTTGAGCCCGCGAGAAGAAAAGTCGAGTTCTTTGAACTCGCGAGAAGAAAAGTCGAGTTCTTTGAACTCGCAAGAAAAAGAAAAGTCGGGTTCTTTGAACCCGCAAGAAGAAAAGGTCGGGTTCCTTTGAGCCCGCGAGAAAAAAAGTCGAGTTCTTCAAACTCGTAAGAAGAAAAAGTCGGGTTCTTTTGAGCCCGCGAGAAGAAAAGTCGGGTTCTTTCAACTCGCAAGAAAAAGAAAAGTCGAGTTTAAAAAAAACTCGCAAAAAGAAAAGTCGGGTTCTTTTGAACTCGCGAAAAAAAATCGGGTTTGTTGAGCCCGCAAAAAAAAGGTCGAGTTCTTTGAACTTGCAAGAAGACAAGTCGGGTTCGTCGAACCCGCAAGAAGAAAAGTCGGGTCCAAATCTATGAGTCCGCAAAAAAAAAAACACTCCAACTTGAAGAGCAGTGTTAAAAAAAAAAATATATTACTTGGCAAGTTGGCCGTTATTAGCATACACGCTCCAACTTGAGGGGGAGTATTGGAGATTATGACTACTTGACTAGTCAAATAGTCAAAGTGGACCTTATTATTATAGTCAAAGTCATCCTTACATTATGCCCCTCATAACTAGCTCCTTGTCTTGTGCTCAAAGATTAGTCACTTCCCATTTTATGTATTTCCTTCATCTATTTATAGAGGAGGTGCTAGTCTTTGGGCATAATACATGGAGGCAAATATCTTGGACATAATGAAAGGAGACACAAATCTTGAAAGAGCATGGTGCAAGAGAACAATGAGGGGAAATTATCTCTAATAGTTTTGGGGAGCTGTATGGCATGATAGGGAACTAGCTTACTTACCAAAGGTATTGGGAAAGCACTAGCTACGGAAATTTTAGCAGGTCCTTAAAGGTTTTGCACTTGGCTATACAAAAACCCTGAAATTCCTCAGAAACATGGATCTTTCAAGCAACAAACTTGTTGGAGAAATACCAGAAACGCTAATGGCACTTGATGAATTAGTGGGCTTCAATTTGTCTTTTAATCATCTTAGTGGGGGGATTCCAAGAAACATAGGGAACATGACGTCATTGAATTCTCTCGATTTGTCAGCAAACGAGTTGACTGGGACGATTCCTCCAAGCTTGGGAGCTCTTAATTTCTTGAGTCACTTGAATTTGTCACACAAAAACTTGTCGGACAAATTCCAACAGGAACTCAATTGCAGACGCTTATAGATCCATCTATATATGCTAACAACCCATATCTTTGTGGTGCACCATTACCAAAGGATTGCTTTCCTCATGTAAAGCCACCAGCCACAAGAAGCAAGAATAAAGACGGACATGCTAGTGAGCCAAAGATGGTATGGTTTTACTTGGACATAATGTGTGGATTTGCAACAGGTTTTTGGGGTATTATTGGAGTGTTGATGTTCAAGAAGCGATGGAGACATAAGCTTTTCATGTTTTGTGAGAAGACCATGGACAAGATATATGTTGCAGTCGCGGTTAGAGTTTTGAAGATGAAAAGAAGAAGGGAGGCTGCCTAGAATTCAAGTAATTATCTACTATAAATAATTGCTTTTCATAGTATGTTATGCTTCTGTTTTATTGTGCTTTTATATATGTAAGACATTCGAACGTGCGTGTTTTGTATAAATACTAAACAGAAATCGTAATTAGTTGCTTTAAAAATTTACACAATTGTGATGAGATGGAAGACGGAGAAGTGGTCTGCGAGTCCAGTCAAAATTGAAGGTAATAATCTCGAAATTCTTCATATTTTGTACGCTAAAATCTGTTTAGAGGTAGAGGGGTTAGGTTTCCATCATGTTGTTTGTCTGAATTAAGTTCACCTGGTTGGGCTGGAGATAGATTAGCCAGAAAGTTGTTGTTGCTTTATTATGTGTTGGGATGGAGTTTTGGTTGGTCCTTTTAGAACTTGGGTCTTGGAATGCACACTTCCACTCTACCGACCCGAACTGAAACTAGTACTAAAAATCCTAAACTAAAATCGAACCAAAACTGTGTAAAAAGCCAATGCACCGGTCAAACCGAACTGGAACCGGCACGCAAACTAGTTTGGCCCCGAACCCGTTGGAACAGAATTTAAGTTTAAAATTCTTTCAATCAGTAATTAAATGTCCACCTTGCCACATGAATTACGCTGGCGTCTCCATAGCAAATGAATAGCATTTGATACCAATGGATCAATTATGTAGCAATTATCAAACTCAATTAAACCAATTGCATTCGATCTGTTATTTACCAAGCAAAGGATTTCTTTAGTGTACAAAATCTATATGAAGGACTGCTGTCAGACGAGTAGCACACTAGTTTGAAATGATCTACAAAAGCCTTCTTTAATGGACGATTCTTTCATGCAAATTTTTGACCAAACCTGATTGAATCGATGTACTAGACAAACGATTCTTGCCTGCAAAGTCTTTGTATATAATGTTGGAAATTATAATCAAGAAATTGCGTTGACTTCAGAAAGTCAAACGACACAAAAATAAAAGGCGCCAAAAATCTGAATAGTTGTGTCGGTTATAGGATAGTCATGTCGGTTAGTTTAAGATTAGTTATAAACGGTTTAGTAACCGCCAAGTATGTATGTATAAATACCCTTCATGTATTGTCATTTCATTTGTGTGGATTAATAATATAGTTTGTGTTTCACAAACTCTCCCACCCTCTGTTCTACATATTAACGAGTCCCTGCATCAATTGTGATGCATACTCAACATGTTCATCAATCCTTTAACCAAGTATAATATAGGCAAAGCAGGGAAATAACAATTGGTATCAGAGCGAGACGCTCTTGGGAAGATAAAGACGAAGAAGACGAACCTGTGCAGAAAAATCCGATCCCCTGTTTTGCAAAACTGATCGGAAGTTATAGTAGAAGCGAAATCGAACAACAGTGAATGTTTGTTTGATTTATACTTGGCTATTTTTATCATAGTAATCAGAAGAGATGCAGTAACAAATTCAAAGAAAAAACGCAGAAATCGTTTTCCGGCGAGAAGTTCCGGCAAGGCAGAAAAACGAAAGTTTCGATCAAGAACCCGTAGTTTATTCGATATTAGAGAAATGAGAAGATGTTTATTGTGTGGAGACAGAAGACGAGTGTAGAGGAAGGCACCGTTAATCTCCGAAGATGTTGATACAATAGGAAGAAAAGACGAGTATGCGTTAAGTCCTAGTTGTTTGTCCGATCATGATGATCGTAGAAGAAAGGCCAAGATGGCAGAAACCGTGAATGTTAAGGATTGTGATAATCCTATTAACATCAATTTCTCAAAGGTTCAATATCGGATCATTATCAAAGTTTAGAAGATATAGAAGAATGGTTCAAGATCAATAGAAAGAAAGAAGACAAGAAGGCTGCAGATTAGGATGAACACGAATAGAGAATCAAATACGAATTTCTTGATTAGGGGCGTGAATGTTGGAAATTATAATCAAGAAATTGCGTTGACTTCGGAAAGTCAAACGACACAAAAATAAAAGGCGCCAAAAATCTGAATAGTTGTGTCGGTTATAGGATAGTCATGTCGGTTAGTTTAAGATTAGTTATAAACGGTTTAGTAACCGCCAAGTATGTATGTATAAATACCCTTCATGTATTGTCATTTCATTTGTGTGGATTAATAATATAGTTTGTGTTTCACAAACTCTCCCACCCTCTGTTCTACATATTAACGAGTCCCTGCATCAATTGTGATGCATACTCAACATGTTCATCAATCCTTTAACCAAGTATAATATAGGCAAAGCAGGGAAATAACATATAAGACGTAAAAACAGAATTCTCACCAAAGTAAAAATAGAGTTTTCCATATACGTGAGTCAACTACATGGTTTTATCATTTCATGTAAGAAAAGTTAGAGGTTAATAAAGGCACACAGACACACACCTACACATAAAACATACAAACCACTATGACAAATACAATGGTATGTATACCAGGGGTTTTGAGGCTTCAATTTATACATGTGAAACCAATATCGGATTGGTTTTGCGATTAGCTTTTCCAAATTTTTCCTTCGGTGAGATTAATTTTTCAAATCGTATAGATAGGTATACCGTTTAGACCACAAACCGACCATGAAAACATAGACGGGACGATTTTATAAAAGTTTTTCAAACAACATTTTGTAATAGTCTATTAACTACTTATGTTTTTATACATCAATTATTTGTAGCTAAAAAACGTACTTGTAAATTGTAATGATAAATAATATACACAAGTATTTTACTTTCGAACTTTTTAACAAATCGATTGGAACATATAATTAAGAATTTGATAATGTTGCTAATAGGAATGGTTCATATTAATGCATTTTAAGGATCCTCAAACTGATCAAAGTGTAGTATTTCATTTTGATAGAGCCTGTTCATGTGTTGTGGACTGACATCAACTGGAATGATACTTTTGGTTTTCGGTTGGGTCGGGTTAGGCTAAAAGTTAATAACACATTGACTGATTAAAACAAGTGCTGGGCTGTTTCAGTGTATGGGCTTCTACAGTATTGAATTATGCACTAGAAATCGTGGGCCAAAAATCATACTAAACCCAATTGCAATTTGGTTAGATAAGAATAGGTTACTAAAATTTGGGGGCCACCTAATGGGAAACCACCTGGGTAGTTGTGGTTGTGGACTTAGGTCATAAGAAGACTTCAAGTCAAGCATGGTCCACACTCCACAATGAATTTCAAATCTTGCATGACCCGTAAGTTGCTTTTCCTTAAGAGATCAATAATTGAACTACTTTTTTGTTAGATAAGAATTGCTTACTCAAATTTAAAGTAGTGGGAAAACATTTTGAGTAGTTATCGACTAAGGTCCTAAGAAGACTACAAGTCAATCATGACCAGTAAGTTGATTTTCATTTATTGATTAATAATTGAACTACTTTTTTGTACATCAACAACACTTGCATTTCAGCTTTTTTTGCACAAGTAACTTGAGGTTGAAACATGGGGAATACACGTCCGGGTTTGGGTTTGGGAATTCATCTCATTTTCATATGTGTCTTTTTAGTGATAGTTTCACAAAAATGTGTGGGTGGAAATCTCACAACAGCTACTTGTTCTAAACGAGAGAGACTAGCTCTTCTCAAGTTCAAACGCAGCATCCAAGACGAGTACGGAATTCTTTCATCATGGGGGGTTGGCAACGACTGTTGTAGGTGGGAAAGAGTCGGATGTGACGATGCCACTGGAATGGTTGTTAGCCTCCATCTCAGTAGAATTTTCGGGATAGAAGACTTAGTTGTTCGAAAACAACTATTGGAGTAATCCTAACGATCTAGATGCTCTTTTTGAGGACTACAACTTAGATGGTGATGAGGTTAATTCTTCTTTGGCGGAGTTGGTGAATCTAGTGTTGGGAATCATGGTATCGTATACATAGCGAAAGCGGTTTATATTTATTAGAAAAATCGATTATATACATTATATAATATTAGCCGATTTATATGTATAAATATATATTTAATTTTATTAATCCGATTAATAAAATATTCCCAATCAGGATCTCAGTTAAACGCGTATAAACAAATAAATAATAAAACAACCATATGGGGTTTAGTAATCAACCTTTGACGACTACACCGGAATTGTAACACGCGGGTTACAACGAATCCTCGCTAGTAGGAAGTTCACACCATGCACGAACCGACCGGGAAGCAACACTTGCAAGATGAAGGTGGTGGTTTGTGGTGGTTGATGGCCGAACCAAAAAGAAGAGGTGGCGGCGGCCCTCTTTCTTGGGGTGGCGGCCGCAAATCCTTGGGGAGGAGGCAAGAGGTGTTTTGTTTTGATAAAAGGTGTGATTAGGGTTTACTCCTTAACCCTCCTTTTATAAGACAACAACTTGCAATAAACCCTCTTGCTAAATATCTTAATACTCCTTATTATTAATCTTATTAATATTAAGTCCCTCAAGACTAAAACAATTATTATTTCATAAATAATAATCCACCAACGCGTGAACTTATCTGATTCGTGTACCAACGTGTAACTCTTCGGATCGTACCGGGTCGGGTTACGTTGACCTCGACTTTTAATTACATCGGACATACCATATGTCCAACAATCTCCCACTTGGACGATTTTAATTAAATGAGTCAACGTGCGCAGAGTTGGATGCCTAGCTGCATCGCATTGCACTCAAACCAGTATGACACTTTACAGTCGTCAACTAGTTCTTTGAGTTCAAGTAACGCTTTACTTAACCAAATACTATAGCCCTGATAATTATATCAATAAGTCCCTTCTGTATAAACATCCGTCGATCATAAGACATGGATCATTCATTCTTATACAGTGATAAACTATTCTCTATTCTCGTCTCTAATTCAAAATGGTCTAACGAACTACCTTAGTCCGAGCGTGGCCACGCGTTTATACCAGTTTGAGTTTTACGAGGGCGCCAGAATGTCTAGACTTCTAATCATATAGAAGTACAAAATTCCATCAGCGTCATACAACTCCCACTTAATCTCGGATTTCTCCCAATGCTACCCTTATTGCTACCCATGTTTCAGGATAGTGTAAGATAACATCAAAGATAGTCCTTGATCAATGTAGTTTAATATGTGCTTTAGGAAAAATGACAGATTGAACATATCAATATCAAAACATCTCATGACACTAATCCATGGAGATCGTTTTGAAGCGAGTTACATCCAATATCATTCCCTAATGATATCTGTGAATTATGATTCTCAAACCCTTGAGCTATTCATCTCATGAATACAACCATCTCAATTCACAATAGTCTTACATTCAAATTCATTCCCATGTAATTTGATCGACTACAGACATTTAGAATACTCTTATTCAAAGATTTAAACATACAAATAATAAACACAGTTAATAAATATTTAAATTTGCATTTAACCCATTAAATCAAATAAACATTCAACATAACTGTCATAGTTCAAAATAAAACACCAATACTAATTACAGATCATGCCCATTGTCTAACAACTCTAAGCCCTATATTTCCAGCATGCTCCTCATGTCTAGCTTGAGGTAAAGGCTTAGTAAAAGGGTCAGCCAGATTTAGATCTGTATGAACTTTGTTCATCACGACGTCTCCACGTTCTACTATTTCTCTAATATAGTGGAACTTCCTGAGTATATGCCTTGCGTTCTGATGTGACCTAGGTTCCTTTGCAAGAGCAATGGCACCAGTGTTGTCACACAGTATCTCGATTGGTTTCTTTATGCTAGGCACAACATCGAGATCAGTAATGAACTTCTTCATCCAGGCAGCCTCCTTTGCAGCAATGTATTCTGATTCACAGGTGGATTGAGCAACCACACTTTGCTTAGAGCTCTTCCAAGTAATAGCCCCACCATTCAGAATGAAAACATATCCCGTTTGTGATCTTGAGTCATCACGATCAGTCTGGAAGCTTGCATCAGTATAACACTTAACTGACAGCTCCTCATCCAGTCCTCCATATATTAAGAACATGTCCTTAGTCCTTCTCAAGTACTTAAGAATGTTCTTCACTGCAGCCCAGTGACTCTCTCCTGGATTCTGTTGATATCTACTCGTCATGCTAAGAGCATACGAGACATCAGGTCTAGTACATAACATAGCATACATGATGGAATCAATCGCAGAAGCATATGGAACACCTTCCATTTTCTTCTTTTCCTCTTCAGTATTTGCACACTGCTTGTTATCAAGAATGGTTCCATGTGCCATGGGCAAGAGCCCCCTTTTTGAGTCTTGCATTGAGAAGCGTCGTAAGACCTTATCAATATATGTACTTTGACTCAAACCCAATAACCGCTTTGATCTATCTCTATAAATCTTTATTCCCAGAATATAAGCTGCTTCACCAAGATCTTTCATTGCGAAACATTTACCCAACCAGGTCTTAACATCTTTAAGCATAGGGATATTGTTTCCAATGATTAGTATGTCATCTACATACAGTATAAGAAAAGTGATATAGCTCCCACTAGATTTCTTGTAAACACAAGGTTCATCTTCGTTCTTGATAAAACCAAACTCTTTGATTTTCTGATCAAAACTGAGATTCCAGCTGCGAGGTGCTTGTTTTAATCCATAGATGGATTTATTCAGTTTGAAGACCTTATTAGGATTCTTTGGATCGACAAAACCTTCAGGTTGAACCATATAGACATCTTCCAGTAAGTGTCCATTAAGGAGCGCGGTTTTGACATCCATCTGCCATATCTCATAGTCATAATATGCAACAATGGCAAGTAGAATTCTAATAGACTTAAGCATGGCTACTGGCGAGAATGTTTCCTCATAATCAATTCCTTGAGTCTGAGTAAAACCTTTCGCTACAAGCCTTGCTTTGTAGGTTTGCACATTCCCATCCATGTCAGTCTTCTTCTTGAAGATCCATTTGTTTCCCACAGTCCGACATTCGGCAGGAAGATCAACCAAATCCCAGACTTGGTTATCATACATGGATTGCATCTCTGCATTCATGGCTTCTTGCCATTTCTTGGATTCTGAATCCAAGATTGCAGCTTTGTAAGTAGTAGGCTCAGCTTCATCAATCATGAAGATATCGTCATACCTTACAGGTGCACGACGATCCCTAATACTTTTCCAAACACTTGGCGTTTCTGTTGTTTCTTGAGTCCTCTCAGGCTCAACTTCAACAACTGGATCAGTTACTTCTGTTTTTGTCTGAACTCCTGGTTCAGTCACTTGTGAATCTCGAATTTCTTCAAGATCCACATGATTATCTCCAATCCCTCGCGCCAGAAGCTCTTCCTCTAAGAAAGTGCCTCTGCGTTTAGTGAAAATCTTATTTTCAGTGGGGTGGTAGAATAGGTAACCGATCTTCTTACCGTATCCAACGAAAACCACTTTTTCGCCTCTGGGATCTAGTTTATCCGAAGATTCTAGAGTGACATAAGCATTACATCCCCAGACTTTTAGGTAGGATACATGAGGTTTCTTTCCATGCCATATCTCATAAGGCGTTTTATCAACCTTTTTCGTTGGAGCTATATTCACAAGTCTTGCGGCATTTTCCAAAGCATAACTCCAAAAAGATTTTGGAAGGTTTATTCGACACATCATTGATCGAATCATATCTAATAGAGTTCGATTTCTCCGCTCAGACACACCATTATGTTGTGGTGTTCCAGGTGGAGTGAGTTGTGAAACTATTCCACAATCCTTTAGATGGTCTATGAATTCCTGACTAAGATATTCACCGCCTCGATCTGATCAAAGCACTTTAATAGTTCTATTTAGCTGATTTTCTACTTCGTTCTGGTACTCCTTGAACTTTTCAAGAGTTTCATGTTTATGCTTCATAAGATAAACATAACCATGTCTACTGAAATCATCAGTAAATGTAACAAAGTATCTTTCTCCATGTCTTGACATTGTTCTGAATGGACCACATACATTTGTATGTACAAGTCCTAACAGATCATTGGCTCTTTCTCCAACATTTGAAAAATGTGCTTTTGTTAACTTTCCACTTAAGCATGATTCGCATTTTCCAAACGACTCTAAACCTTTGGAATCCAGGATTCCTGTGGTTTTGAGTTGTTTAACACGATTCTCACTTATGTGACCAAGTCTACAATGCCACATATACGTATCATTAAAGTCCAACTTATTACGTTTATGGGAGATATTGCATAATATGTTATCGTTTTGGATTTCTATCTCATAGATCCCATTGTTAGGTTTTGCATCAAAGTAAAATACATCGTTAAAATAAGCAGAAATAAATTCACCATTAAAACGATAATCAAAACCTTGTCTACGCAAAGCATGAAATGAAACAATATTTCTAGTCACACTAGGAATGTAATAAACATTGTTCAAAACAAGTTCTAAACCAGAAGGTAGTAAGAGAACATATTCTCCTATTGCCTTTACTGCAACTCTTTGTCCATTGCCAACATGGACCTCCAAGTCACCTTGTTTCAGCTTTCTAATCTTTCTTAGTCGCTGCAAAACATTACAAATGTGGAAACCACATCCTGTGTCAAACACCCATGTTTTGCTAGAAAAAACAAAGATTTCAATGACATATATACCTGAGGACTCTCCTCCAGAAGCCTTGGCTTGCTTCAGTTCAGCTAAATACTTAGCACAGTTCCTTTTCCAGTGCCCAGTTTCATCACAATGAAAACACTTGGCATCTTTCCGAGGTTTCTTATTGGCAACAGATTTGCCTTTGCCCTTCCCTTTGTCCTGATTGCCCATTTTCTTGATGTTAGGTTTCTTAACTTGTCCCTCCTTGATCACTAGCACTGGTGCAGTCTTGCTTGGTATTTTCACCTCAGCAGTTTTGAGTATCTAATGCAGTTCTGCAAGTGTCTTTTCCATCCCGTTCATATTGTAGTTCATAATGAACTAGTCATATGACTTGGGCAATGAGTTTAGGATAATATCCCCAGCTAACGCATCGCTCAAGGGGTATTCCAGACGAGCCAAGCGATCAAGATATGCCTTCATTTTTAGCACACGAGTGCTAACTGGCGTTTCTAGAACATACAACTTGTTCTCCGCCTTGAGAACAATTTTCAAGTTGCAGTGCTAGTCCATGAAGTTGGAGTAGTTAAGTTTGTCCTTCTCTAAGATGGACTTGAGAGAGAATTGGGAGGCGGAATTGTTTTCAGTTGACATCTACAAAGTTCAAAATCTAATTTATTAGTATTTTATGTTTTAAATATCCTAATTTATCTTATGACCCAAAAGCAAAATCAATTAAGATGAGACCCCGATTCATCAATACACAATGAACTGGCTTAGCACTGTCCATTGGCACGATTAGGTAGGTAAACAATGATTGTTAATTGTGTCCACTACACAACTCTCCTTTTAGGGTTATCGCTAAAAGCGATGTATGTTTAACCCCAACTATGCCCACTTGTCATACAAGCGATGTTTGGTCTTTTACTGTTAACTGTAACACGGCCTATGTTACACAGGAACCGCGATGATTACCTTCACTCATGATCAACGCCCAGATGCAGGGTCAGCACTACATTTGGGTTCGATATAGAATGGAGTGTTAACTCGTTAAGGGTGGCATGAGACATCAATTTAAAATTGGGATTTAATTTTAATATTTACCATAAATATATATTGAATGACTCGTTAGCATGATGTGAGTCACACAACAGTTTATAAAATCCAATTTTATATTATTCGTGATAATTGAAACTCCTTCCAACAGTCGACACGGTATAGTTTTAAATACCCTATTTAAACTACATATTAATAAAACTCATTTTATTAAATATGCTTTTCGGTTTTATAAAACTTGTTTTAATAAAACCGTTGCCATGATTGTGAAAATTTTATTTATTTTGGGTTATCTAAATTATTTACAATAAATAAACCACAACCACAAAACATAACAATAAAATTAAACGAATCGAGCCCCTAATAGGTCGCCCATTTCGTTTTAGCCAGAAACGAAACGAACTAGTCAAAAGGGTTTCAAAACTATTTTGATATAGCTCCCACTTGACCCGAGATCTCTATCTTCATGGAACCTGTTCGTCCTTTATATCTTCGTCTTGATCTTGTACTTGTAGGATTACAACAATAAATTTGAAAATACAATAAAATCAAATCTATTCTAATCCTATCTATTACACCGGATCCAATATCCGTAATAAAAAAAATACAAATCAATAAAGAAAGAAAACAATCACAAACACAACCATGACATGGGTCAAATATCTAGGGCTCGATTCACATCACAATCCATGAACAACTAAAAGCTTTTGATCTTTTGTCAAAATAAACAATTTTTGACAAATAAAACATAGATCAAAATTATAACTTTACCATCTATACGCGCGTAACCGTGGCTCTGATACCACTGTTGGGAATCATGGTATCGTATACACAACGGAAGCGGTTTATATTTATTAGAAAAATCGATTATATACATTATATAATATTAGCCGATTTATATGTATAAATATATATTTAATTTTATTAATCCGATTAATAAAATATTCCCAATCAGGATCTCAGTTAAACGCGTATAAACAAATAAATAATAAAAAACCATAGGGGGTTTAGTAATCAACCTTTGACGACTACACCGGAATTGTAACACGCGGGTTACAACGAATCCTCGCTAGTAGGAAGTTCACACCGTGCACGAACTGACCGGGAAGCAACACTTGCAAGATGAAGGTGGTGGTTTGTGGTGGTTGATGGCCGGACCAAAAATAAGAGGCGGCGGCGGCCCTCTTTCTTGGGGTGGCGGCCGCAAATCCTTGGGGAGGAGGCAAGAGGTGTTTTGTTTTGATAAAAGGTGTGATTAGGGTTTACTCCTTAACCCTCCTTTTATAAGACAACAACTTGCAATAAACCCCCTTGCTAAATATCTTAATACTCCTTAATATTAATCTTATTAATATTAAGTCCCTCAAGACGAAAACAATTATTATTTCATAAATAATAATCCACCAACGCGTGAACTTATCTGATTCGTGTACCAACGTGTAACTCTTCGGATCGTACCGGGTCGGGTTACGTTGACCTTGACTTTTAATTACATCGGACATACCATATGTCCAACATCTAGAACATCTAGACTTGAGTGGGAATGATTTCCAATACAGCTAAATTCCAGAGTTCATTGGATCCTTAAAACAATTAAGGTATCTCAATCTCTCTGGTGCAGGTTTCAGAGGTAATATTCCCCATCAAATTGGAAATCTTTCTAGTTTGAAGGTTCTTGATCTTAGTTCATCATCATACGTCTACTTTCCAACAGAAAATGAGTTGATGACGCATGCCATGGCATGGATTTCTGGCCTTTCAAAACTCGAGCATCTTGACTTGAGTGGAGTGAATCTTAGTAGAGCAAAAAACCGTGACAAGTTACTTTACACGCTACCTTCTTTATTGGAGCTAAGTTTGTCCGGGTGTGAACTTTCTATGGCTCATCTTGGTTCTCATCATCGTAATTCAAGTAGAGAACTTCCCAGCATCAAACACCTGGATCTTAGTCTAAATGGTTTCAAAGGTCAATTCCCTACCTTATTTCTGAACATGACATCCCTAACGTTCCTTGATCTTTCAAGGAATGATCTTAGTGTGGCATGGATCTTTGAAAACATGATACCTTTGGTATCGGAGTTGCGTTTGTCAGGTTGTGGGCTCCAAATGATCAATCTTTCTCCCATTCATCTCAATTTCAGCACATATTCTAACATCCAACATCTGGATCTTAGCTCAAATGAAATTGAAGGAGAATTTCCATATGTTTTAACAAACATGAGTTCCCTATTATCCCTTGACCTGTCACATAACATGTTGAATTCATCAATTCCTATCATGCCTAACCTTCTTAAGCTTGATATTTCTTACAATGAATTTAGGCATATTGAGGATGTTGGAATCTGGAGACAGTGTCACCTTAAAGAATTGATTGTTTCAAACAACCCTCTTGAAGGAGAAATGATAAGCCCATCAACTAATGTATCCAAATGCTCTCAAAATGCACTTGAGATTTTGTATTTAGATAACAACAGATTAAACGGTTCAATTCCGGAATCACTTGGAAGGTTGACCAACTTAAGAGGCTTAGATCTGTCATACAATGAAATGACAGGTCCAATTCCTGATGCCTTAGGGAAATTAAAAAACTTAACAGAAATGTTTTTGAAGTCAAACCGGTTTACAGCTTCCATCCTAGTATCTTTAGGAAGGCTCACTTCATTAAGAGTGCTTTCGGTGTCTTCAAATTTTTTAAATGGGACAATTCCAAATTCAATTGGGCAACTTGCAAAACTCTATCTTTTAGACATCTCAAACAATTCTTTACAAGGAATGGTTTCGGAAAACCATTATGCTAATATCTCAATGTTGAAGTACTTAGATGCAAATTCTAATAATAAATTGTTTTTCAATATTTCACATGAGTGGATGTCTCCATTCCAGTTGAAAGTCGTTCGACTTAGTTCTTGCAAGATAGAAGACGTATTTCCACAATGGCTTCGATCTCAAAGGAAACTCGAGGAGTTATTGTTGTCTAATGCTAGCATTTATGGACCTCTTCCCACTTGGTTGCGGCTCCTACCCATCATACATACGTTAGATCTTTCTCACAACAATCTCACGGGTCCTTTGACGAACCTTCACTCTGTATATCAGGTCAGGTATGCTTTTGGAGCCAAACTACTTTTGCAAAATAATCTTTTCAAAGGGATGATTCCAAGGTGGTTGTGCACAAGGACAGAGCTGCAAGTTCTTGATCTTTCTAAAAATAGGTTGATTGGGAAAATTCCTAAGTGCCTATGGAATATGTCCTTAAGGTCGTTGGTACTTAGTTCAAATAGGCTATCTGGTGTTATAACACTTCCATTATGTGTCAGTCCATCCTTGGAATTGTTACAATTAAATGGCAATAATTTAAGTGGAAAGCTCCCTCGAGATTTTACATGTTTCATAGGATTGTCAGTCTTGGATTTAGGTGAGAATAAATTCTCGGGAAACATACCTGAGTGGATTGGAGACAATGTTACATTCCTTGTTCTCAGGTTGCATAAGAATAATTTCACCGGAGGAATACCTCACTCTTTGTGCAGATCTTCCTTTCTTCAAATTTTAGATCTGGCACACAACAACCTAACAGGATCCATCCCTCATTGTTTTGGAGAGTTGTATGGCATGACAAAGACCCACAGCCTGCGCTATTGTATTGGGATCTCCCTAATTATGGAGATATGACGCAGATCCTTAAAGGTGTTGCACTTGACTATACAAAAACCCTGCAATTTGTCATAAATATGGATCTTTCGGCCAACAAACTTGTTGGAGAAATACCGGAAACGCTAATGGCACTTGATGCATTAGTGGGCTTCAATTTGTCTTATAATCATCTGGGGGGATTCCAAGAAACATAGGGAACATGACGTCATTAAATTCTATGGATTTGTCAGCAAATGAGTTGACTGGGATGATTCCTCCAAGCGCGGGAGATCTTAATTTCTTGAGTCACTTGAATTTGTCACACAACAACTTGTCGGGATAAATTCCTACAGGGAATCAATTGCGGACGCTTATAGATCCATCTATATATGCTAACAACCCATATCTTTGCGGTGCACCACTACCAAAGGAATGCTTTCCTCATGAAAAGCCACCAGCCACAAGAAGCAAGAATAAAGACGGACATGCTAACGAGCCAAAGAAGGTATGGTTTTACTTGGACATAATGAGTGGTTTTGCAACAGGTTTTTGGGGTATTATTGGAGCGTTGATGTTCAAGAAGCAATGGAGACGTAAGCTTTTCATGTTTTGTGAGGAGACCATGGACAAGATATATGTTGCAGTCGCGGTTAGAGTTTTGAAGATGAAAAGAGGAAAGGAGGCTGCATAGAATTCAAGTGCTTTGTTATTTGTAAGACATTCGAACATGCGTGTTTTGTATAATACTAAACATAAATCGTAATTAGTTGTTTTAAAAATTTACACAATTGTGATGAAATGGAAGAAGGAGAAGTGGTCTGCGAGTCCAGTCAGAATCGAAGGTAATAATCTCGAAATTCTTAATATTTTCTGCGCTAAAATCTGTTTAGAGGTCGATTGGTTAGGTTTCCGTCATATTATTTGTCTGAATTTGGTTCACCTGGTTGGGCTGGAGATAGATTAGGCAGAGTCAGAGAGGTATTGTAGCTGTAACATGTGTAGGGCTGGAGATAGATTTAGAGAGCCAAAAGAGAGGTATTGTTGGTTATTATGTGTTGGCCTGGAGTTTTGGTTATGGTTTGTTTTATTTAATCTTTACAAAACAACATAGAAACCTCAAGAAGTTATGAATTTCAACCTAATTTTTTCCTTCCAACTTTGACCCATGCCCTTACATGCAACTAATTCTGTTGATTCAAAATCAATTTAGATGAGTTTATCTGACCTGTTAAAACGCACCACTTATCCCACCCGTTCAAGCTATTTGACTCCAAAAGTTGACCCGTATTTGTTGACCCATCACGCGTGACCCGCTAACCTGCTAACAAGTGATCCGTGCGACCTGCGAATAAACCAGATTAACCCAACAATCATGACCCCTTAAATAAGTTAGCATAAAATTTGTAGACTACATTGTGGGAAGACTTCAAGTCAATCATGGTTAATATCATTTCACGTAAGAAAACACACAGGTATCCAAACTCAGTTAATAAGTTGAAAGTATTCCATTTGATTCTTTAAAAGTCAAATGGGTTATGTGGATACATATACATTAAAAGTAAATAAACATGAGAAACTAATATCGGTTTGGTTTCACAGTTAGCTTTTTTAAAATTTCCCTCGGTGAGATTAAATTCTCAAATCGTATTGATCGGTTTGGTAGTATACCGTTTAGACCACAAACCAACCATGAAATTGAAAACCTGGACCGGACAATTTTCATAAAGGTATATAATATAAACAAGTAGTTTACTTTAAAATTTTCTTAATCTATACATATAATAAACCAAAGCCATTTTAATGACATGGCATTCAAAGAATGTATTCTCTTTATTGAGTGTGCCATGTGTCATCCCATGTGGCAAAGCCTTTATTTTAGAAAAATAATAATTTAAAATTTAAAAACAAAATTAGATTTTTATCTCTAATGTTTCCTCCCATAACTTTCAAACATTAATATCTTTTATACACGAGATTTTTTAAAGAAAAAAATTACACCAAATTAACGAGCGTTTTATTATCTTTCCAACGAGTACCATAGTGTTATAGAAAAAACGGAGAAAAAAAAACGACTATTTTTTGTAACCCGACAGGTAATGTATCAGGTTTGGAATTATTTATAAAAAAAAATTGTGGGTTTGGGTCGGGCCTGGGATTAGGTGATACCCGACCCAATTACCCTTTTTTATATTAGAATATGATAACTTATGGCAGAGATTTGTTTAAAATAATAATAATAATAATAATAATAATAATAATAATAATAATAATAATAATAATAATAATCATAATCATTAATCATATATTAGCAAGTCATTAATTATGTTGTCATATTAGATATTTTATTATGTCATATTAGATATCTCAACCCGGGACGCTCTCCAACAGGTAATTGCTATGTTTTCTTTTTCTACTATATTCTGAAATAGCCCAAATCTTATTGTATGCAGTTAAAGACCTTTGACTGAATGTATTGGTGCTAAACAATCTATGTCCCCTTGAAGTGCTTGGGATCTTAATATTCTGTTTTAGGTGTTGATGTTGTAAGGTGAAATGGATCTTTTGGTATTTTTTTAAAGTATCTAATGTAAGTTGACACATATATGTCATTTTTATAGTTTAGATACTTTTAATTTTATTCACTTTACTTAAATTTCTCAACCCGGGACGCTCCCGGGGTATAAGCTAGTAAATACATAATTAAGATCTGTAATATTGCTAATAGGTGTGATTGCCACTAATGCATTCTGAAAATGGATGTAAAACCAGTAAGTCACGAATCTTTCGACCGATCAAAGCGGTTTAGGAGTTCATTCTGGTACAGCCTGTTCATGGGCTATGGACCGACCCCAACCTATCGACCAAACCAAGATCGAATAGCCCATAAACTGAGACCTTGATCGAGACCATTAGTAACCTTCGGTTTTCGGTTGGCTTGGGTTAGGCCAAAACCGAATAACACATGGCTGATTTAAACAACCTGTAGGCTTTTCAGTGTATGGGCTGCTGCAATAGTGAATCATGCACTAGAAAGTGTGGGCCAAAGATCAGACTAACAATGGGCTCTAGATATCAACATGTAAGGCTAGTAGTGGGAACACGTCTAGGTTAGTCTAATGGGTGTGGGGTACATCTAAGGGTAGTCTCGGGCCGTCCCAGACACGCTACACCGCCCCCCTTAGACCGTCTCCTTCTCCAACGTCCTATATGAGACGAAATGGACGGGTCTCCTTTATTCAATTATTCGACCATTGGGTACAACGGCTACCTTTAAAAAAACTTATTTTTAAAATTATAAAATCAACCATTTCTACACCATTTTTATACAAAAAAAAAAAAAAAAAAAAACCCCTCGCTACCTCAACCCAATTCTTTCTATTTTATATAGGGCTATAAACAAACCAAACGTTCGGTGAACAGTTCGTAAACCGTTCGGCGGAAAGTTCATTTGTGTCCGTTTGTTTAATAAATGAACGAACACGAACAAAAAATTCCGTTCGATTAACTAAACAAACAAACACGAACAAATGTCTCGTTCGTTCGATTGCGTTCGTGAACGTTCGACAATGTGTTTGTTTACGTTTGTTTGTTTATATCCATTAGTGTATGTTTGTTTATGTTCGATCACTCGTTAAAACTTAGGATAATTATGAACTTTTGAATTAGGAAGATCATGTACTTATGCCTAAGTTAATTATGTCTAAGTTAGTACAATTTGACTTATCGTTTAGGGGATGTACTTTGTCTAACGGTTAATATTAACAATGTTTTTTTAGTTGCATATTAAATTTTTGTTTTTGTTTGTTTGTGTTCAAGACCGTGTTCAAGAACAGTTCGCAAACAACTGAATTTCTTAACAAACAAACACAAACATAGAATTATGTTCGTTAGTGTGTTCGTGAACGGTTCGTTTGTCCAAGAAACCTTAACAAACAAACACGAACAAAGCCTTGTTCGTGTTCGTTTGGTTCGTTTACAACCCTAATTTTATATACAAAAACACACTCTACTCTAAAGAAACTCATGGATCCATTCAACTCCTTCAACCCAAACAACCCGAATACAGCGACGGGTTGTTACACCCCGATACTAGATCGCCTATTTCGCAACAAGTACCACTGTTTAGGACGTTGTCTAGTTACCAACAAAACCCAAACTCTTTCTCCCAATTTAATACAATGCAATATATGCAAATGCAACAATTTTCGCCACAATCATTTCTCACTCATTTTCAATCAAGCGAATAATTTTCTTCACAACCACCTCCCTCATCATCACCTATAGGTCTGTCTCAACTCGTCGACGAGGATAGTGACGACGAAGAGTCTGTTCCGGAAATTCAACCTACGCCACGCCAAGCTAAAGGTAAAAGTAAAGCTAAAGGTCAAGGGCGGGGTAGGCCAAAGGATGGAGCGGCGAAGATATGGAGCGATGTCGAGGAGGAGGCGTTGACTAAGGCGTGGCTTGCTAGTTGCTATGTCAAACTGTCCCATTGTTGGTAATAATTTTTATTTGTTACAAATTTATTTTACTAATATATCTTTCTTGTTTATATATATATATATATACAGGGTTCCTGTATAAATTTTTTTTTTGTGTAGGAAGTGTTTTCAACCTTTGGATCTAGAAATGGATGGTTTGGATTAAAAGTTTAGGTTTCTAAAGATTCTAGTAATTATAATTTAATAATTAAGGGTAGGATGGTCTAATAAGTGTTTTAAAAGAGGGCACTAATGTCATTTTGTTTAATTTAATATAGTAACTGTTTCTCTATCCCTTAATTCATGGGATTCTTCTCTATCATCTAAATCTTCAAAATAATAGATTATAGTACGTGTTTCTCTCTCATCTGAATCTCTCTCATAAAATAAAAAAACACAGGCTTCTTCATTGTGACACCGGCAACTTTCGGTAACTAACTTTTGAAAACTTAGTAAGTCTACCTTAGCGAGTCGCGCATACGTTACACATAACAAGGTCGGTCGAGTCGAATCGCACATCATTAGGGTTTTAACATACGCAAGTCTCGGGTCCCGGGAATTGGTGATCGGGCGGGAACGTGTTATTTATCATGCATTATATGTTTACAATCATTATGTGGCTTGTCGGTATGTGAGTATGTGTTAACATATGTTAAAACGGGGTTTAACGCGCAAAACACACGAACACAGAGGTTACAGGCGATTAGGCTTTTGGGGAATAGCCTAATCGCCAATATAGGGGCGATTGGAGGGTGATTATAGGAGAGTAGGGGCTAATCACATGACTATTCATGCGATTAGGCCCCAATCGCATGAACTGTCATGCGATTAGGCTCCCTAATCGCGTATAAAACTGCATACTCGCGTGATACGTGCTGAACGACTAAAAACGCCTATAAATACCACCCTTGACCTCCAAAACATCATTTGTGCAACCCTAGCCGTCCCATAACATAACCCAACACACAAACACCCTCTGGAACTCGTTTTTGCATCAAAACAACCATTTTCAAGCTTATTCCATCATCACCTCTTGATTTCAAGGTGTGTTCTTCAAACCCAAACCTTTAAATGATTATGTTTTACTCCCTAAACGTCCAGACCTGACTTATAAATGTTTTTATCTTTGAAAATCCATTTAAAACCGTTTTTAAACAAACCCACACCTTTACATGTGTTATATGTGTTATATGTGTTTAAAGATAGGATTTTTAGGATTGAATCATGGTTGTTCTTGTGTTATTATGATGTTTATTGCTGTTACAAGTTAGTATGATGATATCCTAGGAGTTTGAATGGTTTTGGTGGTGTATTGTTGATACTTGATGTTTTGACCCATTTGAAGGATTTTGGACGATTAAGGATGATATGAGGTATGTTGTTGATTGTATGATGTTAGGGTTTGTTATAGGATGATGCTAGAACAATAGGATGCTATCGGACAACGTGGTTATGTGATTTAATCTGGATATTTGCTATTTAGGGCAAGTTCTTGCATGTTGATGTGATGTTTTCATGCTAAGTTGCTATTTTGGGAAAACGCTCGCATTCGGGACTGATAGAATGATGAAAACTTAGGGGTTTTGCTTGAAATATGTTTGTTAAAGTGTTAGGATGATTATTGGATGTTTTTACATGTTTCGGATCTGATTTGGAGCGTTAAACGCGCGAAATTGCATTGTACAGCTGCAGCAGGCGATTAGCATCCTAATCGCATGCTGCTATAGGCGATTAGGCCCCATAAGGGGCGATTGGCATCCTGATCGCGTGACCATATAGGCGATTAGCACACTGATCGCCTGTTGACCAACCCTAATCACATGTTGACTTTTCCTAAATGCTAGTTTGATTCCTAATCGCGTGTAATGCTGCTGTATGTATATTTTAACATCCCGGAACATGATTTGACGCCTAGGAACATGATAGGAACCCCAGGATTCACCCAATGACTTAGTAACACGTGTTCGGACCTGTTTATGCGTTAATCGGACATTATGCTAGACTAGGTGAACTGTTGCGCGTACTAAGTGTTTAATTGCATATGTGGCATGATGTCTTGTATTTATCTAACACGTGGAATGTCGGGTCACCAATGGGATGTCGAGTCTTGTCTTGCGTAGTCTGGTTGTCGGTTATGTAACATCGCAAAATTTTCCACGAAATTTCTACGAAAAAGCCCTTATTCAATCCTTAATATGCCCAAGTCCATATTTATTTTTTTCTAAACTCGCAACCTATATATATACATATATGTATATATTGCATTTTTATATAATAATAATAATAATTATATTTCAGTTTTTAAAAAAAAAAAAAAATAATATATATATAGTTAAAACAGATTTTACTGCAGCCCACATATCTATTCCCTTCTTATTTTTGAAGCCCACTGTGCCAGCCCAGTTAAGGCGGCCCAAGAACTGAGCCCACTGAACCTCGGCCCAACCCCACCTCCCTTTATCCCATTTTTAATCAAAAAATACAAGGTCCAGCCGGGTTTCGAACCGGTGACCTTTTTGACACACACACCACGCCTCAACCACTAGCCCACACCATCATATCTGATTCGATTTAGGAACATTATTTACTTAAGCACACTTTTAAAAACAAAAGTGTTTCCATACCTGCTGCTGTCAACGCGAACTCAGCAGAAGGAATCAAGTCCTTTGAATTATCAATCAAGCTCACTGATATGGTAAATATACGTGATTATCGGCCATCAACAACCAAATTTACACGCGAATCACCATCAATCGTTGACCAATTTTAATTATTACGCGTTTAGACTTTAAGGTTTAGTCAACCTTTCCAATTCATCGTTCCAGACACACACACTATAAATTGATCGTCCCTTAGGCTTAACAACTCGCTCATAAACTTCTCTCAAACCTTAATCTTCTTCATTCCTGTCTGGGCATCATCATACAATCAAACAGTTGACTTTTATGTTGACCACTCAATCGTACACGAAACCACACTGTGAGTCCAATTATTTATGTGGGATTTGTTAATCGGCAATCAAACAACAAGAACCCTAACATTAATCGGGTTCATAATGTCTGAATCGTTTGATTGTAATATCTAGGGTTCGTAATTATAAATTGGGGATAAACTGGAATGGTATAGTGTATTTAATTTAATTAAACAAGGGATAATCACAACCACAGGCCTTGGCCAAGTGGTTGTGATCGTGGTTGTTGACTGAAGGCACCCGGGTTCGATTCTTGCTGGGCGGCCCTTTTTCCACACCTTTTAGCTTCTTCTTTTTTTTTTTTTTTTTTTTTTTTTTTGAAACCAAAATTTAATATATATTACATTTAAATCCTATAAATTCATTTTTAAATATTAAAACCTTTTTATAAATTCTACAAAATTTATTCTAAATCAGTTTTATGACAAAGATCATCGTACAATTTTTAGTTTTTCAAAAATGATTTATTTAATATGTATTATTAATAATACAACTTTATTCATTTATATTTATTAAATTCTATAAAAATATCAAAACGATCTTATTAATTTTCACAAAAATTATTTTAAGTTTTTATAACATTAAACTTTACTGAAATAATTTTTAATTCAGTAAAATCATTTATTTTATATTTTTAATCAATTTTTGTTAGATTTAATCATAATTAAATCATAATAAATCCAATTTTCATCATTTTTGCACCAAAATTTTATACAAACTATTTTTAATCATTTAGAACAGAAATATGATTTTTAAAATAGAAATTCTTTAATTTTAGTATTTTTGAATATTAAAGTTAATTGTTGGCAATTTGTAATAAATAGATTTAATAATCTATTTTAAAGAAAATAATTTTATAAAAATTATTTTTATACTTTAAACACATTCTTGTGACCATCCTAGATTTAACATTTGTAAAAAGATTTTTAGTTATTTATTTACTAAATTTCTCTCAATTGGCGAGTATTTTTAATATTAATCAAACGAGCAATTATCCCCAATTCGAAGCCCTAGAACTTATACATTTGTAGACTTGATAGACTTAGACATATTTATTACCTTATTTTAGGGTGATACTTGATACATTGGGTCAACACAATTATCCAAATTTCTCAACAGATATAACATTTTACCAAGGTGAGTTTTACATAGCCCCTTTTATTTATCACCATTTTTGGGGTGAAACATGTTATAACATTTTCATTGCAATTCAATCATCAATGTGTCTATGTGTTTTCTATGTTGCATTATGTCTTGAGCATGATTAGAGTAAGCACCATTCTAGCATAATCATTAACATTGATCAGCCGACGGTATACATTGATAGATCTATTGGACTGACAATCCCACCCGGATACGTGCCTCCTACAAAGGTTACGTGGGTGTTTGTTATCGCATAACATATTGGGACCATAAGTGTATGGTATGTATCATTTTATAACAGTCACAAGGGTTGATTATGCACTCGATTTATTTCTAGTATGTTCTCACATATGGGCTAGATTGACATGACACATGAATTGCACATCATTTTTACTCAATTATCAAAAACCTATGTAATTCTCACCAACTTTTGTTGACCCAAAACATTTTCAACTTAACATGTTTCAGGTTCTATTTGCTTGAAGATTTGAATTGATGCTTGAAGATATGTGTTTAGTTTTATTCAATTTGATGTACAAATTCTAGAACTATTGTATGTAATTCATTTAAATCATTTAATGGAATCTATTATTCACCATGAGCTACTGAACAATCATCAATACGTGGCACCCCGATGTTTCCGCCATCGGTTGGGGTGTTACAGATTGGTATCAGAGCCATGGTTATAGGGAATTAGGTTATTAGAAAAATAATCTAGTCTATAACCATAGGATTTAACAAGTACTTGCTTCCTTTACTTGCTATTCTCCATCTCCCTCCTACTTCATATCCCTACTTTCATCCTTACAAGAAGGTTGCTCACCATCACTGGATTCACTCTTAGACTGATAAGGCAAAATCCTCAGGCTTAACCTGAACCATCTTGAGATCTCGTCGAAGTTCTAGATTTTAATAACGAACACGTGCAATCTGGAAGGGTGAACGCCTGTATTCTGAGTCTTCTGTCTAGGCTGGCATTGCGCATATATCCCAATCAGACGAGGGACCCGGATGCCTACCTGGGAATTCTCGGGATGAGTGTTCACTTATAGGCTAAAGCATGTCTTCATATGTTATTAGAATTTAGAATCTTTGATAAGTCAACGTTTTCGTTTATTCGTTTTAATGAATAAATGATTACATTCCTTATATAAACTCTCATTCATTTCATTGTGTCTATTACAGATCATGCCTCCTCGTCGCAGCACTCGCAACAGCAATGGTGAGAACCACGAAGAAGGTGGTGACAACCATAACCATGACCAAGTTCCTAACCACAACAACAATGGTGTTGATGCCCAATTGGCTGCAATCATTTCTCAACAAATGGCGCAGCAAATCGCAACTCTGGTTCCCAACTTACTCGCTCAGGTCATCCAATTGAACGGCAACGGGAATGGTCACAACAACGGAAACGGGAACGGCAATGGCAATGGAAATGGACCCCAAGTCTGCACCCTTAAGCATTTCAACTCTTGTAACCCTCCAAAGTTTAGTGGTGAAGAAGGAGCTACAGGACTCCTCCAGTGGTTCGAGGGTATTGAAAATACCTTCATTAACAGTGAATGCCCCGACAACTTTAAGGTCCGTTATGCCATGAGTGTTCTTCATAAGCGAGCACTCACTTGGTGGAATGAAGAAAAACGCACTCGCGGAGCTGAAGCTGCACTAGCCTTAACCTGGGATCAAGCTAAAGACATTATGAAGGCAGAGTTCTGTCCTCGTAATGAAATCAAGAAACTGGAAGACGAATTTTATGATCTTGCTCAAGACAGTGGGGAAAACCTTGCTTACAACACTCGCTTTCACGAACTTAGCTTACTGCTACCCCACAAAGTCACCCCTTTGCCCCTTGCGATCGAAAAATACATTGGTGGCTTACCGATGCAGATTCAAGACACAGTGTGGGGAAGGAACCCTGCTACCTTGGAGGAAGCAAAGCGTTTGGCTGCCACCCTAACAGATAACCATGTGAAGGCAGGAACCCTGACTCGTAAAGGGGAAAAGAAAAAGGATACTCCCCAACCTGCCGTCGAAATCAAAACTGAGGCCTCAACCAACGGGAAAAACAAGGTCAGGAATTTTGCAATAGACACCACTGCCCCACCCACCAAGAAACAATACAATGGGAACCTACCTAAGTGTGACACCTGCCAGTATCACCATCCAACTCAAGTACCCTGTCGTCAGTGCACCAATTGTCAGAGGTATGGGCATCTTGCAGAAGCTTGTCGAATCCCTGCTACAAACGCTCTTGATGCTCCAAATAATCCCGTTTGAGACCCTCCAACTACTCAACATCAAACCCTACCATTTGAATAATATTTACTTTCTCTTTAATTTCATGTATTGTCACTTTTGAATCAGATAATAAATTCAAGTATTATTATAACATCTGTGTGCATGCTTGTTTGTATATGAACTGATTACTATAACAATAATCATATTTGCTTACTTGTACAACAATTAGTTGACTACCAAACAACCTATTTTAACGATTGGTAGAGGTCATCATGTCTTTCCAACAGTCGGGAGGGGCCCTACCACCTGCTCATCGACTGGTGGGGACTATCAGACCTGCTCAACAATCGGTAGAGTCATAAAAGGACGCAAAACCCTAACGTAAGGTAAATTGGTAATTACGGTCCGGAACGTAATCATGAATTTACAGGTACATTAAGGTAGTGTGAAATTTTATCAAGGTTTTCAGTGGTTGGCCAATTGTAACCTAGTGTTTCTCTTAACTTCGGGACGAAGTTCCTAAAAGTAGGGGAGACTGTAACATCGCAAAATTTTCCACGAAATTTCTACGAAAAAGCCCTTATTCAATCCTTAATATGCCCAAGTCCATATTTATTTTTTTCTAAACTCGCAACCTATATATATACATATATGTATATATTGCATTTTTATATAATAATAATAATAATAATTATATTTCAGTTTTTAAAAAAAAAAATAATAATATATATATAGTTAAAACAGATTTTACTGCAGCCCACATATCTATTCCCTTCTTATTTTTGAAGCCCACTGTGCCAGCCCAGTTAAGGCGGCCCAAGAACTGAGCCCACTGAACCTCGGCCCAACCCCACCTCCCTTTATCCCATTTTTAATCAAAAAATACAAGGTCCAGCCGGGTTTCGAACCGGTGACCTTTTTGACACACACACCACGCCTCAACCACTAGCCCACACCATCATATCTGATTCGATTTAGGAACATTATTTACTTAAGCACACTTTTAAAAACAAAAGTGTTTCCATACCTGCTGCTGTCAACGCGAACTCAGCAGAAGGAATCAAGTCCTTTGAATTATCAATCAAGCTCACTGATATGGTAAATATACGTGATTATCGGCCATCAACAACCAAATTTACACGCGAATCACCATCAATCGTTGACCAATTTTAATTATTACGCGTTTAGACTTTAAGGTTTAGTCAACCTTTCCAATTCATCGTTCCAGACACACACACTATAAATTGATCGTCCCTTAGGCTTAACAACTCGCTCATAAACTTCTCTCAAACCTTAATCTTCTTCATTCCTGTCTGGGCATCATCATACAATCAAACAGTTGACTTTTATGTTGACCACTCAATCGTACACGAAACCACACTGTGAGTCCAATTATTTATGTGGGATTTGTTAATCGGCAATCAAACAACAAGAACCCTAACATTAATCGGGTTCATAATGTCTGAATCGTTTGATTGTAATATCTAGGGTTCGTAATTATAAATTGGGGATAAACTGGAATGGTATAGTGTATTTAATTTAATTAAACAAGGGATAATCACAACCACAGGCCTTGGCCAAGTGGTTGTGATCGTGGTTGTTGACTGAAGGCACCCGGGTTCGATTCTTGCTGGGCGGCCCTTTTTCCACACCTTTTAGCTTCTTTTTTTTTTTTTTTTTTTTTTTTTTTTTGAAACCAAAATTTAATATATATTACATTTAAATCCTATAAATTCATTTTTAAATATTAAAACCTTTTTATAAATTCTACAAAATTTATTCTAAATCAGTTTTATGACAAAGATCATCGTACAATTTTTAGTTTTTCAAAAATGATTTATTTAATATGTATTATTAATAATACAACTTTATTCATTTATATTTATTAAATTCTATAAAAATATCAAAACGATCTTATTAATTTTCACAAAAATTATTTTAAGTTTTTATAACATTAAACTTTACTGAAATAATTTTTAATTCAGTAAAATCATTTATTTTATATTTTTAATCAATTTTTGTTAGATTTAATCATAATTAAATCATAATAAATCCAATTTTCATCATTTTTGCACCAAAATTTTATACAAACTATTTTTAATCATTTAGAACAGAAATATGATTTTTAAAATAGAAATTCTTTAATTTTAGTATTTTTGAATATTAAAGTTAATTGTTGGCAATTTGTAATAAATAGATTTAATAATCTATTTTAAAGAAAATAATTTTATAAAAATTATTTTTATACTTTAAACACATTCTTGTGACCATCCTAGATTTAACATTTGTAAAAAGATTTTTAGTTATTTATTTACTAAATTTCTCTCAATTGGCGAGTATTTTTAATATTAATCAAACGAGCAATTATCCCCAATTCGAAGCCCTAGAACTTATACATTTGTAGACTTGATAGACTTAGACATATTTATTACCTTATTTTAGGGTGATACTTGATACATTGGGTCAACACAATTATCCAAATTTCTCAACAGATATAACATTTTACCAAGGTGAGTTTTACATAGCCCCTTTTATTTATCACCATTTTTGGGGTGAAACATGTTATAACATTTTCATTGCAATTCAATCATCAATGTGTCTATGTGTTTTCTATGTTGCATTATGTCTTGAGCATGATTAGAGTAAGCACCATTCTAGCATAATCATTAACATTGATCAGCCGACGGTATACATTGATAGATCTATTGGACTGACAATCCCACCCGGATACGTGCCTCCTACAAAGGTTACGTGGGTGTTTGTTATCGCATAACATATTGGGACCATAAGTGTATGGTATGTATCATTTTATAACAGTCACAAGGGTTGATTATGCACTCGATTTATTTATAGTATGTTCTCACATATGGGCTAGATTGACATGACACATGAATTGCACATCATTTTTACTCAATTATCAAAAACCTATGTAATTCTCACCAACTTTTGTTGACCCAAAACATTTTCAACTTAACATGTTTCAGGTTCTATTTGCTTGAAGATTTGAATTGATGCTTGAAGATATGTGTTTAGTTTTATTCAATTTGATGTACAAATTCTAGAACTATTGTATGTAATTCATTTAAATCATTTAATGGAATCTATTATTCACCATGAGCTACTGAACAATCATCAATACGTGGCACCCCGATGTTTCCGCCATCGGTTGGGGTGTTACAGGTTAAACATACTTTTCGGACACATAATGGTCATGGACTGGACTTAGGGACTAATGAACCCGATGGGTTATTAGTCTAACTTGACACATATCTTATGATAGGTCGCCAATAGTTGGGGCTATCATATCTTACAGACGGTTTACTCATATCACGCATACGGTTTACTCTTAAACGGAATACGCAACCTAAGGTGAGTTCACGGCCTCACATTTTACTGTTTATGTTTTCGGGGGAGAAACATGCTTACAAACTCTTTTATGACTTATGACTTGTTAAACTCTTATGGCTCATGACTCTTTATCACGTTATACTATGGCTCACTTATCGTACTATACGGTTCATCGAAAATCCCTAGAAACCACTAACATGGGTATATGGCGGGGAAATATGGATAGCGCTATTGGGAACTGACAAACCCCACTCGACGGTTGGACCGGGCGGGTGCATATTGTCTCTAACAAAACAAGGTCTACCGGCGATGACGGTAGCCCATAGGAAACTAAGGGTAACACACGGCTCAGTCAGTAATGGTTTCACCCGTATGAGTATCTCATTCTGCGCCTGGCTGGCGTTCTCATAAGCATAGTAGTAACTGTGATGGTAACGGTTTTCGAAGGAACACTTTAAACGTTTAATTTAAAACCTGTGAACTCACCAGCATTATATGTTGACTCTTTTAGCATGTTTTCTCAGGTCGCTAAGGTAGCAGCTGTCGGATAGGCGCACGTGGTCGCACTGGAGTCGTCTCGCGTCTAGGGTCTCATTCGCACGTTTTGGAATCATGAACTTTTGAACTTATGTTTACTTATGCATGACTTTTGTAAACTTTAAATGCTTCCGCACTGTTTGAATGTTGGTTTTAAACTTATGCATGGTTCTCGTTTACGTATGTTTTTACATTTAGACGTCGTTTATTGTGACCGTTGACTTGGATCCTGGTGTGTCACACGCCTCGCGGTAGAACTCCGCAGGTGGAAATTTGAGGGTGTGACATTCATCTTCTCTAGCGATTCTTCATTTTCTGTTAGGTTCGGCTTCTTCATCTTGTCTAACAATCGTATTATTTATCTTATTATATCATCGGCTTCCTCATCTATAACACAATCTTGTTGTCAATTATTTAATAATTGATTGGTCTACTACAGGAATGTAAGATGATGGACCTATATTAGAAAACGGGAAATGATTCATAGATAAACTACAATACTTATTCATACACTAGGTTAGAGCCCCGCGTGTACACGCGGTACATATCCATGTCAAATGAAAAAAATTCTATAAAGATTGTAGTATGCAAATTTATTTATTGAAAATTACGTAATACAATTCGTGTGAATTTTGGTTGATTGTATATTATCATAAAAAAGTTTAATGTTACCCAATAACATATATATGAATCAACAAATGTTTGAGTTGACGTGATTTAAAAAAAAATAATGAAATGAATAAACATATATTTATTGTACCGACATACAAATGAAGATTAAATTCAAAGTAAATAAATGTAGTTTAACAAATCATACAACCCAAAAATTATAAAATAAAAATTAAACAATTTATGCAAAATATGATCGCATACTTATTCACAAACTTCAAAATATTTTTTTATAGACAACATTTGCTATTTATTATTAACGCTGTCATCTTTGCCCAATATTAGTATCTTCAGGCCATCTCTACTTTTGTCACTTAGCAGCGACATAAAACTGCCAATGTGTAAAAACAGGATCTTTCAAATACATACCTACCCTAAATAGGGTTTGTCCTTGACTCTTATTTATTGTCATTGCGAAACATAAAGTAAGAGGGAATTGTCTTCTGTTAAATTTGAAAGGAATCTTCTTATCAGATGGGGACAGCCTAATTCTTTGGAAAAAGTTCGCATTCCAATGTTACTCCCTGAATTATTTTAGCTTCTATAATACGATTTGACATGGCAAGACGATTTGAAACTTATGGCTTTGAAAAGAATTTATGTCCACTTATAGGATCCCTGAACCATTTGAATAACAAAACAGTGAAATTTGTCAAAAACAACTCTGGTGAGGAAAAGAAAGACATTTGGCATTATAATTGTAAATATATCCAGAAGACCCTAAACTGTTTTGACGGTTTGACTCATAACCAATGACCTAAAAATCAAGCTAAAACCACGATGAAAATCAATACTAAATGAGATTAAAAATGTTAATAAGTAACCTCAAAAAATGTAATCAATAATTCAAATCAATTAAATTGGGTCAATAATATTAAAAATAATAGAAAAATTAAATTGGGTCAGTAATATTAAAAATAAATTTGTAAAAATAGTAATATAAATAAATGAGATTAAAAATGTTAATAAGTAACCTCAAAATTGTAATCAATAATTCAAAACAATTACATTAAAAACACCCGCATTTGAAATTAACTTACCAATTATCGACAAATTATTATTGACATCTTAAAATTAGCATATTACTATTAAAATGATTTTGATGATTATGTTTTAATGAAAACTGATTACAGAAAGTCATAATATAAAAAATTAATTTCGGTCAATAATATTAAACATAAATTCATAAAATTAATAATATATAAATGAGATTAAATTTTTTTACTAAATAACATTAAATTCTTGCAATTATTATTAATGTCAATAAATAACATTAAAACTCTTAATAAATAACATTAAAAATGAATAAATCTTTTTAATTGCAATCAAGACCAATCAGAATTTGTAAAAATAGTAATATAAATAAATGAGTTTAAAAATCTTAGTAAATAACTTTAAAATCGTAATCAATAATTCAAATCAGTTACATAAAAACATCCGCGTTTCAAATTGACTTACCAATCATCGACAAATTATTATAGACATCTTAAAATTAGCATATTACTATTGAAATGATTTTGATGATTATCTTTTAATAAGAATTGATTAAACGAAAGTCATAATATAAAAAATTAAATTTGGTCAATAAATTTAAGCATAAATTCGTAAAATTAGAAATATACATAAATGAGATTAATTTTTTTTACTAAATAACATTAAATTCGGTCAACTATTATTAATGTCAATAAATAACATTAAAACTCTTAATAAATAACATTAAAAATGAATAAATATTATTAATTGCAATGGAGACCAATCAGAATTCGTAAAAATAGTAATATAAATAAATGAGATTAAAAATCCTAATAAATAACCTTAAAATCGTAATCAGTAATTCAAATCAATTATATTAAAAACATTCGCATTTCAAATTGAATAAATCTTATTAATTGCAATGAACACCAATCAGAATTCGTAAAAATATGAGATTAAATAACTATTGAAGTTAATGGTTGCGAAAATTTGGGTAAAGATTGGTTTATCAATCAATGAGTCAATCAATCTTCGCTACATTTAGAAATCTAATTTACTTTATAAATTGATGACCAATTATGCCATAATTGTGTAAAATTCATTCAATTTTAGAAATCTAATTTCAAAACACAAAACCTTCTTTCGCAAGTTACACTCTATACTTAGTTAAGTATCAATTCATAACAATTAGATAACTACACATTCATAACATACTTTTTTAGAATAAAAGATTTGTATAATAAGTGTTAAAATTAAAAAAAAAAAACTTTAGTTGTTAATCGATTCTTAAAATTTGTATACATAGATATATGTTTAAAATGGTTGTCTAGAATATTCATTGAGTTAATATTTCTACTCCTAATCGATTCTATATTTTGAATAATATACAACTGAATGCTTTATTGTATTTAAATTATGGATTAAATTGATTCATAATGAATCATTAATACAAAAAAAATGGTAAAATTGATTCATAATCAATCATACATAAATTCGATAAATAAATTATGGTAAGTCGAAATTACAGATTTAATTGATTTATAATCAATCATACATAATAAAAAAATGATTAAAATTATATATAATTATGGATTAAATTGATGTTACATCTTACGGATTAAATTGATTAGTAATTACCAAAAATAATTTCGTATTAAAATTAAATTCGTTTCATTAAGTTATGGTAAGTCTAACTTATTGATTATAAATTGATTTATAATCAATCATACATAATAAAAGATTGATTAAATTGATTCATAAATAGGAATTAAATTGATTCATAATTACGAATTAAATTGATTTATAATTACCAACAATAATTTCGTATTAAACTTAATTTCGTCTCATTAAATTATGGTAAGCTGAAATTAGAGTTAAATTTAATAAATTTAATGAGACATAATTTCGTAAATTTATTTATTACCATTTTTTTGTCTCATTAAATTATTTATATTTCAAATTTACTTACCAATTCAAATTCAATTTCATTAATTTCATTCGTATTAGTAATTAGTAATATATTCGTAAAATAGTAATAGAAAAATTCAATTCGGTCAATAAGATATAAATGGGTTTAAAAACCGTAATATTAGTTTTAGTATTAGTTGGAATGCTGTTGCACAATCAAGTAATTCTGTGTAGAGCAAAAATGGAAGGCATGTATTAAGACGTCAATCAATGAAAATTGATTGAAATTAGCGAAGTTATTGTCATCATATTTTAAATAGCATTTATGACTAATTAGAACAGTATAATATACAAAATTAACTGATAAATTAGTATTGATTAATTATTAAAGTCGTATAAGTAAAATAGGTAAGTTTCCATTATGTGTTTAGTATTTTGGTGTAAAAGATTTATAAGTTTTGAAATTCAAAAATAAGATATACTAAATGTGGTTTTTTTGTTTAAACAGTTTTACAAGTAATAATTATGACTTACGAAATTCAAACGTATTATAAAAATGATTGGTTTGTTAGTTGTTTACATATTATAAATACGCCTTTTACATCTAAATATATATGGATTGATGTTATATATCAAACATGGTAGTTTATAAAATGTAAACTAAATATATAAATTAACATACTTTTCTGTAACAAAATCTATTTAATTTAGTATACAATTATAATATAAGTGATTTTTTTCCTTATATATTTGTATTATGGAAAGTTTAAAGTTTAGTATGGATATAGAAAGCGTAAATTATGATAAAGCATTAATTATGTAGTGCAAATTAGTATTTGAAATTTAAATATTGTCCTAAATTACTCCACCTATTATGGTTAACCTAAATTACATTAATTATTTTAATTGATTGACAGTCAATATAATTAATACAAAAGAATAAATGTGAATTAATATTCAAATCTTAACAAATCACAATAAACGCTTAATATAGTTTTCAGGATCAAATCTTGATTCATTATTAAAGTCGTATAAGTAAAATTGGTAAGTTTCCATTATGTGTTTAGTATTTTTGTGTAAAAGATTTATAAGTTTTGAAATTCAAAAATAAAATATACCAAATGTGGCTTTTTTTTGTTTATTCATTTCCACGAGTAATAATTATGCCTTACGAAATTCAAACGTATTATAAAAATGATTGGTTTGTTAGTTGTTTACATATTATAAATACGTCTTTTACATCTAAATATATATGTATTGATGTTATTTATCAAACATGGTAGTTTATAAAATGTAAACTAAATATATAAATTAACATATTTTTCTGTAAGAAAATCTATTTAATTTAGTATACACTTTTAATATAAGTGTTTTTTTCCTTATATATTTGTATTATGGAAAGTTTAAATTTTATTATGAATATAGAAAGCATAAATTATGATAAAGCATTAATTATGTAGTGCAAATTAGTATTTGAAATTTAAATTTTGTCCTAAAATTACTCCACCCATTATGGTTAACCTAAATCACATTAATTATTTTAATTGATTGACAGTCAATATAATTAATACAAAAGAATAAACTCTTGGGTACATATCATTACCCCATATTATTGACGATATAGCTTCAACAACTTTTTTATTAAAAGTCCGCCCTGCTCCTGATGATCCAAAATTCGGTTTATAAATCGAAACCCTAACACACGAATGCATATAATCAGTCAATAAGCTGGTAAACAAAAACACGAATAAACAATTTACAAAATCAATTTAAAGATAAAGAAAACACTGAATTATAAAAATTTAAAGATTTAAAAAACATGTACCTAAGCAATTACAACATTACATTTGACATTGGTGTGCCCCAAAACAATAGCATTTGTCTCATTTGCATTTTCATATTCAAAGAGTATATACAATGCAGTAGAAAAAGCTTATCGAGTAGTCTTAAAAAACGTAAATATTAAATACGCTAACTTAAAAATAAATATGACAAAAAGAAGTAATAAACGAAACATGAATTATTATAAACCCGACTCCTTTATAATTTTTGAAAAAATTATGCTTGGCGCCTAAGTTTCTTGGTCAACCAATAATTAATGCATTCAAGGATATTTACTACCTTTCCAAATATGTGGCACAAACTTAGGAAACTAATAATCCAAAATTAAATGCTCCATAATTATTTCAGATCCATATCCAGAATCCGAACTGAGATTTGGCATCTTACTCAATCAAATCATATTAACATAACAATCCACTCTTTAACACCAAACCGTATGAGATCTTTAAGAACAATTATGAACAATATATGAACATCATATCTCGACCTTAAAAGTCATGCATCCCATCCAACATAATAGTTAACATCACTAATCACTAACACATAATAATAAAAGATATAAACAATGACATTCTGCTTTTAGAAAAATAGCTACTTTGCATTAATAAACACACACACACACAAAAAAAAGATCTACCACATACCTTTTAGTTGCAACGGTGGATGGTATTCTAGTATTAAAATGAAAAAACATCTAAACATTCAATATATTTCTTCACAACGGTTTGAAGATCGTTTGCACTTTCAGAAGTGATTCCATATTATAACTAACCGATTCCTTTACAAAAAAGAGTGGTTCCATATTAATCAAATGAAAAAACATCAAAAAAGAGTCAATATATACCATCCGATTACTTTACAAAACGATGACATAAAGAAAACGAATCTGGAACCTTTATAAACCACGATTTCTTCATAAAGGTTTGAATATTGTTTCCACATTCTGAAGTGATTCCATATTATTACTAACCTTTATAAAACACGATTTCCTCTTTGAATATTAAACCGGTTTATGTCAAAGTAATTGATTGATGTTACGATAACATAAAAGTTTTCCAGGTTTGAGGATCATATGATATGCCTATTTTTAACGTTTATGAATCGGAACACGTTACAATGGATGAACTTCCTTCAATCTACGTGAAAAAGAGACATACCTAGAAGGAACAATGAATAAAAAGAAGAGTGATGAATATGGTTTGGAAGATTTGTTAGTGAGGATTTGAGAGTGTAATAGAAGAATGTAGGAAATTAAAATGTAGAAAAGACTATTTATAAGGAGCAAGTTGGAGCTCCATATTTAATATGGATACCTTAAACTCTCTCCTAAGCCTTCATTCAACCCAAGTGACCTCAATTATTATATAGATAGATGTTTATAAAACACCTCATAAAACACTACTTATTCGTATAAAACACTACTTACTCATATAAAACACAACATCACCTGTTAACAAAACATCTTATAAAACACTACTTAGCCGTATAAAACACTACATCACCTGTTAACATAACATCTTATAAAAAACAATGCTTAATCATATAAAACACTACTTATTTGTATAAAACACTACTTAGCCGTATAAAACGCTACTTATTCATGCATGTTAACAAATACATTATCGTTGCAGGGGATTTTAGATAAAAATCACATAACAAATCCACAAAAATAAAACCCCATTTCACATACTTGATTGCACTTTTGTATACCCATTTCAGATGCAGGCTTCTAATAAAATCACAATTTTCAAAAACATTTCACAAATACACATTTAACTTAGCGATTTCGATTATAAAAAATAAAATCTTAAAATTTTAAACCAATCAATACCATAACAAATAACTAACCGAAGGAACTTAGAAACAATTAAATCGATGAAAAGGAGTTGAAAATCGAAAAAAAAATAACCAGATCGAAAAAAAAAACCATCACCCGTTGATTGTTCTAGTAAAACTTCTGCCATAACAATAACCAATTGGGTTGTCTGATTGTGATCGAGATCTGACTGATGATATAAGAAGATGAATAAGCCGTTATTATAGAAGATGTTGGGATCCTGATTGATTATTGAAGATGTTATGAATCTTTTGAAAAAAATGAATAATCAGTTATTTTAGGATGATAAAATCTTCATAACTAACAAGATGAAGTTGCTAAATTACTGGGTTTGATATAATTAAAAAATGGTCAAAAAGTCTAAAATGTCCTTCATCTCAAGATTTGATCAGATTTGATCCAATGGTTGAAAACACTTCCTACACAAAACAATTTTCCTACAGGATCCTCTACCCTATATGTGTGTATATATATATATATATATATATATATATATATACTGGGTTAGGATCAAATGAGAACCCCATTGAGTTGCAAGAACTCGAGAACTCCATTTAACCAATCACCAAGTGCCACATAGGTATGTTCTTAATAATCAAATTAGGGGCAATTTAGACAAAACAAGTTTATTAGCATATCAAAG
Source organism: Ambrosia x helenae (assembly GCA_030844895.1). Classification (NCBI taxonomy): domain Eukaryota; kingdom Viridiplantae; phylum Streptophyta; class Magnoliopsida; order Asterales; family Asteraceae; genus Ambrosia; species Ambrosia x helenae. The sequence goes on along the minus strand of JAUTDX010007030.1, from coordinate 821,175 downwards.
AACTGTCACTTTTCATCTTTACATCTTGATTGTCAGTAAAAAGTGTGATTATGTCACACCCTCAAAATCCACTTGCGGAGTTTTACCGCGAGGCGCATGACAAACCAGGATCCAAACCAACGATCACAATAAACAAGTCTAACATGAACATAATGCAATTTCAAAACATTGTTTAAAATCCTCGTTTACAGCGGAAGCTTATTCAAAACAGTATTTCAAAAATAAACCAATTGTTCAACGTATGAAAACCATGCGACTCTAACTAGACGCCGTGCAGACGCGTGCGCCCTAGTTCCATTGTGCTACCTTAGCGACCTGAGAAAACATGTAAAAGTTTACGTCAGCACAAAAATGCTGGTGAGTTTACAGGTTTGCAGTTCAAGTACCAAGTTCACCTGTCCATACTATAACAAATAGAAAACCAGTATACGCTAGCTAGGCGTACGTTTTGCTACTACCACGATTGGAAAACCATTACTAACACGTATACCAGTTTTGTGCCCGAATAGTTCCAAATGTTCCTGTTGTTCCTGTTTGAGACAATATGCACTCGCCCGGCCCTCCAAGCCGACGAGCGGGGTTGGTCATTCCCAATAGCGCTATTCACATTTCCCCGTTGTGCAAACCCGCACATTCATGGTTCCCCCCGGGACTTCCAAAAATCGTGTAGTACACAAGAGAAACCCATAGTATGACAGTAGTTACCAAATAATCGTTTTAACACATGTTTTCTCCCCCGAAAGTATAAAACCAGTTTAAAAGAGGGGCCGTAAACTCACCTTAACGTGCAAGCAAAGAATCCGAACAGCAAGCAATATATGCTACCGACACCCTAATAACAGTGTCGCTCAGTGAGTATAGGCGTAATATCATTACCCATATAACTCGTTTGTCCAAGGCGTTTTAAATGTTCAAAAGTGTGTATGCGACGCCTAGTGATTCTACATGCAATAGTAAACCCTACGGACCCGTTGGTGAATACGTTGGTTACAATTAGTTTCTACATTCCGTATGTGTCTCAGACAAGTGTACTCCAGTTACATGTCAATTCCATACCACCTAAGACCTCAATTAAGCACATAAGCACATAATGCACAATCTGTGTTTTCAGGACAGATTGTGCGCCATCAAAACGAATTTATTTAAAATAGTAAACCAGTGAGTTAACCTCCCAAATTTTTACTGAATTTACTTTGGGATTCACTAGACAATACCTATTTTTGTTTTGTCTCAATTCCAAACACAAAAATTATGAAAATTCGTACAACACAGCTAGGTCCAGAAAATCTCCTCAACAGGTCAGTTTAGTAGGAAAATTCTTAAAAATTGTGTATTCATCCAAACGAGATGAATCCACTTGGAAAAGTTCTATTTTTCCAGTATTGACCTACTGTAAAAATTTCATAATCTAATTCCTTGTAAATCTCAAGTTATGACCATTTAAAGTTAACCCAATTTACAAATCCGAAAATCTGATATGACCCCTAATCAATTAAAATTCCAAAAACGACTCAAACGACGTCCAAATTCGATGGTTTTGCCCATTATGAAAAGCTAAGACCTTGTACGTTACAATCATGCAAAGAATCGATCAAATCAATTGTTTTCAAGCCACGAAACAGACCCTACAAGTTGACTTTCAGAATCTGTCCAGATTCTGATCGTACAATATCATCAATTATATCAACCCTAATTGCATATTATCAATCAATAATACCTAATAATCATCATACAACTTTCCTAATACCTATTCCCATCAGATCCTATTATCAAACATGTCAAGATCAAAGCTTTTAAGATCAAAACACCAATAACTTGCGCAACAAGCATCCTATGATGTTACTACGCGTTTATTAATAGGTTTAATCCGTTTAATCTTCAAAAAGACTCATGTTTTAATGTTTATTAAATCCAATCAGACCTGGACAAACTTGTTATAGGATTTTTACAATAAAACATAAAGTAAAAAGCATAAGAAATCATGAGTTATACCCTTAGCTCTTCAAATCAATCAATCGCGCGCCTTGGAGCCTCCAATTGATGATCTTAAGCCTTAGCAGGTGTTTTTGGAGTGAAATATTCGTGTGGGGCAGTAAGGGGGCGATTAGGGTTGAGTATGAGGGCTGCATGGGAGTTAAGGATGTTTAAATACGAGTTTGAGGCGGTTTAAACCCGTCAGTGTCCTTCGAGCGGCCGCTCGGAGCCTGTGAGCGGCCGCTCACAGCTCCGGGTGGCGCGCTTTTGCCTCGTTTCGCCTCCCGACGCGTTATCCTTCGACGTTTTCGTTGTTTCGAACCGTAACAAGTGTAACCCCATGCGTTAAGACCCTAATCAACCTCACGCTCCACTTTTAATAATTTTTATTAACGTGTTCGGTCTAGGTTCACATAATCACGTATGGTTTTCACATAAGTTTGTCAGATATCACCGAGACACATAAGTTTGTTATTCACCAACGTCCGAGGTTCACTAATCATGAAATCACATGTTAACTCACACAAGGAGTCAGAACCCGACCCACACAAGGAGTCAAAGCATCTCATAACCCGAGATAATGCTCGTATGTCCTATCTAGCTATCTAGATAACCCTCGTTAAGTATAATATACGCGTGACTCGCTAAGGTAGACTTTAATCTAGACCATGTTGTTAACCAGAATTTGCCGGGTGTCACATCATCCCCATGTTAAAAGAATTTTCGTCCCGAAAATTGCACAAGTATAGAAAGAACAAAAGAAATAACGAAGGAAGCAAAACAAAAAGATAGATACCAGAGAGAGATTTACCCGAGTTGTCACATCATCCCCATGTTAAAAGGAATCTCGCCCCGAGATTCATTCAGCTGCAGAAGAGACATGCCTCGACTCGAACGCTTCCTTAGGAAAAAGATGAGGATACTTAGACTTCATCTGATCCTCCCGTTCCCATGTATATTCCGGTCCCCGGTTCGAGTTCCACCGAACCTTAACGATACGAATCTTGCTGTGACGCAGGCTACGAATCTTGTAATCAAGGATCTCCACAGGTTCTTCCACAATCCGAAGACGATCATCAACCTTGATCTCTTCTAGTGGAACGATGAGAGACTCGTCAGCCAGACACTTCTTCAAGTTTGACACGTGAAAGACGTTATGTACGTTACCGAGCTCCGTCGGTAGATCAAGTCGATATGCCACCGGCCCAATCCGTTCCAGGATCGTAAATGGGCCGACATATCGCGGATTGAGTTTGCCACGCTTCCCAAAGCGTATGACGCCCTTCCACGGTGAGACTTTTAGAAGTACCTTGTCATTGACTTGAAACTCCAGTGGTTTGCGACGCTGATCAGCATAACTCTTTTGCCGGTCCCGTGCCGCCGCCAACCGATTTCGAATCTGTACGATCTTTTCCGAAGTTTCGTACACTAGTTCGGGCCCAGTGAGTTGACTCTCACCCACCTCAGCCCAACAAAGAGGAGAGCGGCATTTCCGTCCGTACAGTGCCTCGAACGGAGCAGCCTTGATGCTCGTGTGATAACTGTTGTTGTACGAGAATTCTACCAACGGCAGATGAGCTTCCCAACCCTTCCCAAAATCGATCACGCATGCCCGCAGCATGTCTTCTAAAGTTTGAATCGTACGCTCACTCTGACCGTCAGTCTGTGGATGGTAAGCCGTACTCATGTCTAGTTGTGTACCCAAAGCCTTGTGTAAAGACTTCCAGAAGTGAGAAGTAAAATGAGAGTCACGATCCGAGATAATAGAAACTGGTACCCCGTGCTTAGAAACGACCTCCTTCAAATAAAGACGAGCCAAACGATCCATGGTGTCGGTCTCCTTAATAGCAAGAAAATGAGCTGATTTCGTCAACCGATCGACAATCACCCATATCTTGTCGTTCCCGCTTGGTGACTTAGGAAGTTGTGTGACAAAATCCATAGTAATCCGTTCCCATTTCCATTCCGGAATTTCAGGTTGTTGCAAGAGACCCGACGGTTTCTGGTATTCCACCTTGACCTTAGCACAGGTCAAGCATTTGCTCACGTATGAGGCTATGTCCGACCTCATGTTTGGCCACCAGTAAAGCACCTTCAGATCTTGGTACATCTTATCCGAACCAGGATGAATAGAATACCGGGATTTATGAGCCTCATCAAGGACAAGCTCCCGTAGTCCCCCGAACAAAGGAACCCATATACGTTCTGCGAAATAGTGCAGACCATCAGACCTTCGCTCTAGGTGCTTGTCGGCACCGTGCATAGTTTCAGCTTTAAGGTTTTCCTCCTTCAAAGCTTCTAATTGGGCAGAACGGAGTTGGTCAGGTAACGACGAATGGATAGTGAGCTGCAATGCCCGAACGCGACGAGGTTTAGAAGATTCCTTCCTGCTCAAGGCGTCTGCTACAACATTCGCCTTGCCAGGATGGTACTTAATAGCACAATCATAGTCGTTCAAAAGTTCGATCCAACGGCGCTGCCGTATGTTCAAGTGTTGTTGGTCGAAAATGTGTTGGAGACTCTTGTGATCGGTGTAGATGGTGCATTTGGTACCGTACAAGTAATGTCTCCAAATTTTCAACGCGAATACCACAGCACCCAACTCCAAGTCATGAGTTGTGTAGTTCTTCTCGTGCACTTTGAGTTGACGAGAAGCATACGCGATCACTTTCTCGCGTTGCATCAACACGCAACCGAGTCCATGAATGGAAGCATCACAGTAAACGACAAAATCATCAGGACCCTCAGGTAAAGACAGAATAGGAGCAGAACACAGTTTAGACTTTAGTTCCTCAAACGCGGACTCTTGTGATTCACCCCAGTCGAACTTCCTATCCTTCTGAGTGAGAGTGGTGAGGGGTTGAGCAATCTTCGAGAACCCCTGAATGAAACGACGATAATAGCCCGCAAGGCCTAGGAATTGCCGCACCTCAGTTGGCGTCTTTGGTGCTCCCCAGTCCTTGATCGCTTCGATTTTTGCGGGATCGACATGAATTCCTAGTTCATTAACCACATGTCCTAGGAATTGAACTTCGCGTAACCAAAAGTCACACTTTGAGAACTTGGCGTAAAGTTGTTCCCGTCGTAAAAGTTCCAAAACTAACCGCAGATGTTCCCCGTGTTCGGTCTCGTTCTTTGAGTAGATCAGAATGTCATCAATAAACACAATGACAAACTTGTCCAGATACGGTTTACAGACGCGGTTCATCAAGTCCATGAAAACCGCCGGTGCGTTCGTGAGACCGAAAGGCATGACCAAGAATTCAAAATGGCCATAACGTGTTCGAAAAGCAGTCTTTGCAACGTCAGCCTCCCTGACGCGCAGCTGGTGATAACCGGACCTCAAGTCGATCTTGGAATAATAACTAGAACCCTGGAGCTGGTCGAATAGATCATCGATACGTGGAAGAGGATAACGGTTCTTGACGGTCAATTTGTTCAGCTCTCTGTAGTCAACACACAATCGGAAACTCCCATCCTTCTTCTTGACAAATAAAATCGGGGCTCCCCAAGGGGAAGAACTTGGCCTGATGAAACCCTTGTCCAAGAGTTCCTGTAACTGACTAGATAATTCCTGCATCTCGGGAGGTGCAAGACGATAGGGGGCCCGAGCAATAGGAGCAGCTCCCGGTACGAGGTCGATACCGAACTCAACCTGACGATGGGGAGGAAGACCAGGTAAATCATCGGGAAACACATCAGGAAACTCGCGTACAACCGGAATATCGTCGATCTTCTTCTCATCACCAGAGGAAACAGATAAAAGCGCCAATACGGCTGGATAACCCTTTCGAAGACACTTAAGGGCTTTCATGCTAGAGATGATGTTTAGCGGGACACCACCCTTGATACCGTAAACAGAAAGGAATTCTCCATCCGGGAGAGGAATCCGAATAACCTTATCGTAACAGACAATCTCCGCGCGATACAAAGATAACCAATCCATTCCTACCACAACGTCAAAACTACCCAAAGGTACCGGCATAAGATCGATGGGGAACGTTAAACCCGACAACTCTAATTGGCACTCCCGAAGGATACTAGTAGCTTCAATCTTTTTACCATCAGCCAACTCAATAATATACTTAGTCTCTAATGGTACGGGTACTACATCTAGCAGTCGACTAACATCCATGGATACAAAACTCTTGTCGGCACCGGAATCAAATAACACACTAACAGAACGATTATCGAGAAGGAACGTACCGGTGACTGTGTCAGGGTCCTGCCTAGCCTCAGCAGCTCCAATGACGAAGGCACGTGCATTTCTGCCGCCGCCCCCGTTGTTACCATTCCCGTTGTTTCCACCCTGTTTCAGTTTTGGGCAATCCTTCTTGTAGTGCCCAGTGTCACCGCAGTTGTAGCACCCTTGTTTCCCTGTAGTCCCCTGAGTAGTCGGAGCTGAGCTGTTAGTCGGAGCCTGAGTCGATGGAAGTGTAACCCGACAATCTTTAGCATAGTGGCCTGTTCGCTGGCAGCGGTGACAACGGTTGCTGTCGCAGTTCCCTTGGTGATGGCGTCCACATTTGTTGCATTTGGGCAGTTTTCCCGCATAACCACCCTGCTTATTACCCGAAGACGATGAACCCCCATTATCAAACTTTTTACCCTGCTGTGCAGACCCAGACCCTTTCCCGTCGCTTTCCCACTTGCGCTTATTGTTCTCTGGAGTCTTAGCAGTCGAACCTTTCGCCGGCAAAATTCCCTCATTCACCTTTAAATTAGTCATCCTATGTGCAGATCGAACTACCTCCGCATAAGTAGGATGATTCCCAGCAGCCACTAACCCTGCAATTTCCGGCACCAATCCTGAGACATAATGTTCAATCTTACGATACTCTGGCACGTGCAGATCGGGACATAGCACTGCCAACTCATTCCTCCTAACCGTATACTTCTCGATTTCCGACCCAGTCATCTTGAGGTTCCACACCTCATGCTCCAGCTTCTGTACTTCTTCTCTCGGGCAATACTCCCGTTTCAGCAACTGCACAAAGTTCTCCCATGGCATAGCATATGCCTCCCCAATACCCATATTCTGGGTAATACCATTCCACCAAGTCAATGCCACGTCCTGAAATAACGCAGCCGAATACTTCACCCGATCTTCCGGGAGACAGTTACACATCAGGAATACCGACTCCACTTTCTCCAACCACCTAAGCAGACTGACCGCACCCTCGGTGCCAGAGAATTCCTGGGGCTTGCAGTCCCTGAACATCTTGTAGGTGCACATGGGTGGGGGTGGATCAACAGGACCACCTGAAATGAAACGTATGAGAACTACGAATAACGTAAACAAGGTTCACCAATGAGGCAAAGAAAACGGATAAAACAACTTACCACCACCGTTGTGCCCTAACTGAAAGGCAGCTTGGAGTAAGTTGTTCAGATCATCCTGCGATAGGTTAACACCTCCACGACCACCAGCACCACCGCGACCACCACCACGTCCACCATTGCGACCACCTCCACGTCCTCCTCGTACTCCAGACATGATTCTGGCAGAAAGAGCGAGAAAATTTAGTTTCGCAGATAAGGATAACCACTAATGTTCACAAGATCAAAGCCAGATCCAATCCAGGACTATCCCCTCAAACCCAGAGCTCACTAGGGCTTCCATGCATTTCGTTTTATGATTTTGTGTGCACCCAAAATGATAAAACGCTCTACATGGTCCTCCCAGTGTTCTCCTAGTTCAAAGTTCAAATCACCGAACATAGACTCTTAGCTACACACCGTAATACTACGGTAGTTCATGACAAGTGTTTCTATTGGAGTGCGAAAGGGAGATGTCCGAGCCTTGGACAAATCTCGAGAGCACACGAGTTACTCCAATAGACTACACTGCCTAGAAAACAAGTAATCCAACCTAAGATAGAACGGATGATGTAACATAGAAAGACCAACGATTTAGAGACACCCCGACAAGACCATACGTAAACCACTATAACGTTTAGTACCATGTGATCGTCTAGTGTGTGCGACTCGGCTATAGACTAGACTCTACATGCAGTCCTAGTTCACTATAACCTGGCTCTGATACCAATCTGTCACACCCTCAAAATCCACTTGCGGAGTTTTACCGCGAGGCGCATGACAAACCAGGATCCAAACCAACGATCACAATAAACAAGTCTAACATGAACATAATGCAATTTCAAAACATTGTTTAAAATCCTCGTTTACAGCGGAAGCTTATTCAAAACAGTATTTCAAAAATAAACCAATTGTTCAACGTATGAAAACCATGCGACTCTAACTAGACGCCGTGCAGACGCGTGCGCCCTAGTTCCATTGTGCTACCTTAGCGACCTGAGAAAACATGTAAAAGTTTACGTCAGCACAAAAATGCTGGTGAGTTTACAGGTTTGCAGTTCAAGTACCAAGTTCACCTGTCCATACTATAACAAATAGAAAACCAGTATACGCTAGCTAGGCGTACGTTTTGCTACTACCACGATTGGAAAACCATTACTAACACGTATACCAGTTTTGTGCCCGAATAGTTCCAAATGTTCCTGTTGTTCCTGTTTGAGACAATATGCACTCGCCCGGCCCTCCAAGCCGACGAGCGGGGTTGGTCATTCCCAATAGCGCTATTCACATTTCCCCGTTGTGCAAACCCGCACATTCATGGTTCCCCCCGGGACTTCCAAAAATCGTGTAGTACACAAGAGAAACCCATAGTATGACAGTAGTTACCAAATAATCGTTTTAACACATGTTTTCTCCCCCGAAAGTATAAAACCAGTTTAAAAGAGGGGCCGTAAACTCACCTTAACGTGCAAGCAAAGAATCCGAACAGCAAGCAATATATGCTACCGACACCCTAATAACAGTGTCGCTCAGTGAGTATAGGCGTAATATCATTACCCATATAACTCGTTTGTCCAAGGCGTTTTAAATGTTCAAAAGTGTGTATGCGACGCCTAGTGATTCTACATGCAATAGTAAACCCTACGGACCCGTTGGTGAATACGTTGGTTACAATTAGTTTCTACATTCCGTATGTGTCTCAGACAAGTGTACTCCAGTTACATGTCAATTCCATACCACCTAAGACCTCAATTAAGCACATAAGCACATAATGCACAATCTGTGTTTTCAGGACAGATTGTGCGCCATCAAAACGAATTTATTTAAAATAGTAAACCAGTGAGTTAACCTCCCAAATTTTTACTGAATTTACTTTGGGATTCACTAGACAATACCTATTTTTGTTTTGTCTCAATTCCAAACACAAAAATTATGAAAATTCGTACAACACAGCTAGGTCCAGAAAATCTCCTCAACAGGTCAGTTTAGTAGGAAAATTCTTAAAAATTGTGTATTCATCCAAACGAGATGAATCCACTTGGAAAAGTTCTATTTTTCCAGTATTGACCTACTGTAAAAATTTCATAATCTAATTCCTTGTAAATCTCAAGTTATGACCATTTAAAGTTAACCCAATTTACAAATCCGAAAATCTGATATGACCCCTAATCAATTAAAATTCCAAAAACGACTCAAACGACGTCCAAATTCGATGGTTTTGCCCATTATGAAAAGCTAAGACCTTGTACGTTACAATCATGCAAAGAATCGATCAAATCAATTGTTTTCAAGCCACGAAACAGACCCTACAAGTTGACTTTCAGAATCTGTCCAGATTCTGATCGTACAATATCATCAATTATATCAACCCTAATTGCATATTATCAATCAATAATACCTAATAATCATCATACAACTTTCCTAATACCTATTCCCATCAGATCCTATTATCAAACATGTCAAGATCAAAGCTTTTAAGATCAAAACACCAATAACTTGCGCAACAAGCATCCTATGATGTTACTACGCGTTTATTAATAGGTTTAATCCGTTTAATCTTCAAAAAGACTCATGTTTTAATGTTTATTAAATCCAATCAGACCTGGACAAACTTGTTATAGGATTTTTACAATAAAACATAAAGTAAAAAGCATAAGAAATCATGAGTTATACCCTTAGCTCTTCAAATCAATCAATCGCGCGCCTTGGAGCCTCCCAATTGATGATCTTAAGCCTTAGCAGGTGTTTTTGGAGTGAAATATTCGTGTGGGGCAGTAAGGGGGCGATTAGGGTTGAGTATGAGGGCTGCATGGGAGTTAAGGATGTTTAAATACGAGTTTGAGGCGGTTTAAACCCGTCAGTGTCCTTCGAGCGGCCGCTCGGAGCCTGTGAGCGGCCGCTCACAGCTCCGGGTGGCGCGCTTTTGCCTCGTTTCGCCTCCCGACGCGTTATCCTTCGACGTTTTCGTTGTTTCGAACCGTAACAAGTGTAACCCCATGCGTTAAGACCCTAATCAACCTCACGCTCCACTTTTAATAATTTTTATTAACGTGTTCGGTCTAGGTTCACATAATCACGTATGGTTTTCACATAAGTTTGTCAGATATCACCGAGACACATAAGTTTGTTATTCACCAACGTCCGAGGTTCACTAATCATGAAATCACATGTTAACTCACACAAGGAGTCAGAACCCGACCCACACAAGGAGTCAAAGCATCTCATAACCCGAGATAATGCTCGTATGTCCTATCTAGCTATCTAGATAACCCTCGTTAAGTATAATATACGCGTGACTCGCTAAGGTAGACTTTAATCTAGACCATGTTGTTAACCAGAATTTGCCGGGTGTCACAGATTATCCCCATAATGTCACTGTAGTTTCTTCCCACCCATTTTACTATAGTCTTTATTATTATATAACTTGTATTATTAACCAAGGCAAAGATCACATACCAACAAACACACATGCACAACACACACCTAAACTAATCCTTCGAAAAACCATCATAAAAACCTCCCTTGTAGGCATGGAGAATTCAAGTGATGATCCTAATGATCTTCGATTCTTAATTGAGCACGATTTGCAGGAAGTTGCTGTGTTCCTGAACAAAAACCCACTGGCTATTCCTGTAGCAGAGAACGATTCGCCGGCGAGAAATAATCTGCCTGATAAGGGAAAACGGGTGGTGGATGATGTGGAGTGGACGATCGGTGTTTTGCAGTCATCGGTTGAAGGAGGCGTGTTTGGGTCTGATGCGGGTGGGTCGTCTGTTGAGCAAAATAACTTGTCCCCGTTGAGCCAGCCGGTGGCCGGTGAAGGCGATGGTAAGTTTTTTTTTTTGTGTTTTTTTTTTGGGTTTTGATTTTCCTTTTTTTTGGGGTTAACTGTAATTTCTTTTTGTGTTTTTCGTGGGATATCTGCTTTTTATGTGGTGTGTTTAATGTTGATTTTTTTCATTTACCCAGTGTTTTGTGTAAAAAAGACTGTTAAAAAGATGGGATGGGGGGGGGTGTAAAAATAGTAGGTGATGCCAAACGTACTTCGATCGTTTTCTATTACACCAGTGTAATTTGGTATTTTAGTTTTATATTTGGGTAAAAAAAGGTGGTGTGTTAAAAAACGGTTAATTCATGTGTCTGGGTGTAGTAACCGTATTCTGCTGAAAAAAATTGTTGATGTAATTTTTTTTTGACCTACTTATTTGTTTTTGTTTGGTTCAGCCCCTGGTTGTGATTACTGGTTTACCCCCAATGGAAGTCGTTACTAGAAACCCATTGTAGATGATTTCATAAAACCAAACATGGCTGTTAGGTACAGGGTGTGGGATGACGTTGTTGCAATGTATGGGTCGTATGCTGGGAAGTGTGGGTTTTCCATTCGGAGTGGTATTGTGAAAAGGGTCAATGGTGTCATTACACATAGGTATATACTGTGCTCGAAAGCAGGCAAACCTCGAACAAAACGAACATTTGACTCGTTGGATGAAGCCTCGCTGAAGGTTAGGCAGACTACTTTCCATGTGTGTGATTGCAAAGCTAGCATTAGAGCTAAGCTGTGTAATGTTACCAAGCTGTGGAAAATTTATCACTTCGAAGAGACTCACAATCACATGCTGGTTCCGGCCTACAATAGAGATTTAAATAGGGAGAAAGTTGGACTTCGCAACAAAGGAATTCATCCACAACAAGGTGAGCCTTAACAAAATTGGTCCAATTGTTGCGCATAGAATACAAGTTAGTATGAAAGGCGGACACCACCAAGTAAGAGGCACGCCTGTGGACTACAAAAACTTTGCCAGGGGTATACGGATGTTTATAGGGAACGGGGATTCGTCCATGCTGATCGGAGTGATAGGGTGAAGAACCTTCCAAACTTTTCGTTCAAGTACAGCCTAGTTTACGGGGAACTTCGACATGTTTATTTGGGCGGACGAGATTTCAAAGATAAACTATAAGCATTTTGGCGAGGTGCTTGCGTTTGATGCAACATACCAAACCAACAGGCAAGTCAACAGTTTTTTTGTTTTGTCAACTTATTTATTTTATATATGAAGAAACAATAACCTGCACAGCTGTCCGGTGTATGCCTCGACGGTGTTGAATAGGGGAACCACAGCTCGGCCTTCGTCTTCTCCGGTGAGATCCAGACCTGCAAGTGAAAGGAAAGGTGGGGCGTGGAGGTGACTGCTAGGAAACCACGAATGGAGTCCAACGTACAGACACAAAAAGTGATGGCGGCTCTGGCGGCAGCCATGTGTTATCAGGGGGTAATATGTATGTGATAACTTGTGCCCTAATAAGAGGTGAAGACCTCTTATATAGGGTTTCTCATGGGCCTTAATGGGCCAGACATCATGGACCCCTAACTATATGGGCACATAGCCCATTGGCACCAAGCCCAGTTAGGGGGTACCTCCACACCCCAAAATTAGTAAATAATATTAGAAGTAACAAATAATAAAGATGGTATGTCGGGTCAAGCACCATACCTCTACAAGTCCCCCTAGTCTAGTGCTGCTCCTATGTGTCAGCGTGGGTGGAGTGCTAGACTAACCAGGAGTGCTTAGGAACGAAGATTAAAAGCTTTATCTTCTCGGTGGGCTAATGACTTCGAACGTTTCATCCTTTTGGCGGTGTGCGGGAGGTTGCTCGTTGCGCTTATTACCAACTAAGTGTCACCTTCTAAGCGAACTGTCACCGACGCGTGTGAGAGTTGCTCTTTACGCTTGTTATCGGCTAAGTGTCACTTTCTAGGCTAACTGTCGCCGGCGCGTCAGTGTTCAGAAACAATTAGTTGCATGTGTTAGTGTGGCTCGTTGCCAAAACCTGCAAGTATCTAAATCATATAATATGGGTGTATTGTGAGGCGCCCAACCTTGTATTAGTATATTTTAACTTGTAATAAGTTGTTAGATAGTAAATAACGTTGAATATAAAAAGGTTGTACCAAAACCTTGAGCGGCCAATGCTATGGCGCGCGTGCAAATGTTATAGCGTGTTATAGCGTGCGGATGTTATAGCACGCGGTGAACTAACAACACCTCTCTCGAGGGGTGGGTTCATACGGCGCATCATGGTATGAGAGCCCTCTAAAGTGGTGTTATACCATGCCATTCCCCCAGTTCAGTGCTGCTAAGTGTAATGCTTAGGAGCATTGAACTTATAATAAGATTATCCTTCGCCAGTGGATCGCATGACGCGCCAAAGTTATCGTCCGCAGATTGCTTTAAGTAGGCAAGGGCATGCTCCGCGAAGGACGCCTTTTTAGGGCGTACGCCAGTCAAAAGCAATGCTCCACGATATTCGTGAAGTGCTTTGCGGTGGCGTATGATAGCCATTGACTGCGCGAAGTGCTTGCTGTTGACGGATGGAAGCAATCTGCGGAGAACGTCTCTTAAAGTATTACGTCAACTCAACGCAGTGGTGGCGTGTTCCTGAAAATGAGTCGCGCAGCATTGTAACACGTTCCTGAAAAGGGGATGTGGCGGCACGTGCCTGGAAAGGAGACGCGCGCGAAGATGTAGCACGTTCCTGAAAAGGAAACGTGGCGTAGGGGCAGGCCTTAATGGAGCTGCTGAGGCGGCGCGTTCCTGAAAAGGAGACGTGGCGGCGGAGCAGGCTTCTGCGGAGCTGCTGAGGCGGCGCGTTCCTGAAAAGGAGACGCACGCGAAGTTGAAGCACGTTCCTGAAAATGAGACGTGGTGGCGCGTTCCTGAATAGGAGATGCGCGCGAAGTTGAAGCACGTTCCTGAAAAGGAGATGTGGCGGCACGTTCCTGAAAAGGAGACGCGCGCGAAGTTGAAGCACGTTCCTGAAAAGGAGACGTGGCGGCGCGTTCCTGAATAGGAGACGCGCGCGAAGTTGAAGCACGTTCCTGAAAAGGAGACGTGGCGGCGCGTTCCTGAAAAGGAGGCGCGCGCGAAGTTGAAGCACGTTCCTGAAAAGGAGACGTGGTGACGTTGTAGCACGTTCCTGAAAAGGAGACGTGGCGGCGCGTTCCTGAAAAGGAGACGTTGCCGTTGCGTAGGGAGTTACCGACAAGCGCGGGGTTACCGTTGCATAGGGAGTTACCGACAAGCGGGGTTACCCGTAGCGTGGAGTTACCGGCTCTGTGCGGGGTTACCGTTGCGTAGGGAGTTACCGACAAGCGGGGTTACCCGTAGCGTGGAGTTACCGGCTCTGTGCGGGGTTACCATTGCGTAGGGAGTTACCGACAAGCGGGGTTACCCGTAGCGTGGAGTTACCGGCTCTGCGCGGGCTTACCGTTGCGTAGGGAGTTACCGACAAGCGCGGGGTTACTGGCTCTGCGCGGGGTTACCGTTGCATAGGGAGTTACCGACAAGCGGGGTTACCCGTAGCGTGGAGTTACCGGCTCTGTGCGGGGTTACCGTTGCGTAGGGAGTTACCGACAAGCGGGGTTACCCATAGCGTGGAGTTACCGGCTCTGTGCGGGGTTACCGTTGCGTAGGGAGTTACCGACAAGCGGGGTTACCCGTATCGTGGAGTTACCGGCTCTGCGCGGGCTTACCGTTGCGTAGGGAGTTACCGACAAGCGAGGTTACCCGTAGCGTGGAGTTATCGGCTCTGCGCGGGCTTACCGTTGCGTAGGGAGTTACCGACAAGCGGGGTTACCCGTAGCGTGGAGTTACCGGCTCTGCGCGGGGTTACCGTTGCGTAGGGAGTTACCGACAAGCGGGGTTACCCGTAGCGTGGAGTTACCGGCTCTGCGCGGGGTTACCGTTGCATAGGGAGTTACCGACAAGCGGGGTTACCCGTAGCGTGGAGTTACCGGTCTGCGCGGGCTTACCGTTGCATAGGGAGTTACCGACAAGCGGGGTTACCCGTAGCGTGGAGTTACCCCAAGCTCATTGCTACTACGTGTAATATTAATTAGCAATGAATATAAAATAATAATCAAGAGAAATGGCACACAAGCATGTGTGTTATGTCACGAGCCACGAAAAGAGTGTGACTCTTTTTATTTTTATTTCACTTAGAACTTGTGACCATGTACACAAGCAATCGTAAAGCCCTCAAGGCCACATGCTATTAATACTTTAAATTTAATAATGATGCCTTAGCTCTTGGGCTATGATATGATAGTGATATGACAGGTCTGTGGCTTTCTTTTCTTTATATAAAAAATGATACGCACGTAATTAAGTGATTTACCTCATTTCAAGGCGGTGTGAATGCATACTCTGGTTCATAGAAGAATGCACCATGTAAATTTGAATGAAGACGCCACATGCTCCAATTTAGTTATTCTGACTGCTGTTGAAGGTCAGCTGCGAAAGTGAGAGCCGGGCGCAAGATGGCCCAAAAGCTGACAAATGACAGCGCTGAGATTGGGTTGCGCGAACGCTTGTGGCGCGCAATTCGTGCGCAGGGATCAGCTCCAAAACGGCGTGTGAATGCGCGCGCAGAGATCAGCTGCAAAAACGGACGGTTACAAGCAAACACGCAGTAGTGATCCGGTTCAGCGGGTGTCGTAAAACAAACGAAGTGTCATCTCGTGAGGCACGCGGAGGTTGAAGGCAGAGGTTGCGATGAGTTCCAGATCTCATGAAGCTTGGAAACCCAGATCTGTATATACGTAACCCGCCCTGATGTGTCTACTGTGGACTGTAACGTTAATTAAGGCACGTCCTCCAAAAATACGTGACTGTTGGAGCTTGAAACCCAGAACTAGGTGCTTGTATATAGAACCCAGATTGTATTGAAGTTCACTCGAGCTCAGCAATAATGGTTTCCAAAGGAGATAACATGTAATGCTCCAACCAAAAAATATTTAAGAGATTTATGCAAAATGGGCACAGATCTGAAACTGTAAACCACAGATCCCCACATATCCATCTTGTGTGAGCACAGATCTGAAGCTTTGAAGGAAGAGAAAACCGAGTGTAGTTCGTTGCCGGTCCCACGAATGGCGCCAATGAAGAAACAATAACTTGCACAGCTGTCCGGTGTATGCCTCGACGGTGTTGAATAGGGGAACCACAGCTCGGCCTTCGTCTTCTCCGGTGAGATCCAGACCTGCAAGTGAAAGGAAAGGTGGGGCGTGGAGGTGACTGCTAGGAAACCACGAATGGAGTCCAACGTACAGACACAAAAAGTGATGGCGGCTCTGGCGGCAGCCATGTGTTATCAGGGGGTAATATGTATGTGATAACTTGTGCCCTAATAAGAGGTGAAGACCTCTTATATAGGGTTTCTCATGGGCCTTAATGGGCCAGACATCATGGACCCCTAACTATATGGGCACATAGCCCATTGGCACCAAGCCCAGTTAGGGGGTACCTCCACACCCCAAAATTAGTAAATAATATTAGAAGTAACAAATAATAAAGATGGTATGTCGGGTCAAGCACCATACCTCTACAATATATATGTTTATCTCACATGTTATACAAGACAAACACAAAAAAACGCGCTAATTGTTTTGTTATCAGGTACAATCTAATTATTGTCCCCTTCACTTGTGTGGACAACAATAAGTGCTGTGTTACATTCGGGGCCGGGCTATTGTTTAGTAAGACGATAGAGTCGTATTGTTGGCTGCTTAACACTTTCTTGGGCGCGCACGACAAACAACCGACGTTGGTGTTAACAGACCAGGATCCCGCCATGAAGCAAGCTGTTGCGGCTGTTTTCACCGAGTCAAGGCATTGCCTTTGCATGTGGCACATCATGAAGAAACTGCCGGCAAAGGTACTTGGCTGTTTCATTTTTTACATTGCGGGATTTCATTGTTTTTATTTTTTTTTATTTTTTTATTTTTCATTTATTTTTTTCCTATTACTTACATTTGATTTTTGATTTCTTAAAATAGGTAGTAGGAGTTGGTGTTGATAATGCTGAAGTGCGGACTGCTATCCATAAGCTGGTATGGAATATTTATATCAAGCCTGAAACCTTCGAAAGGCGATGAGAAAAGTTACTAGATAAGTATGAACTGGCAGACAATGAGTGGCTGCGTGACATGTTTAATATTAAGGAACTTTGGGTGCCAGCATTCTTTCGCGAAATCCCCATGTCATGTCTTATGAAGACTACATCTCGTTGTGAAAGCTCAAATGCGTCATTCAAGGTCAACTCTAGCTGGGCGAACACTATTGTTCAATTTTTGTTGTGCTTTGACACTACTATGGACTCCCAGAGATACAAGCAGAGGGTTGCGGAGTACCAAACAGAGTGTAGGGTGCCTGAGTTTAAAACTGGCATGGTGATTGAAAAACAATGTGCAGCGGTGTATTCCCAGACCATATTCTATGAGGTGCGAAAGGAAATTCAGAAAGGGCTGTTGCTATGTTTCATTACTAATCAGGAGGAAGTTGATGGGGGTGAAGGTGTACACTGTAACGCACCTCGATAAGCGAACAGACGTCGTGAATGACTACATGGTATGTTTCTTTTTATTTTAATTTTAATTTTTTTAATTTTGTTTGTTTTTTTAAATTTCACCTAAGTGTAGCAGTATATGGCCTTTCAACCAGTTTTGAATTCTAAAAATTTGTTTTTTATTTTTCACCTGCCTAAATGCACAGGATAAGGTAGACAATTCTGCAGGGGAGACTACATGTTCTTGTAACTCGTGGACCAGAATTGGATACTTGTGCAGGCATATTTTTTGTGTGTTCCGTTACACGAAGGTTGAGGCAATCCCTGAGAAGTATGTCATGGATCGTTGGAGGCGCAATGTGCTGCCCAAATCAGTGTTTAGCATAGACGCCCGTTATGGCGTGGACAGTAGCGAGAAGGCTGTCATGTGCAGTGAATTGCTTGAGATGTTTAATCAGTGCGTGGACTGGCTGAGTGTGTCGCCTGATCGTTTGGCTGTGTTTACAAAGCAATTAAAAGGCATAACAGATGAAGTGGTTGGGAGCAGCGCTGGGGTAGTTGATCCTGAGAGCAATACAGAATCTGTGATTGCAGACTTATTAACCGTACCAGATGTTGCTGTAGTTTCCTGCACTAACCCGCAAGGTATCAGGAACAAAGGCTGCGGAACAAATCGACGAATGGTTGGTCCAGGGGAAAAGGCTACAAACAGCAAGAAGAAGCATCCGCGCTAGTGTAAAACATGCATGGAGTTTGTTACTGATCACGATTCAAGAAACTGCCCCACTAAGAAGAAAGGCGTAGACCGTTAGGTGTCGTACCAGGCCCCCGCCCACAAAAGCGTCCCCCCTTTATGCTACATAGTATGTTTTTTATTTTTAGTCTAATATATGTGTAAGAAAAAGTCCTAATCACCTCTGATCTACGATGATGGACGCTGCCTTTTTGTTGGCTTTGGATGTGTGAGAAAAATGTCTGATCCGCACTTTCTGCCTTGTGCGTATGGAATGGGCATTTTTTTTCGGGCCATATATATCCATAGAACCGGGGGCGCATGTTTTTATGTGTTGGTTTTTGTGTGGAATGGACAAAAAATTAAATGGTGGGGGGGGGGGGTTGTGGTGTTTTTGTGTTCGTTTTTATATGATGAATGAACAAGGTTATTATTATCGTTTTTATGGGCTTCTTTTTTTTTTTTTGTAAAAAAAAATATGCTTCTGTCTGGATTGTGTGATTATTTGCTATTGTTTTGGTTCCTTTTTAGTGTCTTTTTTAGCTGCTAGATAATGCACATGAACACGACTACTAAAACATACCATAAACCAAAAAAAAAAAATAAAAACGCCCATCAGTTGACTGATACAAACCGAAGTTTGGGGGGGGGGGACAGCATACGGGGGAGGACATGGGGGCATTTACACAAGGGTAAAATGACCCCAGAAACAACCTAACACCTTAGTAAAATACTAGAAACATAACCAACAGCAAAACAGACCATAGATACTTTTTTATTTAGATACAATTCCTAGTCCTACCACCTCATTACCTTAGAATATTAAACATAACTTCAGTCGTGCCCCTTTGGCGACATCACCACATCCGAGTCCATCTCATCTTCAGACAGCCAGTCAAAACCCGCCACGTCATCCATAAGTTTGTTGTACTCCTCTGAATTCCAGAACTCCTCGTCAGACATCTGTGTAGACCCGCATTCACCCGGCATCGGTGCCTTTGAAGCAGTTAACGCTTTGTTTGGACCGGTCATGGGGGAGGGGGGTGCATTTTTTTTTGACGAGGCTTCCAGCAGCTGCTGGCGTGCAATCCCGGGGGGCCATGTTGAGTGGTTGACCGTATCCCTAGTCTAGCAGTTTCACTTCGGTACCTCTCCTAGGGGGCCGACAAGTTGTGTAAACTAGGAGTGACCCGTAACTCGGACATGCACTGTAGGAAGGCTGGTTTGGTGACCAGCCGTAGGCGGGAGCCGGTGCACATACGGAACAATAACAGTTGGTGGAGGCTGGTTTGGTGAGCTGCCGTAGGCGGGAGCCGGCTGCACATACGGAACAGTAGCAGTTGGTGGCCTTTGCACTGGTGGTGGGGTGGTTGAGACGGTTTGTATTCCCATTTGTGAACGATGCCAGACCTGGACTAATTTCCCTTTCCGTTCATTGCGCGAAAATTTGTGGGGCCTTTCGTCGCCGCCTCCCATCCTGTTAAATGAAGGGGGGGGGGGGGGGGGACCAAAACATTAACAAAAATGTCAGAACCAAACAACAAATCGGGAAAAAGGCATACAGGAAAGAAAAAACTCAAAAAAAAAAAAAAAAAAACAAAAAGACGGCTTTTGGGTTTTACACTAGTGTTTTTCACTATAAACACAGACCACCCCGGGCCCTCCCAACACCATTGTAAGATACATACGGGCCGTGTAACTGGAAAAAAAAGACCAAGGGGAATAAATAATGTTTTTTTTTATTTTACACCGGCGTTTTTTTTAAGAACAATTAAAGCACTTTTTTTTACACATGGGGGGACCTACTTGTTTATACTATTGGGTTTTGGTGTTCTTTTTTTTTTTTCTTTGAAAGTGATGGAGTTACCATTTTATTGGGACAAAGGGGTTTAAATAGACAGTTTTTGTTAGACCATGCGTAGTGGGGGGCTTTATATATAAAGCCCCCATTTCTGATTGGTCCACGTGGCAGCTGAGTCAGCATGGAGAGAAAAACTGAAAAAGGGGTGTAGTGGTAGGGGCTTTATATATAAAGCCCCTATTAATATTTTATTATATCTTTTAAATTAAAAAAATAATAAAATAATAATAAAGGAGAGAGGGTATGAGGTGTCAACCTCTGATTGGTGGGCTTTTTTTTGTTTCGGGCGTTAGTTATATCGCGCCAGAAGTGAGTTTTGTAAAATAGAGCCCCCCCGTAGCGGTGTTGGGGGGGCGCTATTTTTTTTTTGGTCCAATATAACGCCTGAGTACAGGCGGTCTTAGTTAGTCAATGCATACCATGATTATATGAGTTTAAAAACACAAAGAACCCATGTGAACAAAATAAGTATACTTCTGATGTTGATTGGAGGTTTTTGGATTTATATGTAGGGCAAAAGTGCATACCTAGTTTTGTCCTCCATTTAGCCATTAAAAACATTTTTTTACACCGATGTAAAAAATAACTTGCCTAAACAATTTACACCTATGTAAACAAAATAAGTTCACTTAAAAAACTCCATTTTAAAATAACGTTTCTTGACCACAATAACTATCGTACCCATGCAAAAACAAAAAAGGTATTTTGGCCTACGAGGTTTGGCCTAAAAACCTAAAATATTTTTATAAACACAACACTCACGTTAAAAACACAAACTCTCACAAAAAACATTATTTTTTTTTTTTTTTTTTTTAACGAAATGATGTTTTTTTGACCCCAAATCTTATTTAGTGTAAAAACAAAGGTTTTTTTTGTTTCACATAAGAGATGTTTTTTTTTTACACTGGTGACAGTTTCGTTATTATTTTTTTTACAAATAGTGTAAAAAAAAGTTCTTTTTATTCACGTAAGGTATGTTTTTTTTTTCACATAAGAGATGTTTTTATCAAATAAGATATGTTTTTTTTTTTGTTCACATGAGAGATGTTTTATGTGGTTTTACACTGGTGTTTGTGCTTTTCTTTTCCCTTTTTGCGACTACCTAAACGTATTTTGGCCATGTCATAGACTTTTAAATTACAACAATGCCATTTTTCGTACGGCACCGTTAATAGTTATACGCAAACACCCCCAAAGAAAATAAGACCTACGTACAAACCACATACAACAGATGCATCCCAACAAAAAACACCAAAAAAAAGTGATACGTAAACAGTTGTTCTTGGACGACCCACCAACCCACAAAAAAACGAAAAAAAAAAAACAACATAATGTTAATACTTGGGGATGTTTGTTTCTTGCTTTTCTAACCCTTCATACGCTGCCACGCCAAACCCGATCAGCATACACGTTTGTAGATGACAGCAGGATGGTTGCTGCATAACGCTTCCTCAAGGTGTCTAGTTGTGCCTGCTTTCGCTTCCCATTCAAGCTAAACCCGCATCTGAAAGGAACATGTCTTCCGCAGTAATTCTCCATGTGCCGCATAACAAACACCTCGCAATCATCTGTGTTCTTTGAGGTCCTAATATCGCATCTGCTCATTGCCGCGGACTTCGGATGGTGCACCATGCCTAGATAATCATAAAATATGTGTTTCTGTAAAACAAACATGTAATGGGTCAGAGGGTAGGTGGCGCTGGTAGGGTGTGGGATGCATACATACAAAGATGTAAAAAAACTAACTAACCACTTTGTACGGCGTGCTTTTGACAACGTACAGGTTGCTCTCCACTAATATCATTGGCGACTTCCTCGGCACAATGTTGTCAATGACGCAAATATCTACATGCTTGAAATCAAATACAACCACATAATAGTGCTCAGAATGTAGAACCGGCACAAAAAGTGTTAGGACAAAGAGGATTGGTGAAACCACTTTAAGAAACCTTAGTCTAATTCACTTCTGTCATTTTGGCTAAGTATAGAAGTACTGAAGAGAAGACAAGAAACTGCTGAAGAGAAGATATGAGAAGTGCTGAAGAAGAAACTTCATCAGAAGTTCTGAAGTCCAAACCAGACAAGTTCACTTCAGAAGTACTGAAGACAAACTACTCATCAGTAGTTTGTCATTCATCAGTACTTAGCATCAGATATTTTCCACCGCCTTTTGTATCAGTAGTTTATTGTTTATTATTACTTTTAGCTGTATTTGTTAGTTTCAATGTTGCAACTTGTGCAACTTGTTTCTGATGTTTCTGTACTTGCTTTTTGGGCAAGATACATGTATGTAAACGTCTATAAATAGGAGGCTTCAACCTTCTATTTTAGACATTGATTTTAATAGAAAAATCCTTCAAACACTTTCATTGTTCTATTCCATTTCAGTATTTATTGTGAATCTGTCTAAGTATCTAATTCTCATTTACTGCTTATATTCATAATAAATACTTGTCATTATTAGTTTCAATCATCTAGGGGGAGTAATAACTCCTCTTAAGTATAAAAAGTGTTGCTTTAACTTATACATTCCGCTGTGCTTATAATCTGATATACAAGAGCTTGCTAAACACTTAGTGTCAAAGATAGCAAGTTCTTACTTATACAAAAGAGCATACTGATCCAACAATTGGTATCAGAGCATTGGTTTATCTGATCACATATCAATCTAACAAATTGAGAATCAGACACAAAGCTCTTATTGATACTCAATAAAAGATCAAAAGTTCACTTTTTATCAAATATCCATCACTTAAAAGAGTCATCTGACATATCAATACTCTTTAAAATGGATCCACATAATACTGGTTCTGCTACTAAACCTGCCATGCTTGTAAGAAATGAATACAACATATGGCAAAAGAGAATGGCACATACCTTGTCACAAACCAACACAGGTTGTTGGAGATCTGTGATATATGGTCCTCACAAACCAGTAAACATAAATCTTGAAACTAAAGTTGAGGTTCCTAAAGAACCAAAAGACTATACAGATGATGATTTCCTAAAACTTGAGCTAGATGCAAAAGCATTCTCTATGTTGGCAATGGCTCTCCCAAATGAGATATACTCTGGCCTTTTACATTATGAAAGTGCCAAAGAACTATGGGATTGTCTTAAAGAACAGTTTGGAGGAACTGAAGAGGTGATTGCCAACACCAGAGAGATTTTAGCTCAACAATATGAGACATTTGCTCACATTAATGGGGAAACTTTAACTCAACAATTTGAAAGATTCTCCTCATTAATATCTGAGCTAAAGTTAAATGGTCAGACCTATACAACAGTATCTATGCTACATAGATTTTTAAGGTCTTTACCAGACAAATGGGAAACATACTCTATTGTTTTAAGATCCTCACCAGATTTTAGCTCCCTCACTCTTACAAAACTCCATGGGAGATTACTTACTTTTGAGAGAGAAATTGATCAAAAGAAGAAATTACAATCATCTGGTAAAATTGCTGATGACTACCTACCAGGTAGTACAACACTTTTGGGACAAGACTCACCAACTTATTCCTATGGATCTTATGACAACATTGACATAACAACTGGGATCTCATCAGAAAGATCTTTCCCAGGTTATGACAATGATGACCAAAGTCAAACTGCTGATAATCTATGTTTTATCATGGATGATTTGAAAAACTTTAGCAGTGATGACTTAGAAGAAATGGACATCTTACACCAACTGGCCATGCTAAGCATTAAAACTAACAAGTTTTATAAAAGGTCAGGAAGGAAATTTCCAGGATTGACCAGTAATACAAAAATTGGTTTTGACAAATCTAAACTGAGATGTCACAAGTGTCAGAAGTTGGGACACTTTGCTAGAGAGTGTAGAAACTCTAGCTTTAACCAATCACAATCTGGAAATAACTTTAACCCCAATTATAATAGGAATAATGTAACTCAAGGGAGTGCTCATTTTGTACAGGCACAAGCTCCTCAACAGCAATACATGCCACAAGTACAATATGTTCAAATGCCTGCTCAACAGATGCAGAGCCAACAATCAATCCCTCCCTTTCCAGCTGCTCAACATCCTCCACAGCCTCAACAACCCTCTCAACAAAGTCTTTTCACCTCAGGGTATGTTGACTGGAGCAGTCTCCCTTTTGACACCACAGAGTGCAATCCTGATGCAGACAACAAGGTGTTTGACATCAACTGGGGAGAACCAGACAATGGCAGAAAGAACTTTGCCTTAATGGCATTTGAAGGCTGTACTTCAAAATCTGCATTGTCACAGGTATCAAAAGAATCTTTGACAAAACTTTGCTCAAATTCTTGCAAAGAAACTTTTGCTCTCATAAGAGAGACAAATGTGCACTTACAAGGAAAAGCCAATGATTTAGAAAGAAAATACACTCAGATGAAGTGTGATTTAGAGAGAAAACTTACTGCTAAAACAAAAGAAGCCTCTAAATTAACTAACTCAGCTATTGAAACCCAAGCACAAATTAAAATGATGATAGAAGATCTTGGGAATGTCAGAAAAGAGCTTGCTGACACCAAGATCAGTTGTGAAAAATGGGTGGATTCTTGTAAGGGGTACCAGCTATTGCTAAACAAACAGAGTGCTTCAAATGTTAAGTTTGGCATAGGGTACCATCATGTTGAAACACCAACAGATTTCTCTCCCAAAACTACTGAAGATGGGAGAAAAATTGTTTCAAATGAAACTTCTGAAGGGAAAGACTGCACATCTTTTCATGAAAACTTTCTAAACAGAAATCCTGGTATTTTCAAAGAAAGTACTTCAGAAGTATTAACAAAATCTGACAACAAGCCATCAGTAGTTTCATCTACATCAGGAGTTGAGACCCTGAAAACTACTGATGAGCAAAATCTTTACACTAATGTCAGAAATTTGCCTTTAGATCAAAAACAAAAGGCAAAAGAGTGTGAAATTTGTGGTCTGTTCAACCACAAAACAGAGTTTTGTAGATACAGAAAAGGAATTCAGTTCAATCATAAAATTAAACAAAAGGTTGTGGGAAATCAAATCAGAAATGATTATGAAAGAACCTTTAAACCCAAGAAACAACAACCTGAAAACACCTTTTCTCAGAAAAAGATAAAATCTCAACTAAAATCTTTTTCTCAAAACTCTTTATCAGTAGTTAGACCTGATTCATCAGCAGTTTAACAAACTGCTGAGATTCAAAAACTAATGAACTTGGTACAACTACTGATGACCAAGGTTGATGGTGGTCCTGAAAAGGATACCACCATGGTTCTTAATGAAAAATCCATTGCCAAAAAGACATGGATTTCTCAACCTGGTCAAGAACAAACTGTAACTGTTCTCAAGAGCAAACCCAAAGCCAAACAGGCTTGGGTTCCTAAATCTAACTAATTTGCTATTATGTGCAGAGAGTTTCCAGGGGCTTAAACAGCATATGGTATGTTGATAGTGGAGGCTCTATGCACATGACTGGATGCAGATACCTGATAAACAATTTTATCAGCCAAAGAGAATGATCTGTTTCCTTTGGGAACAATGCTAAGGGATATGTGCTAGGACATGGCAATGTCTCCTCTGGCAAAATACAGTTTGACAAGGTCAATCTGGTTGAAAACCTTGAATACAACTTGCTGAGTGTGTCACAAATGTGTGATAAAGGATATTCTTCCTTTTTCACAAAGACAGCATGCAAGATCATCTCACCAGAAGGCCAGAAGTTGATAGAGAAGATCATTGAAGATCATACTTTGCTGATTGCCAAAAGATGTGGCAATGTCTATGCAGTGGACATTGAGAAAGACAAAGTATTGAACAACACTGCCTGTTTCTTCTCAAGGGCATCAACTTCAGAAACTGATCTCTGGCACAGGAGACTTGGCCATGTGAACTTTAAAACCATAAATAAAGTCACAAAAATGGGCTTGGTCAGAGGTCTACCTTTGAAAGTATACTAGTGTCAAGAACACTGTGTATCCTGTTTAAAGGGAAAACAGCATAAGTCCTACTATAAGTCTATTGAAGAATCAAAAACAACTGCATGTCTTCAATTACTCCATATGGACTTATTTGGACCTGTCAAGATTATGAGCCTTGGTAAGAAGAAGTACTGCTTAGTCATCATTGATGACTACTCAAGATTCACATGGGTATTCTTCTTATTCTCCAAGGATGAGGCTGCTGAAATCATCAAGTTCTTCATTCTACAAGTAGAGAAACAATATTCTCTACCTGTCAAAACCATTAGAAGTGATAATGGGACAGAGTTCAGGAACAAAACTCTGGATGAATTCTGTTTGTCTAAAGGGATTATTAGACAATACAGTGTTCCCAGAACTCCTGAACAAAATGGTGTAGTAGAAAGGAAGAACAAAACCTTAATAGAAGGAGCAAGAACAATGTTAGCTGATTCTGGACTGCTCTTGTACTTTTGGGCAGAAGCAGTTA
Source organism: Ambrosia x helenae (assembly GCA_030844895.1). Lineage (NCBI taxonomy): Eukaryota > Viridiplantae > Streptophyta > Magnoliopsida > Asterales > Asteraceae > Ambrosia > Ambrosia x helenae. The sequence goes on along the minus strand of JAUTDX010007030.1, from coordinate 794,526 downwards.
ACACATCATGTTATGTTCAGAATAGAGTTCTTGTGGTCAAGAGACATTCCAAGACTGCCTATGAAGTTCTTCATGGCATGAAGCCCCTTATCTCCTTTTTCAGGGCTTTTGGGTGTCAATGTTTCATCTTGAACATCAAGGAATCTATTTCAAAGTTTGCTGCCAAAGTTGACTCAGGTTACTTTCTTGGTTACTCTTCAACTAGAAAAGCCTACAAGGTTTTTAATTCTCACACCAGGATAGTAGAAGAAACATTGAATGTCAAGTTCAATGAGTCAAAACACACTCTTATTCCAGCACATCCTGCTGAACTTTTTGACCTTGACAACTTTCATTTTGGACCTGAGAAGGCTGTTACTTCATCAAAACCTACTTATTATGGTGACAAAAGGTTTGATGATGAGGATCCCACACCATGGACTCCTCAAACAGTTATCAAGTCAACTTCAAAATCATCAGAAGTTCCCCAAACTTCTGATCAAACAAGTACTGAGGAACAAACTCAAACTTCTGGTTCAGTAGATCCAACTACTGAAGATCAGGAAACATCTGAACCAGATATTATAGACCTCAGTAGTTTGTTTGAAGAACATGAGCCACCTACACCTGTTAGTGGTTTACAACAACTGATTGAACACAGAGATCATCCACTTGATCAAATCATGGGTGATATAGCTTCAGGTGTTCTTACCAGAAACCAGCTCTCCAACTTTTGCCTATTTTCAGCCTTTATCTCACAGTTGGAACCTAAGAAGTACCAGGAAGCCCTCAAAGACGATAATTGGGTGCAAGCTATGCAAGATGAACTGCTTCAGTTCAACAAGCAACAGGTCTGGGAAATCTGTCCCTTACCTCCAAACAAGCAACCAATTGGCACAAGATGGGTTTTCAGGAACAAACAAGATGGAGCTGGTATGATAATCAAGAACAAGGCAAGACTGGTAGTTCAAGGGTACTCTCAAGAAGAGGGAATTGACTATGATGAAACCTTTGCTCCAGTTGCAAGGCTTGAGGCCATCAGGTTATTTCTGGCCTATGCCATTTCCAACAAAATTAAAGTTTATCAAATGGATGTAAAGAGTGCATTTTTGTATGGAAAAATAAAAGAGGAGGTGTATGTCTGTCAGCCACCTGGGTTTGAGGATCCTTCTCATCCTGAGTGGGTGTACAGACTGGACAAAGCTCTTTATGGGCTCAAACAGGCTCCAAGAGCCTGGTATGATACACTCTCCACCTTTTTACTCAAAAATAACTTTACAAGAGGTGCCATTGATAAAACTCTTTTCATTAAACATGTTGGAAATCATGTCCTACTTGTTCAAATTTATGTTGATGATATCATTTTTGGTTCAACAAACACAAAACTGTGTGATGATTTTAAGAAACTCATGCAATCAAAATTTGAGATGAGTACCATGGGAGAACTGCAGTACTTTCTGGGACTGCAGATCAAGCAACAAACAAATGGAACTTTTATACATCAATCAAAATATGTTAAAGAATTATTAAACAAATTTTCTTTAAAAGACTGTAAATCATGTTCCACTCCCATTACACCAATCACACAAGTTGAACCTGATGATCAAGGAAAACAGGTTGATCAAACCATGTACAGATGCATGATAGGTTCCCTTTTATATCTAACTGCTTCTAGACCAGATATTATGTTTTCAACATGTGTCTGTGCTAGATATCAATCAGCACCAAGGGAATCACACCTTATAGCAGTCAAAAGAATTTTCAGATATCTGAAAGGAACTCCAACACTTGGAATTTGGTATCCTGCTTCAAGCAATACCAAGTTATCAGCTTTTTCAGATAGTGACTATGCAGGGTGTAAGATGACAAGAAAGTCAACATCTGGTGGTTGTCAATTCCTGGGTAACTGTCTAGTGTCATGGCAATCAAAGAAGCAAACATCTGTTGCAACTTCAACTGCTGAAGCTGAATACATTGCAGCTGCAAGTTGTACATCACAGATACAATGGCTCCAATATCAACTTCTTGATTATGGAATCAAAGAAACCAAGACACCTTTGTTTGTAGACAGCAAATCTGCCATTAGCATCATTCAAAATCCGGTACAGTTCTCAAAAACCAAACATATTGAGATCAGGTACCATTTCATAAGAGATTGCTATGAAAAAGGCAAGATTGAGGTGAAGCATGTAGCAACAGCTAATCAAATAGCTGACATCTTCACAAAACCCCTTGACACATCAACATTTCAGAAGTTAGTATCCATGCTTGGGATGCTAAATTTGTAAGTGTTTATTTTATTATTCTGCACATATTTTTCATTTTTCACTTACAAAAAGACAAAAAGTCTGAAACAAAACTTCTGAAAAGAGAGAAACTACTGATGAACAAAACATCAGTATGGGAAAAATTTCTGAAAAGTGTAAAACTTCTGATAAAATAACTTTCAGAAGTTATGAATAAAAGTATTTATAAAACATTTCTCATCAGCTTTTAAAACTACTGAAGAGGAAATGGGAACTACTGATGAAATAATTCTTCATCAGCAGTTTAGTCAAAAAGGGCAAATCTGACTTTTCCCATCATCAGAGGTTTTGACCTAGTCGGTTTAAAACTTCTGATAAAAAGATTTTTAACCGAGGCGGCTTAAAAACTTCTAATAAAGAAGATTCAAGCGGTTAAAACTTCTGATAAATATCTTTTTTCAACACTTATCCTTTCAAACTCAAAAATTTCCCTCTTTCTCTCTCAAAAACTCTCTCAATAACCTAAACCTGCAAATCAACTGTTCGATCAAAACCAAAACCAAATGGCTCTCGTTCTAAAACAGGGACACAATCAAAGGGCCTTTCTTGAAAAACAAGAAGGCTGGTCCCAATACGATGAGATCATTGATCTTGTCGTAAAATCCCAATATTTTACTGCTCTCACAATCAACCCACCAATTCATACTGAAACTCTGAATGAGTTCTGGGCTAATGCTGAGACGGTGACGGCTGATGATGAAATCATTTCCCTCAACTCAAGAATACAAGGGAAACCACTGACCATCACACCGGCCACACTGGCAACAAGACTGGGCCTGGATGATGTAACTGCCCCTGATCATGTTGCTAACTCTGATATTCACCTAACCATGACAGAGTGTGGTTATCAAGGTACTCTCTCCCATGCTACTATCTTCAAAAAATATTTTGAACCAAAATACAAGCTTTTGTTTCATTATATTATTATGTGTTTGAGTCCAAAAACAGGGTCTTATGACCAGATGCCCTCCACTTTTCAACCAATATTTCATTCCATAGTGAATGAAACCAAATTCAGGGCATCAAAATTATTTTTCAATGAGTTGGTGTTACATCATAATAATACCAAGAAAAAGTTTTTTTATACCCAAGGTTCATTATGCAATGCATAATAGGGGAACTGGGTAATGAGGTGCTTGTGGGAAAAGTTTCAACTTTAAATCCATTAACCTCACAAGCATACTCTAGGCATAACAAACCGCCTACCTGGCCAGAAGATGATCAGGGAGAACAACAACAAGTCCCCCTGAAGCCCACATCTTCCAAACTCACACCACCAAAAGCCAAACAGCCCAAGCCAACAAAGACAAAAACCCACCAACCCAAAAGAAAAGCTGTTGAGGAGGTTGAGATGCCTGAACATGCTCATGAGCAATCTGCTCTTCAAATAGGTGAGACTGAAACACCCTCTCAGTCTCATCCATCTCAAACCCCACCAAGAGCACCCATAACTATCTTATTCAAAAGAAAAAGACTTGGAAAAACTATTGAAACTCACTCTTCTTTTGAAACAGATTGCTCATCTTCAAGGTCAATTCTCCCAACCCTCAACCTCTAAACTTAAACTTGATGAATCCAAAAAGGGGGAGAAAATTAGGGAACCTAAGGAGTCATTCCAAGCCAGGATAAGGGCAAGAGTGGCCATCCTTGAAAGAGATCAGAAGGATCAAGCCAGAAAAGAAAAACTGGCCAAACAGTTTGGTGTCTCAGTAGAAGAAATTGAAGCCACAGAAAAAGAAGATGAGACCCAAACCTCTGAAGAATCCCTAAGGCATAATGAAGAAACTTCTGATGGCAAAAGTTCTGATGAAGAATCAGAAAGTACTGAAGACAATCCTTCAGTAGTTGACAAACCATCAGCAGTTGTCAACCCATCAGAGGTTAACACTTCCAAACCTCAAACTGTTGACCCTTCCAGAACAACTGCTCCCATTCAACCAACATCTGATCCTATCAGGCCTACTACAACAGTTACAACAATGACTGTACTAAACCCTTCTCCTATCTCTCAATCAGCTGAATTACTAGAGAAAAGTTTAGTTGCAGCCAACAAAAAGGCCAGAGAAGATCTGATCTGGAAAACTCTGGAAGAAAGGGATGATCTAGACTTAAGCCATGAAGAAAAACTTCAGGCCTATGAAGCTGAACTACAAAGGCAGGCTAGCCTTGATGAGATTGCTAAACAAGACAAAAGACAACAACTGGTGTCTTACATCACAAAGAACAGCAAGACTAAAGCCTACACACTCAAGGGACTCTCTATGCAAGAGCTGACAAGAAGGGCACAACTGCTTGCAGACAAACTGGCCACAAGCAAAGAAGGAAAGGCCAAGAGAGCCCAGATGATAGATGAATTAGTAGCAGAGGGCTATGGTTCAAAAGCCTCAGTATCCAGATGGAAAGAAGAAAGACTGATGGATACTTATAGAAAATACAAGGCTGCCAAGGCTGCAAATCCAGAGAAGTTTCAAACTGCTGATCCTTCAAGATCAGTAGTTAGAACTTCTGGTGTATCAACAAGAAGGCCTGCTACTCAAAGAAAGAAAGCAGAGGACAATGTCAAAACTGATTTCAAAATGGTACTACTTGAAGGAAGTTCAATAGTTCATTCAGATTTTGACATTGAAGAGAAACCTCTGTTAACACAATTCAGGGATCCTTCCACTTTTGCCTACCAAATCCAAAAGACTATCAAAGACAAGATGCATACCAAGGTAGTGACTGAATACCATCTCCCAACTATTCAGATGCCTGATATGCAACAACAACAACAAGGAAGAGACTCCCACCTGAGGTTAACTGAAACAGAAAACATCCAACACTCAGGATCATCAACCCAAGGGACAAGTCTGGTTCCCTATTCCTCTGACTTTAACAAGTCAAAGGTACCTATCATCAGATGGTCACTTACTGATAACAACTCAGTATTGTTGACAAGAAGAGACCTTTCAAGCAGGGCTTACAAGAAGATCAGTGATCTAAAGAAACTGTCAACACAAGACCTGCTCATAATTCAACATCTGGAACCACAGAGAGGATCTCTATCTGATGGACAGTTAAACCAGCTCAAGAACACCATGTACAAAGAGATATGGAAGATTGTTCAAGACAGAAGAAAATCATAAGGAATTAGTAAGGTTTTGGCTTCATCAATCCAGGGGGAGATCGTTAGGACAAAGAGGATTGGTGAAACCACTTTTGGAAACCTTAGTCTAATTCACTTCTGTCATTTTGGCTAAGTATAGAAGTACTGAAGAGAAGACAAGAAACTGCTGAAGAGAAGATATGAGAAGTGCTGAAGAAGAAACTTCATCAGAAGTTCTGAAGTCCAAACCAGACAAGTTCACTTCAGAAGTACTGAAGACAAACTACTCATCAGTAGTTTGTCATTCATCAGCACTTAGCATCAGATATTTTCCACCGCCTTTTGTATCAGTAGTTTATTGTTTATTATTACTTTTAGCTGTATTTGTTAGTTTCAATGTTGCAACTTGTGCAACTTGTTTCTGATGTTTCTGTACTTGCTTTTTGGGCAAGATACATGTATGTAAACGTCTATAAATAGGAGGCTTCAACCTTCTATTTTAGACATTGATTTTAATAGAAAAATCCTTCAAACACTTTCACTGTTCTATTCCATTTCAGTATTTATTGTGAATCTGTCTAAGTATCTAATTCTCATTTACTGCTTAGATTCATAATAAATACTTGTCATTATTAGTTTCAATCATCTAGGGGGAGTAATAACTCCTCTTATGTATAAAAAGTGTTGCTTTAACTTATACATTCCGCTGTGCTTATAATCTGATATACAAGAGCTTGCTAAACACTTAAGTGTCAAAGATAGCAAGTTCTTACTTATACAAAAGAGCATACTGATCCAACAAAAAGCACATCGACTGTTTGTAGATCCATCTGGTTCTCATTGCCACACACTGCAGCCGACAGACCATTCTTAAACGTTGTCACACGGCTACCTCCTGGGTCCTCATCCAACGCCAACATCCACGCAACCTGGACACCCCCCCCCCCGTCGCACAAAAAAAAGGCGTCGTCAGTTTGGGAGACCTCATCCAACACTACTTTTTACCCCCCCCCCCCCGAAAACATAAAAAATAAAAAAAGGGGTTCTACTTACAATGGTCGTTGTGGGAAGAAACAAGCGTCTCACACCGCCAACGTTCCGGTACATTGGATCGTTGTTAAGCACGTTCACCCATGCGTCGATAACCGCGCCGTCCAACCTCCTGCCAACCGCAAGAGAATGCAGTAGTGGGGCTTCGGCACGCAATCCGTAACAGTCCTCGTACAGTACATACCTGCCAATAAAAAATGTGTTAGTGCATGCCTCCATATATAGTGGTCACTAGTAGGACACTTACTGGTAATGCTCAGTGGGGTCTATGTCCGCCACATTCACAACGCCTCCAGCGGCCTGTTTCCTACAAAAAGTACAGTGTAAAAAAGCAGAATTTTTAAATACAAAAACCAACATAATAAAAACATGACACCAACTCTATAAAAAAACCCAAAAAATGTATCTTACTGCTTCTTAGCCTCGAAAGTCGCCTGCTCCATTAGTTGCGCCTTATCAGTAGTTGCAAACAGGAAGGTCCATACTAGCACATCTCTCCTTGTAGCCCTTGTGTCTAGTTCATCCTTACTGTTCAGTACAACTGGCAATCTGGCTACTATACTCCTGGTTGGGCCCGTGGCACGGCTACATCCAACATAACCCCTGCGCCGGCACTTGTTCCCTTAGAAGCAGTTGCTACGACTGACACGGCACGTGGCTACTTCAGACCTAACAAAAAAAGACAACACAGATTTTGGTTTTACACCACTGTAAAAACAAAAAACAAAAAAAAGGGAACCCGACAAACAAAACGCCTACCTCCGGTTTGCTGCACCGACACAGGCTGGTGCAAGTCCCTATCCTTTTCTGTTCCACAAGCATAAGTCACAGGTGTTAGTAAAAAACACTACGACAAAAACAAACCATAAAAACAACAAAAAGTAAAAAAGACCTATTTCACGAAAAACTCTCACCGTTCGCAGTCTGGCAACCCGTCGTTTCTGAAACACCAACCTCTTTCACATCATTCACCCTCGCACAACCCCCATCGCCTGCCTCCAAATCATTAGCACCCTCACTCGACTTGCCTTTTTGTTCTTGTGTGAGTCCAAAACTAAACGAGGGCGGTGTAAAACAACCACCAATACTGCCCTTTTTCGAAACAACAGTAGAGTCGTCTTGTGTGAGGCCAGGGCTAAAACTCGGTTCACTCAACCTTCTATTATCGCCTTCTGGTTCATGCGGTGCAGGCGATGTGTTGTCCGTCACACTATCAGCTACTGCCAGGCTCAATTGTGTGAGTCCTAGGCTAAAAGTTGACTGCCCCGGTGTGCATGCCACATTCCATGCTAAATTTATTCGTGAAAACAAGTAATAAGTATAAAGTTTTTGGTTTAAAAAGCGCCATGCTTCTCAAAAAAAGGTAAGGCACATACGACCTTCCGACGCCCATATTGACGGTAACCCAAAACGTTTCCTATGTGCTTCCATCTCACCCACTAACGCGTCCCCTCCGCTGCCACACAATCGGACACCAACGGTCGTTGCCTTCACATTACCAACATTAGGTTTTTTTACCCCAGTGTCCATCGATGCGCTCCCCGGACGTGCAGTATTCCCCATCGTTTGTTTGCCCACCTTTACAATTCCGGGATCGGCAGTAACATTAGTGTCCCTATCCCCCCTTTTTCTAAACAACCATACTCCATCATCTCCTGGTTCGGATGAGTCGTCGTCGCCTGCTATATCCACTGCCCCTCCGTTGTCCTCTGATCCTGCATACGACAACATTTTTTGTATTAACGAAAAAACAAGTTATATATATATATATATAGAGGTGTAGTATGCCATACAATAGCCTCGCGACTACCATTTTCTTCCGAGTACCTTGTGAACTCGCTGTTACGTCAGTGGGCGCAAAGTTAACATACTGGTCGGCTAATTCATCAACAACATCCTTGATCATCTTACTTAGCGTGCCCACTGCCTTCCCTTTGTCACAGCCTGTTTGATGCCCCGCACAAGAACCCCTGTTGTACTCCGCTTGCAGTCGGATGACGTTGTTGTTGGCTGGGTAGCGTGAACTTAGCGATGACAAAATCATTCCAACTTCGCTTTTTAATACCTCCAACTCCGATAACCTATCACGCCCATCACGCAATTTGACCTGGGTACTCAAAAAAGCCATTTAGGAGGTTACACAAAAAAAGGGAAAACAAATGAAAACAATTAAAGAGGTCGCTTCATACCTCTATGTTAGCACCAGCAGCCCTGTCACTCTCGTTTACACCCATGGTGATCTCCTTTACCTTGCCGAACCCAAAGCCACCATGTTGTATCTCATACTCTTGACGTTGGCTAAGCAACTCCAGCGACCAGTGGTGCATCACCCGGACCCCAGATGGGGTGTTCATGCCATCAATTGCAAAAGAATCAACATACAGTAGTTGCCCCCAACAAAAAAATAGAAAACATATAATTTTTAATAGGAAAACAAAAAATAAATAAGCACAGGTCAAGCTGTCCATACCGTTAAAAAAGTCAACGGCCCAGCGAATGCGCAGACCGGATCACTACGCCTCCATTTCTGCTTACATGTTTTCATGCACATTACCATGTAGTCACACCAATCAATGCTCTCAAAATTTGTTTCGCTAGTGAAACACTTTGGGATCTCTTCGTTACAAAGGCCGTTTCCATGACAGTTGATCATTGTTGTAACAAAAAGCATGATGAAGTCAACCTTAAAAATGAACATGTCATCATACTCATCAGGGTGTATGTTCTTCACTATCAATGGCGTGGAAGCATAAGAATTTGCTGGGTAACGATTGCGCCAGGTCTGTAGCGTAGGGTGCCATTCTTGCTGACCTTGAAGAGTCGAAAACTTGGCCCCCCACACGGTATGCCAAACAACTTATGTACAACATTAGAATTTATGTCCACCTCCTGTTTCCGGCACCTCATCCTCATTTTATATGGCTGAAAAGCATCAACTGCGTAGTGTGCTAGCTTCACTAGGATACCATCCACACTGAAACACAGCATATCCCCAAACCCCATTTGACGAACTGCTTCACGTTGCCTCCCTGTAAGTTTGGAAATCCCCAAGAAAAGTTGGTATGGTGATGAACGGCTTTTCAGGCTGCCCCACGACTGGTTTTGAGAACACTTACCAACTTTCTTTGATGACAGCGTGTCAGGCACGTAAGCATCACAAAGCCGCGCCTCATAGACTTCATGCTGTGATCGCTTCGTCGCCTTGTGCTTGTCAACGGGTGCAGCGGACGATCCAACATGGATCGGATCGGCAGGATCAAGCCCGCCCAGTCGTCTGGTGCTAGGACTAGGCGTGTATTCCGCTTCAGTGTAAATTAAATATTTTTTTAAAAAAACCCATATGTAAACAAAAAATAAATTTAAAAAAATGCTACACATGGGGATGAGCTAACTTTTTTTGCCGGAAGTGACGCAAATCACTTCATTACCGAACGAAACAGACATGCGAAGTCATTTAGAACTTCTCGTCCCGGCCACCATTTTTCCACTGCCTTATTTCTTTTTTGAACGTCCTAAGCACAAATGTAAAAAACTAAAAAAACATCACACCCAATGAAAAACACATATCAAGATGTCCCTTTTACCCCGTGGTTAAAAAAAAGGTCAAATATATAACAAAAAAAATTAACATACACATAAAAAACAAGAATAATTCTCAGATACCCTAGGCCTTTTTTTGGTTTGCCCTTCTTAATTGTATTTACCCATATGTGAAAAAATACATGCAGCCCAAAGAAAATACAAAAAACCCTAAAACACAAAACATAAAAATAAATCACATCATTCAAAGACTACTAGACTGTTAAAAAAAACATAGAACACAAAAAAAATTCTGCCAACACACAAAACCTACCACATTCATATTACACTAGTGTAATTATTTACACCAGTGTAAAAACCAGAAAAACAAAAATGTAATGAATCAAATGTAAAACACCCATAACCGTGTGGATTCATACTACAGACTCCAACAAAAAAAAAACCATCATCTTCAAACATGTTTCTTCCTTTATAAAAAAAATAATAATAATAAACAGGCAACAAAAAATAATAAAATATAATAATAATAATAATAGTAATAATAATACCTACGCAGCCGTAATCTATTTAAAAAAATCTGTAATCTATTAAAAAAACACTGATAAAACAAAAAAGAACGACATACCTTACTTACAAAAAAGACGATTTGCACGAAGGCTTTTATTTCTCCTTTGATACAAATTATGATAGACAGATGCCCCAATTGCACGAAAAATGCTTCTCTGGAAAATCGCCCTCGTTGTGATGAATAATGAGAGAGAGAGAGAGAGAGAGAGAGAGAGAGAGAGGGGTTATGTCTTTTTAAATTCAAATATACCACAAAAATGGCAGGAATTGTAAACGAGTGTCAGTAGAAGAAGGGGAGATAATATTTTCTTCTCTTACCAATAATACTCTTATTTCAATTATTTTATAATAAAACAAATGACATTAAAATAACCAACTCACAACAAGACAAAAAAACACAAGATTGATTCTCATCCATTGGATTGCCAAGATCAACGGTCCACAAGAGTTCTCGAGTTCTTGCAACTCAATGGCAGGGCCGTCTCTGAAAACGTCAAAAAAAAAATTTGGGCCTTGGGCGAAAAAGAATTTGGGCCCAAAATTTTGTAAAGATGAATGAATTATAAAAAAAAAATTGAGTATAGTGCTAGAGCCAAGGATTGAACTTGAGACCTTTACATTAAATTAACATGGTTTTTCCAACTCCACTAACAAGACTTTAATGTATAAAACACAAATATATATCCTAAATATAGAATTTAATATATATATATATATATATATATATACGCATATTTTAAAAAATGTTCGGGCCCATTTAAGGGTCGGGCCCGGAGCGGTGACCACCCGGCTCACCCTCATAGCCGGCTCTGCTCAATGGAGTTCCCATTTGATCCGGATCCTACACTACTATATTTAGTTTCTATGTGGATAATGAATTTAGGCAATCGGGGAGGTATCACCTATTATTATACTCATCTTAAACCCACTAATTTTCTTCATATTTAATCTCACACCGGAAGTCACATCCCATTACATGTGATGAATGTTTCGAATTTTGGGTTGTTCTATCAGGCTAGGTAGTTTTGTCATTCTAGTTGTTGGATTGATGCCGAGGGCCCTTCATGGTGCCACATTCGACAATTGGATTTCTTTTGGCAGTGTTCCTTAAACATCTCTTAGCCATCGTTTACCCATGTGGCCATGATGAGCTTAATTGTTTTTATTTGTGATATTAATATCATGTCAGACACGGTTTCGACCCTTTCCTCGGGTGATTCTGTGTCATCAAAACAACTTAGACTCAAAACAACGAATTAATCTTACATTCTTACTTCTATCTTTTCTAAGTGATTGAGATCATTTGTGAACTTCTCGGGGAGCCTATCATCAAACTATTTTCAAATTATAGGATATGTTAATTACGTGGGTTATATACCCAAATATGTAATTTCTTGAAATTGAAGTGCTAAAGGCATCCATATATTAGAAATGTATTGGCTATACGTCATACGTGTTCTTGATGAATTTTGACTCAAATTGACATATAGTATTAGTCTATTAGAAGTTGAGGGTAACTTGTGTAAATATCCTTTTTTGTATGTATACTCATTGTACAACCCAAATTGAAATGGGAAAAATCATGAAATGAGAATGTTGATCTAACTTTTTTTTTTTTTTTTTTTTTTACACATTGACTTTAATCATTTTAAGAATAGTCAAGACAAAACCCCCCGCAAATCACATGAAGACATATAAGCTCTTTGAGCACCAATAACACCATTTTAGAAGAATTACACTTGTCCACATTTCCACCCAAAATATCCAATCAAATAATTAAATGTGTAAATTGCCGACACCATTTTAGCCGGAGGGCTAAACAAGTCGGCTCCATCTTTTCTGGCATCGAAAAAGAGGGAGGCTAAACTGTACATAAGCAAACCAATAAAGAGAAAGAGAGCTAAAAATACGTCGACTCTGCTTATTTGTCTTTCTCTTATTAGTTTGCTTATTTTACAAATATTAAAAGTCAATACCTATTTTATTAGAAATGATGGTCAACATGCCTATTTTTATTATTTTCCCATTTGGAATACAATGAATCACAATTTACAAACATTTTCTTTGTCACTGTTTAATTTGGTATCAGAACACTTGACTCTTTAACCTCACATGAACGCTCCCGTGCACCGGAATCGACAAGCTTCTCTCGTCAAAGGTCACAACTCCTCATGCCGTTCTGTTTTTGAGCTTACGACTACTCTTTTATCGCCACTCCCATCTGTTCTCGCTGATCAAACTAATAACTAATAATTATCATATGTACTCATTCTGTTAAAACAACATTCTTGAAATGGTTATTCTACCCTTGTTAGTCTATAACATCAAATTTTCATACTTGCCCATTTCATCCTTGAAATTTTACATTTACCCATCAATAATATTTTTCTATAAACATGAGATTTGCCCATTCCATTAAAAACAATTTATTTTTAATTGACCACCTCACTTTTCTTTTACAACAAGCATACATCATCTATGGAGAAACCAGTTGTACAAATATTAAGTTTATAAAACTAAATAAACCACATACATTCGTTAAGTTTTCATGAGTGAGATAACACAACACGTTTTTAGGAATCTTTCCTCCAAATACAAACATGAGACAAGAATTGTTCTTAGACAAAGCAAAGCAGGCAACAAAATAGATTTGAACATATAATTAAGATTTGATAATGTTGCTAAAGGAATGGTTGATATTGATGCATTCTTAAGTAAAGGATGTAAAACCAGTAATTTAAGGATCTTTAAACTGATCTAAGTGGTATAGAAGTTCATTTCAATAGAGCCTGTTCATGGGCTGTGGACTAACATCGACAGGACTGATACCAGACCATTCGTAACTTTTGGTTTTCGGTTGGGTCGGGTTACGCCAAAGTTGAATAACAAATTGGCTGATTTAAACAAGTACTAGGCCTTTTCAGTGTATGGACTATGGAATTCTTCAGTAGTGAATTATGCACTAGAAAGTGTGGGCCAAAAATAAGACTAAAAATGGTTGCACAACCCAATTGCAATTTGGTTACATAAGAATAGGTTACTAAAATTTGTGGGCAAACACCTGGGTAGGTGGATGCTCTCAAAAGAAAGTTTCTCTATAAAGAATTATTGTCATAATATGGCAAGTAGTTACTATGGATTAAAACAACAGTGAATCAAGGCGACTTAACTTAGGTGACTGAATTGAGGTGGCGAGTTATCGACTTGTATCTTTCAGTGAATATGTACTAGTTTTCGTGTTGGTGATTTTGTTATGATACGTTGTACACGGGTGATTTGCTAGTACCCCGCTAGCTCTAGCGATTAATAAAATTTTGTTGGCCGTTCAAAAAAAAGTTGTAGTTGTGGACTTAGGTCATAAGAAGACTTCAAGTCAACCATGGTCCACATTCCACAATGAATTTCAAATCTTCCATGCACTAGTAAGTCGCTTTTCCTTTAAAGATCAATAATTGAACTACTTTTTTGTTAGATAAATAGAATTGCTTACTCAAATTTGTGGGCCACGTAACTTAGTGGGAAAACATATGGGGTAGTTATGGACTCAAGTCGTGAGAAGACTTCAAGTCAATCATGACCAGTAAGTTTGCTTTTCATTTATAGATAAATATTATTTGAACACTACTCTTTTGTACATCAACAACACTTGCATTTCAGCTTTTTGTCCACAAGCAACTTGGGTTTGAAACATGGGGAATACATGTCAGGGTTTGGGAATCCGTTTCATTTTCATATGTGTCTTTTTAGTGATGGTGTCACAAAAATGTGTGGGTGGTGGAAATCTCACAACAGCTGCTTGTTCTGAACGAGAGAGACTAGCTCTTCTCAAGTTCAAACGCAGCATCCAAGATGAGTATGGAATGCTTTCATCATGGGGAGTTGGCAACGACTGTTGTAGGTGGGAAAGAGTCGGATGTGACGATGCCACTGGAATGGTTGTTAGCCTCCATCTCCGTAGAAGTGTTGTAGCAGAAGAATTAGTTGATCGATACCACTACCACTATTGGCGTTTTAATGATTACGATCCAGATGACTACTACTTAGTTGGTGACGAGGTGAATTCTTGTTTGGCTGAGTTGGTGAATCTAAGACATCTGGACTTGAGTGGGAATGATTTTCAATACTGCCAAATTCCAGAGTTCATTGGATCCTTAAAACAACTAAGGTATCTCAATCTCTCTAATGCAGGTTTTGGTGGTATTATTCCTCATCAAATTGGAAATCTTTCCGATTTGAAGGTTCTTGATCTTTCACAAGATGACTCACGAGATTTGATTGCAAATGACATGGCATGGCTTTCGGGCCTTTCAAAACTTGAGCATCTTGACTTGAGTGGATGGAATCTTAGTAGAGCACAGAACCTTGACAGGTTACTTTACACGCTACCTTCCTTATTGAAGCTAAGATTGTCCTGGTGTGGACTTTCTATGGCTCATCTTGGTTCTCATCATCGTAATTCCAGTAGAGAACTTCCCAGCATCAAACACTTGGATCTTAGTGAAAATGATTTTAGAGGTCAAGTCCCTAGCTTAATTCTAAACATGACCTCTCTTGCGTTACTTGATCTTTCATCGAATGATTTTAGTATGACATGGAACTTCAAAAACTTACTAAGCATGATACCTTCTGTGTCAGAGCTGCGTTTGTCTGGTTGCGGTCTTCAAAAGGTTAATCTTTCTCCCATTCATCTCAATTTCAGCACACATTCTAACATCAAACACCTTGATCTTAGCTTCAATGAAATTGAAGGCAAATTTCCATTTGTTTTGACAAACATTAGTTCTCTGATATCTCTTGACCTGTCATATAACATGTTGAATTCATCACTTCCGGTCATGCCTAACCTTCTTAGGCTTGATATTTCTTACAATAAATTTAGGCATATTGAGGATGTTGGAATATGGAGACAGTGTCACCTAAAAGAATTGATTGTTTCAAACAACACTCTTGAAGGAGAAATGATAGGCCCATCAACTAATGTATCCAAATGCTCTCAAAATGCATTGGAGGTTTTGTATTTGAATTTGAATACATTAAACGGTTCAATTCCGGAATCCATTGGAAGATTGACCAATTTAAGAGGCTTAGATCTATCAAACAATGAAATGACAGGTCCAATCCCTAAGGGTTTAGGGAAATTAAGTTCATTACAAAGAATAGATCTATCTTATAATCAATTGAAAAATTCTATTCCAGAATCCTTGGGAGGATTAACAGCTTTAAGAGAAATGTCTTTGAAATCAAACAGGTTTACAGGTCCCATCCCAGTATCTCTAGGAGGACTCACCTCATTAAGAGTGCTTTCGGTGTCTTCAAATTTGTTATGCGGGACCATTCCAAACTCAATTGGGCAACTCACGAAACTCTATCTTTTAGACATTTCTAACAATTCTTTACAAGGAGTTATTTCGGAAAACCATTTTGCTAACCTCTCAATGTTGAAGTACGTGGATGCAAGTTCTAATAATAATTTGTTTTTCAATATTTCACGTGAGTGGAGGCCTCCATTCCAGTTGAAAGTCGCTCGACTTGGTTCATGCAAGATAGAAGATGTATTTCCACAATGGCTTCAATCTCAAAGGAAACTTGATGAGTTATCGTTGTCCAATGCTAGCATTTATGGACCTGTTCCCACATGGTTGCGCCTACTACCCGTTATACGTATACTTGATCTTTCTCACAACAAACTCACGGGTCCTTTGACGAATCTTGGTTCTGTATATGAGGTTAGGAATACATTTGAAGGCATATTACTTTTGAAAAATAATTCTTTCAAAGGGTTGATTCCGAGATGGTTGTGTACAAGGACAGATCTGCAAGTACTTGATCTTTCTAAAAATAGGTTGCTTGGGAAAATTCCCAAGTGCCTGTGGAATATGCCCTTAAGGGTGATGATACTAAGTTCAAATCGGCTATCTGGTGTTCTAACTCTTCCTTTAGGCCTTGAGCCATCCATGGAATTTTTTGTAAGGATGGAATTTTTACAACTAAAAGACAATAACCTCAGTGGAGAGCTTCCTCAAGATTTAATGTATTTCACAAGTTTGTCAGTCTTGGATTTGGGTGGGAACAAAATCTCAGGAAACATACCTGAATGGATTGGAGGAAATATTCCATTACTTGCTCTTAGGTTGCATAAGAATAATTTCACTGGAACAATTCCTCACTCTTTGTGCAAATCTCATTCACTTCAAATTCTGGATATGTCAGACAACAACTTAACAGGATCCATTCCTCATTGTTTTGGGCAGTTGTATGGCATGACAGAGAACCCATATTCTGTCCCGTTGTATTGGCGGCGCGCTAGGTACGGAAATATGGAGCAGATCCTCAAAGGCGTCGAACTTGACTATACAAATACCTTGCAGTTTGTCTACAACATGGATCTTTCAAGCAATAAACTTGTTGGAGAAATACCAGAAACGCTAATGGCACTTAATGCATTAGTGGGCTTCAATTTGTCTTATAATCAACTTAGTGGAGGAATTCCAAGAAACATAGGGAACATGACGTCATTGAATTCTCTCGATTTGTCAGCAAATGAGTTGACTGGGACGATTCCCCCAAGCTTGGGAGCTCTTAATTTCTTAAGTCACTTGAATTTGTCACATAACAACTTGTCGGGACAAATTCCAACAGGAAATCAACTGCAGACGCTTATAGATCCATCTATATATGCTAACAACCCATATCTTTGTGGCGCACCATTACCAAAGGAATGCTTTCCTCATGAAAAGCCACCAGCCACAAGAAGCAAGAATAAAGACGAACATGCTAGTGAGCCAAAGAAGGTATGGTTTTACTTGGACATAATGTGTGGATTTGCAACAGGTTTTTGGGGTATTATTGTAGTGTTGATGTTCAAGAAGCAATGGAGACATAAGCTTTTCATGTTTTGTGAGAAGACCATGGACAAGATATATGTTGCAGTCGCGGTTAGAGTTTTGAAGATGAAAAGAAGAAGGGAGGCTGCCTAGGATTCAAGTAATTATCTACTATAAATAATTGCTTTTCATAGTATGTTATGCTTCTGTTTTATTGTGTTTTTATATATGTAAGACATTTGAACGTGCGTGTTTTGTATAAATACTAAACAGAAATCGTAATTAGTTGCTTTAAAAATTTACACAATTGTGATGAGATGGAAGAAGGAGAAGTGGTCTGCGAGTCCAGTCAAAATTGTAGGTAATAATCTCGAAATTCTTCATATTTTCTACGTTAAAATCTGTTTTAGAGGTGGATTGGTTAGGTTTCCGTCATCTTATTAGTCTGAATTAGGTTCACCTGGTTGGGCTGGAGATAGATTAGCCAGAGAGGTGTTGTTGCTTTATTATGTGTTAGGATGGAGTTTTGGTTGGCCCTTTTAGAACCTGGGTCTGGGAATGCACACTTCCACTCTACCGACCCGAACTGAAACTGGTACTAAAAATCCTAAACTGAATCGAACCAAAACTGTGTAAAAAGCCAATGCACCGGTCAAACCAAACTGGAACCGGCACGCAAACTAGTTTGGCCCCAAATCGGCTGGAACATAATTTAAGTTTAAAATTCTTTCAATCAGTAATTCAATGTCCACCTTGCCACATGAATTACGCTGGCGTCTCCATAGCAAATGAATAGCATTTGATACCAATGGATCGATTATGTAGCAATTAAGAAACTCAATTAAACCAATTGCATTCGATCCGTTATTTACCGAGCAAAGGATTTCTTTAATGTACAAAATCTATAAGGACTGCTGTCAGACGAGTAGCACACCTGTTTGAAATGATCTACAAAAGCCTTCTTTAATGGACGATTCTTTCATGCAAATGCTTGACCAAACCTGATTGATTCGATGTATCAGACTAACGATTTTTCCCTGCAGTGGCGCAGGTTTGTAGGGGCGGGGAGGGGCGGCCGACCTCCCGGATAAAACGTATAAACCACTATGACAAATACAGTGTTATACCAGGGGCTTTGATGCTTCAGTTTATAAATGTGAAACCAATATCGAATTGGTTTCGCGATTAGCTTTTCCAAATTTTTCCTTCGGTGAGATTAATTTTTCAAATCGTTTAGATAGGTTAGTATACCGTGTAGACCACAAACCGACGATGAAAACCTAGACGGGACGATTTTATAAAAGTTTTTCAAACAACATTTTGTAATAGTCTATTAACTACTTATGTTTTTATACATCAATTATTTGTAGCTAAAAAACGTACTTGTAAATTGTAATGATAAATAATATACACAAGTATTTTACTTTTGAACTTTTTAACAAATCGATTGGAAACATATCTATACTACTTTATAAAGGAGGAGTGATGGCCAACATGGTCATTTTCACCTCTGTATAACTTAACAAGCACCATGTACAACACATTTAAGCAATAAATTTAAGGGTATTTTGGGGATGTTAGTGTCAATTAAGACACTTAGAGGGATAATGTAGTAATTTTATCAAGGTTTTATAGTTAAAAGCTAAAACTTATCCCATATCTGCCATTGTGTCACTCTACTGAAGAAGCCTGTTTCAGTTATTGTTCACTAGAAAATTAATACCCTAAAGATGATCCTCTTTGTCGCCTCACTTCCATCATCCGTTACATGTAATTACTGCCCCCATCAATAACAGGCATTTAAAGTCATCAATTTTGCTTCATGCTTCACCCATTCAACTTTTCATCAGCAAATGCAAGCTATATTGTCAAAAAAAAAAAAAAAAAAACGGAAGCTCAATCATCAGGGCAATAATTGCAGTCAGTTTCACTCCCATCTCCCCTATAACCTGTCATGAAGCCAATGGAGAAACACCTTCAATCCGTCGCAGGTCAGTAGGGTTCCACCCTTTGGTTTCGAATATGGTTGCTGCTATTGATCGTTTTTTTTAATTAGCACTCCTTATAGTTATAATTATTGTGAAATTATCTACAATGCTAGGGCTCTGAACTTCTACTCTTTAAATTTGAATTCCTTTTCTGGCCAGATTCAATTTGGTTATATGTATGTGTGTATGCAAGTGTGCTTTCGAAGCAAAATGCTCTTTAATGGATTTATTTATATGCAAAGTTGGGTTTCAATTGGTTGTTTGTAGTGAAATTTGGGAAGTAGATAAGGAAAGTGCAGGGGAGTTGGTGCTAAGACAAATTACAGGGGAATTGGTCATAATATTTTCTGTTTTAGGCCTTTACTTATTACCTTTTTTCCTTTTTTTTTTTGTGATGAGGGTGCATATATATTGACTTTGGTAAGGAGAAATTCTAGCTGTTTTCATTATATTTAGTTATAAGTTGATTACCTATTTAGTTTTTTCTATAACTTAGCATAGTTAAACATCTTTAATCAATCTATACCTGATCATTGGCTTCATTCACTATCAAATCTCACCCCATATCTGATAAATACGTGTTAAGCAATGCTACTTCGTAAATTATGTTCAAATCTTGAGATTCGTTAATAATCTGTATCACTGTATATATAAAGTTTATTAATAATAATAACTGAATGACAATTTGTTTATAAATTTTAATATTTTTGTATTAAAAAATGTTTCTTATTCTTTTAACGCCACCTTGATGGATTTTAATGGTGTTCTTTAGATAATAGTAGTAGTAGTGGTGGTAGTCGTAGTCGTGATAGTGGTAGTTTGTAAACGTTTACTAATTAAACATAATTATTCGTTGATAATCACTTTGTGATTTAGTTCGTCTAGATTACCGTAAAGAGGAATATGTAAACAGTTTACTGAACATATTGATTCGTTGATGATGTTTTGCAGAGAACTATTTGTGGATTTGTTGAAAAAAATGCAAAGTTATACCAATTTCTCTTACGATGGAGACGAAGACAGTAAACTATGGTCTTCATCTATCCAACAGTCAAGTAGTAACGTGTATGATGATTTCCAGACACCTCTGTTCACTACTTCACCGCATCTATTCCCTGTACCTGAAACATCAACCCTACGTCAGCCTTCAAAGAGTGAATAACTGAGTAACTTGCAAAGTTGGTGCTAAGACAACAACTGCTCTTAATTTATTACTTGCTGGAGTTGAGCATTTTGATCATGCGTCAACTTTGAATAACTAAAATTATTGTGAAACAGGAGGAATCAGCTAAAATCAAGGCAGCTAGAAAGTCGTGGTACAAGACAATGATCTCTGACAGTGATTATGCGGAGTTTGATGTATTCACCAAGTGGCTTGGTGTTTCATAGTAATTCTTCTACCCTACTCTCACATGCTTTGAAGTTTCTGCTGCATCTGTTTGCTAGGTTTTGAGATAGTACAAACATTTTATCTTTGTGTTAAATTGGATTTTTGTTTGGATTTAAATTGACAACAAGTTTTGTTGTGATTCAGCTTTAGTTCTTATTGGATTTGAATCTATCTTACTAATTATCAATCTTTTGGTTCATGAAGTACTGCAAATTTACTACAAGGTTAAACTTTTTTGGATTTGTATTTTTGTTTACTTAGAACATTTTGTATAGTTCATCGCCTCCTTGACCAACTGTAAAGTTTGATCACACAACACACAAACTTGCAAAACTGGTAAGAGCTCACAAGCGTCTTCCTTGGCATCAAGGTCCTCACGTGGTCGGATCCTGAGCCCGAGATCAAGATCGTTTAAAGAAGGCCCAGTCTAGAGGTGTAAACGAGCCGAGCCGAGCCCGACTAGGCTCGAGCTCGGCTCGTCATGCTTTTTTGAAGCTCGAGCTCGGCTCGAAAGTAAAACCTAAGAGCTCGGGCTCGGCTCATTTCTTGTCTTGATGTCTTGAGGGGATTTTATCCGAAGAGAAGGTCGAGTGTTGTAGATGACACTGACAATTGATAAAAGTTATTTTGTCTTTGATGTTGCTATTGATAATTCAGATTTTATACACATTCCTTGCAGGCATCATATAAAGTTATCATGTATGGTTTTCAGTGAAGTTACCAATTGCTAATAAATTTCTCTGAGTTATATATTATCTCTAAATGGCATGTTTAAAAAGGCAAACATGTCAAATTTGTGAAATATAGCCAACTAAAAAGAGGTCAAACATCATAAAAACGCATTCAAATGCATTAAAGCATTTTTAGTCATTTATCTTAGGTTGTAACAGTAATCACCATGACACAACCCAACTTTCTTTATATTTTATTTTTTACAGGTTTTATTTCTAATAATATTAATACATCAATTATTCTTAGAATAAAAAAGAAGTATGAAACCTGTGTTGAGCTCCTTTTCTTCTTAACCCGTACGTACTTTGTAAAAAGTTTAATACCATTTATCAAAGAATATAATAGTGGTCACTAAGTGGTTACAAACGCTAATTATAAAGCAAAATCATGGAAATTGGGAGTTGTAGATTGAAAAGTATGATTGAACATTCTACGTTTGGAATTAGAATAGCTAAACTTGGTTCAAACTACAAAGTGGTTGTGATTTGAATATTATATGCTATTGGTTTTTATCAAATGTGTATCATGGTGAATGAGATACATTTGGTGACTACAAGTGCAGATGAGTTGCGAACCCGTGAATTGACTAACGTGGTTGATTTAAGTGAACATATCTTGGACATGGGTCAACTAAGCCGTATCATCTAGCAATTTTATTATTATAAACAGACTTGAGATGGGTCAAAAAAAGTTTCGTTTAACTTTGTGATGTATAGTTGATTCAAAGATTTTCAAGATTTTTATATTGTCATAAAGATTGTCATCTATTTGTCACGGACTTATGTCTGTCACAAACAAGTACAAACTGCAACTTCATAACTTGGCGTTACGGAGAGATAATGGCATGATATATTTCACTAGGTAAATTATTCCCACTTTAATTTGGGCGATATTGGCATGATATATTTCATATCGAAATTCAAACACAAGATGAGGATGAGGTAAGCTACACTCGCTTCAATTTCAACGATATTTTGCAGGAGGATGTATTAGTAAGTTTTTAAATAAATTATATTGGAAAATTCTTCTCATTGTCTTAAAGGAACATAGTAAAAGTAATAAATTAAACATAGCATTTTACATAATCATGTTCTTGACCGAAGACCTAATCATGTTCTGGAACTGGAACTGCAGAGCTACCATACAATGAGTGAAACATAATTGATGTACATATTGAGTGTTTAGTGTTCTGGTAAAAAAAAGCAAACCCACTTTTTGTATCGCTACAACTAATCGAACACGTCTAGGTATCGTTTTTCTCATATTGCGACTTTATCTTCTGTGGTTTTCTTTTTCGTGGTTTTCTTCTTCGGTTGCTATAGCGTATGCCGGTACTGGTAATTAACCAAACTTATATTTTTAGTTTGTTATTTCAATCACTATACCGAGTGTCGAAACCGTAACAAACCAACACGATGCTAATTAAGTTCTCTCCGTGTAGCGAACCCGCCGCAACGCGCGGGCACCACCACTAGTTAATTATTAAGAATTTGATAATGTTGCTAATAGGAATGGTTGATATTAATGCATTTTAAGGATCCTCAAACTGATCAAAGTGTAGTATTTCATTTTGATAGAGCCTGTTCATGTGTTGTGGACTGACATCAACAGGAATGATACTTTTGGTTTTCGGTTGGGTCGGGTTAGGCTAAAAGTTAATAACACATTGACTGATTAAAACAAGTACTGGGCCGTTTCAGTGTATGGGCTTCTACAGTATTGAATTATGCACTAGAAATCGTGGGCCAAAAATCATACTAAACCCAATTGCAATTTGGTTAGATAAGAATAGGTTACTAAAATTTGGGGGCCACCTAATGGGAAACCACCTGGGTAGTTGTGGTTGTGGACTTAGGTCATAAGAAGACTTCAAGTCAAGCATGGTCCACACTCCACAATGAATTTCAAATCTTGCATGACCCGTAAGTTGCTTTTCCTTAAGAGATCACTAGCGGGAATGCCCGCGCGTTGCTGCGGGTGTTCGCTTTATTTGAAAAATACATATATTGAAGTCATTGGAAACTAATGAAAATGAAAGGGCATGCTTGCTTTTTTTTTTTTGATCGGCTAAGTACACTCTCCTATTTATTCACCCTTTTTTTTCACCTAGTGGGGGAGGGTCGAACCCTTGATCTTCTCTTTACTATACAACCGATGGAAAAGTAAATATGCATATGCATATTGTAAACATTTTAGTAGAAACACCCTAGTCAGAAAAAAAAATGTGCTTGATAATACACTGACAATCTTAAAAGGTTAAATGTAAACACATAACAGCAACAAAGAGAAAAGAATCCCTGTAACCTAATGATTAGATTCCATGTTTATACAAGATTAATATTTTAATGGAACAGTTTTTGTCATTCATATATGTCATGTAAAGAAAGTGATTATGCTCACGAATCATTGCTGTAGAAAACTAACATAAATTCACACAAAAAGTAGGCTATAGTTTATCTACTCTAACTACAAATAAACCATAAATAAATATAAACAAGAAGTTATTATTATATCAAGTATGCGAGATATGATACTGAAAATAACTTCAAATGCTTTCACAACCAGCCTAATATAATAGTTAGCCCATGACTGGGTTATATAATTGCTAGGAGTTCAAAGAGTGAAACCAGTCAGTCAACAATCCAATGGAAAAAATTTAAAATTAAAAGTATGTTGCATACAATAACAAGAAAGGAGAAAGTAAGTTACATTTTAGGTGTGAGGAACTATGATTAGGATAAAACAAGCGTACCCAATCTACCAATATAAGTTGTCTCCATTAACTGATATCAACAATGCAATGAGCTCCTTCTTATATTTTTTAGAACCTGATTTCTCACTCATTTTTTGTTCCTTATTTGAACCAACAACCATCAAGTCCCTGCGAATAAAAACTGAAAAATAGCTTAACCTAATACATATTAATAAATCAGCTGATCTTTTTACAGGATCAAAATTAAGAGAATTAAAAAAAATGGCATGCTAAACAATATCACATGAAAGTATGCTTGTAAATAAAACCCATTTGTTGATATTATTAACCTCTTCTTCAACAAGAAAAAAAACGATTAACAATAGATTAAAATGATAGAAAAAAAATCACCAAAGAAGATTTTGAATCAATGCTTTACGGTGCATATACAACCAAATGCAGATACGCATCTTATTGCAAACAAAACATAAAATATCTGCAATGGTATAATGCACAGCTATGGAGGACTTACTTTTCAGCAAGAAGGACCATCATTTGTTTATTAAAATGCTTGTAGCCAATCTTCATCCTCATTGTCAGGATCATGCTCAACAAAGTCTCTTATCTCAACCTTTGCTGCAAATATTACACAATATTATTATCAAAATACATTAACTGAGATTTAAAGTTACAAGTTTAATAGTCCGCAAGCCTCATTTTGCTCGTAGACAAGATGTTAATTGTAACTCAACATCTTCATCTAGTCCAAGTAAAAGACCAACTCTAAATGCAAATATTAATGAAACACAAACATGATCGCCGATATCAAGACGTCGGGCTTTCTATTTCCGCCTTGGTGATAGCTAGTCTTGGTTTTGGTGTAATTTTGAACAGGGCGTGGTGGATTGGGATAGATGGTGTAATTTTGATTTGGTGTAACTGTAGTCGTTTGTAATTTGGTTTTCGGCTCGCTATTTCCGCCTTGGTGATAGCTAGTCTTGGTTTTGGTGGTTTTATAAAAGTTATTCTTCAAAAAAAAAAAAAAAAAACCCAAACTTTCAACCCATTCCACTTGAGATATTAACCCATAATCAGATTCCCATAATCATACTTTGGAATAGTAGCTTTTGTGTATCGATGCAAATCGACAAGAAATAAATATGTTGTTTTTGCAATTGCTATGATGTCGGTAAGGATGTTACCAAAAATAGTGTAGATATCACCATTGAAACGATCAGATCTACAAGATCTTGGAAAGCCATTAAAGAATTATATAAACTGGAAAGCAAAAATAAAACCTTATCAAGTTGAGTTGGTGTATTCCATGTAATGATAGTGCAGAATAAAATAGTGAATGTTTATAACTTCCAAAAGCAAATTTGACATGAATATGAACAAGATTAAAGAAAAAAGAGCAACAGCCTCAACCATATCTACATTGTCTGGTTGACTAAAACCAGCCAATGACAGTATTGTTCCCAGGTAAGAAGGAAACTGTAGCTTTGTTATAAACATTATTCACATGTATTTGAAACGAATACAATGTCAAAACAATGTATAACGCATATATAACATCAAAGTGTATCGGATATGCGCACATATAACATCAAAGTGTATCGGATATGCATGAGAAGTAGGCCTCACCAGAAGTTCATGGGAACCTCATCAGAAGCCTAGTCTAGGTGACCAGAACCAAGACATCTTAAAACTCCAGCTCCAAACCGTCCTCAACCGTCTATGTGTCCGCCCACGACCACCATCGTTGAAGCAACTCTAGCCCCCCGACATCTGCCATCGTGAGAGTGATCACCACAACTGTGTTTGAGAAAGAAAAACAAATGTAAAATATGTGAGATTTGAGGATACTTACCTTAGAATTGGACACCACTACCTGCACCAACACAACCATGGTGCTGATAATCGCCAGAATAGGGTGTCCTCACGCCAGTCAGTTTCTCTCTCTCTCTCTCTGAATTCTTCTTTCTATATCTCTCGCTAGATAAATAAACGAAATACTATTAAAGCAGCATGACAAATAACAAAAATATAGAATCACTAATATTTTTTATTCATTAAATGGAAAACCCTTTCACGTAATTTATTTTGGTTTGGGTATAACCGCCAGCCCTAGCTGCCGGAAAACAAGTCTAACCCTTTGCCCTTGAATCGTCACCGTTGGTTCGTCCTCATCGGTGTGAAAAACAACCCCATCTTCACCAGCGCTTCCTACAGGCATCTCCCTCAAACACACACCAAACCAAATTAACAACACAATCAAATACATCCGCAATGAGAAAGCAAATGAAAGGAAAGTTACCGGATGAAGATGCATGTACAGAACAATTGGGAGCACCACAAACCCACTGAAAACACCTAAAACTTTTCACCTAAAACAAAGAGACAAAAAGCATCTAAGAAATCGATACAGAACAACCATCCATGTCCATCGGTCCTCCAATTCACCTCTAATTGGCTGCTTCACATATCTATTAAAAACCCTAATAACAAAATGATGAAGCAAACTAAATTATAATGATTTATGTAACTGATCATCGATGAGAAACCAAACAGGCGCCCTTTCAATGTTGCATTCAATTGAACCATCTATGACAAGGATGGAGGGTACCAAAGGAATCACATTTTACATGTTAACTAAAAACAACATATAAAATTACTCTAATAACCTTGCAAGTGTCTTAATGTACACCTAAGTGACTAATTTACCCCTATCAAACAAGCTTTATTAAATTGTATATGTAGCAACAAAACTTGTACCCATAACAAAATTACAATAGTGTACATCACTCCTCCTTAATAATATAATATAGAATAATTGAACTACTTTTTTGTTAGATAAGAATTGCTTACTCAAATTTAAAGTAGTGGGAAAACATTTTGGGTAGTTATCGACTAAGGTCCTAAGAAGACTACAAGTCAATCATGACCAGTAAGTTGATTTTCATTTATAGATTAATAATTGAACTACTTTTTTGTACATCAACAACACTTGCATTTCATTTTCATATGTGTCTTTTTAGTGATAGTTTCACAAAAATGTGTGGGTGGAAATCTCACAACAGCTACTTGTTCTAACCGAGAGAGACTAGCTCTTCTCAAGTTCAAACGCAACATCCAAGACGAGTATGGAATTCTTTCATCATGGGGGGTTGGCAACGACTGTTGTAGGTGGGAAAGAGTCGGATGTGACAATGCCACTGGAATGGTTGTTAGCCTCCATCTCAGTAGAATTTTCGGGATATAAGACTTAGTTGTTCGAAACAACTATTGGAGTAATCCTAACGATCTAGATGCTCTTTTTGAGGACTACAACTTAGATGGTGATGAGGTTAATTCTTCTTTGGCGGAGTTGGTGAATCTAGTGTTGGGAATCATGGTATCGTATACACAGCGAAAGCGGTTTATATTTATTAGAAAAATCGATTATATACATTATATAATATTAGCCGATTTATATGTATAAATATATATTTAATTTTATTGATCCGATTAATAAAATATTCCCAATCAGGATCTCAGTTAAACGCGTATAAACAAATAAATAATAAAACAACCATATGAGGTTTAGTAATCAACCTTTGACGACTACACCGGAAATGTAACACGCGGGTTACAACGAATCCTCGCTAGTAGGAAGTTCACACCATGCACGAACCGACCGGGAAGCAACACTTGCAAGATGAAGGTGGTGGTTTGTGGTGGTTGATGGCCGGACCAAAAAGAAGAGGCGGCGGCGACCCTCTTTCTTGGGGTGGCGGCCGCAAATCCTTGGGGAGGAGGCAAGAGGTGTTTTGTTTTGATAAAAGGTGTGATTAGGGTTTACTCCTTAACCCTCCTTTTATAAGAAAACAACTTGCAATAAACCCCCTTGCTAAATATCTTAATACTCCTTAATATTAATCTTATTAATATTAAGTCCCTCAAGACTAAAACAATTATTATTTCATAAATAATAATCCACCAACGCGTGAACTTATCTGATTCGTGTACCAACGTGTAACTCTTCGGATCGTACCGGGTCGGGTTACGTTGACCTCGACTTTTAATTACATCGGACATACCATATGTCCAACAATCTCCCACTTGGACGATTTTAATTAAATGAGTCAACGTGCGCAGAGTTGGACGCCTAGCTGCATCGCATTGCACTCAAACCAGTATGACACTTTACAGTCGTCAACTAGTTCTTTGAGTTCAAGTAACGCTTTACTTAACCAAATACTATAGCCCTGATAATTATATCAATAAGTCCCTTCTGTATAAACATTCGTCGATCATAAGACATGGATCATTCATTCTTATACAGTGATAAACTATTCTCTATTCTCGTCTCTAATTCAAAATGGTCTAACGAACTACCTTAGTCCGAGCGTGGCCACGCGTTTATACCAGTTTGAGTTTTACGAGGGCGCCAGAATATCTAGACTTCTAATCATATAGAAGTACAAAATTCCATCAGCGTCATACAACTCCCACTTAATCTCGGATTTCTCCCAATGCTACCCTTATTGCTACCCATGTTTCAGGATAGTGTAAGATAACATCAAAGATAGTCCTTGATCAATGTAGTTTAATATGTGCTTTAGGAAAAATGACATATTGAACATATCAATATCAAAACATCTCATGACACTGATCCATGGAGATCGTTTTGAAGCGAGTTACATCCAATATCATTCCCTAATGATATCTGTGAATTATGATTCTCAAACCCTTGAGCTATTCATCTCATGAATACAACCATCTCAATTCACAATAGTCTTACATTCAAATTCATTCCCATGTAATTTGATCGACTACAGACATTTAGAATACTCTTATTCAAGGATTTAAACATACAAATAATAAACACAGTTAATAAATATTTAAATTTGCATTTAACCCATTAAATCAAATAAACATTCAACATAACTGTCATAATTCAAAATAAAACACCAATACTAATTACAGATCATGCCCATTGTCTAACAACTCTAAGCCCTATATTTCCAGCATGCTCCTCATGTCTAGCTTGAGGTAAAGGCTTAGTAAAAGGGTCAGCCAGATTTAGATCTGTACGAACTTTGTTCATCACGACGTCTCCACGTTCTACTATTTCTCTAATATAGTGGAACTTCCTAAGTATATGCCTTGCGGTCTGATGTGACCTAGGTTCCTTTGCAAGAGCAATGGCACCAGTGTTGTCACACAGTATCTCGATTGGTTTCTTTATGCTAGGCACAACATTGAGATCAGTAATGAACTTCTTCATCCAGGCAGCCTCCTTTGCAGCAATGTATTCTGATTCACAGGTGGATTGAGCAACCACACTTTGCTTAGAGCTCTTCCAAGTAATAGCCCCACCATTCAGAATGAAAACATATCCCGTTTGTGATCTTGAGTCATCATGATCAGTCTGGAAGCTTGCATCAGTATAAAACTTAACTGACAGCTCCTCATCCAGTCCTCCATATATTAAGAACATGTCCTTAGTCCTTCTCAAGTACTTAAGAATGTTCTTCACTGCAGCCCAGTGACTCTTTCCTGGATTCTGTTGATATCTACTCGTCATGCTAAGAGCATACGAGACATCAGGTCTAGTACATAACATAGCACACATGATGGAACCAATCGCAGAAGCATATGGAACACCTTCCACTTTCTTCTTTTCCTCTTCAGTATTTGCACACTGCTTGTTATCAAGAATGGTTCCATGTGCCATGGGCAAGAGCCCCCTTTTTGAGTCTTGCATTGAGAAGCGTCGTAAGACCTTATCAATATATGTACTTTGACTCAAACCCAATAACCGCTTTGATCTATCTCTATAAATCTTTATTCCCAGAATATAAGCGGCTTCACCAAGATCTTTCATTGCGAAACATTTACCCAACCAGGTCTTAACATCTTTAAGCATAGGGATATTGTTTCCAATGATTAGTATGTCATCTACATACAGTATAAGAAAAGTGATATAGCTCCCACTAGATTTCTTGTAAACACAAGGTTCATCTTCGTTCTTGATAAAACCAAACTCTTTGATTTTCTGATCAAAACTGAGATTCCAGCTGCGAGATGCTTGTTTTAATCCATAGATGGATTTATTCAGTTTGCAGACCTTATTAGGATTCTTTGGATCGACAAAACCTTCAGGTTGAACCATATAGACATCTTCCAGTAAGTGTCCATTAAGGAGCGCGGTTTTGACATCCATCTGCCATATCTCATAGTCATAATATGCAACAATGGCAAGTAGAATTCTAATAGACTTAAGCATGGCTACTGGCGAGAATGTTTCCTCATAATCAATTCCTTGAGTCTGAGTAAAACCTTTCGCTACAAGCCTTGCTTTGTAGGTTTGCACATTCCCATCCATGTCAGTCTTCTTCTTGAAGATCCATTTGTTTCCCACAGTCCGACATTCGGCAGGAAGATCAACCAAATCCCAGACTTGGTTATCATACATGATTGCATCTCTGCATTCATGGCTTCTTGCCATTTATTGGATTCTGAATCCAAGATTGCAGCTTTGTAAGTAGTAGGCTCAGCTTCATCAATCATGAAGATATCGTCATACCATACAGGTGCACGACAATCCCTAATACTTTTCCGAACACTTGGCGTTTCTGTTGTTTCTTGAGTCCTCTCAGGCTCAACTTCAACAACTGGATCAGTTACTTCTGTTTTTGTCTGAACTCCTGGTTCAGTCACTTGTGAATCTCGAATTTCTTCAAGATCCACATGATTATCTCCAATCCCTCGCGCCAGAAGCTCTTCCTCTAAGAAAGTGCCTCTGCGTTTAGTGAAAATCTTATTTTCAGTGGGGTGGTAGAATAGGTAACCGATCTTCTTACCGTATCCAACGAAAACCACTTTTTCGCCTCTGGGATCTAGTTTATCCGAAGATTCTAGAGTGACATAAGCATTACATCCCCAGACTTTTAGGTAGGATACATGAGGTTTCTTTCCATGCCATATCTCATAAGGCGTTTTATCAACCTTTTTCGTTGGAGCTATATTC
The DNA here is from genome assembly GCA_030844895.1 of Ambrosia x helenae. Classification (NCBI taxonomy): domain Eukaryota; kingdom Viridiplantae; phylum Streptophyta; class Magnoliopsida; order Asterales; family Asteraceae; genus Ambrosia; species Ambrosia x helenae. The sequence goes on along the minus strand of JAUTDX010007030.1, from coordinate 763,358 downwards.
ACAAGTCTTGCGGCATTTTCCAAAGCATAACTCCAAAAAGATTTTGGAAGGTTTATTCGACACATCATTGATCGAATCATATCTAATAGAGTTCGATTTCTCCGCTCAGACACACCATTATGTTGTGGTGTTCCAGGTGGAGTGAGTTGTGAAACTATTCCACAATCCTTTAGATGGTCTATGAATTCCTGACTAAGATATTCACCGCCTCGATCTGATCGAAGCACTTTAATAGTTCTATTTAGCTGATTTTCTACTTCGTTCTGGTACTCCTTGAACTTTTCAAGAGTTTAATGTTTATGCTTCATAAGATAAACATAACCATGTCTACTGAAATCATCAGTAAATGTAACAAAGTATCTTTCTCCATGTCTTGACATTGCTCTGAATGGACCACATACATCTGTATGTACAAGTCCTAACAGATCATTGGCTCTTTCTCCAACATTTGAAAAATGTGCTTTTGTTAACTTTCCACTTAAGCATGATTCGCATTTTCCAAACGACTCTGAACCTTTGGAATCGAGGATTCCTGCGGTTTTGAGTTGTTTAACACGATTCTCACTTATGTGACCAAGTCTACAATGCCACATATACGTATCATTAAAGTCCAACTTATTTTGTTTATGGGAGATATTGCATAATATGTTATCGTTTTGGATTTCTATCTCATAGATCCCATTGTTAGGTTTTGCATCAAAGTAAAATACATCGTTAAAATAAGCAGAAATAAATTCATCATTAAAACGATAATCAAAACCTTGTCTACGCAAAGCATGAAATGAAACAATATTTCTAGTCACACTAGGAATGTAATAAACATTGTTCAAAACAAGTTCTAAACCAGAAGGTAGTAAGAGAACATATTCTCCTATTGCCTTTACTGCAACTCTTTGTCCATTGCCAACATGGACCTCCAAGTCACCTTGTTTCAGCTTTCTAATCTTTCTTAGTCCCTGCAAAACATTACAAATGTGGAAACCACATCCTGTGTCAAACACCCATGTTTTGCTAGAAAAAACAAAGATTTCAATAACACTAGTTGGTAACCCGCGCGTTGCGGCGGGTCTAAAAACTACATCAAATTGTATCAATTCATTATAAGACGTAAAATTCATCGAAAACTTTATATTTAAATGATATATTAAATAACGAATACTTGTAACAACATAAGATAATTATTCTTATCTCAACTAAAGTATAATAACATCCGTACGAATTATTGAAGTAAATTGATTTTAGGTGGATTCTAGTAATAATCCATTCAACAACTCGTAAGGTTAGTTCCATAATACATTTATTCTCAAGACTACACTACCTCACACGTAACACTTTGGTCACGCCTACCACTTAACGATATATACTATTAAATGATACAAACAACTTTGCCAAATAACTTTACGTTTTGTTTCATACGTGACATACACACATGAATTCACCAAAGTTGCTCCGTGTAATAAATAATAAGTAGGAGAGGGGATGTACAAGAGGATTTTGCATAGAAGGGTATTATTGGGAAAAATTTCATGACATTTTGGGTGTGAAGCACTAAACTTTTCATATGCCATCTTAAAAAACATAGGAAATTACTAATGTAGTCATCTCTCCTCCTTAATAAGGTAACATAGATATATACCTGAGGACTCTCCTCCAGAAGCCTTGGCTTGCTTCAGTTCAGCTAAATACTTAGCACAGTTCCTTTTCCAGTGCCCAGTTTCATCACAATGAAAACACTTGGCATCTTTCCGAGGTTTCTTATTGGCAACAGATTTGCCTTTGCCCTGATTTCCCATTTTCTTGATGTTAGGTTTCTTAACTTGTCCCTCCTTGATCACTAGCACTGGTGCAGTCTTGCTTGGTATGTTCACCTCAGCAGTTTTGAGCATCTGATGCAGTTCTGCAAGTGTCTTTTCCATCCTGTTCATATTGTAGTTCATAATGAACTGGTCATATGACTTGGGCAATGAGTTTAGGATAATATCCCCAGCTAACGCATCGCTCAAGTGGTATTCCAGACGAGCCAAGTGATCAAGATATGCCTTCATTTTTAGCACACGAGTGCTAACTGGCGTTTCTAGAACATACAACTTGTTCTCCGCCTTGAGAACAATTTTCAAGTTGCAGTGCTAGTCCATGAAGTTGGAGTAGTTAAGTTTGTCCTTCTCTAAGATGGACTTGAGAGAGAATTGGGAGGCGGAATTGTTTTCAGTTGACATCTACAAAGTTCAAAATCTAATTTATTAGTATTTTATGTTTTAAATATCCTAATTTATCTTATGACCCAAAAGCAAAATCAATTAGGATGAGACCCCGATTCATCAATACACAATGAACTGGCTTAGCACTGTCCACTGGCATGATTAGGTAGGTAAACAATGATTGTTAATTGTGTCCACTACACAACTCTCCTTTTAGGGTTATCACTAAAAGCGATGTATGTTTAACCCCAACTATGCCCACTTGTCAAACAAGCTGTAACACCGGCCTATGTTACACAGGAACCGCGATGATTACCTTCACTCATGATCAACGCCCATATGCAGGGTCAGCACTAACATTTGGGTTCGATATAGAATGGAGTGTTAACTCGTTAAGGGTGGCATGAGACATCAATTTAAAATTGGGATTTAATTTTAATATTTACCATAAATATATATTGAATGACTCGTTAGCATGATGTGAGTCACACAACAGTTTATAAAATCCAATTTTATATTATTCGTGATAATTGAAACTCCTTTCAACACTCGACACGGTATAGTTTTAAATACCCTATTTAAACTACGTTGGTCGTATTATCGCGAATGCACTTGTTTTAATATTAATAAAACTCATTTTATTAAATATGCTTTTCGGTTTTATAAAACTTGTTTTAATAAAACCGTTGCCATGATTGTGAAAATTTTATTTATTTTGGGTTATCTAAATTATTTACAATAAATAAACCACAACCACAAAACATAACAATAAAATTAAACGAATCGAGCCCCTAATAGGTCGCCCATTTCGTTTTAGCCAGAAACGAAACGAACTAGTCAAAAGGGTTTCAAAACTATTTTGATATAGCTCCCACTTGACCCGAGATCTCTATCTTCATGGAACCTGTTCGTCCTTTATATCTTCGTCTTGATCTTGTACTTGTAGGATTACAACAATAAATTTGAAAATACAATAAAATCAAATCTATTCTAATCCTATCTATTACACCGGATCCAATATCCGTAATAAAAAAAAATACAAATCAATAAAGAAATAAAACAATCACAAACACAACCATGACATGGGTCAAATATCTAGGGCTCGATTCACATCACAATCCATGAACAACTAAAAGCTTTTGATCTTTTGTCAAAATAAACAATTTTCGACAAATAAAACATAGATCAAAATTATAACTTTACCATCTATACACGCGTAACCGTGGCTCTGATACCACTGTTGGGAATCATGGTATCGTATACACAACGGAAGTGGTTTATATTTATTAGAAAAATCGATTATATACATTATATAATATTAGCCAATTTATATGTATAAATATATATTTAATTTTATTAATCTGATTAATAAAATATTCCCAATCAGGATCTCAGTTAAACGCGTATAAACAAATAAATAATAAAACAACCATAGGGGGTTTAGTAATCAACCTTTGACGACTACACCGGAATCGTAACACGCGGGTTACAACGAATCCTCGCTAGTAGGAAGTTCACACCGTGCACGAACCGACCGGGAAGCAACACTTGCAAGATGAAGGTGGTGGTTTGTGGTGGTTGATGGCCAGAGCAAAAATAAGAGGCGGCGGCCCTCTTTCTTGGGCTGGCGGCCGCAAATCCTTGGGGAGGAGGCAAGAGGTGTTTTGTTTTGATAAAAGGTGTGATTAGGGTTTACTCCTTAACCCTCCTTTTATAAGACAACAACTTGCAATAAACCCCCTTGCTAAATATCTTAATACTCCTTAATATTAATCTTATTAATATTAAGTCCCTCAAGACTAAAACAATTATTATTTCATAAATAATAATCCACCAACGCGTGAACTTATCTGATTCGTGTACCAACGTGTAACTCTTCGGATCGTACCGGGTCGGGTTACGTTGACCTCGACTTTTAATTACATCGGACATACCATATGTCCAACATCTAGAACATCTAGACTTGAGTGGGAATGATTTCCAATACAGCTAAATTCCAGAGTTCATTGGATCCTTAAAAGAATTAAGGTATCTCAATCTCTCTGGTGCAGGTTTCAGAGGTAATATTCCCCATCAAATTGGAAATCTTTCTAGTTTGAAGGTTCTTGATCTTAGTTCATCACCATACGTCTACTTTCCAACAGAAAATGAGTTGATGACGCATGACATGGCATGGATTTCTGGCCTTTCAAAACTCGAGCATCTTGACTTGAGTGGAGTGAATCTTAGTAGAGCAAAAAACCTTGACAAGTTACTTTACACGCTACCTTCTTTATTGAAGCTAAGTTTGTCCGGGTGTGAACTTTCTATGGCTCATCTTGGTTCTCATCATTGTAATTCAAGTAGAGAACTTCCCAGCATCAAATACCTGGATCTTAGTCTAAATTGTTTCAAAGGTCAATTCCCTACCTTATTTCTGAACATGACATCCCTAACGTTCCTTGATCTTTCAAGGAATGATCTTAGTGTGGCATGGATCTTTGAAAACATGATACCTTTGGTATCGGAGTTGCGTTTGTCAGGTTGTGGGCTCCAAATGATCAATCTTTCTCCCATTCATCTCAATTTCAGCACATATTCTAACATCCAACATCTGGATCTTAGCTCAAATGAAATTGAAGGAGAATTTCCATATGTTTTAACAAACATGAGTTCCCTATTATCCCTTGACCTGTCACATAACATGTTGAATTCATCAATTCCTATCATGCCTAACCTTCTTAAGCTTGATATTTCTTACAATGAATTTAGGCATATTGAGGATGTTGGAATCTGGAGACAGTGTCACCTTAAAGAATTGATTGTTTCAAACAACCCTCTTGAAGGAGAAATGATAAGCCCATCAACTAATGTATCCAAATGCTCTCAAAATGCACTTGTGATTTTGTATTTAGATAACAACAGATTAAACGGTTCAATTCCGGAATCACTTGGAAGGTTGACCAACTTAAGAGGCTTAGATCTGTCATACAATGAAATGACAGGTCCAATTCCTGATGCCTTAGGGAAATTAAAAAACTTAACAGAAATGTTTTTGAAGTCAAACCGGTTTACAGGTTCCATCCCAGTATCTTTAGGAAGGCTCACTTCATTAAGAGTGCTTTCGGTGTCTTCAAATTTTTTAAATGGGACAATTCCAAATTCAATTGGGCAACTTGCAAAACTCTATCTTTTAGACATCTCAAACAATTCTTTACAAGGAATGGTTTCGGAAAACCATTATGCTAATATCTCAATGTTGAAGTACTTAGATGCAAATTCTAATAATAAATTGTTTTTCAATATTTCACATGAGTGGATGCCTCCATTCCAGTTGAAAGTCGTTCGACTTAGTTCTTGCAAGATAGAAGACGTATTTCCACAATGGCTTCGATCTCAAAGGAAACTCGAGGAGTTATTGTTGTCCAATGCTAGCATTTATGGACCTCTTCCCACTTGGTTGCGGCTCCTACCCATCATGCATACGTTAGATCTTTCTCACAACAATCTCACGGGTCCTTTGACGAACCTTCACTCTGTATATCAGGTCAGGTATGCTTTTGGAGCCAAACTACTTTTGCAAAATAATCTTTTCAAAGGGATGATTCCAAGGTGGTTGTGCACAAGGACAGAGCTGCAAGTTCTTGATCTTTCTAAAAATAGGTTGATTGGGAAAATTCCAAAGTGCCTATGGAATATGTCCTTAAGGTCGTTGGTACTTAGTTCAAATAGGCTATCTGGTGTTATAACACTTCCATTATGTGTCAGTCCATCCTTGGAATTGTTACAATTAAATGGCAATAATTTAAGTGGAAAGCTCCCTCGAGATTTTACATGTTTCATAGGATTGTCAGTCTTGGATTTAGGTGAGAATAAATTCTCAGGAAACATACCTGAGTGGATTGGAGACAATGTTACATTCCTTGTTCTCAGGTTGCATAAGAATAATTTCACCGGAGGAATACCTCACTCTTTGTGCAGATCTTCCTTTCTTCAAATTTTAGATCTGGCACACAACAACCTAACAGGATCCATCCCGCATTGTTTTGGAGAGTTGTATGGCATGACAAAGACCCACAGCCTGCGCTATTGTATTGGGATCTCCCTAATTATGGAGATATGACGCAGATCCTTAAAGGTGTTGCACTTGACTATACAAAAACCCTGCAATTTGTCATAAACATGGATCTTTCGGCCAACAAACTTGTTGGAGAAATACCGGAAACGCTAATGGCAATTGATGCATTAGTGAGTGGGCTTCAATTTGTCTTATAATCATCTTAAGGGAGGGGGGGGGGGAATTCCAAGAAACATAGGGAGCATGACGTCATTAAATTCTATGGATTTGTCAGCAAATGAGTTGACTGGGATGATTCCTCCAAGCGTGGGAGATCTTAATTTCTTGAGTCACTTGAATTTGTCACACAACAACTTTTCGGGATAAATTCCTACAGGGAATCAATTGCGGACGCTTATAGATCCATCTATATATGCTAACAACCCATATCTTTGCGGTGCACCACTACCAAAGGAATGCTTTCCTCATGAAAAGCCACCAGCCACAAGAAGCAAGAATAAAGACGGACATGCTAACGAGCCAAAGAAGGTATGGTTTTACTTGGACATAATGAGTGGTGTTGCAACAGGTTTTTGGGGTATTATTGGAGCGTTGATGTTCAAGAAGCAATGGAGACGTAAGCTTTTCATGTTTTGTGAGGAGACCATGGACAAGATATATGTTGCAGTCGCGGTTAGAGTTTTGAAGATGAAAAGAGGAAAGGAGGTTGCATAGAATTCAAGTGCTTTGTTATTTGTAAGACATTCGAACATGCGTGTTTTGTATAATACTAAACATAAATCGTAATTAGTTGTTTTAAAAATTTACACAATTGTGATGAAATGGAAGAAGGAGAAGTGGTCTGCGAATCCAGTCAGAACCAAAGGTAATAATCTCGAAATTCTTAATATTTTCTGCGTTAAAATCTGTTTAGAGGTCGATTGGTTAGGTTTCCGTCATATTATTTGTCTTAATTTGGTTCACCTGGTTGGGCTGGAGATAGATTAGGCAGAGTCAGAGAGGTATTGTAGCTTTAACATGTGTAGGGCTGGAGATAGATTTAGAGAGCTAGAGAGGTATTGTTGCTTATTATGTGTTGGCCTGGAGTTTTGGTTATGGTTGGTTTTATTTAATCTTTACAAAACAACATAGAAACCTGAAGAAGTTACGAATTTCAACATAAATTTTTCCTTCCAACTTTGACCCATGCCCTTACATGCAACTAATTCTGTTGATTCAAAATCAATTTAGATGAGTTTATCTGACCTGTTAAAACGCACCACTTATCCCACCCGTTCAAGCAATTTGACTCCAAAAGTTGACCCGTATTTGTTGACCCATTACGCGTGACCCGCTAACCTGCTAACAAGTGACCCATGCGACCTGCGAATAAACCCGATTAACCCAACAATCATGACACCTTAAATAAGTTAGCATAAAATTTGTAGACTACATGGTGGGAAGACTTCAAGTCAACCATGGTTAATATCATTTCACGTAAGAAAACACACAGGTATCCAAACTCAGTTAATAAGTTGAAAGTATTCCATTTGATTCTTTAAAATTCAAATGGGTTATGTGGATGAATCATTTGCAAAAATAGGGGGTTTATCATTTTAGAAATTACTTTTGGGGGGTATTGGGGGAAAAAATCAAAATTGGTGATGTATAGAAATGGATTGGCGGCATCTAATAAATCTAAGCTTGATGCCGCCAATTGAGATCTTGTAGTCAAATGCCGCCATTTGATTTTAAGGGATCCCTCCTTGATGCCGCCAATTGAGTATGAGGTATCCTCTTGATGCCGCCAATTGAAACCTGATGCCGCCAAATCAATGTAATGCATCCCTTTGATGCCGCCAATTGATAATGAGGCATCCCTCATATAAATAATCTCCCACCAGATTACCATTCTCCATCCATATCCACACCACACACTCAAATCACACATACTCAAATGCCACCTATCGTAGAAAACCAAAGAAAATACCAATTGTTCTGGAGGGAACGGTTTTTTATTGATATTAGGTCGATGTTACATTCACATGGAGTTTTAACTGTTTTCTGCGGGGATAAGCCATGCTGTGGCGTCCCTCTTTCTGGGGTCCAAGAAAGCGCGGTCTTTGGATCGGTGTTACATCCACATGAAACTACTTGGATCGATGTTACATCCACACGTGGTATAACACGTGTAGAATGCAACGTTGTCTTTGTAGTTTATAATATTATAGAGTCGGTTGTCGGTGGTGCTCTCAATCTCCAGTGTACCACCTCTATTCATGGCGACAGACTCTTTAGGAGGGACAACCTTCCAGGAAAACCCTGTAGCACAAGGCCATCCTATGTTGAAGAATCACGGTCAGTCATTAGCGACGTTGGCGACAACGGATGATGCGATTCTTCATCGTGCTACTTCGGTGTGGCAGCCTGGGTTGATCATTAAGTACCTGTAGATTTGGTACCAATGTTCAACATATTGATATGCTTCCCCTGCCGCATTCAGATGGGTTTGAATCTGAATGCGGTCCTTATTTCCCGCTGACTGGAAGAACGCCTTTCTGTGTCCACAGCTACAGGTTTGACTTTAATAAAGCAATTGTTGATGTCACTGAAGCAATGGAGATGGAAGGCGCAAAATAGAAACTCAATGAAGCAGCGGTAGAATATTGGGATTGGTGATCTCGGGAGACTGGAATAATGATGGCATAACTGAAATGATCAGAAACATTCCAAATAACTGTTCAATTTCAGCTTTTGTTTAACTATTCTAGCAACTTCCATAGAGAAGTTATCAATCTCACTGTACCTGTGTCCAAAAGAACTAGGCTTCAAACACTACGGGCATGGTTTCTTTTAGATAAGGAGGTATATGTAGAATGATGTCTTTACGCAAAATAAACTTACACACAAGCTATTAGAATTGGTGATCTCGGAAATACATTGTCTTGTAACTCGGTAGATTGTATAGTTTGTTCGATTGACTTGTTTGGAAAAATAGTTGTTAAATAAATTTGTATTATTTGTTTTAAATAAATCTATCATTACTACATGTGTTTATTTACTTTTATATTAGAAAAGTTCTGATAATAATAGTAGTGGTATTAAAATTAACAGTACCATAATAATTCTGCCATTATTAAATAAAGCTAGTACAGAACATGATGAGATGAGTCACTCAACTCATCCATGAAAGCAAAAGGTGATTGACGATACAGATAATGCAAACTAAACAACATAAAAAAGATGACCGTGATGATAGGACTGACACAACCCTGTAGGGTCATTCACTGATTTCGTTGACGCCTTGCATTTCCACAACTCTTCCTGTTATGGCCTGTTTCTCCACATCGAGTGCATGCATGATGCCTCGAGCGATCGTCATAATTCACATCCATCTCATTTTGTATTCTTCTCTGACGTACTCTGCCTCGATGTGTAGTAATCATCGACGGGTCCCCTTGAATTCTCCACTCTTCCGCCGGCCATTCAGACTTATGCCCCAAGGTGTAAAAATGACTGTTGTACTGTTGAATGTAGGTGTCTGTGTGGAATTTCCAACTAGTAATACTGTGAGGGCTTTTACCCAACCAATTGCAAACAGCAATTGCATGTGAACATGGAAATCTTTGCATTTGCCATTTTCCACACGAACATGCCTTTTTTTTGTACTCAACGGTGTAGTCATTTTCGCCCCTGTCATTTGTCTCAACCCTTGAAAGAACATTGCACCTTAACGCGTTCGCATCGTACATCGTCACTTCATGCTGCATAGCAACTCCCAAATGGCTCTCATACCTGCTCCATATGCGAGGGGGTAGAGGTGTGTTGCAACCGCTCGAAATTTGAGTGTGCTTAACATATTGTTCGACGTCTCTGCGAAAGGTGTAGTCAATGAGAGCTGTGATAGGCAGTAGTCGCGTTTCACGCAAGACGTTGTTCATGGACTCCGAAATGTTCGTCGTTAGGTTACCCCACCGACGACGCTCTTTATCATACCTAACCGTCCACTTAGTCTTATCAATGTTGTTGAGGTAGTCCCATGCCTCTTGATTTTTCAGCCTCATTTCGCTAACAGCCCAGCGATACTTTACGTGCTGAGATGTGCTACCAATTGACCAACACAGTTTCCGTAGGGTTTTGTTTCGGAACCTCCCGCTGAAATTGCTTCTGATGTGACGAAGACAGTAACGATGGTAGGCGTTGGGTTCCTTCCACTGTGGAAGGTTTTCCATAGCATTAATTATGCCGTTGTGTCTGTCTGATATCACACACAAAGGCCCCATGCTATTAAGGGTAACGTACTCAGAAAGGTTTTGGAAAAACTAACACCAGCTGTGTACAGTCTCTTCGTCAACGACAGCATACGCCACAGGCAGGATGTAGTTGTTTGCATTCTTTGTTACCGCAAGGATCAGCTTACCCCGGTAGGGTCCTTTCAGATGAGTTGCGTCCACCGATATGACAGGCATGCATCGATGGAATGCACGGATACAAGGACCGAACGCCCAAAAAATGTATTTAAACGTGGGGTAATTCGGATCCCCGCTCGGATGATTAAAGAACGTAACAACGGTACCTGGGTTCCTCGACTGCAGCCGCATAAGGTATGTGGGTAACTCCTTGAAATTGTTGTCCCAGTCACCATAGATAGTTTCTATGGCCTTTCTTCTTGCTCGCCACGCCTTGGAATACGAAACATCAGCATTCAGGGCCTGCTTGACATGGGTTTGGATATGTTTTACCTTAAGCTTGATGTCCGTACGAATTTGCGGTAAGATGTGTTTTGCAATATCCTTTGCTTTTAAACTTCTGTTGCTATTACGTATGGCCGAAGAATAACAGCTGTGTTTTGTAGCCCATACAGTAATTCGCCAGTAATGTGAGTCAGACCGAATCGATGCCGTGCAACGCCACTCACACTTGCGGCCACTAGAGAAAGGATTTACAAACTTTGGGTGTCTGGATCAGGCCCCGGAGACCCGAAAACGGCCCGGACATGGTGCGACACCCGTGTACTAGCCAAGGACAACGCGTCCGAAGGTCCGGTTACCTGACTGGCAGGCCCTGCCAGACTGTATAGAGAGCCAAAAACGTCAGCCTGGGGCATTTTCCACTTTGTTGTTTTTTGAAAAATGACCTCCTGGCCTAATTCGGGCCGCCTGGATCAGGCCCCGGAAACCCGAAAACGGCCCGGACATGGTGCGACTCCCGTGTACTAGCCAAGGACAACGCGTCCGAAGGTCCGGTTACCTGACTGGCAGGCCCTGCCAGACTGTATAGAGAGCCAAAAACGTCAGGCTGGGCATTTTCCACTTCATGTAGAAGCCGCTTAACCATTTAGCGGCTTCAACTTTTTATGATGCCGCCAAACCATTACGAGGTATAGAAGCCGCTAAACCATTACGAGGCTTCATGTAGATGCCGCCAAACCATTACAAGGGTTCACCTCTTTAAAAGCAAGCAGCTAGCTGATTCACAAACAACACTCACTCAACTTCTTTCTCTCTTACCTACTCATATTTGAAATCTATAACAATGGAAAACAATGGAGAAGGCTTTTACTGTTCACAACCAGCTCCTAAAACGGTAAAATCGACCGGGCAGATTTGGAGGCGTTTACGCAAGCCATCAACAACATTCACGGCTGGTTCGACTTCAAGTAACCCACAAGTGAAAGCAGCCGAAAACGACCAAGACAAGCCCAAAGAAAACCCGCAAGAAAACCAACAATGCAGAAACAACTGGTCTGCTGATGTTGTCGACTTTTATACAAACGGGGATGCCCCATTTTGCTACACTCGCTTCATTTCCGCCAAACTAGACAGAAATTTTTGGGGTACACTTCTAGGGTGCCAACCCAACAGGGCGCTATCCGCAACGGTAATTTTCACGTTAATTTAACTTGAAAGTAAATTGATTTGCTTATCTCAATAACGAACCTTATGCATTATTATGATTTCAGCACGTTGAGGCGTGGACGGTAAGACTGATGCGACTTAGACAAGCAAAGCTTTTAAGAGATCCTGCTTCATAGCTACGTTGGACAGTGTTACCTCCTGCCTTCTATAATGAAATGAAGGACTCGAATTCTTCAGTTGCCCTCGACATGGCTGGAAGAATGGAACCCTGCCCGCCATTCTGGGAGATTGACCGCGTTTACCTTCCTTTATCGATGGGGGTGGGAGACTGGCTGCTTATCCTAATTGATCTAAGAAACATGGTAATTACCCAGTATTGGACTGATAAGAGATGGAGAAACGAAAGGCGACGCGAAGTTTCTCACTATATGGAGATGATTAGGCTTTTTTCGAATGGTTTCTAAAACGTATTCGTTACTGGCTGAAGTCTAATCGTGTGGACAAAACACCAATTTCTGTTGGTTTAGTTGAATTAGATGTGCCGCAAGACAAGGAAAGGTTGATAATGCTGGTGTCTTGGTTTGTATGATGATGGAGAGGCTTGTGAGAAAAAAGTCGTTGTCGCTAGAAATCGACGTCGAAGATGCTTGTGTGAATTATCGACGACACATGGCAGATGAGCTATACAAATGCCGTTGTGAAGCAACTTCTCGTCATGTTACTTGATTATGTATTGTTGTTTTAAACCAAGATAACCCGCGTAACCCGCGTAGTCGGGACAAGGTTACTTCATGTAGTCAACTTCTCGTCATGTTACTTCATGTAGTCAAGCGCCTCGGGCGCCTCAAGCGCGCCTGAGGCGCGCTTTTTTAAACCAAGATAACTTGTTCAATGTGCTTTATTTTTATCAATTTACTTTTATTATTTTTGCACAGCTAACAGTCACATGATAGACACTCATGGCTAGAAAACATCAAAAAGATACCATACAATCGTAATAAGGTAGAAGTAATTTACAACTGAAGCTAGTGATGCTGACTATACGGCTTATGGTCATGTTACACAGAGTTCAATTTGATACTTTTGGAATTATAATTGACCAAAACATTCAATTATGTTTGTAGAAGTTCGATGTATTTTTCAATTGAAATTTTACTCTAACTTAAATAGAATATCATTTTAAACCTTAAAAAGTATCTAATCAGAGAATCAATAATCAAAAGTTCTTCCAAGATAGGAGTAGAAGAAACTCACCCTTGGGATAGGAACTGTTATGGAAGCCCTTACATACTACATTCGTTTCAAACCAAAGTATTAATTGATAAAAGAGGGACAATTTTGTTGACCCAAAAATGTATGGAAAGAACCCTAATTTAAACCTAATCATAAATAAACCAAAAATGCATACCTGAGGTGGATTTAGGTGGTGGTGATGCTGAGGTGGAATGGTGGCCGGAGACAGATTTTGGGGCTTAGTGGATTTTGAGGTTTGGTGGGTGTTTAATTATCCAAGGCAGAAGAATATATTTGGGGGTGGGGTGTGGAGGCGGGAGAATCAATATTGATGAGAGGGAAAATATCTTGATTTGAATTTTGAGAAAATATAATGACGAAAAACCATGACACACAATTATTATACTGTCATGTTTTTTCTTTATTGACACTAAATTATTGACACACAAAAATATGTGTCATTAATTTACCATATTTTTAAATAATGACACTTTTTTAATGACACACGCTTTTTAATGTCATAAAATGGGTGCGTGTCATTGTTTGTGTGTCAAGAAAGGGGTATTTTTCTTCTAGTGCGAGCTTCTGTAGTTGAATCGTGTTGAATTGGACGAGTGTGTCATGTATGTCGGACAAGTCATTGCTGTAAGTACCTTTGCCCGATCCCAATCCCGAACCCGAAGCAGAAGACCTATGCGCCTTATTTTATCTCCGTCCACTTGGACGAGAGACTATCGTTAAATCGATACATCTCTCGACCCATCAAGTTATGGAACGCGTTGTTTATGTCGTCCCAAAAGTCGGGTTTGTGGCGATTATTTCCTACACAAAAAGAAAATAAATAAACCGTTAGTCATATATAACGTTTAAAAAATATAATGTCTAAAAAAATATAATGTCTAAAAAAAATATTACAAATACCTTGAATCGTGTTTTCTGACTCACTTATCCACGCTCGTGTAATGGCAACCTCTTCGGCGGTTGTCCACTTTAGAGGTTGGCGGTTTGCGGCGGCCAACGCCTTCTCCTTCGGCGTCTTCTTTTTGTGAGTTCTTTTACCGGGTTGTTTTTTACCGGACGATGAACCCCCAACATTTTCTTCTTGCATTTCGGGTATGCTATCCGGTGGCGTTAAAGGTACGAGTTGTTGTGAAGAAAAATTAGGAACGGGAGAATCGTTAAATGGAAAATTTAGAAAAATCTGTCCACTAAGATAACCCGCGTAACCCGCGTAGTCGGGACAAGGTGATGGAAAGGGTGGACGGGTTGGTACGGGACGAACCGGTGGCGTATTCGGGTTCGGGACGTAGTTGAATGGGTTGTTCGGGTCATAGCCTCTGTTGTATGGGTTCATGTTTATAAAAATTATATGAAGAAATGTATAAAATTTGGTGAAAAATGGTATAAAATTTGAGAAGATGAGAGGTTGTGGTGAAATGTAGTGGGTGTTTTTTAATAAAATGGGGTGATATATATATATAAAGTTTTAAATTTTTTTTACCGTTATACGCAACGGTTGTTTTCTTATTTTTTGAATTTTTTTTAATAAACGGTCAACACAAAGCAACCAACCACCACCCGCCACGTCACCTCCACCTCTCCCCCAAGCTCACCTTCCCCTCCCCGCCTCACCCTCCCACCGGCTCCACCACGCCCCAAGGGGGCGGTGTTCCCGCCGCCACATCATCTCCCGCCCCACTCCCTCCACTCTTATAGTAGTTTATTTTAAAGGCATACTCACATTGTTATCCTGATTTTGTTACAAAGTCAATTAAACGGGAACATGCATATAATTTGAGTAGGCAACATGCATACTAGTTATACAAACAAATTATTCAACTGATTAAGATAATTACTCTCTACTATAATTACTCTACTATAAGTTGTTAAGATAATTACTTTACTAGTCATGATTATGTTGGATATATTGTATGTCCGATGTAATTAAAGTCGAGGTCAACGTAGCCCGATCCGGTATGATTAGAAGAGTTACACGTTGGTACACGAATCAGATAAGTTCACGTATAGGTGGATTATTATTTATGAAATAATAATATTTTGAACTAGAGGGACTTAATATTGATCATATTAATTATTATAGAATATTATGGGAATATTCGAAAGGATACGGAATATTATGGGAATATTCAAGAGACTTGTTTTATAAAAAGGGGATTAAGGTGTAAACCCTAATCATACATTTATAAAAACAAAACTCCTCCTCCTCTCCCTCTTATAACTCACGGCCGCCACCCCTTAGGGCCGCCGCCTCTTGGCTGCCGTCAAACACCACCGCCGCCCACCTTCTTCCTTTGCAAGTTGTTGCTACCGGTTGGCTCGTGCTCGGTTGTGAACTTCCTACTAGCGATGATTCGTTGTAACCCGCGTGTTACGATTCCGGTGTAGTCGTCAAAGATTGATTACTAAACCCCCTATGGTTGTTAATATTATTTATTTGTTTATACGCGTTTAACCAGTATCCGGATTGGGAATATTTTATTAATCGGATTAATAAAATCAATTAATATTATATATATAAATCGGCCATATATAAAAGTATACATATTCGACTTTTGCTAATATATATAAACCGCTTCCGCTTCGTATATGATACCATGATTCCCAACAGTGGTATCAGAGCCACGGTTACGCGCGTATAGATGGTAAAATTATAATTTTGATATATGTTTTATTTGTCAAAAAATATTTATTTTGACAAAAGATCAAAAGCTTTTGGTTGTATATGGATTGTAATGTGAATCGAGCCCTAGGTTTTGAGCCTTGTCATGGTTGTGTTTGTGATGTTTTAATTTTATTGATTTGTATTTTTATTATGGATATTGGATCCAGTGTAATAGATAGGATTAGAATAGATTTGGTTTTATTGTATTTTCAAATTTATTGTTGTAATCCTTCAAGTACAAGATCAAGACGAAGATAAAAAGGCGAACAGGTTCCATGAAGATAGAGATCTCGGGTCAAGTGGGAGTTATCAAAATAGTTTTGAAACCCTTTAGACTAGTTCATTTCGTTTCTGACTAAAAGGAAACGGGCGACCTATTATGGGCTCGATTCGTTTATTTTATTATATATTTTTGTGCTTGTGTTTTATTTATTGTAAATAATCGAGATAACCCAAAATAAATAAAAAAATTTTCACAATCATGGCAACG
This sequence comes from Ambrosia x helenae, assembly GCA_030844895.1. Lineage (NCBI taxonomy): Eukaryota > Viridiplantae > Streptophyta > Magnoliopsida > Asterales > Asteraceae > Ambrosia > Ambrosia x helenae. The sequence continues at coordinate 746,860 of JAUTDX010007030.1, read as the reverse complement.
GTTTTATTAATATTAAAACAAGTTCATTCGCGATAAAACGACCAACATAGTTTAAATATGGTATTTAAAACTATACCGTGTCGAGTGTTGAAAGTTGTTCGAATTATCACGAATTATATAAAATTGGATTTTATAAACTATTGTGTGACTCGCATCATGCTACAAGTTATTCAAAATATTTATGGTAAATATTAAAATAAATCCCAATTTTAAATTGATGTTTTATGCCACCCTTAACGAGTTAACACTTCATTCTAAATCGAACCCAAATGTTAGTGCTGTACCCTGCATCTGGCGTTGATCGTGAAAGAAGGTAATCATCGCGTTTCCTGTGTAACATAGGCCGGTATTACAGTTAACAGTAAAGGACCAAACATCACTTGTTTATCAATTGGGCATAGTTTGGGTTAAACATACATCGCTTTTAAGCGATAACCCCAAATGGAGAGTTGTGTAGTGGACACAATTAACAATCGTTGTTTACCTAGCTAATCATACCAGTGGATAGTGCTAAGCCAATTTACTGTGTTTTGATGAATCGGGGTCTCATCATAATTAATTTTGCTTTTGGTTCATAAGATAGGACATTCAAAACATAAAATACTAATAAGTTAATTTTGAACGTTATAGATGTCAACTGAAAACAATTCCGCCTCCCAATTCTCTCTCAAGTCCATCTTAGAGAAGAACAAACTGAACCACTCCAACTTCATGGACTGGCACCGCAACTTGAAAATTGTTCTCAAGGCGGAGAACAAATTGTATGTTCTTGAAACACCAGTCCCTGATGAACCCATCAGCCAACAAATTAATGCTTATAGAAACTATGCTAAGCACTTTGATGACTCTTTGAAAGTCACATGTCTAATGTTGGCATCCATGATCCCTGAACTTCAAAGGACCATGGAAGACATGGATGCATACAAGATGAATGAGCACCTAGTGGAAATGTTTCAACAGAAGGCTCGTCATGAGAGGTTTGATGTGATGCGATTACTCATAACCACTCGTATGCAAGAGGGTACATCAGTTAGCTCTGATGTGCTAAAAATGAAGGCATATGTTGATCACTTGGCTCGTCTGGAATCCCCCTTGAGCGATGAGTTAGCTGGGGATATTATCCTGACCTCATTGTACAAGTCATGTGACCAGTTCATTATGAACTCCTATATGAACGGGGTGGAGAAGACACTTGCAGAGCTGCATCAGATGCTCAAAACTGCTGAGGTGAACATACCTAGCAAAACTGCACCAGTGCTAATGATCAAGGAGGGTCATGTTAAGAAACTTAACACCAAGAAGAAGGGCAATCAGGGCAAAGGGAAGGGAAAGGGCAAATCTGTTGCCAACAAGAAACCTTAGAAAGATGCCAAGTGTCTTCATTGTGATGAAACTGGGCATTGGAAGAGGAACTGTGCTAAGTATTTGGCTGAACTGAAGCAAGCCAAGGCTTCAGGAGGAGAGTCCTCAGGTATATATGTTATTGAAATCTTTGCTTTTTCTAGCAAAACATGGGTGTTTGACACGTGATGTGGTTTCCACATTTGTAATGTTTTGCAGGGACTAAGAAAGATTAGAAAGCTGAAATAGGGCGACTTGGAGGTCCACGTTGGCAATGGACAAAGAGTTGCTGTGAAGGCGATAGGAGAATATGTTCTTTTACTTCCTTCTAGTTTAGAACTTGTTTCGAACAATGTTTATTACGTTCCTAGTATGACTAGAAATATTGTTTTAGTTTCTACTTTGCGTGGACAAGGTTTTAATTATCGTTTTAAAGGTGACTTTATTTCTGCTTATTTTAACGATATGTTTTGCTTTGATGCAAAACCCAACAATGGGATTGATGTGCTAAAAGTAGTTTAATAAAAATAACTAAATTAAACCTAAAACTAGACACCTAGTATTACTCTAGACTCTCTAAAACTAAACTACTGACAGGCAAGTGAACCTATCGACTCTAGTAAAGCTAAAGTAAGTCCGGATATCGAACCCACGAGACTCTAATGGAAGACGGTAACTAGACTCGAAAACTTATCAAAAACTAAAATAAAACTATTTTTTTATTTTAGAGGGGGTTTTTGCTGAAAACTAAATTGCAATAAAATAAAGATTACCTAAAACTAGAACTAACTGCACTAAAGACGCGAACCGAGCTGAACCAAATTCAAATAATGGTGGAAATACTACCTAGGTAAGAATCCTACTCATGACTGACAAACTTCTATGGTTATGGAACTAGCTATGGAACCGGGATCTTCAGATACTAAACTTACAGGATAAACTAGAGTACCCTCGACCCTTCTCAAGGAGAAACCTAAGGTTACCTATAAGCCGTTGAACTACCGGTTGAGAGGTTACCCTTACAGGCTTACCTACTCTGATGATAAAGTACCCGCTAGACAGTCTACCTTACAGCGCGAAAGCCTCACTACACTAAGAGTGCAAGGGGTAACTATAGAAAACCTAACCAGACTCGATACGCAAGTAGTGGTAAGGAAACTAGGAAGATCTTCTTACAAAGCATCTAGATCTAGCAATTTAACACCCTAGACATATCGACAATCCCGCACCTTACAGCTATTGGAATTGGAAGAACACCTAGAACTACCCAATCAATAAAAACCACTCCTATGGAAAACACTAGCAATTTACCATAAACTAGTTGCTAACACAAAGTCCACCACCTAACACGCATTCATACATGAAAGACATTCACAAAAACGCATGTGGAGTAAATAATTATTAACTGAACAAAACTAGGTACGCATATACACCAGATCGAGAATAATCAAAGTCTTTACTAAATCATCAACCCATAGTCAAAGTTCTAAAAAACCATAAAAAAACGTTCATTCAATCATGAATATTCATCATAACCTAAGTAGTAATAAAAGTCTAGCCAATAAACATGTTCAAAACAGGAATAAAATCAATTCTAAGTTCATGAAACATAGTTTGCAAATCAAAAGAACAAAGGAATGAAGAAACCGAATGCTTAACACCCGAAACTCTCGATCCCAATGCTCAAAATCTTGACCCTTGGCCTTTTTCTCACCTCCTAGTGCTCCAGAGCAGCTTCTTTTCGAGTATTATACGCAAGATTCTCACCACTGTCTTGTTTGAGCTCACGAAATTCATCCTCCAGTTTCCTGATTTCGTTCCTAGGGCAGAATTTGGCGATCATGAGTTCCTTAACCTCAGCCCAAGACAAAGATAAAGCAACATCAGCTCCTCGATTGCGCTTTTCGCCATTTCACCAGGTTAGCGCCCCCTTTTGAAGGACACTAGTAGCATAGCGAACGTGGAGTTCATCAGGACACTCGCTGTTCACAAAGGTGCTCTCCATACTTTCAAACCATTGGAGGAGGCCAGTAGCACCCTCCTCACTAGTGAATTTTGTGGGGTTGCAAGAGTTAAAGTGTTTGAAAGTGCACCGAAATTGAGTCGTACTCCCTGTGTTGGCACTGTTACTATTCTAGGTTAACTCACTGACAAGGTTTGGGATCACTGCAGCAATTTGCTTAGCGACTAAAGATGCGAGGCGACGATCAGAACGTTGTCCAGAAGCACGAACAGTGCGTTGGCTGGCATCACGGAGCATGCGGCGAGCAGACATCTATGAGGCAGTCAATGGATAATCTTGAGATTAGAAAATGTAAGTGTATAACCGTACCAATGATTATGAAAGTATGAACTTGTAAGCAATATATGAGAATCATGAAATACAAAATATTGTATATGAAACGAGAGAGTATTATTGAAAAACTTGCATAAAATGCTTGGAGTGCCCTTGTCTAGCTGTAAAGCCCAACAAGAACGTTGACTTTTCAAAGGAATTGAACCCAATGGTGATCAAAGAAGACATGCTTTAGCCTATAAGTGGACACTCACTCCAGGAATCCCCAGGTAAGCATAACAGGTCCGTTATTGGATTTATGCGCTATGCTTGCCTATGCCAGAAAACCCAGTGTACAGGCATCCACCCTTCCAGATTGCACGTGTTCCATCACACTCATTAAAGCTCGACAACTTTGAAGGAGCAAAATAAGAGTAGGCATTATGCTTAAGAGTGTCTTCATGTAAGGTACTGCTCCCGTTCCATGATGATGTAAACTTTCAACTCCCTGTAGGACACCATCTCTATGCACCATGATGAAAGATGAGAAGAATGGAGAGAGAGAAGAAGGGAAAGATAGAGGAAGGAAAGTAGAAGGGAATGGAAGTCTATGTAATACTATGCATGAAAGTTGAAGTTCGGTTATAGTCTAGGCCATTTTATCTAATAACCTAGTTCCCTATAACCATGGCTCTGATACCAATCTGTAACACCCCAACCGATGGCGGAATCATCGAGGTGCCACGTAATGACGATTGTTCAAAAGCTCATGGTACTAAAATGTAAATATTTGATTATTGAATATTGTTTACAACATGTGAAAATAAATACACGATGACAAAAATAGAGATAGTTGATTTATTTAATCTATGTCCAAAGTCCTATGTGAAGCGTCAAGCAACTTATCCTGAAACATGCACGAAATAAATTTTGTCAACATATGATGTTGGTGAGTACTACCTAGCTTTGTACATATAGTATAAGTTTTGAAAAGTGGTACAATTCATGTGTCTAGCATCACCAAGGCATTATGTAAACACGCAAGTAACCAAACAAGACAAAGATCAAATGTAAAGTTGATAAGATGAAATTGATAATGAGCACCCTAACACGTGTCAAGTCTAAAAGAGCACCATAACATAAGTTATGTCTAAATGAGCACCGTAACATAAGTTACGTCTATATGTAAAGAGCACCATAACATAAGTTATGTCTAGATGTATGATTTTGTACGTAAGCTACATTCATGTTCAAACATAAAGCACAAAGATAAACAAGACACGTATATGAATTGTAAATGAAGAAAAATGTATGTGTAAGTGAATGTGCAAGTTTTGTATACTTGTGCATGAATCACCCCGAAAGTGTAAAAACGAAAAAGGGGATAAGTAATACTCACCTTAGCAAGGTGGTAAGTCTTGTGGAATTGAATAAGTGTAATCCAACGTTGCCAAGTATCACCCTATATATAAGGTAACAAATAAGTCTAAGTCTTTCTAGTCTACAAGTATTTCTAGGGTTTCGAATTGGGGATAAGTATTCGTTTGATTAATAAATAAAATGTTTAATAAATAAAAGAAATTTGATAAATAAATAAACAAAAGTCTTTGTGTAAACTTTAGATTAAAAATGGTCACATTATAAGGTTTTATGTATGAAAATAATTTTTATAAAATTATTTTCTTATAAATAGAATATTAAATCTATTTATTTCAACTTGTCAAAATATAACTTTAATATTTAAAAATATTAAAATTAAAGAATTTTTAGATTAAAAATTGTATTTCTGTTCTAAATAAATAGAAATAATTTATATAAAATTTTGGTCCAAAAATATTGAAAAATGAATTTATTATGATTTGTTTATGAATTAAACTAACAAAAATTGATTAAAAATATTAAATAAATGATTTTTCAGAAATAAAAATCATTTCAGAAATGTTTAATGTCGTATAAACTTAGAATAATTTTTGTGGAATTTTATAAAATCGTTTTGATATTTTTATAGAATTTTATAAATATAATAGAATAAACTTGTAATATTTATTATATATATTAAAAAATTAAATTTTCTGAAAATAAAAGTTGTATAATAAGGTTTGTTAGTTATATATCACAAAATAATTTTGTTAGAATTTATAAGTCATTTTTGATATTTTAAAACCATTTTTAATAGTCAATATAAAAATACAAAAGGAAGAGGTTTTAAAAAAAATTGATGCTGATGATGGGACTCGAACCTGGCCTCAGGCCGGTTCAAAGTTTTATCACAAGCATGGCTCACCACTGAGCCACACCCTGAAAACATTTTAAAACCATAAATGAAATCCTTTAAACCATAACTACTATGAGTTATCTTCCCCAAATCAAACCCTAAGAACCCTAGTTTCCATTTGATTTCAATTGAACCCGTTTAAGACCCTGTTAATCCAAATAATCATAGGGGTTTTAAACCTGAGATGAAAATGGACGAAACAGCATGGTGACTTACGGTTTTTGGGCTTGGATGAACACGGGGAAGGGTGGCCGGAATCTGTTACGCCGGCGAGAACCCAAGTCCACGTCTGGAAGCGTTTTCAACAGGAATTTTAAGGGTGGTGAGGTTTTGTGCAAGGTTTATGGTCTACTGGTGTGTTCCATTTAAACCCGAGCGCAATGATTTGACTTTCACAAGTCAACCCGTGATTCATGGCCCTCGATGGAGTTGATTTGCGTGGATTAAGGCCCGGGTTAAAGCCAGGAGGTGTTGGTCAAAGGTGAGGAATGGTTGTTCAAAGTCAAAACGCGAAAAAAAAATTTCCTAAATTTCCGGCGTCGGCCGGATTTCTTGCCGGATTTTCAGTGACCGGAAAAAGGAAGGTGGGGAAGAAGGGGTTCTGGGCCGGTTGTTGGGCTGCTTTGGTTGGGCTTTAGTCTGGGCTTCGAAAATTAAAAAAAAAAGAAAAGTAGGCTCATGTTTTAAAGGAATTGATTTGGGCTTGCTTTGGTTAGACTTGTTATGTTTTGTATTTATTGGCTTGTAAGTTATAAGACTATTATTATTATTATTATTATTATTATTATTATTATTATTATTATTATTATTATTATTATTATTATTATTATATATAAGGATAAAATGCGACGTACAAGATAGGAGGTACGAAATATATATATATATATATGTATATATATATAATAATGATAAAAGTGACGGATGTCACACAAGGGTTCAGAGTCGTTTGGAAAATGCGAATCATGCTTGAGTGGAAAGTTAACAAAAGCACCTTTTTCAAATGTAGGAGAAAGAGCTAATGAACTGTTAGGACTTATACATACAAATGTATGTGGTCCATTCATAACAATGTCAAGACATGGAGAAAGATACTTTGTTACATTTACTGATGATTTCAGTAGATATGGTTATGTTTATCTTATGAAACATAAACATGAGACTCTTGAAAAGTTCAAGGAGTACCAAAACGAAGTAGAAAATCAACTAAATAGAACTATTAAGATGCTTCGATCAGATTGAGGCGATGAATATCTCAGTCAGGAGTTCATCGACCATCTAAAGGATTGTGGAATAGTTTCACAACTTACTCCACCTGGAACACCACAACATAATGGTGTGTCTAAGCGGAGAAATCGAACTCTATTAGATATGATTCGATTAATGATGTGTCGAAAAAACCTTCCAAAATCCTTTTGGAGTTATGCTTTGGAAACTGCCGCAAGACTTGTGAATATAGCTCCAACAAAGAAGGTTGACAAAACGCCTTATGAGATATGGCATGGAAAGAAACCTAATGTATCCTATCTTAAAGTCTGGGGATGTAATGCTTATGTCACTCTAGAATCTTCGGATAAACTAGATCCCAGAGGCGAAAAGGTGGTTTTCGTTGGATACGCTAAGAAGATCGGTTACCTATTCTACCACCCCACTGAATGCAGAGGCACTTTCTTAGAGGAAGAGCTTCTGGCGCAAGGGATTGGAGATAATCATGTGGATCTTGAAGAAATTCGAGAATCACAAGTGACTGAACCAGTTGTTCAGACAAAACCAGAAGTAATCGATCAGGTTGTTGAAGTTGAGCCTGAGAGGACTCAAGAAACAACAGAAACACCAAGTGTTCGAAGAAGTATTAGGGATCGTCGTGCACCTGAAAGGTATGGCGATATCTTCATGAATGATGAAGCCGAGCCTGCTACTTACAAAGCTGCAATCTTGGATTCGAAAACCAAGAAATGGCAAGAAGCCATGAATACAGAGATGCAATCCATGTATGATAGCCAAGTCTGGGATTTGGTTGATCTTCCTACCGAATGTCAGACTGTAGGAAACAAATGCATCTTCAAGAAGAAGACTGACATGGATGAAAATGTGCAAACCTACAAAGCAAGGCTTGTAGCGAAAGGTTTAACTCAAGACTCAAGGAATTGATTATGAAGAAACTTTCTCGCCAGTAGCCATGCTTAAGTCTATTAGAATTGTACTTGCCATTACTGCATATTATGACTATGAGATATGGCAAATGGATGTCAAGACCGCGTTCCTTAATGGACACTTACTGGAAGATGTCTATATGGTTCAACCTGAAGGTTTTGTCGATCCAAAGAATCCTAATAAGGTGTGCAAGCTGAATAAATCCATCTATGGATTAAAGCAAGTATCTCGCAGCTGGAATCTCCGTTTTGATCAAAAAATCAAAGAGTTTGATTTTATCAAGAACGAAGATGAACCGTGTGTTTATAAGAAATCTAGTGGGAGCTATATCACTTTTCTAATACTATATGTAAATGACATACTAATCATTGGAAACAATATCCCTATGCTTAAAGATGTTAAGACCTGGTTGGGTAAATGTTTCGCAATGAAAGATCTTGGTGAAGCCACTTATATTCTGGGAATAAAGATTTATAGAGATAGATCAAAGCGGTTATTGGGTTTCAGTCAAAGTACATATATTGATATGGTCATACTACGCTTCTCAATGCAAGACTCAAAAAGGGGGCTCTTGCCCATGGCACATGGAACCATTCTTAATTGCAAGCAGTTTTCAAACACTGAAGAGGAAAAGAAGACAATGGAAAGAGTTCCATATGCTTCTGCTATTGATTCCATCATGTATGCCATGTTATGTACTAGACCTAATGTCTCGTATGCTCTTAGCATGACGAGTAGATATCAACAGAACCCAGGAGAGAGTCACTGGGCTGCAGTGAAGAACATTCTTAAGTACTTGAGAAGGACTAAGGACATGTTCTTAATACATGGAGGACTGGATGAGGAGCTGTCAGTTATGTGTTATACTGATGCAAGCTTCCAGACTGATCGCGATGATTCAAGGTCACAAACGGGATATGTTTTCATTCTTAATGGTGGGGCTGTTACTTGGAAGAGCTCTAAGAAAAGTGTGGTTGCTCAATCCACCTGTGAATCAGAATACAATGCTGCATCGGATGTTGCAAAGGAGGCTGCCTGGATGAAGAAGTTCATTCCTGATCTCTATGTTATGCCTAGCATAAAGAAACCAATCGATATACTGTGTGACAACACTAGTGCCACTGCTCTTGCAAAGGAACCAAGGCCACATCAGACCACAAGGCATATACTCTGGAAATTCCACTATATTAGAGAGACAATAGAATGTGGAGACGTCGTAATAAAAAAAGTTCATACATATCTAAATCTGGCTGACCCTTTTACTAAGCCTTTACCTCAAGCTAAACATGAGGAGCATGCTGGAAAGATAGGGCTTAGAGTTGCTAGACGGTGGGCATGATCTGTAGTTAGTATTGGTTTTTTATTTTGAACTATAATAGTTACATTGAATATTTATTTGATTTAATAGGTTAAATGCAAATTTAAATATTTAGTAATTGTGCTCGTTATTTGTATGTTTAAATCCTTGAATAAGAGTATTCTAAAATGTTCGTAGTCGATCAAATTACATGGGAATGAATTTTAATGTAAGACTATTGTGAATTGAGATGGTTGTATTCATGAGATGAATAACTCAAGGGTTTGAGAATCATAATTCACAAATATCATTAGGGAATGATATTGGATGTAACTCGCTTCAAAACGATCTCCATGGATCTGTGTCATGAGATGTTTTGATATTGATATGTTCAATCTGTCCTTTTTCCTAAGGCACATATTAAACTACATTGATCAAGGACTATCTTTGATGTTATCTAACACTATCTTGAAACATGAGTAGCAATCCGGTAGCGTTGGGAGAAATCCAAGATTAAGTGGGAGTTGTATGACGCTGATGGAATTCCGTACTTCTATAGGATTAGAAGTCTAGACATTCTGGCGCCCTCGTTAACTCAAATTGGTATAAACGTGTGGCCACGCTTGGACTAAGGTAGTTCGTTAGACCACTTTGAATTATAGACGAGAATAGAGAATGGTTGATCACTGTATAAGAATGAATGATCCATGTCTTATGATCAACGTATGTCTATACAGAAGGGACTTATTGATAGAATTATGAGGGCTATAGTATTTGGTTAAGTAAAGCGTTACTTGAACTCAAAGAACTAGATGACGACTGTAAAGTGTCATACTGTGTTGGGTGCAGTGCGATGCAGCTAGGCGTCCAACTCTGCACACGTTGAATCATTTAATTAAAATCGTCCAAGTGGGAGATTGTTGGATATATAGTATGTCCGATGTAATTAAAGTCAAGGTCAACATAGCCCGACCCGGTACGATTCGAAGAGTTACACGTTGGTACACGAATCAGATAAGTTCATGTGTAGGTGGATTATTATTTATGAAATAATAATATTTTGAACTAGAGGGACTTAATATTGATTAGATTAATATTATGGAATATTATGGGAATATTCCAAGGATATGGAATATTATGGGAATATTGCAAGAGACTTCTTTTATAAATAGGGGATTAGGGTGTAAACTCTAATCACAAGTTTTATCAAAACAAAACTCCTCCTCTTCTCCCTCTTATAACTCACGGCCGCCACCCCTTAGGGCCGCCGCCTCTTGGCTGCTGTCAAACACCACCACCGCCTACCTTCTTCCTTTGCAAGTTATTGCTACTGGTTGGCTCGTGCTCGGTTGTGAACTTCCTACTAGCGAGGATTCGTTGTAACCCGCGTAGGCCTGTAAACGAACCGAATGAACACGAACACAGGCGTGTTCGTGTTTGTTCATTTAACTTTAACCGAACACGAACACGAACACATAATCGAACACATTTTTGTGTTCGTGTTCGTTCATTAAGAAATTTGTCGTGTTCGTGTTCGTTTATGTTCGTTCATTTAAAACTAAACGAACAGTTCATGAACATAAACGAACACAAACGATCAATATAAACGAACACAAATGAACATAAATGAACACAAACAAAAACAAGTTAATAATGATTCATGAACATAAATGAACGTTAGGGTTTGGGTGGAGAGCGGCTGTGAAGTGTGAAGTGTGAAGAGCGGCTAATAAGTGATATGTTTAGAATTTTAGGGTTAGGGTTAAGTTTTTAGAACATATGAATTAAGGTTACTTAACAAAAGGAAATAAATAATAAAAATAAAGCTAAGGTTAATTAAACGAACATAAACGAACAAAATAAACGAACATAAATGAACGAACATAAACGAACGTTCATGAACATAAATGAACGAACACAACGTGTGTTCATGTTCGTTCGTTTAATTAAACGAACAAAAAATTGTGTTCGTGTTCGTTCATTTATTTAAATAAACGAACATAAACGAACTTCCCGCCGAACAGTTCACGAACAGTTCATGAACGTTCGGTTCGTTTACAGGCCTAAACCTACATGTTACGATTCCGGTGTAGTCGTCAAAAGTTGATTACTAAAGCTCCTATGGTTGTTAATATTATTTATTTGTTTATACGCGTTTAACCAGTATCCTGATTGAGAATATTTTATTAATCGGATTAATAAAATCAATTAATATTATATATATATATATATAAATTGGCTATATATATAAGTATATATATTCGACTTTTGCTAATATATATAAACCGCTTCTGCTTCGTATATGATACCATTATTCCCAACAGATTACTCTAATATTTTTGTGCAGTATAGTGATTTTGTAAAATGACGAGTTTTATGGCTTTATTGAAATTACTCTCTAGCCATTATTAGGCTAGTGGTAATTGTAATTACTCTAGTTACATAAAAGTAATATTGCTAGTTATATACGTTGTTATGTTAGTTATAAACAGAAGAGTAATTATCATATATAAGTGGAGGAACCATCATTCTTATTAGAGTTGTTTTACCGCTAGAGTAATTATCATACATACTAGAGTAATTATAAACATGCATCTAATTAAATGTTTAAACTATCAAATTCAAGCAAGAAGGAGGAAAAGTATAAACAAACAATCAATCAAACACTTAAAGGAAATCAATTTTCTATATTAAACCATTGATCACAAATAAAATAGACAGGCAAAAAGCATCAATCAAGCTCTTTAACTCCCATTGATGATCAATTCGATTCACAAAGCTCTGTAAGTACAAATTGATTGTAAAATCATTACAACAAGGTTCAATTAAACAACCAAATATGATTCACAGGCTTCAATTCTTCATTCTAAAGCTTGAACTCATCGATATTTGGATCTTGTACAAATCAATTAAAAGAACTTGATGTTTAGGTGAAAGAACTTGACGTTTAGGTGATTTGTGAAGTTCAATTGAATCAAGTGTTTTAATCGAATTTGTCCAATTATTCTGATTTTGCTTATTAACAAGAATGCCACCGTGAGATTTGCGAAGTTTCTTTGATTCGCACGCTTTGTACGTTAATTTTGTTTATTTGATCCTTAGTCTATATTTCGAATCATACTTTGAATAATTCGTCCAGGACATCACCTAAGTCTTTCATTTGTAATACTTTTGTAATAGAATGGGTTAGATTCATGATAACCATTGGAAACTTGAAAACAAAAAAACAAATATCAACCATTCAAAATTGTTTTTTATTTTATTTGCATTTCTTAGTTATATGATTATTATTTTATTTGGGTGACTTTGTAGAATAATAACTTTCATAAGTATATCAATTAGGTCACTCAACTTATTTTTTTGTCTTAATTAGATCACTCAACTTTCGTGTTTTATATTAATTAGAGGTTTTTTCACCTATTTCATAGGTAAATATGGTAATGTGGCATTTTGTTATTTTTTACTATTTAATAATGTCGATGTTAAGTGATGGCATGGATTTAACATATTTAGGGGCTGTTTGGCAAGTGTTGAATCAGTAAGTGCTGAATCAGTAAGAGGCCTGAATAGGTAAAAGACTCTAAATCAGTAAGTACTGAACCAGTAATGAGTTGTTTGGTTAGACCTCTGAATAACTCAACAAAATTACTTTTTTACCCCCACTTCTTTTTATAAAATATAATAAATCAATTAAAATATATTTATATATCTCACCTGCTTTCTTTTTCTACCTACTTTCTTTTCTTTCTTTTTCAAGATAATCAAACAAACACACACCACCACGACGTTTTCTCTGCCTCTCTCACTTTTTTTTTTTACTTTTTTTTTTTGCTTTTCCTTTAACCCACACAAAACACCCACCCACATAACCAGAGGAGCGGCAGGTGCGGCGGCAGGAGGTGGGGAGGAGAGTGGGGTAGAAGAAGATATGATTTTTTCAGTTTCATTCAGCAAATGGGGAGGAGAGGGCAGAGGAGTCTTTTCTTTTGGATCAGTTTCATTCAGCATGTGTAGGAAGCTGAATGGTTCAGCACTGAACCACACCATTTAGAGGTTGGATTTTTTCAACCAAACAAACTCATCTCTGACCGAATTAGAGGTTGCCTCTGAACTGGATGATTAAGAGGCTTTCCAAACAGGGCCTTAGATTTTTTTTTTTAATATAATTAACATATTATTTTCTTTTTTAATATAATTAACATATAATTTTTTTTTTAATTTGAACGCTTTTGAAACTTGATTACTATTCTGTAAAGTTTTCCTATTTTATATTTCTAAATTTCCGCAGAAATTAGTAACATATAAAATGAACGAGAAAATAAAAACCTTAGATTAAAACAATTTTCGAAGTTTTCAAATATCTTCTTAAGTTTTAATATGATCTCTTCCATTATTTTTTTGGAAGACAAACATTCCTCGTTTTCGTAGTTAAAATTATGGGCCATAGTCATAACTAATTGAGTAACTTCGTTTTCGTAGTTAAGCGAATTATGGGCCAGTCATAACTATCTTCGTTTTCGTAGTTAAAAGAATTGCGGACCATAGTCACAACTTGAAGAAAAAATACGTTGCACATACGGCAGAAAGTTACCTGGCACATACGGCAGAAGACTTTCAAAGTCTACATTTAATGAGAAACACAACTTTATAGGCAAGAAAATAAAAGATCTAGAAAATGTAACTAAAAGTATTTTTGTTTAGCTTTTACACACTCTCCCTACCTCTCCCTATCACTCTTTACTTAAAATATCATAATTCTAGTAACACTAAGATTCTTTTAAAATTTAAGTATTATTAACCTCATTTAATATAACTAGTGGTAATGCCCGCGCATTGCTGCGGGTCTTTATTTTTTTTTGTTGCACATTGTGCTAGGGGTTTCATATATGTTATTTATAAAATATATTTGTTAATATTTTATTTGACCCGTTTGACACAAATGACCCTTTACCTTTTTTGCTAATCTTTTTTTTTAAACGGCCAATAAAATTTCATTCAAATCAAACGGCTAGCCGGAAGCTAGCCTACACCAAGTTTCAGTTATACACCAGAGGCAACCCAAAAAAAAAAAAAAAAACAACAGAAAGAAAAAGGTGCTGTGCTACCATCCTACTCTATGCAAATGAAAACCTTTCCATGAACCCCATTCCAAATTTAATTGCTTGGATCTGGCCTTAACCCACAAATAACTACATGACTTTATTGCTCCAACAGTTGAATTGATCGAACATTGCACCTGATTGAAGACGACATCGTTCTTGTTCGCTAGATAGCCCATAAAGTAGTAAGACAAACAGCATGAGGTCGCCTTCTTTTTCTTGATCGACCCGTCTTCGTAACATTCTCTGTCTAAAATATCCTTGATGCTAAACGCGTACACCGGTTTTAGTTTACACCATTGCGCTATAATTTGCCAAATTGATTGCGCGAACCCACATTCCACGAACAAATGATCGGCGTTTTCAGTAACCTCACCACATAAGCGACACAGATCTGATGTAGTGTTTATGTTCCTTCGGTTTAAAGCAGCAAAAGTCGGCAGCCTGTCAAGGTATGCTCTCCACGCGAAAATCTCTACCTTCTTCGGTACCCACGAATTTCTCTTACAAGAATAAGCCGGTCTTGTACATTGCAACGCCTTTAAGCCCTCTTTTAAACTTGTTACAAAATATAACCCAACCCCTTACAATCAGTTAGAAACTTGCTGGTTCAACCTTATAAACGTGTCCCACAAATACCATATTCAGCTCCTTTTCTGGTCAATCAAGATCACTTCTTCGTTAACCCACTTTGCAAATTAAGACCCATTCAGACCCGTATCCGCTTCCCAATTCGACCTGTACTTGACCCGAACCATCAAATTATCCAACAGGAGGAACATGTTCTAAGAACCAGACCATCCAGGGGTCTATGCACTTTTCTTCTTTATCTTCACATAAATAAAAATGTTATAAACGTATAAAAAAATTATACACTATTATGCTTATACACACATAGAGAGAGATGCATGTTCAGTTCAAATAAAAGGAAAAAACTCTTAAATGAACGAAACAATAGCTGATGTGGAATAAGGCAACAATTAGAAACAGGAAAAAATTTAAAGCAAAGCATGTTCAACACTTAATCTCTTAAATAAAACTAAAGGAAATCTAATTTTTGGTAGCAGATAAAGTATTTTTTTTAATAGAATGATTTGGCGTACTTTAAACCAAGTTGACCCATTTGACATGTTAGTTTGTGATAAACATATACCTACGCATCCCATTTGTAAGTAAATTAAATAGGTAATTTTATTTATAATAAACCGTTACTGTATATTTACTTAAGACTTATTTTCCTAAAATAACAACACACACCACAAATACACAATCTTGTTTTATAACATCTGTCAGTTTCAAACCTAATTGCAAAATCAATCTTAGAAACCAAATGAAATCAACAAGAGATCAATAGCCAAGCATCCTTACGAAGCGATCGAATGGGTAAATATTGTACGGGTTGGAAAACTTAATTGACCCAAAGTAATAACTCAGGTTAGTATGATAAATGCAAGTATTTTATTACTTATGACAATTTTCTAGCGTTTTCATTTATTTCGGTTTGAAACTTGAACCCATAACCAATGCCACACCATCCACTTTATCTCAAGGACTCAAGGCTGGTATAATGCCCTAAAGGCTTCATCCACAACCAGAGGTATAATTCTTATTGCTATTAGAATGTGTTGTACTTGCTTAAAAGTAAAGTAAAGTTCAAGTTGCATTGTGGTAAAGTGCCATTATTTTTCTGTCATGCCAAATCGTTTTCTTCCTAACAACCTAATATCTGACCCGTTTCATTGCTTACCATAAAATCATCAATTTTGACCCTGGCTCAATTGTAACAATTAACCCACCAACCCATATATATACATACACATGTGCACGCTTACCATGCCACATCGACCAGTTTCTATGTTGTTAGATTTTGCAAAGTTGCTTGTGTATTTGCCAAGCTCCTCAATAGAGAAATCGCTCTTGTCAACAGATGGACAACACCAATTGCAGCGGTTGCATTCCATAATGCTAAAGTTCTGCACACAAATGATCAGAAACCAAATTTTATATCCAAACAGTTAGTGAAGTAATAATACCATTGATTATAATCGTGATATCAGCTCAAAAGTGCGCATCCAAACAACCCTAAAATTCAAAAAGAAGGTGAATTACTTATAAGATGTCATCATCAACGCTAGTGGCATCATAATGGGAAAGAGATGACGCAGAGAAGCCTAAACGCTTTAAAATGTTTTTTTCTCCCTTTCCCTATTCACCTCCATTAGAGCTTTATCTGACAAAGCGTGTGGCGTCTTTATTATGCTGGCTAATGAATTTCAATGGTGATCGCCACAATGCCAACTAATGGCTTTGCATCTGAAGGGTTTAGTAAAGCTGCACAAGCTCCATATTATGTCTTAAAGCGACGCTATATGGGATCCTGTTGAGTTTATTAAAATAATTCGATCGTATGCTACCATAAAGGTAAAAAAACACTATTAGTGAATCTATATGAAAAATCTTACCTGGATACATCTCTATGTAACCAATGAGCATTCCATTCTAATAACTCTCTCATGCATTCAATTGAACCTCCTCTTGCAGCCAAATGGAGTGGAGTGCTACCAAGAAGACTGCAAAATGAGATTGATTTAACAAACAAGAAAAAAAACATACAAATTATATGATACTTATTGAAACAATTAGTATCCGTATCCACCGATGGAGGCACAAACGAGTGCGCCATTGTCTAGAAGTATATAAACACATTCAGGCTGTCTATGACGGGCGGCTAAGGGCATCGCTGTCACCCCTTTACTGTCTCTTATATTCATAAATTTGGAAAATCCCTTTACTGCAATCCTTTTTTTTTTAAATTCATACGAATATACCAATTTGCCTATGGTTATGTTCACAAACTATTATTGCAGTATTTTTGGTTTACAAGTACTAATAGAAACACTTTTATTAAAGCACACATGAAGTCGAAAATACAACTTTTATGGCATAGAGCAAATTTCAAAATGACTAAACCTAACTATAGCACGATCACTGCGTATAAGCTTAATCTATATAACTCATGATAATGCTTAAAACACTAATAATATTTTCAAGCAAACATCTAAATATTGTGACAAGATTGATCACTGTCACATTTGAACATAATTTAAACTTCCTATAAAAATCATTTAGAAAACTTCACTGTCAGCTTCAATAGTAAAGAGTTGAAATGCAATATGAAATCTATAAAGCAACAGCCAAATGATATTTCAATTCGTAGTAAAAAACCAAGATGTTATAACAACTCATAACCTTTAACACATTAATACAAACATTGACTTTGTTATTGACTAATTTCTTCTTTGCTTAACAAATATAAACAATCAGACTACACACACTTTGAAGATGTGATTAAACCCATAAAACCCATCTTTAACCAAGAAATCAAACATTTGAACCAATTTATTTGTTACCTAAATTGTTGCTGATAGTTCTTTTGGCACCAAGAAATCCACCGGAACCACATCACCATTTTGTGAACTAAAAGGTTTTGAATAAATTGTTAATAAAAAATAAATCCAAATGAAAGAGTTTCATTCAGCCTTAAGCTGTACCTGAAATCGATGTCCACCATCACCATTTTTGTTATTCGGGTTCGCGGCGAAGCCGGAATCAGGCCGCCAGATTGCCTTCGCCAATCAATACCACTCGAATGCCCAGACAAACTTTGTAGTTACATAATATCATCAAAACCATAGATCCAAATAAAAACACAAACCCTATAATAATCAACCAATAACATTATGAACAAGTTATTTCATTTACCAGGATAGCATTTGGTTTGCCAATAGCCTATAGATTAACCTTGTGATTTTCACCTCCAGTAACAAGAACTCTTGAAGATTTCCTAGTTTCATTAGAAACACTTTGTTAAAGAATGTGAAAGGATGAATTGATAAGGGAGGAGAGGGGGATCGGTTGCAAGAAAGTCGATTCATTGACTATCTCTCCCTCTCTCTATCTTTGAATCCCAAGGAGGAGATGAAGCGATTCATTGAGAATCAGTTATCACATTGAAGAAATTGAAGTTTTCACTCGATTGGTATACGCATGAGGGCAGTAATGGAATAGGTTTTTAGGATGTGAGGTATTGGACCATGGTTAATTTACATAAATAACCTTGTAAGTGTCTTAATATACCTTTAGGTGACTAATTTACCCTTATAAAAGATGCTTTATTAATTTGTATATGTAGCAATAAAACTTGTACCCATAATAAAATGACAATCTTGTACATAACTCCTCCTTAATAAGATAATATAGATTGGATTAGAATTAATTGCATAGGACTTAAGTACGATGAAGAGAGATATGTGAGAAGTCTTTGGAATTATTGTGTAAAAAAAAGTTATGATTCAAGAAAGATAGTTATATATACTAAGAAAAACTGGTGGAAGTATGAATCACCAAAAAAAACAAACGTGGAAATGCTACCAACAACCCACGTGTAAACCACATTGGCTAATTTTTTTTTAATTAAAAACTAGTTCTAAAAAAAAAAAAAAAACCTGATGAGAGGAAACGAACCGCGACAACACCACAGATAAACGAACACCAAACCAACTGCACCACAGAATACTTTATAACAAACTCCAAACACATTAGTATTTATAACCTTTTCACAACAAAAAAAAAATACTATTCATAAACACTTACAAATTAATATATAGGATAATAATGCAACTAGATCGAATTGACAAGTTAATACTAATTTATATTAGAGTTAAGCTCCACCAATAACATATTATACAATCTTACATTTACAATAGGATGTTAGGAACAGTATATAAAGAGCCCTCCATTTAAGCATTAATTACGAGAATGCCATTGAAAAAGAAATTCAAATAAAAATTGTGCCCTGCTACTACGATGCCACCGCCGGGGCTATGGTGGTTTGAGGACGAGATGGCGAACGCGATGGTGGTTTGAAGATGAGGTTGGTGCTAGCTAGCGATATGATGGTTTTGAAGAAGACAAGAAGACGACGACGGTTATTCAAAGCTTAGTCGGTCCCAACGGTGCTAGACCCTAATAGCAACGACGGTAAC
Organism: Ambrosia x helenae; assembly: GCA_030844895.1. Lineage (NCBI taxonomy): Eukaryota > Viridiplantae > Streptophyta > Magnoliopsida > Asterales > Asteraceae > Ambrosia > Ambrosia x helenae. Next base: position 727,377 of record JAUTDX010007030.1, on the reverse strand, counting down.
TATAAGCTTCTGTCATTCTCCAACGATTGTACTAGGCGTTGGTTCGTAGATAGTTTTAGATGGCGGTGATTATGTGGGGGAGAGACGTCCACATCGGTACATAGTCAGTTGAACGTGTTATCACATATGTATAGAAGGGGTAAGTGTAAATATGAATGACAGCAATTAGATGGATGGTTAATTGGTTTTATGGGTAAGTAACTATGCATATATGGAAACTAATAAATAATAGAAAACAATAGCAGTAGGATATTAATGTCTTTTACAAGTTACTTTTTGTTTTTTTAGGGTTTTTTCTCTTACGATTCTATAAAAAAATATTATAAAGAGTACTTTTTATATTTTTTGGTTTTATATAAAAGTAGAAAATAGTGTATATTTCTTCAAGATTTTTTTTTATTTTAGAACAACTAAGGCAAACATCTTATAAAGAAAATAAACACACTTTAGAAATTCAATTTGGCTGAGGTTTCGATGTAAACTTTTGAAATTCAATTTGGCTGACGTTTCGATGTAAACTTTTTTTCTAAATGAGTCGGTCGTATATAATACGGTATTATTAGATAGCATATATTCGAGACGACGACATAAATTCGACATAAATTCGAGGCCCCGCAACGCGGGGCATACCACTAGTTGGGTATAATTTAAGCCATTCAAAAAAATCTGGTTTATGGTGAAATAAAATATGTTGCGGAAAACTTACACACCACGTACTATGGATGAAGACTTCAGGTCAACCAAGGTTCTTAAATCAGTCATGGCCAAAGCTTAAGAAGTTAAATTATCACACGGAGTCCCCGTTTTACAAGTTAATATTAATTTAAGTTAGTCATGACCAAGTTCAATTATTAAAAGGAGTCACTGTTTTACAAGTTAACACTAACTAGTGTTTTGCTCACAAGGATTGCCACACGAGCCTTTGTGTAAAAGACAAAAAATAATAACTAAGTCAATCTACGACTCGAGCGTTGTGGTGAACCTATCAAACAGGGATAAATAAACGTGTTGCGACTGACCTGACAAACGAGAAAAATAGATGAAAAAATGGTGAGATGAAAAGTAGAATGAAAACGTGTGAAAGATGAAAAGTATGAGGATCAAAGTTGAAAGTAAACAAGTGTTGGGTTAAATTGCAAAAGATGAAAAGCTTTTGTTTAAAAGTAAAAAAATATCAAAGGGGTTTAACCACAAAAGATGAAAACTTTTGAGTTAGAAGTGCAAAATCAAATTAATCAAAGAGGTTAGATTGCCAAAGATCAAAATTATAGAGCTAGAAACGAAAATTGCATTTTTCTTTAAAAAAACCCAAAAGCAAGAGTACTAACATAAATAAGCACAAAGAAACTTGCTAATTATAGTTTGGAGAATTTTATGTTACACAAAAAAAATTATGTAGCCTAAAACCTCTGGACCACTTTGGAAAATACTATGATAAGGCATATCATGATCCCTTAGATTATTAGTTGAATTGAGAATTGATGTCTTTCAGTTTGGTTCTCGGATATCCTATTCTATCTCTTCAGAGTTTTGATTTGTAACACCCATAATGGATTTAACTTAAAAACAAGCGGTGGAAATGCTACCATAAAATTTCTTTCAATAAAAAAACTTAACATATTTAGAACACATTTAAATATATATTTCAAGTGTTACGCCATTCATTCATTCTATTACATTCACACAACACCTTCTTTATCTTTAACAATCCTTGCTCTTACTTGATCTTTAACCATTATGCACTTCGTATGGAAGATCCGTATAACCTGCAGTCACCATACACCCATATCATTAGAAAAGTAAGTGACTTCACATGATACATCATAACATATGATGAGGTATGGCCCAGATAAACCTGGCCCAAACCACAAAAGCATAAGCCCAATAAAGAAAGGCCCACCGACTCTATAGAGTCAAAACGGTCAACGCAGTCAGTCAAACACAATAAATATGAGGCTGGTCAGAAGGCAAGATCAGCGAAACAAATAATCATGCAAGAATTGTCTCCTCTCGACAGGTAAACATCAACTATAAAAGGAGAATGAAAGGTAAAGGAAGATCATCACTATCTCTATTCTCACTACATATTACATTCTCTCTCAAAAAAAGCAGATACTTATTCTCACGTCGGAGGGTGGTCACAGGGTTACCCCAAATCTGTGGCGAGTCCTAACGGTGTTTTGTTTTGTAGGAATCACTTTCATCATCATCCTTGGACGAACTAGGAAAAGCCCTTTTCTATATCAACCAGAAGATTCAGAGTACCACCCAGGTTCTTACTTCTTCATTGGCGCCATCCATGGGACGGAAACAAGGCAAAAAGGCATTTTTCCTACTCGTACAAAATGATGACAAACAATGCAGCTCAACGCGGGTTCACGTCCGAAGTCCGGGAAAGACCAGGAGAAGATCATCAGTCGTCAGAGCATGTTGACGAAGAAATCATGATGGAACAGCCTCCGGGATTTACATCTCTCCCGATGGCACAAAACATGTTCCAGCCCGTGCCTCCCATGATACCAGTTGTCTCCACGCCGTCGTTCGTTCGACCGATCCCAACCAATACTTACTCGCGACCAATCACAACATCTGTAGCAATTATGGGAAATTCATCCACTCCGGTGGCCACATCGTGGATGGCGGCGGCGTCAAGCTTACCCCTTTATTCGGCCGCGATGAACGCATCTATGGCATCCGCCTCGATGCCATTATATTCTCCGGTTACTCCCGGAAACCCATCATACTTCCCACAGTTCCCAATGCCCCCTTATAGGTACATGTATCCCTCTATGGCGGGAAGCCCTTACCCGTATAGCTTTCCCTACATGTATCCACCGGCACAACCCGCACCAACAGGGCTGGGAAACACCACCCAGTCGTCTAGACAAGATAGGGGAACATCCTTCGGGGGAGTAGGAACGAGGCTGTCGTATGGAGACACACCAGCCCCCAGCCAACCACTGCCTCAGGCACCGCAGCCCGGGAGGCCAGACGCGACGCATGTCCGGGCTCCCGACCACGGGGAAGAAGGGGATGATGAAGATCTGACTCGTCCCTACCGCCCCCCGGCCATGGTTACTCATTCGACTCTTCGTGGGGTCAAATGAACCTCAAATAGCCCCCGGCCATGGTTACTTACTCAAAGTTCACTGCCCGAATAGCTAACGCCCCTCTCCCACAGAATTTGAAATTGCCATCAACCGTGGGAAAATACGACGGAACTGGGGATCCGGATGATCATCTGAGCATCTTTGAGTCGGCAGGACGTTCAAAGGACTGGCCTATGCCAGCCTGGTGCCACATGTTCGTCCAGACCCTCGTAGGAGCAGCACGGGTCTGGTGGGATAGCCTGCCGACGGTATCCGTGTCCAACTGGAAAGAAATCGTAAAAGGATTTTCACAACAATTCAGCCAGCAGAGAAGGCACACCAAATACAGAGACGAGGTGATGCACATTCGGCATAGGGACAACGAATCAATGGAACACTTCATAATCTGGTTTAATAAAGAAAGGTTGCAGATCCCGGGCCTCACGGAAGAATTGGCATGCACAGCCTTCACCATGGGGGTGAATGACGATGGCCTGCTACGTAAATTACACGGTCCAACAGGTTATCCACAGACTATGGATGAGATGATGACCATTGCGAAGGCCTCTATAAAGCAAGAAAAATCCATAGCCATGAACCATGCCGTGCGAAAGAAGCAAGAGGCCGCAAAGAATTCTAACCCCCCCCCCCCCCGGGAACACCAGGGGTCCAAGAACAGAGGAAGATCAGAAAGGCATCCGTACTCCCGGAATGATAGCCGGGAAGATCGAAGAGATGACAGACGAAGATCTGAAAGGTCCCAAGACACGTTCGCGGGGAAAGGAGAGGGCTCGTCTAGACCCAAATTTGAATACCCGGACCTGACAAAAACGCCGCTCCAAATACTGGAGTCCGAAGATTTGAAGCTCAACACTCCTCGCCCACTGAAAGAATCACCATCCCAAGACAAGTCCAAGTACTGTGCCTATCACAAAGGAACCGGCCACGAGATAAATGATTGTTTCCAGCTAAAGAAGCAGATCGAATACTTTGTCAGAACCGGGAAATTAGCACACTTAGTAAGGGATGTAAAGTCGGGCACATCTTCCGCCGGCGCAGACAAGGCCGCAGGAAAAGACCGTGGGAAATAAACATGGTAAAGTTCGAGACAAGGTACGATCGGAAGAGGTCATTCGAAAGAATAGAGCCGTGGATGGAGGCAACCATAACCATACCACCTCACTATCGAATGTTAAGAATGGAAGCCTTGGTTATCTCCGCGGCGGTTGGTGACTACAGTATGAGAAGAATCCTGGTGGATACGGGAAGCACAGAAGACATTATATACGAACCGTGTTTCCGGCGTATGCGTCCGGAAGATCAAAGGATGCTTGAGCCCGCCAGGGGGCCCGTACGAGGGTTTACCGGGGAAAGCATCGAACCCTGGGGCAGCTAACATTCCCTGTCACCATAGGGGATGGGCGAAAAGAGCGGACCATGCTGGTAACCTTCTTGGTCATTCCCGCCAACTCACAGTATAATGTGATCATGGGACGGTATACTCTGGGAAAGATCGACGCCTTGGTCTCAACGGCCAGGGGATTCATGACGTTCCCCACTCCTCAGGGGGTGGTGACGGTGTCCGGAGACAAAGCCTGTGCGACGACTGATCTCAAATCATATTGTCAAGCACCTACAGGACTAGTTGGACCAGAAAGATGGGTATTGAACGCAGAGTACCGGAACAAACAGTCACAATAGGAGATACCTTGTCCACGGCAGCACGGGAAAGACTCAAACAGGTGCTAAGAAGTAACATGGATATATTTGCTTTCAAACACGCTGACATGACAGGTATATCAAGGTCAAAAGCAGAACATAGACTGTCGACCTACCCGTCCATTAAGCCCGTCACCCAGAAAAGGCAGAGTATGGCTCCCGAAAGGAGGGCAGCGGTTGTCCAAGAGGTGAAAAAACTAGAGGAGGCGGGCATTTTGAGGAAGACGAAGTACCATACTTGGGTCGCGAACCCAGTCATGGTCAGGAAGCACGATGGAACTTGGAGGATGTGCGTAGATTAAAAGGATTTAAATAAAGCATGTCCCAAGGACGCATACCCTTTGCCAGAGATCGATCTCAAGGTGGATGCGGTGGCACCATACAAATTCAAGTGTTTCCTTGATGCATATAAAGGGTACCACCAAATAAAGATGGCACGGGAAGACGAAGAAAAGACGGCGTTCCACACCGATGCCGGCATATACTGCTATACGAAGATGCCTTTCGGGCTAAAGAACGCGGGAGCAACATATTAGAGGCTAATGGATCAAGCGTTCGAAAAACAGATTGGCCGCAATCTCGAGGTTTATGTCGATGACCTGGTCATCAAGAGTTCCACTGAAGAAAAGATCATGGCGGATATCGAGGAAACTTTCAGAACACTACGGGAGTACAACATCAAGCTTAACCCGGGGAAGTGCTCTTTTGGAATGGAAGAAGGGATGTTCCTCGGTGTGGTAGTGTCAAAGGATGGATTCCGGGTAAATCCTGAAAAGATTACAGCCATCACTAGCATTTCGTCTCCAAAGACGTTAAAAGAGGCCCAGACCCTGAATGGAAGGTTAGCGGCTATTAACCGTTTCCTGGCAAGGCACGCGGAGAGATCTCTTCCTTTCATATCAACTTTGAAAGAGTGCTTGAACAAGAATAAATTCAATGGACGGAGGAAGCAGAAAAAGCTTTCCAGGAAATGAAGAAATTCGTCAGCAACCTACCAGCACTCACGGCTCCAAGACCCGGCGAGACATTAAAGATGTATCTAGCATCCGGGCATCACGCGGTCAGCCGGGCACCACCGTCTCTCTGATAACACCACCACGCTTGAAACCGTTGGAGTATACAGTCACTCCCAACCATATCTCTAAGTCTTTATTGTCTTCCCCTTCTTGAAATCCCAAAAACTTTCCAGTAACCTCAGATCTGTTCAGCTATGATTGATAGAAGCAACGGTGGTGTGGTTTTCAAATGGGAGATCTTAGGGATTTAGGGATTGGATTTCGATTTGGAGACTTAATGATGAGACAAAACGAGCATCATTTTGAGTTTTGATTAATCAACGATCCCCTAATTCACAAGAAGAAACTAAAATCTCCACAAGAAACACCCAATCAGCCAGAGACCTAGTGAAGATTGAACAATGTAAGGTTTGATTTGAACCTATTTGACACCCTAGCCGACTACTGCCGTTTTCGTTTGCAGCTACCTGAACCCTAGGTAAACTTGTCGCCGGTGTCACACCACGCCAATGGCGGAAACACGTGGCGCGACGGTTCAAGCGTATAAAGTCAAGGTTAACGCAATCACAAGTAATTTAAGAAAATGGGTCATTTATTTAGGCGTCAAATCTTGTTCAAAACATTACACAATAAGTAAATTGTTTATAACACAAACGGAGAGGTTTCTCGATTATATCCCATAGCCTTGGGAAATAAAAGTGAAACCCCGCAAAATATCCAACGCCGCATAGGAGAATTCCGTGACCCAGTCAGCCATGATTGTCTTCGCTTAATTACCTGAAAGATATGTTTAAGATTTCGTCAATATAAATATATTGGTGAGTTCACAGGTTTTTAGTTTCCAAAACTTGAATACTTGGGAAATACCATGTTATGACAATATATAGGAGTTGCAAATTCCTATAAATCTACTTGAGACTATAATCAAACCAAGACGTATATTAATAATGCCCCGCTCCAAGTCGTTACTCGGTATCCTACGACTTAAGTTCAGAATATATGCACCCCAGGCATACACTAATGCATAATCGACGCTATCGATTAGGGGTGGGCCTTGTTAGGCACCAATAGTACTATTCAAATATTCCACCGGTTTCATTTCCCTGAATAAATGATTATAGAGGCGAGGACTCAACCCCGAGTGGCGGTCACACCTCAAGTAATAAACCCGTCAAACATTTTCCCCTAACATATCTTTCCCCCGAAAACGTAAAAATAGTTTAAAATGGGGCCGTGAAACTCACCTGAATCGACGTCCGGCTCAACTAGGTAGATAGCAAAAGGGGTCTCGCACCTACAAACGTCCTAGACGTATAAGTCACTATCCCTATAGTGCATGTGCCTTGGCAAGTTGTACACCCAACTCCCAACCATAAGTTATTCCAAATCCCGTTTAATTTAGCGCGTATCCTAGGTTTCGTTGGCGTTAGATCACCCTTTGTATTACAAGTTATATATTACTCTTGTTAATATTTCCTTAACTTGTACATTATTATCATCGACTTGACTTCACTTAACGTATAATTATTTTCCCATTTAAATAATTATACTTAAGATCGCATCGCTCGATATAATATATATTTCAACACTCGACCCGACTCACTTTGCCGCACATTTATTTTCCCATTTAAATAAATATGCTAAGGTCTTGTCGTTCGCTTGTATATTCTCAACACCCGTTTCAACTCACCATGCCGTATATTTATTTTCCCATTCAAATAAATATACTAGGATCTTGTCGGCACGGTATACACATAAATATATATCTTTGTCTACTCGTCTCGGTTTTCCTTCCCACATATCTACTTTCCCATTAAGTAGATATACTAGAATTTTGCCGAGACGAGCGTATATATATATAAATGTGTAATTTTTCTTGTTAAGTATATACGTTTGTTTAACGTCTTTCTTGTTTACGTTATGTTTTTCTCCCGCGAATAATTCCTTCAACACTTAGGAAAGTGTTTATTAGATTTCACCCAAGATGTATATATATATATATATATTTTACTTCCTAAAAATATATATTTTCTCATCTTGCCGCAATGGCATTTTCTCATGTTTTGTCCGTGTATGGTTTGTTAACGCGTCTTAGTTCGATATCTTAGCTTGAATAGTCACTTTTCCATGTTTTTCCCAACATGTGTTTTATAGAATTATCCACACATGTTACTTGGAAGGTTTGTATTTTAACTCAACTTGTTACGTAGGTACAAAAATGCTTCCAATACTTTTATATTCCCATTTATATAAAAGTATTCATTTTTGTATAAGTTTCTCAAGTTTTAATTTTTGTTTAACATTTTTATAAAATCTCTATTTTATAAAAATCATTATGTTAATACAAACCCATATTTTTATAACTTTTACTTTTATAAAAATATACTTTTTATACAAAATACCCAAGTATGTTTACTAGTATTTACCAAATCAACCTTGGAAAATTTATTATTCATACTTTTGACACCAAACTTTCCATTATTGCATTTTGGGCTAATAGTTTCTAAAATGTTCATTTTAGTCCTCTAACTTTCAAAGTTACATCATTAGTCCCTCAACTTTCAAATGTTGCATTTTTCCACTCTAACTTCCCAAGTTAGTATTTTTCACTCAAGTTAGTGGACTTTGAAGATTCATCTTTTTATTGTTATGTTATTTTTGCATCAAAACGCTTTTAATAGTCTTATATTTCATACATGAGGCTACTAATATGTGTGTTTTATGTATTTCTTCAACATATCCAAATTTCATCCATCTAAGTGTGTAAACTTTAACTTTTCAACTTCTTCATTCATGACATCCTAATATATTCCATCATATATTGTATCATGGATGATCATTTTAAGATGATTAAAGTTACATTTTATCACATTCAAGTTTATTCCACAAATCTTAACCAAATCATCATTTTACATAGTGTATATGTAGATTATATACATTTTCAAGAACACTACTTTATCATCATCAAATCCATGATCCATTTACATATCTTTAATCATCCATTTTACTCATGTAAAATCTATTAAAGTTATGTTTCAAAACCACATTTTAAACCCTTCATGTACAACTTGCTTCTAAGAACACATACATGAATATTAATAATCAAAACAAGGTTAAGAAGCTTACTACTAGCACAAGGCTAGGGAAGACAAAACCTTGGATTTTGAGAGGGGTTTAGTGTGTTCTTCCAAGTGGTTTAGCTCCAAGCTCTTGAAACACACAATGGGGGTTTGGATGATGGATTGTTTTAAGTGATTTGTATGTGTTAAACTTGAAAGGGAGATGTGTGTGTGTTGGGTAAAACCTACGGCCACAAGAGAAGGAAAAGAAAGGAAGAAAGCTTGAATGTCTAAGTATCTAACACATGTTTATATAATGTTATCACATGTAATCTTCCATGGATCTTGTAAGATTTACTTGAAGATTGTATGTGTACTTAGGTGATCTTGGGTGGATATGTTAAGTGTGTGTGTGTGCCGTGGGATTAGAGAGAGAGTGGGAGAGATTTTGTGTGTTAAGATGGATATGTAATCTCTAGGCAATCTCTTATAATCCTTCCAAGATCATGCATAAGATTTCTTTACTAGATTTGTTTAACAAGTGGATGTGTTTAGGTAGTAGTATACTTGATCTTGTCTTGGATTTTCTTGGCCATAGGGCCGAAAATTCTTACACAAAGAAGCAAGTTGAAGCATGCTTTTGTACTACAAGTCTTACACCTTTTGGTTCTTCCATGCATGCTTAATATCTTAGACTTATAGGTTATTATTAAAACAACCATGCAAGGGGATTACTTGGCCATTAGGCCGGCCCTTGGTGGGTCTAGGTGGGGTCCACAACACAATCTATTTACCAATAATAAGTTAAGTTTAATTCCCCGTCGTTCGGGTGTCGTTCGGGTATTTTTCGGGTTTTAATCGCGCGTTGTTCGGACATTAAAAATACCTTTAATAACCCTTAAATATAGTCTAATTTAAGCGTTAATTGGTTATTTAGGCTTTTGTCGGGTGAAATTATAAGTTATACGCGTATCGGGTGCGGTACGCACACTTTATTCGTTACCGGGAGATTTGTATGAAAAGTTTCCACTTATGGTTTTGGAGTTCCAAAACTCATTATATTTTGTGAAAATACCCTTTATTTTATATCCTGGGTGTCCGGGATCCTTTTCGTTTATTTAATTATTACCGGGTAATCGCCAACGTCCATACCGGATAGTTTATTCGCACATGATCCCATCATGTTTTACCATTAAACGTATGCATTCCTATGCATTATTTGGAAATTGCTATCTCCTAAGGCCTTGATAATTAAATCACATATAATTGCATTTAATTACGTTAATCATATATCAATTAATTAGTACGGAATTACCTTATTTTTGCCGGTTGTTACAGCCGGCATCGAACATTTTTAATGGGGAACGATGGTGGGGGCAGCCGGGTTGTGTGGTTGTGGTGCAGTGGGTGGTAGGTGGTACGATGGTTGTGGTGGGAGTTGCAGATGTGTTGTGGTAGTGGTGGGAGGTGCAGCGGTGTAGAGGTGTGATTATTGTGGGGAGCTATGAATGTGTTGTGGCAGTGGTAGGAGGTGCAGCGAGGTAGGTGGTGTGATGGAGTTACGATGGTGGTGCAGTGGTGGAGGTGTGGCTGTGGTGGATGAGAGAGGGAGAGAGAGGGAAGGTAATAGCAAGTTAATTTGTGTGTATTATAATAATAATAATAATAATAATAATAATAATATAAATATGGGTATTTTTGTCATTTCATGAAAACTAACTGAGAAAATCTAATAAAGTTAGTAAACTGGACTCAGATGGTTACAAATTGAAAAACCAAGTGCTCAGATAGTTAAACATTTTCATTTTGGATTCAACTAGTTAAAACCACCATAACACAAGGACTCAAATAGTAATTTACTCTAAAAAAATAAAATCAAAGGGGTTTAACTACAAAAGATGAAAACTTTTAAGTTATAAGTGCAAAATCAAATTAATCAAAGGGGTTAAATTGCCAAAGATCAAAACTGTAGAGCTAGAAAAGAACATTACATTTTTCTTTTAAAAAACCCTAAGTTAAGTGTTCTAACATAAATAAGCACAAAGAAACTTGCTAATTATAGTTTGGAGAATTTTATGTTACACAAACAAATTTATGTAGCCTAAAACCTCTGGACCACTTTGGAAAAAATACTATGATAAGGCATATCATGATCGCTTAGATTATTAGCTGAATTGCGAACTAATGTCTTTCAGTTTGGTTCTCGGATTTCCTATTCTCTCTCTTCAGAGTTCTGATTGTGGTCCAGTTCTGTCACGGTTAGTCTATCGTCTGGTTAATCACTCCTAGTAACCTGAACACTGCCGGTTGTATTTATTTATTTAAACTCGTCCCATTACAACCTATTCACCGGTTAACATATTAAGCATGTGGGTTGATTGGTCCATGTGCTTAATTAGGCAGATTAAACAGGTTAGTCTAAGCATGATATGTTTGTTGCAATCAAAGTCATAAGAGTGGAAGGTTGTAATGGGACGATTAATAGTTCAACTATTATTATTGTGGATTACACATTTTCCTTTAGAAAAAACATAAAGTATCATGAAAATTTATTTTGAAAAAAGAGGTTAGGGAATATTGCGTAAAACTTATGGACCACTTTGTTTCAAGGGTTCAGGTTACAACTTCTAGGACAGAGTACCATTTTATGACTTGTTGAAACATGTTATTGTTAGAAAAGCGATTAGGGTATTGTTTAATATATCAACTTTTAACCTGTGTTTTTAGATCACATGATTTGGTGGTTGCCTATGCAATTTCAATCTTGATAGAATTATTTCCCTTGATCATTCTCATTAATCTCAAGACTATAAATAATACAATGAGGTGCCCTATCTATGGTAAATGGTAATCACAAATAAATACAAAATAAATACAATTTTGACATTCTTAATATAACGTCTATTACACCCCCGCAGTCGAAGCGGGAGGTGATCGGATGCTGAGACTGGATCTGAAGTCTTCGAAGAGGACCCGTGGGAGACCTTTTGTGAAAATATCTGCAATTTGGTACCTGGAAGGGACGTGCAGGATGCGTACATGACCTTTTTGAACCTGTTCCCTGACGAAGTGAATGTCTAACTCAATGTGCTTTGTACGCTGATGTTGAACCGGATTTCCTGAAAGATAGATGGCACTGACGTTGTCGCAGTACACCATAGTCGCGCGGTTAACTGGGACATTAAGCTCGAGTAGTAGGTTACGTATCCAACAAATTTCTGCGACAACATTGGCAACACCTCTGTATTCGGCTTCGGCACTGGAGCGAGATACTGTTGGTTGTCGTTTGGAGGACCACGAGATTAAGTTATCACCAAAATAAATACAGTACCCGCTTGTGAAGCGTCTCGTGTCTGGACAACCGGCCCAGTCGGCATCTGTGTAGGCAATCAAAGATGATGAGGCCGAAGGCCTAAGAGTAGGCCAAGATGTAAAGTCCCTTGGATGTACCGTATGATTCGTTTCAGGGCATTCCAATGATCGACGTGTGGGGCGTGCATGTGCATACATATTTGTTGAACCGCGTACGTGATGTCAAGGCGGGTGAAAGTTAAATATTGCAACGCTCCTGCAAGGCTCCTGTATAAAGTAGGGTCATGAAATAGATCACCTGAAACAGCACTAAGTTTTGCATTAGTGTCAACTGGGATTGCAAGATTGCATGCCGGCGCGAGCAATAATATCAGTCGCGTACGACTGTTGGGAGAGAAACATGGTGTCACCGTGCTTGGTGACAGAGATGCCTAGAAAATAGCTCAAGGGACCAAGATCTTTCATGGCGAATTCATTCGCAAGACTGGTCAGAAGACAATGACGAAGATTGTCAGAGGACGTAATAAGGAGAATATCGTCCACATAAAGAAGAAGGTATGCAATATCACGGCCTTGATGAAGTGTTAACAAAGATGCGTCACACCGGCTGTTTAGAAAACCCAAAGATAAAACAAAGTCTGTGAAACGTTGGTACCATGCCCTGGGAGCCTGTTTTAAACCATATAGTGATTTGCGAAGTAAGCAAACATGATCCGGAAAGTTCTTATCTCGAAACCCCATTGGTTGGTGCATGTAAACCGTCTCATTTAGGTTACCATGTAAGAAGGCGTTGGTTACATCCAATTGGTGAACAACCCATCTTTTAGCAAGAGCGAGTGAGAGAACCGTACTAATAGTGGTCGGTTTAACTACCGGGCTAAATGTCTCACCGCAGTCAATTCCCACCTGTTGAGAACGGCCGTCACAAACCAACTTGGCCTTATATCTTTCCAATGTCCCGTCTGACCTGTATTTATGTTTAAACAACCACATGGAACGAATAATATTCATTGATGAGTCACGAGGAACTAACTCCCATGTCCCATTTCTAATTAAAGCATTAAACTCGGTCGTCATGGCCGAGTACCATACCGGGTTGTTCAAGGCATCGGTGGGTGTTTTGGGAATGGGTTCGATGGATGGGGTAGCGGAAGCGTTAAGGTTAAAGGGTTGTTTCGGTTTGAATATCCCGCTCATGGAGCGAGTTCGGATAGTGTGGTTTGGTTGTGGGTCGGGTTGTATGTGGGCAGGTTGCTGTGGGTTATCGGGTGGATGTTGTTGTGGGCTTTGGGAGAGGTTGGTATGGGGCCGGGTAGTGTTGGTTGTTTGTGATGGGCCTGGAGAGTTTGTTTGGTGTGCGGATGTGGTAGTGTGGGCCGGGTGAGGGTTAGATGATGTGGGGATTGAAGTAGTGGTGGGTTGTGTGGGTGGGATGGTTGGGCCGGGCTGTGGAGTAACAGTGGGAGTGGTTTTGGGACGGTAGCTGGAAAGGTGAGGACATAGGTGATGTGGATAAGGTTCTGCGAAGGCCTCATAAGTTGGGGAAGGACTGATGGTTTGAGCGAATGGGAAGGTTGTTTCATCAAACGCAACATGACGTGAGATGAATATATCTTTGGTGGATAGGTCAAGGCATCGGTACCCTCTATGAGTGGGGGTAACCAAGAAAGACACAAGGGTGAGAGCGGTTTTCGAGTTTGTGAATTGTAGTAGGTGGGGTAAGTGGGTAGCAAAGGCAACCAAAAACACGTAAGTGATCATATGTGGGTGTGGACATATATAGTAGTTCAGTGGGGGTCGTGTTGCGGGTGGTTTTGGAAGGTAAGATGTTGAGGAGATAAGTGGCGGTTTCAAGGGCATAGTGCCATAGGTGGGTGGGGAGGGAGGCATGGGCCATGAGGGTGCGAATCATATTATTTATGGTACGTATTTTTCACTCGGCCTTGCCATTTTGGGAGGAGGTGTAAGGGCAGGAAATACGGTAGAGTATACCGTTGGTGGTGAAAAAATTTTGGAAGGATGTGTTAATGTACTCACGTCCATTGTCACATTGGAAATTTTTAATGGTTTGGTTAAATTGTGTTTTTATTATTGTGGCAAATTGGGTAAAGGATTGGTAAACTTGGGATTTATGGGTGAGAGGGTAGGTCCATAAAAAATTAGTGTAGTCATCTAGGAATAATACATAATATTTATGGCCGGATGAGCTAATTATGGGTGATCTCCACACGTCACTATGAATAATGTCAAATGGTTGCAAAGTAGAATTTAAAGAATTAAAGAAAGGTAAACGAATACTTTTTCCATAAATGCAAGACTGGCAAACATTATTAGAAACAGAATCAAAATCCAAAACATGAGAAGTTTTTAATTTATTCAAAGAGTCCCGTCCTGGGTGGCCAAGACGGTGATGCCAGACTTGAGAGGAGATGGCAGCAAAGGCTGAAGGTTGGGTGGAGGAGGACCCGAGCACCAAGGGATATAGATCACCGGTGTTGTTGCATCGCAGGAGTGGTGCCTTGGTCTTGTAGTCCTTCACAAGAAAACCAAACGGGTCAAATTCAACAGAAACCCAATTATCTATGGTAAAACGACGAACTGATATCAAGTTTTTGACAAGTTTGGGTGAATATAGGACATTTTTAAGGACAAAGGGCGGGAATGGTTTGGGTAGGTATTTGGTGCCTTGACCAAGGACCGGTATTGTGTCACCATTTCCGACTATAATATTACGAGAAATGCTAGAATTAGAAAAGGTATGAAAGTCACCTGACTCGTGAGACATAGTGGATGATGCTCCTGTGTCCATGTATTGTGTCGGGTCCAGCGGTTGTTGCAGGCTCATGGTATAAAGGGCTTGTTCTATGTCCGTGGGACAATATGCCGTGTGGGCTTGGGAATGTGGTTTCGGACCGAGTAGGCCCTGTTGAGTGGGCTGAGAGTTACCGGGCCTGGGTGCGGTTGGGTAAGGGCATGGTGGCAGTTGGGTTTGGTTGTATTGGGCTGCAGTGGGTGGGCCAGGAGGGTATTGGGCTTGTGGATAGTACCATGGTGCAGGAGGGTATTGGGCTTGTGGATAGTAAGAGTTGGGCCACTGATTGGGCCAAGGATTTGGGTAGTGTGGGTACCGTGAGCGACCAAAGCCGGAACGGCCCCCACGACCCGCGTCGTGAAGACCGCCCACGCCACGGCCGTAGGGCTGGTTTGGGTCAGTGTGGTTTGAGCGATCAACAGGTGGGCAGGTTTGGTCGGTGGTGTTGGTTCGGTGGGATGCGGTTAGGGCGGTTGATTGGGTTTTGGATTCGTGTAACGCTCGTTCCGCTTTATTTGTTTCAGTTTGGCATAGTTTGGAGCGAGCGTTGTAGAATGAGGGCAATGGTTCTTGGTTTTGTAAGATTGTGGAAATACCTTCATACTCGGGGTTTAAGCCTGCTAATAACTGGAGGACCAATCTATCATTATCAACCGGAGCACCAACGTTTGCAAGTTGATCAGCAAGTACTTTCAGGGCTTGGCAATAGGCGGTCATAGTGGGAAAACCGTCTTGCCGGTATTGGAGAACTTGTTCATAAGATGAATGGCACGAGCACTTTTGTTGTCGTGGAACAAGTCTTCAATGGCAACCCATGCTTCATGGGCATTGGAGATATTGTTGATTATGGTGTGTAGGATATCGTTAGAGATCGTACTATATATCCATTGTAAAACAATGGCATCAATACGATCCCAGTCATCGGTAGGTTTTGAGGAGGATTCGGGTGCGGAAGGGTCGGTGGGAGGTCTAGGTTTGAGGTGGTCATCCACCATAAAAGCTTTACAGTGGAGTTTGAATAGGGTAGCCCATGACGAATACTGAGAGGATTCGATTTCAAGGGTGATGGGAATAAAGTTTTTAATACTTGAGACTGTGGTAGCGGGGTGAAGTTTTGATTCTACGGTTAGGGAGGGAATGATGGTGGAGGTTTGGTTTGATTCGGTAGCCATAGGTACAGAATAGAAAGGTATGTATGTGAGGAATATAGAGGGTGAAAGGAGGCAGAAGGAAACAGCCGTGCAGAGGATTGCGACGGCGAGGTGGTGGCAGAAAAAATGATCGAGAAAGATGAGGAGGGTTTGGAGGAGAATTAGGTTTACAACCTGGTCAATGATACCATGATAGAATTATTCCCCTTGATCATTCTCATTAATCTCAAGACTATAAATAGTACAATGAGGTGCCCTATCTATGGTAAATGGTAATCACAAATATATACAAAATAAATACAATTTTGACATTCTTAATATAACGTCTATTAAATCTCAATAAAATATCATTTCCTAACAAAAATTAGATTTCAAACCAACCATCGAAGTATAATGTTTATACCAAAAAATATGTATCGATAGAGGTATACTATCTCACCCATGAATATTGCAATAAATTTCATTTTGTGTATTGTCCTACAAAATTTGTTATATGGAATGGGTTAGTGGTTCGTAATACACATCATAGATGAATTTGTATTAGTCGGGATACCCGCCGTAACGTGCGGGCATTCCCACTATTATAATATATATAATTAGACACACAATCTAATAAACGAAATGAGGAATCTATGTACATGTAAAATAAAAGGTGTGAGATATGTCATTCAATGACGTCACCCCTTTCTTTAGAGGGGACGAGGCACTTGCGGTTTAGGGTAATCGGCTTGGTTAGCCTTGCGGCTACACTGCCCGAGTCATGGGGCTTCGTCGAGCGGCTTGAAAATGAGGCTTCCCTAGGATCCATCGGCTACCTCACACAAACGGTCACTTGACCGTTAGAAGCTTTAAAAAAAAAAAAAAAAAAAAGAGTTAAATGCTAAATTCGTCCCTGGTGTTTGATCTAGTTTGTCACTTCAGTACAAAAAAATGTTTTTTTTGCAAATCAACACCTGAGGTTTGGATTTTTTTTTTTTTTTTTTTTTTTTGCCAAATTCGTCATTTTCACTAACTCGGTTAAAAAATCTCGTTAAGATCAGGGGTAGGGTTGTCATTTTGTCACTTAAATGAGGGACAATTTAGACATTTCATCCTATTTTTTTTTGAACGGCCAATTGGAATCACTCACGGTCCACTGGAGTATCATCGTGCCACCATTGTTACCACGCGATCATATTCCACCACCAAGTCACCAATTCAGGAGGAAACTCATAAATATGAGAAAAACCCCCTTGTGAGATTCGAACCCAAGACCTATTAGTCCCTAAGTCTTATCCCACCACCAAAATGCCGCTGGGCTATCACTTCATCCTAATATTATTTTCCCCTTTTTAAATGAAACCCTAACCATTCTCCACCCACCATTCACCATTCTTTGCACCACCTCCACCACCATAATCACCCAGGTTCCATTACTTCCACCACCATAACCACCCTGATTCCACCACCGTAACCACCACTGCCACCTTGAATCCGCCACTTTACATCCATTGTCTATTCCTTCAATTTCCTCGACAGTTTTTTCTTCTAACTCTCGTTTACCTTCAATTTCCACTTCTTCTTCACCCATCAACATGTTATGAACAGAAATTATAAACAAAATTGAAATATTATTGGATTGAGTAACGAGTTTGAGAGGAGAGACCACCACCATCACCAACCCAAGACCACCATCACCGCCTCTTTCGTCCTCCCCTAAGACGGATCTAAAACCACCACCTCCACCATCTCTCTCTCTAAAAGTCCAGCAACACCGCTCAATCAAAGACTCCCACCACCACAACTATCATCTAGCGTCATCTTTTTCATGTCTGAACATACCTGCAACCCAAAAAAAAAATCTTAATCCAAGACCCATTCATCATCTCAATTGAAGACTCTCCCTCTGTATCTTCTCTAAAAACCCACCAACAATAATCACTAAAACCCCAACGCTTTCCCCCGTAATTTTTGAACATTAATAACTTTTGTACAACATTTTTTTTTAAAATACACCAAATTAACGAGCGTTTTATTATCTTTCCAACAAATACCATAGTGCTATAAAAAAAGAGAGAAAAAAAATGATTTTTTATGTGGTGATTAATAAAATAGATACTTCAATTATATATGAGTGGAGAAAATGGTTTGAAAACATGAAAGGTTACTATCCTACGATCTTTTTTAGTCGATAACAGTTAGATCA
Source organism: Ambrosia x helenae (assembly GCA_030844895.1). Taxonomy (NCBI): domain Eukaryota; kingdom Viridiplantae; phylum Streptophyta; class Magnoliopsida; order Asterales; family Asteraceae; genus Ambrosia; species Ambrosia x helenae. The sequence goes on along the minus strand of JAUTDX010007030.1, from coordinate 709,034 downwards.
TGTTTATTTATCTTTAGAATGAATCTTCATTGCTTACATATTTATTGTTTTATTTAGTGAAAATTGAACAGGTATATCAATCATTAACATATGTTCACTTTACACATCAGAATCACCTGCTATCATCATCATGCCATATCATTTGATACCAATTTGAGTTTTTTTTTGTTTACGTCGCAACTTTAAAGTCAGGGCCGGCCCTGAAAATTCAGGTGTCCAGGCGGAGCTGCAAAAATTGTGCCCGTTAGCCTTAGCTTTAGGCATTAACGAAATAAATAATGTAAACCATTTTTTTTAGCTACGATTAAAGTAATATCAAATTGATGGATCAAATTTTATTTCCCACTTTGGTTGTAGTCTAACGGTAGAGAGAACAAACTCTCTTTTGGGAGGTTGGGAGTTCGAATCCCACAAAGAGTGAAAGTTTGGCAATTAAAAAAAAAAAATTGTTTCATAACAAAAATAAAAGTTAGAAAGTAAGTCAAAACCAACTCGTAAATTGCAAAAACAACTAAATGTGAACTCTGTTCATTTCATCTTCTTCATCCTCTTTAGTCATACACTCATTAATAAACATGCAATTTTTTCTCAAACTATTTCATTTTCTTCTTTAATTCTTAACCTTACTCAACATTTCTTTACTTTATGTTTTATATAAACTACCCTTCACTTTGATTAATACTTGATTAACAATTTTGGGGCTCAAACAAAAATCCATCGAATTAAGGACATCACTGTTAAGAAAACTTGAATTGCCGGAGGGTCAATGTGCCCCCGAGAAATTGGGTCTAGATCTGGAGTCCTTCCCGCACCCCTTAAGGGTCAGCCCTGTCTAAAGTGTATTGAGAAAATTGACAGTTGTATATAGAGACGAATGTTGGTCCTTTACAAAAAAAATGTATTTAAAAAACGGTCTATTTCTTTTATAGTACACACATTTGATCACTTTCTGTTATATTTATATGTCCTGAGAGACTCTTAAGAGATAAACTAGTTCGTAAATATATAAAGAGAAAATTTGTAAGATTTATTTTTTAGTAGAAAGCCAACGTAACTGCTAGTGAAATCAATTAAGGCATATTAAATTACGAAATCAATTAGAGTAAATAGCCAAAATCGTTCCTGAGGTTTTTCCGCCTTTGCTAGATCCATCCAAAAAAGGCTTTTTTCTCACCAGAACCATTGAGGTTTCCTAAAAGTTGCTAGATCCGTCCAAATCACTAACTTGGTTAAAAACTAACAATTTAGGAGGGGCATTCTGGTACTTTACACCCCCCAAAGCCCAAATGTATTCTTATTTTTATTATTATAACCAGCCAACATGCATCACAGAAACAACGTATCTTGTTCTTTAAACCCTAACGTAGCCTTTTTCTTCATTTGATATTAACGTTCGATCAACATCAAAGGTAAACATATTTGATTAACATTCAATGGATGATGATTGGAATGTTTGGAATGTTAGAGAACAAGATTCTAACTTTGATCCTCAACTTGAATATGGTTTGTTCTTCTCCTACAGTTTTACATACGATTTCACTTAATGTTGGTTTTGATTAATTTTTTTTTTTCATTTGAGTTCAGATAAACACCGTGAGTTCTTCACATTGGAATTGCACCATGGTGGGGAATTTACAGAATTTCCTAACATACGATATGTTGGAGGTAACTTGACATACATTGACAAGGTTAATTCTGATTCTTTCTCAATGATTATCCTCAATGAGATGATGGTAGCATTAGGTTATTCAGAGGAAGACATAGTAACATATCATTTTAAAACCCCTGAACAAGATTTGGATTTAGGTTTAAGACCATTAGGCACTGATAGTGATGCTCTTAGATTGATCAAGTACACTAAAACTACTAAAGTGATTGAAGTATATGTAATGCACTTGAAAACATTCCCAAAAAATAATGTGAGTGAGGGTTTAGGGCAGGTAATACAAGATGTTCCTAAAAATGATATTCCTCTGGTGGAGTTAGTTGATGAAGCTCCTGATGATGAATCAGGTGATGAGGGTAGTGATAATTATGAGAGTGGTGATAGTCATGAGGGTAGTGTAAGTGATGAGAATGATGAGTGTAGTAAACATGTAAGTGGCGAGGATGAAGATTCTGATTCTGATTTCATAGTGGATGAAGATAACATAGTTGAAGAGGTCAATGTAAATGATATGGATGAGTTTAGAGCTATAGTGGACTATGACATTGTTGAACCATGTGAAGATAACGAAAACTTTGAAGATGCTCCTGAAAATGAAATTGACCTTGATGAGTTTGATAATGAAGTTGACTCTGATAATGATACTCCTTTGGAACAAGTTGTTAAGGATATTAGAAAAAAGAAAAAAGTTTCCCAACATACTATGGATTTGCCCTTTTATCTTGGCCAAGCTTTCAATGATAAGGAAACTATAACCGATTTGGTCAAATTACATGCTGTTAAGTCAAGAAGACAGTTGCATATTTCAAAAAATGACTTTAGAAGATTTCGTGTGATATGTATGGGTGGGAATCTAACACTTAGTAGTTGTGAGAATAAAGGGGATGGACAAATGTTGGTGGCACTTTAAAAGGATGGAAAAGAGGCAGATCACATGGTAAGACCCAAAAAGGTGAGAGCAGTTCTCTGTTATTGATTGCTGAGTATGGAGATATTAAAGATACCAATCAATTGCCACCGTAATTTAAATACCCTCCTCCGCTACTTGTGTGTCAGTGTGTATCAACCGATTTCTGTTAAAGCACTAATCAAATATTTCATACTGAATCACTTAAGAATTTTACAAATTCAAATTTATATATTTTCATTGAAATAAGGACAAGACTTGTAAATAATAATAATAAAAGATTTGTCAACTTCGATGTTTTAAATTTCATGAATTTGTGGATATAATCACAAATGTTATTCAATTGATAAAGTTAGGATGTTTCAGTGCATTGCATCCAACAAACGTTGACTAGTAAGTCAAAGTCCACCACTAACTACAGGTATGTGTATGGCCACCAACTGATGAAAGGAAACTCTGAACCTGCTGTTACATTCTAAACAGAATACGTTATAGTATCTACTTCTATTTAATAAGTACTTTTTTAGTTTTACTTTGCGTTAAAAGGAGATTTTATGATATTATATGATATGCTAATATGCTATACATATCATTAACCGAGTCTGCTGCACATATCACTCCTTTCGAAACCAATTTTGACCGCTGCAACAGTAAATGAATCATCGTTGTCCGTACCCCAAGTTCACGAATCGTTTCCTTCTGTGAACGGAACCTGAGATACCATAAACAAAACATCCTGAAGCTTAGAAATAGCCACCACAGAAGTCGTCTCGATCACCCAATTTTCATCCACAATAGCCTTATCATCCATCGCCTTAAATCTTTCACTCACCAACACGTTCTTATTATGATCCGAAGCAAATATCCTTCCAAAATCTGAGACGCTCACCGTTCCCTAGTTTTCCTCTCAAAAGAGACTTGAAACTATGCCCGTTAATGACCAAACTATCCAGGAACCGGCCTATGGACTTCCAACACCCCGAATAGGTGTTATTAATAGGAAGGAAAACCCAACGATTTCTGCCCCCATGAATACTAACAATAACTTTCCTCCACATCCCAAATATCTTCTTTATTTGGTAAGCGTTTGTATTAATATATTTTCACCAACAAATATTCAAAACTTTTTCCCATTGTATTACTGAGGAATTATTACTATCTGCAGGAGTATCGTTATATTTCTTTGAAAAGGCTTGCATACTATTACTCGTCCGATCCTAAGCCATATCAGTTTACTGTATTGGTTAGAGGGATTTCAAAGTAGTCCACAAACAGCTTAAGTGTAAATGTTGAGAAAGTTTTCTCAGAATATTATCCTTCATAATATTTGTCACATTACATGGTGTATCACACCACCAAGATTCAGAAGCTAATTGTAAGTGACCTTTTGAAGCTTACATGTGTGGTTCAACGCATAACATATAAACTACTCTCCAAATGGGTCAAACGGGTCACTTGCATTTGTATAAACCAACATATTGAACAAAGGCACAAATTAAAAAAAAACAAAAAAAACCCATAAATTTCATTACATCATAACATAGATTACAACATCATTTGATATCCTAATCACTGCAAAGAAAATACAATATGATGATTATCTAAGTAACTAGCAACATCATTTTAAGTCTCTTGTTCTCAGTCTTCAACTTTCCTGCACCATCTTCAAGCAGTCTTTTACGGTTATGGAACATCATTTTAACCCACAACTTCGTCCCTCTGCAAAAATTCACCAAATTCATGCCTACTTTTACCTTATTTTGAAATTGGTTACTTTCTAATTCAATGAAGGAGCAAGATGTGCGAATGATCATTGGGGAACCACAATTACATATAAACCTTACAAATTTGGGAATTAGGGTTTAGGGAGAGATATGAATGTCGATCAGATTGGGTTTTTTATGCGTAAAGAATATAAAAAACAAGGCAAACAATCAAAACTAAATAAATAAGGAAAAAGACTAAACTATCCCTCTATTTCCGTTAGTTTTTAACCAAGTTAGTGATTTGGACGGATCTAGCAACTTTTAGGAAACCTCAATGGTTCTAGTGAGAAAAAAACCCTTTTTGGATGGATCTAGCAAAAGTGGGGAAACCTCGGGGACAATTTTGGCTATTTACTCAATCAATTATAACAAATTAGTGATGAATTTAATAAAACACTTTAAAGGGGTAGTAATAGAATTTTTGTTTAACGTACAACTAAGTAGAAGTTCGTACGCGGCTTTAAATAGTCAAAGGAGCCTTAGCCGGCCTTTACTCAGACGGACGGAGCCCCTAGCCCACCAGCCACCAGTTCCAGAGAAAACCCGACTATCTACCCCCGAAGGCACGACAATAGAATAATCAGTAAAACTCAGTGCTCTCAAGAATCGAACACATGACCTTTTATGTATAGGTCTTCTATCACTGAGCCTTCATACCACTCCACCATATATGATGGGTGGTGGTAGGAATAGAAATTAAATCTTGCAAATGGTAGGACTTTTGCAGGAAATATAACACATCTTCCTTTTGAAAGAAACTATATTATTAAATATAAGGAACGTATTATTGAATAATACTGTTAGTGATTATGTTGCCTAAAACTTATGGACCACTTTGTTTGAAGGGTTTGTCCTCAAGTGGGGCACAATAAATTCCATGACTTGCTATAAATGGACTAGTTTGTTCATCAAAAGGTAACCTGTCTTTCCATATTTCACCATTTTTCCTATACGTAATTTGGGGTTGAAACATGGGGAATACTTGTTGGGGTTTGGGAATACATCTCGTTTTCATGATATGTGTTTTTTCAGTGACATTCTCACAAAATTGGGTGGGTAGTGGAAATCTCACTGCACCATCTTGTTCCGAACAAGAGAGACTAGCTCTTCTCAAGTTCAAACACAGCGTCGAATATTACCAAGGAATGCTTTCATCATGGGGGGTTGGCAATGATTGTTGTAAGTGGGATAGGGTCGAATGTGATGATGTCACAGGCAGTGTTGTTAGCCTTCATCTCGGAAATCTCATAAGAGATGATTATACTGACAACTACTTGTTTGTTGAATACTATGAAGAATACTTAGTTGGTGATGAGTTGAATTCTTGTTTGACAGAGTTGGTGAATCTAGAACATCTAGACTTGAGCGGAAATAATTTCCAACTAAGCAGAATTCCAGAGTTCATTGGATCGTTTAAACAACTAAGGTATCTCAATCTCTCCCATGCAGGTTTCAGAGGTCATATTCCTTATCAAATTGGAAATCTTTCCAATTTGAATGTTCTTGATCTTAGTTCAACACCGTATGACTCACAAGTGTTGACGACAAATGATCTAGCATGGATTTCTGGCTTTTCAAACCTCGAACATCTTGACTTAAGTGGTGTAAATCTTAGTAAAGCACAAAACCTTGACAACTTACTTTACAAGATTCCTTCATTGTTGAAGCTAAGTTTGTCTAGGTGTGGACTTTCTATGGCTCATGTTCGTTCACATCATCTTAATTTCAGTAGAGAACTTGCCAATATCAAACACCTTGATCTTAGTGACAATGGTTTCACATATCAACTCCCCAACTTATTAATAAACATGACATCCCTCGTTTTTCTTGATCTTTCAAACAATTATTTTAGTATGACATGGAGCTTTGAAAACTTGCTAAACATGATACCTTATGTATCAGAGTTGCATTTGTCAAGTTGCGCACTCCAAATTGTCAATCTTTCTTCCACTAATCTTAATTCTAGTAAACATCTTTCAATCCAACACCTAGATCTTAGTTGGAATGAAATTGAAGGCAAATTTCCATCTGTCTTAACAAACATGAGTTCCCTATTATCCCTTGACCTGTCAGCAAACAAGTTATATTCATTCATTCCTATCATGCCTAACCTTCTCAAGCTTGATATTTCTGGAAATAACTTGAGGCATATTGAGGATATTGGAATTTGGAGACAATGTCAACTCAAAGAATTGATTGTTTCAAATAATAATCTTAAAGGAGAAATGATTGGCGCATCAACTAATGTCTCTGAATGCACTCAAAATGCATTAAGACATTTAGACATATCTTTCAATGAATTGACAGGTCCAATCCCTGAAGCTCTAGGGAAATTAACATCTTTAACAACAATATTTTTGGACTCAAACCGGTTTACAGGACCCATCCCAGTATCGGTAGGAAGTCTCGCTTCCTTAAGAATGTTTTCAGTGTCTTCAAATCTGTTAAATGGGAAAATTCCGAATTCAATTGGAAAACTCACCAAACTCTATCATTTAGACATCTCCAATAATTCTTTACAAGGAGTGGTTTCTGAAAACCATTTCGCTAACCTCTCCATGTTAAAGTACTTGGATGCAAACTATAATAATAATTTGCTTTTCAATATTTCACATAAGTGGATACCTCCATTCCAATTAAATGTCGTTCGACTTGGTTCTTGCAAGATTGAAGATGGATTTCCACAATGGTTTCAAACTCAAAGGAAACTTGAAGAGTTAACGTTGTCCAACGCTAGCATTTCTGGACCTCTTCCGAAATGGTTACGCCTCCACCCCATCATACCTATATTAGATCTCTCTCACAACAATCTCATTGGTACTTTGACCAACCTTCCTTCTGTATATGAGGTTAGATCTAAAATAGGAGGCATATTACTTCTGCAGAATAACTCTTTTAAAGGGTTGATTCCAAGGTCTTTGTGCACAAGGACAGATTTGAAAGTCCTTGATATTTCCAAAAACAGGTTGATCGGGAAAATTCCTGAGTGCCTATGGAATTTGTCCTTGCATATGATGGTACTTAGTTCAAATAGGCTAATCGGTGTATTGCCGAGTTCTTTAGCCCATAATTCTTCCTTGCAATGGTTACAATTGAATGACAATAACTTCACTGGAGAGCTTCCTCAAGGTCGTGGGTATTTCGTAAGTTTGGAAGTCTTGGATGTGGGTGAGAACAAAATCTCAGGAAACATACCTGATTGGATTGGAGAGAATATAGGCATGAATACTCTCAGGTTGCATAAGAATAATATCACAGGAATAATTCCTCACTCTTTGTGCAAATGTGTGCATCTTCAAATTATAGATCTCGGACACAACAACTTAACAGGATCCATCCCTCGTTGTTTTAACAATTTTGATGGCATGAAAGGCAAGTCATATACTTACTCATCATATTTGGGAAGTCTTGGTTATAAAGATGTGACGCAGGTCCTCAAAGGTGTTGCACTTGACTATACAAAAACCCTACCATTTCTTATAAACATGGATCTTTCAAGCAATAACCTTGTTGGAGAAATACCTGAAACGCTAACGGCACTTGATGCATTAGTGGGTTTTAATCTGTCGTATAATCATTTTAATGGGAGTATTCCAAGAAACGTTGGGAACATGAAATCATTGGATTCTCTCGATTTGTCAGCAAATGAGTTGACAGGGACGATTCCTCCAAGCTTGGGAGCTCTTAATTTCTTGAGCCACTTGAATTTGTCACACAACAACTTGTCGGGACAAATTCCAACAGGAAATCAATTGCAGACACTTACAGATCCATCTATATATGCTAACAATCCATATCTTTGTGGTGAACCATTACCAAAGGAATGCTTTCCTCATGAAAATCCGCCAGCCACAAGAAGCAAGAATAAAGACGGACATGCTAATGAGCCAAAGAAGGTATGGTTTTACTTGGACATAATGAGTGGTTTTTGCAACAGGTTTTTGGGGTATTATTGGAGTGTTGATGTTCAAGAAGCAATGGAGACGTAAGCTTTTCATGTTTTGTGAGGAGACCATGGACAAGATATATGTTGCAGTCGCGGTTAGAGTTTTGAAGAGGAAGGGAGGCTGCATAGAATTCAAGTAATTATCTACTATAAATAATTGCTTTCCTTGGTATGTTATGCTTCTGTTTTATTGTGCTTTGATATTTGTAAGACATTCGAACTTGCGTGTTTTGTATAATACTAAACATAAATCGTAATTAGTTGTTTTAAAAATTTACACAATTGTGATGAAATGGAAGAAGGAGAAGTGGTATGCGAGTCCAGTCAAAATCGAAGGTAATAAACTCGAAATTCTTTGTGTTTTTCTACGTTAAAATCTGTTTAGAGGTCGATTGGTTAGGTCTCCATCATATAATTTGTCTGAATTTGGTTCACCTGGTTGGGCTGGAGATAGATTTAGAGAGCCAGAGAGGTATTGTTGCTTGTTATGTGTTGGTTTCATTTAATCTTTACAAAACAACATAGAAACCCAATGAAGTTATGAATTTCAACATAATTTTTTCCTTCTGACTTTGACCCATGCCCTTACATGCAACCAATTCTGTTGATTCAAAATCAATTTAACCACTGCTCCAACATGTCGGAAATGTCTAATGTATTCATTTAAGACATGAAAATGAGTTATCCGACCCGTTAAAACGCGCCACTTATCCAACCCGTTCAAGCTATTTGACTCCAAAACTTGACCCGTGTATGTTGACCCATCACGATGACTCGCTAACATGTGACCCGTGTGACCCGCGAACAAACATGATTAGAGGTCGATTGATGCATATTGACCCCTTAATGTACGATCTTTACTTGCTCACATTTTTCAAGAAAAAAACAGAAAGAATAGAGTATTATAAGTTGTGTACTTTAACAATAGATTTTTTTACCGCGTGTATAACAATAGATTTTTTACCGCGTGTATAACAATAGATTTTATTAAGGGAATAATGGAAATAAATAATCCCAACTATTGACTATTGGCCAATAACAGTCCCAACTACGAAAATTACCAATAGTGGTCCCAACGTTCGACATATTGGAATATAATGGACCCAAACTAACGGGGGTCTAACTCCGTTAGTGTGACGCTGACGTGACATCCTAGGGGGCAAAATGATCCTACGTGGCATCCTAGGTAGCAAAATGATCCTACGTGGCATGCCACGTCAGCACCACACTTTTGGGTCCATTATATTCCAATATGTCGAAAGTTGGGACCACTATTGGTAATTTTCATAGTTGGGACTGTTATTGGCCAATAGTCAATAGTTAGGATTATTTATTTCCATTATTCTTTTTATTAAGGGGGCACCCGCCTCCTTAGTCGAACACTAGGTCTGCCGCTGGATTAAATTTTCAAATCATGTTGATCAGTTTGGTAGTATACCGTTTAGACCACAAACCAACCATGAACGCCTGGACCGGACAATTTTCTTAATGGCATTTTCAAATAGTATTTTGGTAATAGTCTTTTAGCTTCTTATTTTTTACACGTTAACTATTTCTAGCTTACAAAAGTACTTGTAAATTGTAATGGTATATATATACACAAGCTGTATCCAACTGTCAAAATTTCTTAATAAATAGATTTGAACATATTATTTAAGATTTAACAATATTGCTAATAGGAATGATTGCCACTAATGCGTTCTAAAAATGGATGTAAAACCAGTAAATCAAGAATCTTTAAACTGGTCAAAGCGGTTTAGGAGTTCATTCCAATAGAGCCTGTTTATGGGCTATGGATCATCGACCCTACCCGATATCGACCAGGCCGAGATTGAATAGCCCATAAAATGAGACCTTGATCCAGACCAATAACAAAATGGTTGATTTAGTCAACTTGTAGGCTTTTCAGTGTATGGGCTTCTGCAGTGTTGGACTATGCACTAGAAAGTGTGGGCCAGAGATCAGACTAAAAATGGGTTCTAGAAAGCATTATGTGAGACTAGTATGCAAAGAGTACACAAGTCAACAACTGCCATTCAATTGCAATTTGGTTAGATAAGAATTTGCTCATTCAAATTTGTGGACCACGTACGTCTAGGGCTCTAGGTTAGTAGCAGGAAGTTGGAATTCTTCAAGTCAACTATGAGGAATAGAGCACAGCCACAAGGAATTTCAAGTCTTATGTGAGTGTGTCCATCAAATTATATGGGATGAGTATAAGTGATTGTGAGTGGAGGAAAGAGAAAATATTTGGTGGAAGCACTGTTCCACCCTAAATATGAAAAGCTATTGTTCACCTCTATATATATTTTAATATTTTTGTAAGTAGTTGTGAGTGAGGAGAGGGAAAATGTAATGATAAAAGTATGAAAAAATATTATTATTTTAATTAGGAGAGAGAACATTTAGAGGCGAAGTAGTGATTTTTAGTGTAATTTGATGGATGAGCTATTGTTCACCTCTTAGCATTCACATCCCCTTCATCAAATCTCATCCATCAAATTACATTAAAAATCACTACTTCGCCTCTAAATCTTCTCTCTCCTAATTAAAATAATAATATTTTTTTCATACTTTTATTATTATATTTTCTCTCTCCTCACTCACAACCACTTCCAAAAATATTAAAATATTTTTAGGGGTGAACAGTGGCTTTTCAAATATAGGGTGAACAGTGCTTCCACCAAATATTATCTCTCTCCTCCACTCACAACGACTTACACTCACCCCATATAATTTGGTAGACACACTTACATACATTTGATTCCCCAAATGTGAATGCTCTTACATGACCATTAAGTTGATGTTCATTTAGAGATTTATTATTTCCATTTTACAATTATTTCCATACGAAATTTGGGGTTGAAACATGGGGAATACTCGTCGGGGTTTGGGAATCCGTCTTATTTTCATATATCAAAAATATAACTTTTACCATGTATACACGCGTAACTGTGGCTCTGATACCACTATTGGGAATCATGGTATCAAATACATAGCGGAAGCAGTTTTTATTTATTAATAAAATCAATTATATACAATATATAATATGGGCCGATATATATATATATATATATATAATATGTTTAATTTTATTAATCCGATTAATAAAATATTCCCAATCAGGATCTCAGTTAAACGCGTATAAACAAATAAATAATAAACAACCATAGTGGGTTTAGTAATCAACCTTTGACGATTACACCGGAATTGTAACACACGGGTTACAATGAACCCTCGCTAGTAGGAAGTTCACACCCGAGCACTGGCCAACCGAGAGCAACACTTTGCAAGAGGAAGGCGGCGATGGTGGTGGTTTTGCGACGGACAAAGGGGCGGCGGCTCCTAAGGGTGGCCGCAAATCTTGAGAGGAGACAAGGGTTATGTTGTTTTATCTTTATCAAAACATGTGATTAGAGTTTGATCTATCACGCCTATTTATAAAGATAAATTTACACATAATGATTAGTCATCATTAGACTAGTCAAAGCACTTGACCACTTAATTAGTCAAAGTGTAATCCCTTTTATTTAACAATTAAAATTCCCCCTTAATAATAAACTACTTTACTATTAAGTCCCTCGAGTTCAAAACTATTATTATTTCATAAATAATAATCCACCAACACATGAACTTATCTGATTCGTGTACCAACGTGTAACTCTTCGGATCGTACCGGGTCGGGTTACGTTGACCTCGACTTTTAATTACATCGGACATACTATATTTCCAACAATCTCCCACTTGGACGATTTTAATTAAATGAGTTAACGTGCACAGAGTTGGACGCCTAGCTACATCGCATTGCACCCAAACCAGTATGACACTTTACAGTCGTTAACTAGTTCTTTGAATTCAAGTAACGCTTTACTTAACCAAATACTATAGCCCTAATAATTCTATCAATAAGTCCCTTCTGTATAGACATCCGTTGATCATAAGACATGGATCATTCATTCTTATATAGTGATCAACCATTCTCTATTCTCCTCTCTAATTCAAAGTGGTCTAACGAACTACCTTAGTCCGAGCGTGGCCACGCGTTTATACCAGTTTGAATTAACGAGGGCGACAGAATGTCTAAACTTCTAATCCTATAGAAGTACAGAATTCCATCAGCGTCATACAACTCCCACTTATTGTTGGATTTCTCCCAATGCTACCCTTATTGCTACCCATGTTTCAGGACAGTGTTAGATAACATCAAGGATAGTCGTTGATCAATGTAGTTTAATATGTGCCTTAGGAAAAAGGACAGATTGAACATATCAATATCAAAACTTCTCATGACACAGATCCATGGAGATCGTTTTGAAGCGAGTTACATCCAATATCATTCCCTAATGATATCTATGAATTATGATTCTCAAACCCTTGAGTTATTCATCTCATGAATGCAGTCATCTCAATTCACAATAGTCTTACATTCAAATTCATTCCCATGAAATTTGATCGACTACGGATATTTAGAATACTCTTATTCAAGGATTTAAACATACAAATAATGAACACAATTACAAAATATTTAAATTTGCATTTAACCCATTAAATCAAATAAATATTCAATGTAATTGTTATAGTTCAAAATAAAACACCAATACTAAGTACAGATCATGCCCACTGTCTAGCAACTCTAAGCCATATCTTTCCAGCATGCTCCTCATGTTTAGCTTGAAGTAAAGGCTTAGTAAAGGGGTCAGCCAGATTCAGATCCGTATGAACTTTGTTTATTACGATGTCTCCACGTTCTATTATCTCTCTAATATAGTGGAATTTCCTGAGTATATACCTTGTGGTCTGATGTGACCTTGGTTCCTTTGCAAAAGCAATGGCACCAGTGTTGTCACATAGTATCTCGATTGGTTTCTTTATGCTAGGCATAACATTGAGATCAGTAATGAACTTCTTCATCCAGGCAGCCTCATTTGCAGCATCCGATGCAGCATTGTATTCTGATTCACAGTTGGATTGAGCAACCACACTTTGCTTAGAGCTCTTCCAAGTAACAGCCCCACCATTCAGAATGAAAACATATCCCGTTTGTGACCTTGAATCATCACGATCGGTCTGGAAGCTTGCATCAGTATAACACTTAACTGACAGCTCTTCGTCCAGTCCTCTATATATTAAGAACATGTCCTGAGTCCTTCTCAAGTACTTAAGAATGTTCTTCACTGCAGCCCAGTGACTCTCTCCTGAGTTCTGTTGATATCTACTCGTCATGCTAAGAGCATACGAGACATCAGGTCTAGTACATAACATGGCATACATGATGGAACCAATCGCAGAAGCATATGGAACTCTTTCCATTTTCTTCTTTTCTTCTCCAGTGTTTGCACACTGCTTACGATTTAGAATGGTTCCATGTGCCATGGGCAAGAGCCCCCTTTTTGAGTCTTGCATTGAAAAGCGTCGTATGACCTTATCAATATATGTACTTTGACTTAAAGCCAATAACCGCTTTGATCTATCTCTATAAATCTTTATTCCCAGAATATAAGCGGCTTCACCAAGATCTTTCATTGCGAAACATTTACCCAACCAGTTCTTAACATCTTTAAGCATAGGGATATTGTTTCCAATTATTAGTATGTCATCTACATACAGTATGAGAAAAGTGATATAGCTCCCACTAGATTTCTTATAAACACATGGTTCATCTTCGTTCTTGATAAAACCAAACTCTTTGATTTTCTGATCAAAACGGAGATTCCAGCTGCGAGACGCTTGCTTTAATCCATAGATGGATTTATTCAGCTTGCACACCTTGTTAGGATTCTTTGGATCGACAAAACCTTCCGGCTGAAACATATAGACATCTTCCGGTAAGTGTCCATTAAGGAACGCGGTTTTGACATCCATTTGCCATATCTCATAGTCATAATATGCAGTAATGGCAAGTAGAATTCTAATAGACTTAAGCATGGCTACAGGCGAGAAAGTTTCCTCATAATCAATTCCTTGAGTCTGAGTAAGACATTTCGCTACAAGCCTTGCTTTGTAGGTTTGCACATTCCCATCCATGTCAGTCTTCTTCTTGAAGATCCATTTGTTTCCTACAGTCCGACATTCGGCAGGAAGATCAACCAAATCCGAGACTTGGTTTTCATACATGGATTGCATCTCTGCATTCATGGCTTCTTGCCATTTCTTGGATTCCGAATCCAAGATTGCAGCTTTGTAAGTAGTAGGCTCAGCTTCATCAATCATGAAGATATCATCATACCTTTCAGGTGCACGACGATCCCTAATACTTCTTCGAACACTTGGTGTTTCTGTTTTTTCTTGAGTCCTCTCAGGCTCAACTTCAACAACCTGATCGATTACTTTTGGTTCTGTCTGAACAACTGGTTCAGTCACTTGTGATTCTCGAATTTCTTCAAGATCCACATGGTTATCTCCAATCCCTCGCGCCAGAAGCTCTTCTTCTAAGAAAGTGCCTCTGCGTTTAGTGAAAATCCTATTTTCAGTGGGGTGATAGAATAAGTAACCGATCTTTTTAGTGTATCCGAAGAAAACCACTTTTTCACCTCTGGGATCTAGTTTATCCGAAGATTCTAGAGTGACATAAGCATTACATCCCTAGACTTTAAGATAGGATACTTGAGGTTTCTTTCCATGCCATATCTCATAAGGCGTTTTGACAACCTTCTTTGTTGGAGCTATATTCACAAGTCTTGTGGCAGTTTCCAGAGCATAACTCCAAAAGGATTTTGGAAGGTTTGTTCGACACATCATTGATCGAATCATATGTAATAGTGTTAGGACAAAAAGGATTGGTGAAACCACTTTTGCAAACCTTAGTCTAATTCACTTCTGTCAAAATATTCTAAGTATAGAACTGCTGAAGAAGAAAGATCAAACTGCTGAAGAAGAGATTCCACAAGTACTGAAGAAGAAAAGTCATCAGAAGTTCTGAAGTTCAAACCAGACATTTCTACTGAAGAACTACTGAAGACAAACTACTCATCAGTAGTTTGTCATTCATCAGTACTTATGAGAAGATCTTTTCCACCGCCTTTGTATCAGTAGTTTATTAGTTTAGTATTACTTTTCCTTTTTGTACAAGTTCCAAGACTGCAACTTGTTTCTGAACTTGCTTTTTGGCAAGGTTCATGTATTTGTAAAGTCTATAAATAGAAGGTTTCATCCCTCTGTTTTAGACATTGATTTTAATACAGAAATCCTTCAACTCATATTATTGTTATTTCCATTTAATATTTATTGAGAATCTGTCTAAGTGTTTCATTCTCATTCAATGCTTAGATTCTCAATAAATACTTATCATTTATTAGTTTCTCAATCCAGGGGGAGTAATAACTCCTGTTGATAAGTGTAGCTTTAAACTCATAACATTCCGTTGTGCTATCACTGATCAAGAACTTGCTAAACACCTAAGTGTTCACTAGCAAGTTCACACAAAAGAGCAATACTGATCCAACAATTGGTATCAGAGCACTGGTTTATCTGATCACATATCAATCTAACACATTGAGAATCAGACACAAGCTCTTATTGATATTCAATAAAGGATTATAAGCTCACTTTTATCAACATCCATCACTTTAAGAGATATTTGACAAATCAATACTCTTTAAAATGGATCCTCATAATACTGGTTCTGCCAATAAACCTGCTATGCTAGTAAGAAATGAATATAACATCTGGCAAAGGAGAATGGCACATACCTTATCACAGACCAACACTAGTTGCTGGAAATCTGTGATATATGGTCCTCATAAACCAGTAAATATTAATCTTGAAACTAAAGTAGAGATTCTAAAAGACCCAAAAGACTATACAGATGATGATTTCCTAAAACTTGAGCTTGATGCTAAAGCTTTCTCTATGTTGGCAATGGCACTCCCAAATGAAATCTACTCTGGCCTATTACATTGTGATAGTGCCAAAGAGCTTTGGGACTGCCTTAAAGAACAGTTTGGAGGAACTGAAGAGGTGATTGCCAACACCAGAGAAATCCTGGCTCAACAATATGAAACTTTTGCTCACATTAATGGGGAAACTTTAACACAACAATTTGAAAGATTCTCCTCATTAATATCTGAGCTAAAACTAAATGGTCAGACCTACACAACTGTATCTATGCTTCATAGATTTTTAAGGTCTTTACCTGAAAAATGGGAAACATACTCTATAGTCTTAAGATCTTCACCAGACTTTAGCTCCCTCACTCTTACAAAACTTCATGGGAGATTACTTACTTTTGAAAGAGAAATTGATCAAAAGAAAAAGTTACAAAGTTCTGGTAAAACTGCTGATGACTATCTACCAGGTAGTACAGCACTATTGGGACAAGACTCACCAACTTGTTCAAATAGTTTTGGATCTTTTGACCATATTGACATAACTGCTGGGATCTCATCTAAAAGATCATTCCCAGGTTATGACAATAATGATTTTGGTCAAACTGCTGATAACATGTGTTTTATCATGGACGATTTAAATAATTTCAGCAGTGATGACTTAGAAGAAATGGATATTTTGCACCAACTGGCCATGTTAAGTTTAAAAACAAATAAATTTTACAAAAGGTCAGGAAGGAAGTTTCCAGGACTCAACAGTTCAACAAAAATTGGTTTTGACAAATCTAAACTTAGATGTCACAAGTGTCAAAAGTTGGGACACTTTGCTAGAGAGTGTAGAAGCTCTGGCTTTAACCAATCTCAGTCTGGAAACAATTTTAACCCCAATTATAACAGGAATAATGGAACACAAGGGAGTGCACATTTTGTACAGGCACAAGCTCCACAACACCAATATGTGCCACAAGTACAATATGTAGAGATGCCTGCTCAACAGATGCAGAGCCAACAATCAATCCCTCCCTTTCCAGCTGCTCAACAACCTCCACAGCCTCAGCAACCCTCTCAACAAAGTTTATTTACTTCAGGGTATGTTGACTGGAGCAGTCTTCCTTTTGACACCACAGAGTGTAATCCTGATGCAGACAACAAGATGTTTGACATCAACTGGGGAGAGCCTGACAATGGCAGAAAGAACTTTTCCTTAATGGCATTTGAGGGATGCACCTCAAAATCTGCCTTGTCACAGGTATCAAAAGAATCTTTGACAAAATTGTGTTCAAATTCTTGCAAAGAATCTTTTGCTCTCATAAGAGAGACAAATGTGCACTTACAAGGAAAAGCAAATGACTCTGAGAGAAAATTCACTTAGATGAAATGTGATTTAGAAAGAAAACTTTCTGCAAAAACAAAAGAAGTTTCTAAATTAACTAACACTGCTATTGAAACCCAAGCACAAATTAAAATCATGATAAGTGACCTAGGAAATGTCAGACAAGAGCTTGCTGACACCAAAGTCACATGTGAAAAATGGGTTGAATCTTGTAAGGGGTACCAATTATTGCTAAACAAACAAAGTGCTTCAAATGTTAGGTTTGGTATAGGGTACAATCACACTGAAACACCAACAGATTTTTTCCCCAAAACTACTGAAGATGGGAGAAAAATTGTTTCAGGTGAAACTTCTGAAGAGGAAGAATGCACATCTTTCCATGAGAACTCTCTAAAAACTCACAAAGAAAGTTCTTCAGAAGTACTGATTAATTCTGACTTTAAGCCATCAGTAGTTTCAACTACATCAGGAGTTGAGAACCTGAAAACTACTGATGACCTAAAACAAATCAATACAGTCAGAAACTTGTCTTTGAAAGAAAAGACAAAAGAATGTGAAATTTGTGGCCTGTTCAACCACAAGACAGAATTTTGCAGATATAGAAAAGGTATTCAGTTCAACAAGAAAAATCAACAACTGGTTGTGGGAAAACAAATCAAAAATGATTTTGTAAAAACTTTTTTCTCCCAAGAAACAACAACCAGTAAACACCTTTTCTCAGAAAAAGACAAAATCTCAACAAAGATCTTTTTCTTAAAATTCTCTTTCAGTAGTTAGATCTGAATCATCAGCAGTTTCACAAACTGCTGAGATTAAAGATCTCATAAACTTGGTACAACTACTGATGACCAAAGTTGATGGTGGTCCTCAAAAGGATACCACCATTGCTCTTAATGAAAAATCCATTGCCAAAAAGACATGGATTTCTCAACTTGGTCAAGAACAAACTATAAATGTTCTCAAGAGCAAACCCAAAGCCAAACTGGCTTGGGTTCCTAAATCTAACTGATTTGCTATCTTGTGCAGAGAGTTTCCAAAGGCTTAAATAGCATTTGGTATGTAGACAGTGGAGGCTCAATGCACATGACAGGATGCAGATACCTGATAAACAATTTTATCAGTCAAAGAGATGGATATGTATCCTTTGGGAACAATGCTAAGGGATATGTGCTAGGACATGGCAATGTCTCCTCTGGCAAAATACAGTTTGACAAGGTCAATCTGGTTGAAAACCTTGAGTATAACTTGCTGAGTGTGTCACAAATGTGTGATAAAGGATATTCTTCCTTTTTCACAAAGACAGCATGCAAGATCATATCACCAGAAGGCCAGAAGTTGATAGAGAAGATCATTGAAGATCACACTTTGTTAATAGCCAAAAGATGTGGCAATGTCTATGCAGTGGACATTGAAAAAGACAAAGTACTGAACAACACTGCCTGTTTCTTCTCAAAGGCATCAACTTCAGAAACTGATCTCTGGCACAGGAGACTTGGCCATGTGAACTTTAAACCATAAATAAAGTCACTAAAATGGGCTTGGTCAGAGGTCTACCCTTAAAAGTATACCAGTGTCAAGAACACTGTGTATCCTGTTTAAAGGGAAAACAGCATAAGTCCTCCTATAAGTCTATTGAAGAATCAAAAACAACTGCATGTCTTCAACTACTCCATATGGACTTATTTGGGCCTGTAAAAATCATGAGCCTTGGTAAGAAGAAGTACTGCTTAGTCATCATTGATGACTACTCAAGATTTACATGGGTATTCTTCTTATTTTCCAAGGATGAGGCTGCTGAAATCATCAAGTTCTTCATTCTACAAGTAGAGAAGCAATACTCTCTACCTGTCAAAACCATTAGAAGTGATAATGGGACAGAATTCAGGAACAAAACTCTGGATGAATTCTGTTTGTCTAAAGGGATTATTAGACAATTCAGTGTTCCTAGAACTCCTGAACAAAATGGTGTGGTAGAAAGGAAGAACAGAACTTTAATAGAAGGCAGCAAGAACAATGTTAGCTGATTCTGGCCTACCATTATACTTTTGGGCAGAAGCAGTTAACACATCATGTTATGTTCAAAATAGAGTCCTTATTGTCAAGAGACATTCAAAGACTGCCTATGAAGTTCTTCATGGCATGAAGCCCCTTATCTCCTTTTTCAGGGCTTTTAGGTGTCAATGTTTCATCTTGAACATTAAGGAATCTATTTCAAAGTTTGCTGCCAAAGTTGATTCAGGTTACTTTCTTGGTTATTCTTCAACTAGAAAAGCCTACAAGGTTTTTAACTCAAGAACCAGGATAGTAGAAGAAACACTGAATGTCAAGTTCAATGAGTCAAAACACACTCTCATTCCAGCACATCCTGCTGAACTTTTTGACCTTGACAACCTCCATTTTGGACCTGAAAAGACTGTCACTTCATCCAAACCTACTTATTATGGTGATCAAAGGTTTGATGATGAGGATCCAGCACCATGGACTCCTCAAACAGTTATTAAGTCAACTTCAAAAACATCAGAAGTTTCACAAACTTCTGATTCAACAAATACTGAGGAACAAACTCAAACATCTGCTTCAGCACCTGAAACTACTGAAGACACTGAAACTGCTAAACCAGATATAATAGACCTCAGTAGTTTGTTTGAAGAACATGAGCCACCAACACCTGTCAGTGGTTTACAACAACTGATCGAACACAAATACCATCCACTTGATCAAATCATGGGTGATATTGCATCAGGTGTTCTTACAAGAAACCAGCTTTCCAACTTTTGTCTCTTCTCAGCATTTATTTCACAGTTGGAACCAAAGAAGTACCAGGAAGCCCTCAAAGACAACAATTGGGTGCAAGCAATGCAAGATGAATTGCTTAAATTCAACAAGCAACAGGTTTGGGAAATCTGTCCCTTACCATCAAACAAGCAACCAATTGGCACAAGATGGGTTTTCAGGAACAAACAAGATGAAGCTGGTATTATAATAAAGAACAAGGCAAGACTGGTAGTACAAGGTTACTCTCAAGAAGAAGGAATTGACTATGATGAAACCTTTGCTCCAGTTGCAAGGCTTGAAGCCATCAGGTTATTTCTGGCCTATGCCATTTCCAACAAAATAAAAGTTTATCAAATGGATGTTAAGAGTGCATTTTTGTATGGAAAGATAAAAGAGGAAGTGTATGTTTGTCAGCCACCTGGGTTTGAGGATCCTTCTCATCTTTAGTGGGTGTACAAACTAGACAAAGCTATTTATGGGCTCAAGCAGGCTCCAAGAGCCTGGTATGACACACTTTCAACCTTTTTACTCAAAAATAACTTCACAAGAGGTGCCATTGATAAAACTATTTTCATAAAACATGTTGGAAATCATGTCTTACTTGTTCAAATATATGTTGATGATATCATTTTTGGTTCAACAAACACAAAATTGTGTGATGAATTTAAGAAACTCGTGCAATCAAAATTTGAGATGAGTACAATGGGAGAACTGCAGTACTTTCTGGGACTGCAGATTAAACAACAATCAAATGGAACTTTTATAGATCAATCAAAATATGTTAAAGAATTATTAAACAAATTTTCTTTACAAGACTGTAAATCATGCTCCACTCCCATGACACCAACCACACAAGTTGAACCAGATGATCAAGGAAAACAGGTTGATCAAACCATGTATAGATGTATGATAGGTTCCCTTTTATATCTAACTGCTTCTAGACCAGATATTATGTTTTCAACATGTGTATGTGCTAGATATCAATCAGCTCCTAGGGAATCACACCTCATTGCAGTCAAAAGATCTTTAGATATCTGAAAGGAACTCCAACTCTTGGAATTTGGTATCCTGCTTCAAGCAATACCAAGTTATCAGCTTTTTCAGATAGCGACTATGCAGGGTGTAAAATGTCAAGAAAATCAACATCTGGTGGTTGTCAATTCTTGGGAAACTGTCTAGTGTCCTGGCAATCAAAGAAACAAACATCTGTTACAACTTCAACTGCTGAAGCTGAATACATTGCAGCTGCAAGTTGTACATCACAGATACAATGGCTCCAATATCAACTTCTTGATTATGGAATCAAAGAGACCAAGACACCATTACTTGTAGACAGCAAATCTGCCATTAGCATCATTCAAAATCCTGTTCAGATTTCAAAGACTAAACACATTGAAATCAGGTATCATTTCATAAGAGATTGCTATGAAAAAGGCAAGATTGAAGTGAAACATGTAGCAACAGCTAATCAAATAGCTGACATATTCACTAAACCCCTTGACACATCAACATTTCAGAAGTTATTATCCATGCTAGGGATGCTAAATTTGTAAGTGTTTCTCTTTACTTTTCTGCACAAATTTTTTATTTTTCACTTACATCTGTTTTCAAAAAGAAAAATTGAAAAACTTCTGAAAAACAAACAAGAGAGAAACTACTGATGAACAAAACATCAGTATGGGGATATTTTCTGAAAAGTGATTAACTTCTGATAAAACAACCTTCAAAAGTTATAAATAAAGTATTTATAAATTATTTCTCATCAGCTGTTCAAAACTACTGAAGAGAAAGTGGGAACTACTGATGAAAATAATTCTTCATCAGCAGTTTAGTCAAAAAGGGCAAATAAGACTTTTCCCACATCAGAAGTTTGACCTAGGCGGTTTAAAACTTCTGATAAAGAAGTTTTGACCTAGGCGGTTTAAAACTTCTGATAAAAGAAGTTCTAAGCGGTTTAAAACTTCTGATAAATACCTTTTTCAACACTTATCCATTCAAAAAGCAAAAATTCCCTCCTTCTCTCTCAAGAAAGCTCTCAAACCCTGAACCTGCAAAAACACTGTTCGATTCATAAACACACAAACCACATGGCTTTAGTTCTTAAACAGGGACACAATCTTAGAGCCTACTTAGAAAAACAAGAAGGCTGGTCCCAATACGATGAGATCATTGATCTCGTCGTCAAATCCCAATATTTCACCGCTCTCACAATAGACCCACCAATACATCCTGAAACTCTCAATGAATTCTGGGCTAATGCTGAGACAGTGATGGTGGATGATGAGGTTATCTCTCTCAACTCAACAATCAAAGGGAGACAAATGGCCATCACACCGGCCACACTTGCAAACAGACTGGGGTTGAATGATGTGAATGCCCCTGAAAAGTTTGAAAACTCTGCAATCCACCTAACCATGACTGAATGTGGTTATCAAGGTACTCTCTCACAAGCTACCATCTTTAAAAAGTATTTTGAACCAAAATACAAACTTTTGTTTCATTATATAATTATGTGTTTGAGTCCTAAAACATGGTCTTATGACCAGATGCCCTCAACCTTTCAACCAATTTTTCATTCCATTGTGAATGAAACAAATTTCAGGGCATCAAAACTTTTCTTTAATGAGTTGGTGTTACATCATAATAACACTAAAAAGAAGTTTTTGTTATACAAAAGGTTAATTATGCAATGCATAATCAAACAACTGGGTGATGAGGTGCTTGTGGGTAAAACTGAAATTTTGAAACCCTTAACCTCACAAGCATACTCTAGGCACAACAAACAGGCTGCTTGGCCAGAAGATGACAAAGGGGAACCAGAACCAGTCCCCATGGAACCCTCATCTTCCAAATCTACACCCCCAAAGGCCAAGAAACCCAAGGTACAAAAACAAAAACCCACCAAACCAAAAGAAAAGTTGTTCAGGAGGTTGAGATGCCTGAACAACCTATTGTGCAATCTGCACTTTTTAAAGATGTGATTGAAACATCCTCTCAGTCTCATCCATCTCAAACCCCACCAAGAGCACCAATCACAATTCTTTTCAAAAGAAAAAGACTTAAGAAAACCATTCCTATTGATACTTCTTTTGAAACTGCTGAACCCACTGCCCAAACTACTGAACCAGCACCCCAACTTTCTGAACCTGATTTTGAAATAGCCAAACTTCTCTCTGGGCTAAAAGAGAAAGTCCCATCTACACATGTCAGTCCCCAACAACCACATCAAACAGGGGACATAGCCTCAGAATCTGACATGGATGTGGACACTCAAAGCCCTAACCAAAGAGATGAGGATGAACCAGGGTCTCTAAGCCCAAACTTAGAAACTCTTGGTACTTTTGAGGCTGCTACTACTCATTTACCACCCAGTGGTGGATCTGAAGAAAGAAGCAACATAGCTAAGACCTCAACTGTGGCAACTACTGATGAAGGCTTAATGCCTGAGTTAGGAAATCTTCTGAACCAAGAAAAAGAGGTACATGAGACAACTGAGTTGGGCTCAGCTCATGATGTAACTGATACAGTCCTCATTGAGGATGTAATTAGGGATTCAGATGATTCCATTGACTTGGATGATGTTTCAAAACACCAAACTACTGAATTGACGGCTACAAGTGAAGGTCCTGCACCTGGTGTATCTATGCTCAAGAAGCTAGTCACACCAGATCAGGTTAAAGTCCACTTAATCCCTGATTCCCCTAGAGTGGCATCTTCTGTACAACAAGAAGATCAACCAAAAACACACCCCTCACTAAAAATTCCTACCCAATTCTCTGGGCAATCAAGCATAGACATGAACCAGCAATGCAGCCCAGATGGTCCCTTATACCATATGATGAACACCCTCATCAAAAATCACTTCCAAACATACACAGCTAACTTGGAGCTGTCCATGAAGAACCAATTTGGGGTGATACAGACAAAGATGAACGATCTGTCCAACAAGATTGACTTCAACAGCAAACAGATTGCTAATCTTACAGGTCAGTTCTCCCATCCTTCAACATCAAAGCCTGATGAAGCCAAAAAGGGGGAGAAAATTAAGGAACCTATGGAGTCACTTGAAGCCAGGAAAAAGGCAAGAGTGGCTATCCTACAAAGAGATCAAAGAGATCAAGCCAGAAAAGAAAAACTGGCCCAACAATTTAGTGTCTCTATTCAAGAAGTAGAAGATGCTGAAAAGTCTGATGAATCCCAAGGGCACAATGAAGAAACCTCTAATGGTCAAAGTTCTGATGAAGAATCAGAAAGTACTGAAGACAATCCTTCAGTAATTGACAAACCTTCAGTTGTTGTCAACCCATCAGGTGTTAACACTTCCAACATTCAATCTGCTGAACAAGTGCCTTCCAGATCAACTGAACCTACTCAACCAACTCCTGTTCCTCCTAGGCCGATTACAACAGTTACCACTATGACTGTACTAAACCCTTCTCCAATCTCTCAATCAGCAGAACTTCTTGAGAAGAGTTTAGTGGCAGCTCAGAAGAAAGCCAAGGAAGATCTGATTTGGAAAACACTGGAAGAAAGGGATGACTTAGACTTAAGCCTGGATGAAAAGCTACAGGCTTATGAAGCTGAACTTCAAAGGCAGGCTAGCCTAGACAAAATTGCTGAAGAAGATAAAAGACATCAACTGATGTCTTATATTACTAAGAACAGCAAGATCAAAGCCCACACATTAAAGAGACTCTCCATGGAAGAGCTGACAAGAAGAGCTCAACTTATTGCAGACAAACTTGCAACAAGTAAAGATGCAAAAGCCAAGAGAGCTCAGATGATAGAAGATTTAGTAGCAAATGGTTATGGTTCAAAAGCCTCTGTGTCCAAATGGAAAGAAGAAAGATTAATGGACACTTATAGAAAATATAAGGCTGCAAGGGCTGCAAATCTAGAGAAGTTTCAAACTGCTGAAGTATCAACTTCAGTAGTTAGAACTTCTGGTGTTCAAAGAAGACCAGCTACCCAGAAGAAGAAATCAGAGGAGAATGTGAAGACTGATTTCAGAATGGTACTACTAGAAGGAAGTACAGTAGTCCATTCTGACTTTGACATAGAAGAAAAACCTCTGATCACACAATTCAGGGATCCTTCCACCTTTGCCTATCAAATTCAGAAAACCATCAAAGACAAACTGCACACTAAGGTAGTTACTGAACATCATTTGCCAACCTTTCAACTACCTAATGTGATGCAACAAGAACAAGGAAGTGAATCCCACCTGAGAGTCACTGAAGTTGAAAACATCCAACACTCAGGAGAATCCCAGGGTACCACCATGGTTCCCTACACTTTAGACTTTGACAAGTCTAAAGTACCTATCATCAGATGGTCCTTTACTGATAACAACTCAGTACTTGTGACAAGAAGAGATCAGATAAGCAGAGCCTATAAGTCGATGAATGATCTGAAGAAGCTATCAACTCAAGACCTGCTTACAATCCAACATCTAGAACCACAAAAAGGATCTCTCACTGATGAGCAGCTGAACCAGCTGAAGAATTCCATGTTCAAAGGAATATGGAAAATTGTG
Source organism: Ambrosia x helenae (assembly GCA_030844895.1). Lineage (NCBI taxonomy): Eukaryota > Viridiplantae > Streptophyta > Magnoliopsida > Asterales > Asteraceae > Ambrosia > Ambrosia x helenae. The sequence goes on along the minus strand of JAUTDX010007030.1, from coordinate 683,282 downwards.
AAGAACAGAAGAGAACAATAAGGAATTAGTAAGGTTTTGGCTTCATCAATCCAGGGGAAGATTGTTAGGACAAAAAGGATTGGTGAAACCACTTTTGCAAACCTTAGTCTAATTCACTTCTGTCAAAAATATTCTAAGTATAGAACTGCTGAAGAAGAAAGATCAAACTGCTGAAGAAGAGATTCCACAAGTACTGAAGAAGAAAAGTCATCAGAAGTTCTGAAGTTCAAACCAGACATTTCTACTGAAGAACTACTGAAGACAAACTACTCATCAGTAGTTTGTCATTCATCAGTACTTATGAGAAGATCTTTTCCACCGCCTTTGTATCAGTAGTTTATTAGTTTAGTATTACTTTTCCTTTTTGTACAAGTTCCAAGACTGCAACTTGTTTCTGAACTTGCTTTTTGGCAAGGTTCATGTATTTGTAAAGTCTATAAATAGAAGGGTTCATCCCTCTGTTTTATACATTGATTTTAATACAGAAATCCTTCAACTCATATTATTGTTATTTCCATTTCATATTTATTGAGAATCTGTCTAAGTGTTTCATTCTCATTCAATACTTAGATTCTCAATAAATACTTATCATTTATTAGTTTCTCAATCCAGGGGGAGTAATAACTCCTGTTGATAAGTGTAGCTTTAAACTCATAACATTCCGTTGTGCTATCACTGATCAAGAACTTGCTAAACACCTAAGTGTTCACTAGCAAGTTCACACAAAAGAGCAATACTGATCCAACAAATAGAGTTCGATTTCTCCGCTCAGACACGCCATTATGTTGCGGTGTTCCAGGTGGAGTGAGTTGTGAAGCTATTCCACAATCCTTTAGATGGTCGATGAATTCCTAACTAAGATATTCACCGCCTCGATCTGATCGAAGCATCTTAAAAGTTCTATTCAGCTGATTTTCTACTTCGTTTTGGTACTCCTTGAACTTTTCAAGAGTCTCATATTTATGCTTCATAAGATAAACATAACCATATCTACTGAAATCATCAGTAAATGTAACAAAGTATCTTTCTCCATGTCTTGACATTGTTCTGAATGGACCACATACATCTGTATGTATAAGTCCTAACAGATCATTAGCTCTTTCTCCAACATTTGAAAAGGGTGCTTTTGTTAACTTTCCACTCAAGCATGATTTGCATTTTCCAAACGACTCTGAACCGTTGGAATCCAGGATTCATGCGGTCTTGAGTTGTTTAACACGATTCTCTCTAATGTGACCAAGTCTACAATGCCACATATACGTATCATTAAAGTCCAACTTATTACGTTTATGGGAGATATTGCATAATATGTTATCGTTTTGGACTTCTATCGCATAGATCCCATTGTTGGGTTTTGCATCAAAGTAAAACATATCGTTAAAATAAGCAGAAACAAATTCACAATTAAAACGATAATTAAAACCTTGTCCACGCAAAGTAGAAACTGAAACAATATTTCTAGTCACACTAGAAATAAAATAAACATTGTTCAAAACAAGTTCTAAACTAGAAGGAAGTAAAAGAACATATTCTCCTATCGCCTTCACATCAACTCTTTGTCCATTGCCAACATGGACCTCCAAGTCACCTTGTTTCAGCTTTCTAATCTTTCTTAGTCCCTGCAAAACATTACAAATGTGGAAACCACATCCTGTGTCAAACACACATGTTTTGCTAGAAAAAACAAAGATTTCAATAACATATATATACCTGAGGACTCTCCTCTAGAATCCTTGGCTTGCTTCAGTTCAGCTAAATACTTAGCACAGTTCCTCTTCCAATGCCTAATTTCATCACAATGAAAACACTTGGCATTTTTCAAAGGTTTCTTGTTGACAACAAATTTGCCCTTTCCCTTCCCTTTGCCCTGATTGCCCTTCTTCTTGGTGTTAGGTTTCTTAACATGACCCTCCTTGATCATTAGCACTGGTGCAGTTTTGCTAGGTATGTTTACCTCAATAGTTTTGAGCATCTGATGCAGTTCTGCAAGTGTCTTCTCCATCCCATTCATATTATATGTCACACCCTCAAATTACCACTTGCGGGGTTTTACCGCGAGGCGCATGACAAACCAGGATCCAAGTCAACGATCACAATAAACAACTCTATATGAAAAACGTAAATAGACATAACCATTAATTTAATAAGCGGAAGCGGTTCAGTAGCATTTAATCAACTATGCTATCATCTCAAAAGTTGTTCAAAATACTTTTATTACAAAACGTGCAACTAAGTCTAGACGCCAATGCAGACTCGTGCGCCTAGTTCCGTTCATTGCTACCTTAGCGACCTGAGAAAAACATGGCAAAAAGATGTCAACATAAAATGCTGGTGAGTTCACAGGTTTGTTCAAAATGTTACCAAAACGTTACCATGTCCATACTATATCAATGTTACCAAGTACGCTAGCTAGGCGTATGTTTCATTACTACTACGATTGGAAACCATTACTAGACACGTTTAGCAATGTTCAGCATGTTTAAGCAGCCCGTATGTTCAGCACGATAATGTTCCTGTTCGAGACAATATGCACCCGCCCGGCCCTCCAAGCCGACGAGTGGGGCAGGTCACGCCCAATAGATCTATCCACATTTCCCCCGTTGTGCATCCCCGCACATTCATGGTTTCCCCCGGGACTTTTCAAAAGATCGTATAGCAATATAAAGTTAAAACCATAGTATGACATATGTTACCAAAACCGTTTAGCGCATGTTTTCTCCCCCAAAAGTTAAAGCAGTAAAAGTGGGGCCGTGAACTCACCTTAAGTAGCGTTCTTCAATTACAAGTAAAGATGTTTAGCCCTTGATAATCCCTCTACCGGAGATCTATCAAAATGTTCACATAAGTGTTCCGACTAATAACCATAAGGTTATCTAGTCCCCGATTGTCCAGATCGTAACCAAGTATGTTTTAAAACGTGTTTAAATGTTTAACCGACACACTAGACGACCCGACATCCCGTTGGTGACCCATTACCCTAACTAATCAAGTACACATAGATTACACACAAGGTTCAAGCATAAAACACTTAGTTTGTATCAAAAATCTCATTTCTGCATCAGAACGGTCGAACCAGTCAGTTTTAAGTCTCCTTCGCACCTTTTTAGTCTCCTTCGCCCGTTTTATACTTCGTTCGACCGTTCGATGTCTCCTTCGCCCGTTTTACCTCATTCGCCCAACAAAAACCCAGGTTCGACCATGGTCTTCCTCCTTCGCACCTTCGATCGGTCGAAGGAGGCCAGGTTCGCCCCTGTTGTACAATTTTTCCTAAAAACGCTTCAAACACATTCAAAACGACTCGAAACATCATCAAACACAACAGTCAAGCATGGATAACTTATCCTTACAAAACCCCACCGATTTCCCCGATAATACGTCCGTTTCAGCCCTTTCCCAAAATGGTAAAGATTATGGAAACATCACTTTCATGCATGAATAATTTACCCAATTTGGAAACTTTTGAAATCGATTCATGCTTAGCTTAAAATACTCAGTTTGTCGATTATCCGATCTTTCTTATCCATTCTATTGATCATAAATATTCATACATCAAGTTTTAATCCAATAAAACCCCCAAATATCATCATATCCAATCCTAACCCTAAACAACAATATTCCAACATTAATAACAATCCTATATCATGTTTCTATCATAGATATAGCAGCAATTCATTGAACAACACATAACACCACATAATACACAATTTACATATGTTATTCATCATGAAAACCTATGTTAAATGATCATGTTTTGATTTAGAAAGATGTTTAAAAGGTTTTTAATCATAAAAACACCCTTAGAACAGATCCGGACAATTAGGGTTAGATGAAAACGAATTAAAATGCTTTTAAAAAGGTTTAGGATTATGAACACACCTTGGATTCTTGTTTAGATGTTGTAGATAGGTTAAATTATGAAAAAGAAGAGCAAAAACTCCTTCCTTAGTGTTTAAGATCGTTTGAGAGCGTTTTGGGACGGTTAGGGTTTGTGAAATGATGAAAAATGACAAAGGTTGGTATTTATACTAATCCTCCTTCGCCCCAATTCATTGGTCGAAGGTGGTCTCCTTCGACCCTTTCACAGGGTCGAATGAGCCCTGTCTGGTCGAAGGGAATTCCTTAAATTCCACTTCCCTGGTTCGCCTATTTACAAGGGTCGAACCAGACAATTACTTCTCCTTCGACCACTCGAAGTGGTCGAACCAAGACCCCTTTTTAACTAGTTTTCCAGTTTGTCGTGTTTAACGCATTCTAACACATCTTAACACATAAGCATGCATCTTTAGTCTATATTTAACACATTTAAGCACAGATAATCATTTACACATCATTTAAACACATCTATGTATATAATCCACCACACGACCCATAATCTACACATATACTTAATTAGTTCATGTAATGTCACCAACAACGGAACCCGGTACTAGTGTATTACCAAAACGACTCCCAATGATCCTCCAGATCATTTACACATCATTTAAACACATCTATGTATATAATCCACCACACGACCCATAATCTACACATATACTTAATTAGTTCATGTAATGTCACCAACAACGGAACCCGGTACTAGTGTATTACCAAAACGACTCCCAATGATCCTCCAGATCATTGTACCCTGGACAATCCTAACTTGACCCGACTCAACTAACCCAGTTAAGTTTGTTTATAAACGTTTCTCGCTAAGGTAGACTTAGATGTTACTAATATGTTTAAGCCGAACATGCCGGGTGTCACATTATAGTTCATAATGAACTGGTCATATGACTTGGGCAATGAGTTTAGGATGAAATCCTCAGCTAACTCATCCCTCAAGGGGGATTCTAGACGAGCCAAGTGATCAACATAGGCCTTCATCTTTAACACATGATTGCTAACTGATGTACCCTCTTGCATACGAGTGGTTATAAGTGATCGCATCACATCAAACCTCTCATGACGAGCATTTTGTTGGAACATTTCCACCAGATGCTGGTTCATGTCGTACCCTTCCATGTCCTCCATGGTCCTTTGAAGTTCAGGGATCATGGATGCTAACATCGGACATGAGACTTTCAAAGAGTCATCAAAATGCTTAGCCCAGTTTCTATTAACATTAGTGTTCTGATTGGCGGGTTCATCAGGGACTGGTGTTTCAAGAACATACAATTTGTTCTCTGCCTTGAGAACAATTTTCAAGTTGCGGTGCCAGTCCATGAAGTTGGAGTGGTTCAGTTTGTCCTTCTCTAAGATGGACTTGAGAGAGAATTGGGAGGTGGAATTGTTTTCGGTTGACATCTATAAAGTTCAAACTTAACTTATTAGTATATAATGTTTTAAGTATCCTAATTATTTTATGACCCAAAAAGCAAAATTAATTAGGATGAGACCCCGATTCATCAATACACAGTGAACTGGCTTAGCACTGTCCACTGGTACGATTAGGTAGGTAAACAACGATTGTTAATTGTGTCCACTACACAACTCTCCATTTGGTGTTATCGCTTAGAGCAATGTATGTTTAACCCCAACTATGCCCACTTGTCAAACAAGCGATGTTTGGTCCTATACTGTTAACTGTAACACTGGCCTATGTTACACAGGAAACGCGATGATTACCTTCACTCATGATCAACGCCCAGATGCAGGGATCAGCACTAACATTTGGGTTCGATTTAGAACGAAATGTTAACTCGTTAAGGGTGGCATAAAACATCAATTTAAAATTGGGATTTATTTTAATATTTACCATAAATATTTTGAATAACTCGTAGCATGAGGCGAGTTACACAATTAGTTTATAAAATCCAATTTTATATAATTCGTGATAATTGAAACTCCTTTCAACACTCGACACGGTATAGTTTTAAATACCCTATTTAAACTATGTTGGTCGTTTTATCGCGAATGGACTTGTTTTAATATTAATAAAACTCTTTTATTAAATATACTTTTCGGTTTTATAAAACTTGTTTTAATAAAACCGTTGCCATGATTGTGAAAAAAAATTATTTATTTTGGGTTATCTCGATTATTTACAATAAATAAAACACAACCACAAAACATAATAATAAAATAAACGAATCGAGCCCCTAATAGGTCTCCCGTTTCGTTTTAGCCAGAAACGAAACGAACTAGTCAAAAAGGGTTTCAAAACTATTTTGATAACTCCCACTTGACCCGAGATCTCTATCTTCATGGAACCTGCTAGCCTTTTTATCTTCGTCTTGATCTTGTACTTGAAGGATTACAACAATAAATTTGAAAATACAATAAAATAAAATCTATTATAATCCTATCTATTACACCGGATCCAATATCCGTAATAAAATACAAATCAATAAAAAAAAATAAAACCATCACAAACACAACCATGACAAGGGTCGAATACCTAGGGCTCGATTCACATCACAATCCATGAACAACAAAAAACTTTTGATCTTTTGTCAAAAAAAAAAATATTTTTTGACAAATAAAACATAGATCAAAATTATAACTTTTACCATCTATACGCGCGTAACCGTGGCTTTAATACCACTGTTGGGAATCATGGTATCAAATACACAGCGGAAGCAGTTTTTATTTATTAATAAAATCGATTATATACAATATATAATATTAGCCGATTTATATATATATATATATAATATGTTTAATTTTATTAATCCGATTAATAAAATATTCCCAATCAGGATCTCAGTTACATGCGTATAAAGAAATAAATAATAAACAACCATAGTGGGTTTAGTAATCAACCTTTGACGACTACACCGAAATTGTAACACGCGGGTTACAATGAATCCTCGCTAGTATGAAGTTCACACCCGAGCACTGGCCAACCAAGAGCAACACTTTGCAAGAGGAAGGCGGCGATGGTGGTGGTTTGCGACGGACAAAGGGGCGGCGGCTCCTAAGGGTGGCCGCAAATCTTGAGAGGAGACAAGGGTTATGTTGTTTTATCTTTATCAAAACATGTTATTAGAGTTTGATCTATCACACCTATTTATAAAGATAAAATTACACATAATGATTAGTCATCATTAGACTAGTCAAATCACTTGACCACTTAATTAGTCAAAGTCATACACTTGACCATTTGACTAGTCAAAGCACTTGACCACTTAATTAGTCAAAGTTCTACACTTGACTATTTGACTAGTCAAAGTGTAATCCCTTTTATTTAACAATTAAAATTATCCCTTAATAATAAACTACTTTACTATTAACTCTCTCGAGTTCAAAACTATTATTATTTCATAAATAATAATCCACCAACACATGAACTTATCTTATTCGTGTACCAACGTGTAACTCTTCAGATCGTACCGGGTCGGGTTACGTTGACCTCGACTTTTAATTACATCGGACATACTATATATCCAACAAACGAGACCGAACCACTTAAACCTTGTGTGTTTGGTGTATTGTTTACTAACTTATTCTATACCTAATCGAGCCACGGATGTAACATCGCGTTATTTTTACTTTTCTTGTATTTTATATTTTATATTTAACAAATTTCAAGTTCGCCTTTATTCGCTTTCTTTTATGTTACTCCTACCAATTCTTGACGAGTCGTCATATAAATTATCCTGTTCAATTTAAACACTATAATAAGAAACTCATTTAGTTGAGATCTTAATATATATTTTATCTTTAAAATAAAACATTAAAAGTAATAATACTTTAGATTAAAAAAAACAACAAAAGGAAAAAAAAACAAAGAACGTGATTTAGGTCTGCTTTGACCTTTGACAAAAAAATAAACAACTACATAAAAGAACACTAATGTGTTCATTTCATTTCTTTATAAACACGACGAGGCTAACAGCAAGAAATTAATAAGTATAATCACACCATAACAATCAAAGTTAACCCCACCTAAACTCTTTTCAACCACCCTAATAACTCTATTTAATACCTTATCACCTTAACTCATCTATAAATACAACCCCTCCCCACTCCTTAATCATTTGTTCATCTCTAAAACTCTCTCTCAAACTCTCCAATCTTCAAGTTTTCAAGTTTCTTGGCTTAAAACTTCAACTTTCATTCTATTTTTCTTCTTCTTTTTCATCTAAAACTCCTTGGAGAAACCTCTAGGATCTTCCCCATATTTATCCACAGAAGTATGATAAGGGTAGAGCACCTAAAAGAGGTTCCAAAGGTGGTTGTTTTCTGAATTATATTATATAATAATATAAACATATACTTTCAAGTTTCTATCTTACTAGCTTATTATTAATCCTTGGAAGGTTTGTGGTTACACCCTACCTTACCAACTCTCTTGACCCTTCTTGTGCTACGGATTTATCCACACTAGAAAGGGGAAATCCCGTGTCTAAAACCCACGTTTATTCCATAAACGAAGTGGTTATGACATGAACCTATCAAATGGATTCACATTCCTAACCTTATACCATCCGAATCATCTATGATGATTTTGTGCTTGGTCTAACTTAATCTCATGACCATCCGGATTGCCCTAAAGGCAATTTGTGCTTGGTTTGCCTAAAAGGCTTGCATGACTCTCGTGAATCTATAATCTAAACTCGAACCTAAGACCCTTATTTCTCTAATTCTAGTTAACCAAGGCTAAGGAACTAATCTCCTAAGACTCGTCTTTGGAACCTTACTAAACGCACCCAAAGGTGAGTTCATACTTGTTCCCCTTTTATTCTTTATTCTTTGGGGCTCAACATGTATCACTATCAAAACTTAAACGATTTCATACTCTTAAAACTATTATGCTCAATCTAAATGCTATTATGCTATGCCATGCTAGAATTCAAAGTCTTACATACAAATGTACGATTAGTTAACAACCCACCTTACATGTATAGCGCTATAGGATAGGCTATCTGCCCCCTACATGGGTCATGTTAAGCAAAATTCTTCGTGGCTAGTCGCCGTTTGTATGGTTCTCTTGCATATGCCTATAAGCAAAACTTTATTATACTATGTATGTATGTCAAAACTAGTATGCTCACCAATGCTTTATGTGTTGACGGATATTTTATACATGTTGCAGGAAATATTTATTGCAGGACATTCAAGAAAACTACTTAGGATTGGACATAGAAACTCACTCTAGTTCAAGTTATCATATTCTTGTTGTTGTATTTTTCGTTATTGGAACTACTTGTATTTCTATTTTTAGACAATAAATGAAATTCTATCTTTAAACTATATTGTCACAAAATCTAGTGTCATGAAGTCTTTGAACAATCTACCACTAAGTCTCACCTCAATGATTCCGCCATCTATCACCATCAACAACGACATTGAGAAGATGTTAGGTTTCCTTGTCAAAGGGAAAGCAAGGAATAAAAATCGAAGCACAAAGCAGCAGTAAGTTATCTCCCACTGGCGCCTAGGATTTCGTAACAAAGGGGAAACACAACCACCCACAGCCTCAATCACCACCTACAGCGACCTTCTGAAAAGGGTTTCGTGACGATGGCGGCAAGGGTTTGTTAACAAACGAGTATCACAACCACCCCCAGTTAGAACCACCCTCAGCCCCACCATCACCACCGATTGCGACCAACATCCACCCAAAAAACCTGCGAACAAAACCATAAAAAAAGAGGGCAGTGGTTATATGGGTAGAGAGAGAGAGGGAGAGGGAGAGAGAGAGTAAGTGTGCGAGTGAAGATGATGCAAAAGTGTGAGCTGTTATGAAGAGTGCCAAAAGCAAAACGTAGCAAAATATTATGGGCAAAAGCAGAGGACATGAATACATATCTCAGACTTTGGTGGCCCAAGTACAAAACAGTGAAGACCACTATTGCGCTGACGGTTGTGTTTTAATATATATACTAATATTAAAAAATATATATTTTTTTAGTTTTTTTTTTCAGAAATGCGTAAAAAAAATAGGTTTTTTATTTCTTCGTAAAAAACGTGTCACAAGAAACATGGATTTTATTTATTATTATTTTTTTATGTCGTCTTAAATGCGCCACAAATAATTCTATGGCTAGTTGTGGACTACGTAGTGGGAAGACTTCTAGTCAACCATGACTTTTGTGTAGTGGTGCACAAAAAAACCTGTACCCCGGTAAAAAATCTAGAACCGGTTTTTTTACACATATAATTTATCCTCCTTTCTGTAACGAGCCTAACAGATTATTGTTTTGCATGTTCGTTCCCTATTCAAGATCCACACAAGTCTCTCAGCTTCGACGTTATAAGTTAAGTGCCCACTTTTTAGATCTGCAGTTATCAAAACTTAATTATTTTATTATTAATTTTAACAAAAAGTGAACCATATTAGTCTTTAGCCCTTTTTTATCTCCTTAGTCTTTAGCAGTTTCATACGTCTTTAACCAATTTACTTTTTCTTTAATTTGATATTTGTCAATAACTTGTTACTTTTATAAAAATACAAACTTAATTGCGGTTGCGTTTAATTTTTTTTCTTCGACATTCCGTTATAAATTTATATTAAACATTGTGTAAGTTTTTGGTCTCTGAAGCTATACATGTGCTAATTAATACCATGGCGAAAACGTTTTAGAAGTTCTATCAGAGAGAACCTGCATGGGCTATTGACCAACCCGAACCGATAAGGCCCGGACAGAGACAACTAGCCAAGAAAAACCAGACAGGGCACCGGAGTACTCGATTGCAATTTGGTCAGATAAGACCATAGTTACCTAAATCGCTCACATAGCCACGTTTTTCGTACTGGATCGCGATGTACCAAATCGGAAGTTGTTACGTACCAAATCGCCTCCGGTACGCGACTGAAATTGGACCTCCAATCAATCCAATCCTTGTGTGGTACATTCTAGGGATCGATTTTATAGGTGTGTGGATAGTAATGGAATCGCGAATGGTACAATGTTTTTCTGCTGGAATCCAGGAAGAGAACACAAAGAGGAGAGAGAAGAAGGAAGAAGAAGAAGCAGGACCATTCAATATATATATATATATATATATATAAGGAAGCGACGACTGCGCATGTGTGTTTTATCATATTAGGGTTAAATAATTTTTGTATATTTCAACATTTGGCCCCTCTACCTATGGGTTTACATTTAGTTCCTAAATTTGTAACATTTTATTTAAAAAGTGTAAAATAACTTTGTGTATTTAAACACTTAACCTCCTCTATGTTTACTAGTTTACATTTGATATTTTAACTTATAAATTCATATTAAAAAAGTATAAAATTAACATTAAATATATATATAAAAATTATAAATAGGTATTTATGTTTTAATTTGGGTACATCGAACCGTATTCCATGTACACCGTACCGCTTTGTACCGAAATGAACCTACCCCCTCTGTACAAAGTACGTCCACTCTAACGAATTGCGTACCCGTACCGGAGCGAACCCCGTTTTAGGTAACTATGGATAAGACTCTTTTACTCAAACTTGTACCCAACGTAGTGGAAGATTTCCAAGTCTATAGTCAACAACGGCTTTTTTGTCATAATGGCACAACTATGAATTCCACAACTGGGAAGTTTCTGTTGATTTATAATTGAACTAGTTTGTTGATCATAAGATATCCAATCTTTCCATTTCACCATTTTTTCTATAAACATATATGGGGAATACTCGTTGGGGTTTGGGAATCCGTCTCCTTTTCATATGCATCTTTTTGGTGACAGTATGTGTGGGTGGTACAAATCTCACAACAGCTTCTTGTTCTCAACAAGAGAGACTAGCTCTTCTCAAGTTCAAACGTAGCGTCAAAGATGACAATGGAATGCTTTCATCATGGGGGCTTGGCAATGACTGTTGCAAGTGGGAAAGAGTCGGTTGTGACGATGACACTGGAAGGGTTGTCAGCCTTCATCTCAGAGGTACTGTCAATAAAGACTACTACTTAATTGATCGGCAATTCGGATCGGGTGTTCAATATTCCTATGGAGATCCGGACTACTACTTATATGGTGATGAAGTGAACTCTTGTTTGACAAACTTGGTGAATCTAAAACATCTAGACTTGAGTAGCAATGCTTTCTACGAAAGCCCAATTCCGGAGTTCATTGGGTCCTTTAAACATCTAAGGTATCTCAATCTCTCGCGTTCAAGCTTTGGAGGTAATATTCCCCATCAAATTGGAAACCTTTCCAATTTGAAGGTTCTTGATCTCGGTACACGAGGATACTCACAAGATTTGTTGACTCATGATATGGCATGGATTTCTGGACTTGCAAAACTCAAGCATCTTGACTTGAGTGGAGTGGATCTTAGTAGAACACAAAACCTTGACAACTTACTTTACATGATTCCTTCATTATTGAAAGTAAGGTTGTACAGGTGTGGACTTTCTATGGCTCATTTTAGATCACATCATCTTAATTCCAGTAGAGATCTTGCTAGCATCAGACACCTAGATCTTGGTGGAAATCATTTCAGAGGACAACTCCCCAGCTTATTTATGAACATGACATCCCTAGTGTTCCTTGATCTTTCATGTCCATGGGTTTCATGGAATGATGTTAGTATGGTGGCATGGAGTTTTGAAAACTTGTTGAACCTGATACCTTCTGTATCAGAGCTGCATTTGTCAAGATGTGGGCTTCAAAAGGTCAATCTTTCTCCCACTAATCTTAATTTCAGTACATATTCTAACATCCAGCACCTAGATCTTAGCCAGAATGAAATTGAAGGTGGATTTCCATCTTTTTTAGCAAACATGAGTTCCCTATTATCCCTTGACCTTTCATGGAACACATTGAATTCATCAATTCCTGTCATGCCTAACCTTCTTAAGCTCGATATTTCTAGAAATAGGTTTAGGCAGATTGAGGATGTTGGAATCTGGAGGCAATGTCACCTCAAAGAATTGATTGGTTCACAAAATAATCTTGAAGGAGAAATGATTGGCCCGTCAACCAATGTATCCAAATGCTCTCAAAATGCATTGGAGATCTTGTATTTGGATGTGAACATGTTAACATGTTCAATTCCAGAATCCCTTGGAAGATTGACCAATTTAAGAAGCTTAGATCTATCGACAAATAGACTCACAGGTGCAATCCCTGAAGCTTTGGGGAAGTTAGAATCATTACGAGTATTGTACCTATCTAATAACCGCTTGATCAGCCCTATCCCAAAATTCCATGGACAACTCACCAAACTCCGCCTTAATAATAATCAATTCAACGGTTCTATTCCAGAATCGCTGGGAAGATTAACAGTCTTAACAGAAATATTTCTGAGGTCAAACCGTTTTACAGGACCTGTCCCATTATTTATAGGAAGACTCACTTCATTAAGAGTGTTTTCACTATCTTTTAATTTGTTAAATGGGACTATTCCAAATTCAATTGGGAAACTCACCAAGCTGAATGTTATAGATGTCTCTAATAACTTTATACAAGGAATGGTTTCGGAAAACCATTTTGCCAACCTTTCGTTGTTGAAGTACTTGGATGCAAATTTTAATAGTGAATTGTTTTTCAATATTTCAAATGAGTGGATACCTCCATTCCAGTTGAAAGTCGTTCGACTTGATTCTTGCAAGATTGGAGATGAATTTCCACAATGGTTTCAAACTCAAACGAAACTTGAGGAGTTAGTGTTGTCAAATACTAGCATATCTGGTCCTCTTCCCACATGGTTGCGCCACATGCCCATCATAAGTGCCTTAGATCTCTCTTACAACAAACTCACCGGTCCTTTGACAAACCTTCCGTCTGTATATGATAGATTCGAAACTGGAAGGCTATTACGTTTGCAAAATAACTTTTTTAGCGGGTTGATCCCAAGGCAGTTGTGCAAAAGAACATATCTGAACATTCTTGATCTTTCAAGAAATAGGTTGTCTGGGAAAATTCCCAAGTGCCTATGGAATCTATCCTTGATGGTGATGCTACTTAGTTCAAATAAGTTATCTGGTGTCATACCGAGTCCTTTAGGCTATCCTTCCTTGCAATGGTTACAACTGAATGACAACAACTTCAACGGAGAGCTTCCACGAGAGTTTGGGTATTTTGTTAATTTAACAGTCTTGGATTTGGGTGAGAACCAAATCTCAGGAAACATACCTAACTGGATTGGAGAAAATTTGAGTTACTTAAGTGCTCTAAGATTGCATAAGAATAATTTCACCGGACGAATTCCCCACTCTTTGTGCAAGTCTGGACTGCAAATTTTAGATCTTGCACACAACAACTTAATGGGGCCCATCCCCCGTTGTTTTGGAGAGTTGCGTGGCATGAAAAAGAACTTCGGTGACAACTATATGCTTGTTTATTTGCCGTTGTCTGTTAATAGTAATATGATGCAAGTCCTCAAAGGTGCTGCGCTTAACTATACAAGCACCTTGAAATTCGTCATAAACATAGATCTTTCAAGCAATAAACTTGTTGGAGAAATACCTGAAGCGCTAACCGCACTTGATGCATTGATGGGTCTCAATTTGTGTGATAATCGTTTTATTAGGCGTATTCCAAAAAACATTGGAAACATGAAGTCATTAATATCTCTTGATTTGTCAGAAAACGAGTTGACAGGAACGATTCCCACAAGCATCGCAGATTTAAATTTCTTAAGTTACCTGAATTTATCACACAACAACCTGTCAGGACAAATTCCAACTGGAAATCAATTGCAGACGCTTACAGATCCATCGATATATGCAGATAACATGTATCTTTGTGGTACACCACTGCCAAAGGAATGCTCTCCTCATGAAAACAAAACAAGCAAGAACATATACAAAAATGCTAATGAAGCAAAGAAGGTATGGTTTTACTTGGACATAATGAGTGGTTTTGCAACAGGCTTTTGGGGTATTATTGGAGTGTTGATGTTCAAGAAGCAATGGAGACATAAGCTTTTCATGTTTTGTGAGAAAACCAAGGACAAGATGTATGTTGCAGTTGCGGTTAGAGTTTTGAAGATAAAACGAGGAAGGGTGGCTACATAGACAGAATTCAAGTAACTTGTGGAATTTCTTATCTGCTACAAATAATTGCTTTCCTTTTGATGCTTCTTAATATTGTTATCGTGCATGTATTTTTATAAAGTGTTTGAGCATGTATGTTTTAAGTTTATATGTTTGACTGTGTAATAAAGGTTTAGAATCAGTGACATAACATATAATAAAGGGAATTTAGTTAGTAGTGTACAAACAGGTAGAGATCTTGAAGTTATCTTGAGAACTTAATAAATATGTGCTCCTTTGGTATGTGACACCTGTGTCCTAACTTTGCCGCGGACCATGACAAATGCAAACAAAAAAAATACAGAGGATCAAGGGAGGCAATGTGACAAGGATGAAGGAGAAGTGTTTTACGAGTCTAAAGCCGAATTAGTTTAGCATAAACAAATTCAAGGAAATAAATTGTCAGTAAACACTTTGAGATGAAATAAATTGAAGTAATTTATTTAAACCTTTTTGGTTTTTTTTCCTCTTTGAGGTGGTGTGCTCAAAACCTGCTATGGCGATTGGGCACCGCCATTCTTATCGCAGTTTTTATAAGTATTCAAATGTTATTGATTGATACAAAACCATGGTTTTCAAACCTGAATGACATTGGAGTTAAAGCTTGTAACCAGAGACCACCTCTACATATACTAGGATAGAACTCATGAGCTTGTTAGACAGTGCAGTCAGTGGGATCTACTATGTTAGAAGATTTTATACCCTTTCTGTCATCAAGAATCAAAGCCGGTCTGCGTCGGAAAATCTAATTCTACTTTCATGTCACCTTTCACTTCCTCGTGGCATTGCCTTTTACCCTGGTCCAAACTGTACAACCTTCTTTAGACTCCGTAGGTTGGGCGCGTGGAGAAGGAGGGCAAGCCCCTCCACGCCACTCACACAAGCAAAAACCAACTGAGTTAACCTTCAGTTAGCATTGGGCCGCTGTGAGAAAATAAGTTAGGAGTTAGGATCGCCACTAAATATTTCCTTAGTTTGTGACTGTTACTGGTCAATATATCAAAGTTTGGATTATTAAAATTCAATACTATTTGATCAAACAAGGCGTTAAAGACTTAAGCGTTCATCAATTGATAGTCTTCAAGCCCTAATCCAAATGATTTTGACTTCGGATTAACCAAATGTTGATAGATTGTCGAAATCTGCAGAGAGAGAACACTAGGGCAATAAGTTATCAACGTTCGCACCAAACAAGCCACGAGAAATGGGGACAATAACAATTCAATCATTTGTGTGCATAAAAGAAAAACAAATAAAGCAAATTACTCAGCATCCTTAATATAGTCCTCCTATAATTCACTATATACACATCATAACAACAAAATAATGGCTTTAGGATGTGTAGCGACAGCTCAAAACGTTGTACCCGATCCATTCAACATATCAGGCACTCGAAATCCCAATCAGTTCCTGGGTAGTTTCCCACGCTCAGAGCCGTTATCTTGCTACTCAATGATCTTGAGAATATATATATATACCAACGGCTTAAAACGTTGTATGTAAACCATCCAAGACATCTAACATGTCGGCATTTGTGTAGGCTGGCTCCTTCCTGGGAGAGCTTCCCATGCTTCTACTTGATGCAAAAACGGCGGCTTTTTTCTTTTTAACCATCACAAATTCTTGACTTTTGCTTATTCCTGGAACCAACATTCTTCTTTTCATCACCTTTTCTAGAAGATTCCTATCTTCCAAAGAGATTTGAACCCTTTGGAGTTTACCACTTGCTTTCAATCTAGATGGATCTGCTGATGAGATTGGACCGTTACTGTTATTAGTGGTAGTAGGAGATCGAGAGGGAACGGTTTTTGGAATTTTATCTCTGAATCTGACTAGACTTATTAGACGGTGAAGCCATATAATCAAATCAAGAATGTAGCGGTCCATTTTCTGTTTATCAGCATGATAAAGTGTCTGTAGCCGAATAATATTGTTACTCCCTGATGTCTTCTTCCCGAACTCGTTACTGTTTCAAAACCATAATAATGATAATAAGTCATCCTAGTGACAAAAAAAAAACTATAAATAAATAAACATTAAAATGATTTGTTTACCCCGTGTTTGCCCACTCGCCAACCCATCCAAAACCTTGATGTGCTCTGAAAAGACAATAAATACAAAATGGAAAGCATCAGTAACATTAATGGAATTGTTTAAAGCATCAATGTGAATAATTGTTGTAACCATACTTGGTGGTATCTGTAGCTACTGGGACGAGCCACTGGAGGGTTTTTTCCATTTCGGCTTTAATTTGAGGCATTGTCATCTGAAACAATGCAGTTTCTCATTGAGAACAGGTAATGGGAAATTTTGTAACTATTTAAATAAATAACTGACTAATAGTAGATAAAGGCATACCCCTTCTTTAGAGTCGAGTTCCTGTACACGTGAACGTAAAGCCGCCTTTACATTTGCCGGCAACCCATTATATAAGTTATCCCTCATATTAGGAGGCAATGAGATGGGCCGAGATGCCTGGAATAATTAATTAAACAAATATATATATTATTTGAATTGCAATAGTCATGCTGAACCAAATAACAAAACTACAGTTCAATTAGCTTACAATATTGTCCATTTGATTGACTAAATTGGCATAGTGTAACGCAAGACCAGCAGCGCCTAGCGTCTCCTGCTTTTTCTGTGACACCGTCTCATCGTCCACTGAACCTGGCACTGAAAGAAAGCAAAGTAGAAGGGGCCAATATTATTTTCCAATTAATACATGAGCAACAACCAAACTATTCCTAGCTTCTTTTCGTTTTACTAAGCACGTCGATAGTCCAATTAGGTATGAGTATTTTATCAAGAAGTTTTATATACCATTCTCTTCAAAAGCCTCCGATATTGCTTGATGGATGAAGGTAACAATATCTACAAGCTTCTCCACAACCTGAAATGCATGAGAAGCATTAATAAACGTCGCTCTTTATACACAAAACACACATAAAAATATGAAGAAAATAACATAATTAGATTGATAGAATACCTCTTCTAAACTTTTAGACCAAAGGGATTTCTTTTTTAAGTTCCTCACGAGTTTTCTTTGATGCTTTACGTCACTATGTAAAATCGTGAGACTCTCTCCTACAATGGAAACAAAATCACATGCCAACTAGAATTAGTAACAACATTGTAGCAAATTGGACCATTCAAAAGGCGATAAACAATTAGAAACCAAATTATCAAAATAAATATAGTATAGTCTTATCAAAATGTTTTGGCAAATGGCTTTCTTTCTACATGAAAAAGTTATCCGCCTAACCTTTGCGAGGAAGATGCAGGGCTTCTACTTCCTCGATCTTACGTCTGTAATCCTGTTCGAATCTATCTAAAGCATGATATTCATGATATAATTCCTGTAGCAAAAATATATATGTTAGCATCTTTTATATTAATACCAACATTTGTGCACAATCTGGTTATAAATAAATAAAAAAAAAAAAAAACATAAACGGCTAGTAACTTACAGATGTATACTGAGCAAGATTGATGAGTTCTTGCATAGTGAATTCTGCATCCTCTCTAAGCTGTTTGTTCCATACCAGATCCGAGTCCAATCTGATGCATAATCAATCAGCATGCAGTTCCAGTATTATAAATGTAAGATGATATTCACAATCAGATATACCTAGTAAAAAACCGATCCAGATTATGCCATTGTGGATCTTTGCACATATTTCCAAACCGTACAACCTCTCTGGAGAAAACCTCAAGCTCCTCCCTAAGATGGAACAAACCGCATTACAAACATGCGTAAAAACGCTTGAATTTGAATAACAAGTGAGTAAAAAAACCTCTTATCAGAAGCCGCAATACGTAACAGCTCTTTCGTATCTGTAGAAACTAAAAGTTGGACCCCTTCCGAATGCAAAATCTCCTTTCTAAGAATCTGAATATTTTCTTCAGAAAGAGATTGCATCAAATTGGAGCCTTTAACAACCGTATTCGCTACTTCAAACGCCAAAATTGATACTTTATTCCCTCTTGAAGCCATATTAGACACAAACCCACTGTTAGCATTCAAATTTGTCATACTGCTTCCCAATGTATCAAGAACTTCAAGACCTACACTACCAGCTTTTCCGAGAAACGAGCTCACATGTGGTGCCTACCAAAATACAAAATTAACAAAATCATGTCAATTCCCCAAAATACATGAAGATCACACCTATAGATCAGTTTTTTTCATCTTATATGGGATGAATCTAAGCGACGGAGGGCTGAATTTCATTGGGTCGTGGCAGCAAGACACTCTGCCACTTACAATACCACATACAAATCTGAGCGACATAGTGCTGAATCTCAGGGGATCGTGGCAGCAAGGCTTGCAATACATCGTCACGTATTTAAGTCGTCTACAATTTCACATATTGTTTAAAGTAAATTAACCAAGTTAAACATATTTTGATATCATACGAATATGAGCTACGCAGGGCTGAATCTCAAGGATCATCGGCGGATCTTGAACTTAGATTAATCAGACGGGCCCAGACTCAATACATATAAAATTTTCGGTACAATTCAACTCACACTACTAAGCGAAAAAACAGGAGGCGGCGGGGACCCCTAACCCAAGCCAAGCTTTGCCACAGTCATGGATCATGGCAGCAAGGCGACACTATGCCACTTACAATACCGCGTCACGTATTTAAGTCGTCTACAATTTCAAACATTATTGAATACAAATTTGCCAATAAAGTTTATAGATATTGGAATCATACCTTGCTAACCCTAGCAGGGGTAGAGGGTTTCAACTCTCTAGAAATAGAAAAAAACAATTCACCCGAATCATAAGACGGCATCCGCCTACGATAAGCATCATCACCACCATCATCATATCCATAAGAAGAAGAAGATACCTCCTCATCATCATACCCATCATCATCATCATCCTTGTTCTTCTTATTCTGCTGCTGTCCAAAACTCTTGAAAGATTTCAACTTACCTGAAAACCCCAAACTACCCCTCTCACTACCGTACTCCGCCACCGAGCTCCTCTTCATCGTCCCACTTGTACACACCCCTCCCATCTTAAACAATAATAATATTAATAATAATTCAACAATTTCAAATTAAAACCTTTTTTATAAAATATTATGAATCTTGAGCATCTTAATGTGACAATTGACGAATTGGGTTGAGTAATTGAGTGATCGGAACAATGGGTTTGGTGGGTGTGATGATTATTATGATTATTATTATTATAAGGCGGAAATAAAGATGGGTTTTTGTGCAAATTGGGGGAATTGGATTGAATTGAAAGTTTTTGATTCCAAGAAACAAAGATTAAAGGGTTTGACTCCTTCTTTGGTTTTATTTTATTCTCTCTCTCTCTCTCTCTCTCTCTAGAATTTGTCTTCTTCACACTTTGTTCTCTCTCTATGAGTATGTAAGATGATAGCTTTCATCTTTTTGAGGGGTCTGGTTAAATACAGAGTTTGTAAAAGTCGTAGTTTACCTTTTTGACTATGTTTTTTTGTCACAGTTGTTGAGATTCCAATTAATGTACAAGATTTGATGCGTAAGTTACTAGCCATATCATTAATACAACAAATAAGTTACTGATTTGTATTAAGGACATTAAATTACACTATCTCACTATCTCTCCTATTTTTTTAAGGTAAATGTTAACCATACTATATTTTTTTTAACTAATTAATTTGCATTTCACCATAAAAATTAACTTACATCTGGATAAAGGTAAGCGAGAAACAAATTACACCACTATTCCTTTTGAAGGGTTGGGTTATTCTACAAAGGCTACAAAAATGAGAAAGGTGAGAAGGATACAAAAAACACAATAGATCATCAAATATGACACAATGAGCCACAAAATATAACACAGTGCCAAAAAATATAACACAATGCTGAAGAAAAAAGACACAATGAATTGAAAAAATGACACAACGATGAAAATAAGAAAAAGACACAATGGTACATAAAAGACACAATGATATAACGCATATTCTAAAAACTACAAGCTAAAACCCCAAAAAAACGAAGACCTAAAAACTAACGACGTAGGGTTCGATAAGACGATTCCAATGCCGCTTGAATGAGTTCAATCGGAGTCCGTTTGATACCCTTCCTACGACTTCCTATTTTTCTTTCATTGTGTATTTGATCCTAACCCTCATTTTGAATTGTAAAGTATATTCTACTAAATACAAACTCTGGTTTCCTTGGGTTCTGCTAGTCACAGTAGACCACCTTCTGTATCCGTTTCAAGAAGCGAACCGCCTTAGGGGCTAGGGTTTCAAATGTGTCAAAGGCAAATGGAAGGAACACGTGCTGATTCTCTAAACATGTTGCCTCGTGCTTAACAACCTTCCTAGCTTCCGTCCTCAAAACCACATGTCCCGGAACGAAGTCACTGTGTCTCAACCGCACCAACGGGGACACCCAGTGAGGTTGACACACGCATGCTTACCCTAAAATGTATAAGCCTCTACCAAATGGTTATTTGCGTACACCCACATTGGCAACTATCTCTCCCTATTAAGCTATGGTAACCGTTAAAAACCCTTCTGGTAGCAGTATTTTAACAAAACAAACACTTGTCGTTGTATCGATCTCGCCAATAAACAATTAACTAAAATATGGTGTGTGGATTCCTCAATAAGGCAAACTTGCAACACATCAAATTAGGACACAAGAGTCGACTACTCGGTGATAGTGAGATTAGAACCACCTTAGACTGGATCCGGTTTAACAATTCTCCATGCAAGATAATTCATTTTGTGGGAACCCCATTCATAATTATCCCACATGGACGATTCAACATCTTCTTTGACATTTGTTAAATTTTATTCTGAAAAAATTATATACTATTTAGATGAGTTATTTGGAATGTGATATGTTGAAAACTATAAGGGAGCGGGGCGCTTCACTAGGTTTTTTTCAACTTCATTGATTTCTACTAATCCTGCACTGCCACATCACTTCACTGATCCACTTCACTGAAACAGTTTTTTGAAGGTAGCACTCCACTCATAGTTGCAAAAGTCGTCCGAGTTGACCGATTACTCACCGAGTACTCGTTATAGGATGGGTCACCGAGTATAGCCGAGTGGGCCGAATATTCCGAGTACTCCCGGCATAGGCCGATTCGACCCCCGAGTACTCGCCAGACTAGGCCGAGTACTCGTAACTCCCCAGTCGGCCGAGTTGGTAGCGCCTAGCGAGTTCTGCAACCATGACGTCTCCACTGTAAATAAAATAGAGAAAAAGACAAAAGGGGGAGAGAAACTCACGGGTACCAGCTCGTTAACTACAACCAGATTTTGGTTCACGGGACCACTACAGCATGAGTGACAGCGTGTTACCGTGCTGGTAGTGAGGTACCCGTGACCAATTCTTGTGGCACTCCATCCCCTAAGAACTTTATATTTCAATTTTGTGTGAAGCTTTGAATGTGACAAATAAAACATTTTCCTACTATTTTAAATTAAACTGTTAATAAATAAATAAATGATTATTAATATTTCTTGCATTTCCTGATACACCGTTGGTGAAAAAAAAAAAAAAAAAAAAAAAAGTAAAAAAGCCGCCGTCCTAAATCCTAATGTATTGAAAGTTAATGGTGGCAGAAATCTTATGTATAAATGTTGACTCCGGGTTTTGGTCAAAAAGCGTAACAAATACTTGTTTATCTGTAAAGACTAGGCTACTGGCTAGTTTTCTCAAATTAATTTAATGAATAATTAAAAAACTAATGATTAAATACTTGATATAAAACAAAATAATCATTCACTTGTATTTTTAAATGAATATAAATATAAATAGGTTAGCTAGGGTAGTGTCTACATGGGTATCTCAAAAAGAAGTGGAGTGCAAAAATTAACACAAGGGAAAATCACGGTATTAGCGGTACACATATTTACCAATATTTGAAGAAAATGGGTTCCCCGCGTCATCATCTATTGCGAGAGAATATTATAGAGAGTTTCTAGGCGACGAGGGTTATTCCACAGACGAAGAGTTGGAGCAAGATGCCATTACGAGTGCGCTAGCGCTTTCGGCGCGGTATCTTGAAGAAACTAGTACGCCTACACCTCCAAAACAAACTAGGCAGTATTACGAACGAGATCGTGTATCGGCAAATGCTCGATTGATGAAGGATTACTTTGATGAAAACCCGACTTACCCCGACCCAAAGATCTTTAGGCGTCGTTTCCGGATGAGCAAACGTTAGGTCTTGAAAACGCGTTTCCTTACTTTAAACAAAAAGCGGATGCTAGGGGGTTGATGGGATTCATGTCTATTCAAAAGTGTACATCGGCACTGCGTATACTCGCATACGACAACACGACGGATATCAACGACGAGTATTTAAAAATGGCCGAGAAAACAACACGCGATTCTTTGGAGTATTTTTGCCAAGGTACATTACTTTTTTTTTTAATATATGTTTGTATTTATTTTTTATATATGTTTGTATTTATTTTTTATATATGTTTGTATTTATTTTTATTAGGAATAATAAAGTTGTACGGAGCCCGTTAAATTAGAAGACCCACTTGGTACGACTTACAAAAAATTTACGAGGTGCATACGAATGAACATGGGTTACCAGGAATGCTGGGTAGCGTTGATTGTCGTCACTGGCGGTGGTATAATTGCCCAACCGCTTCGCGAGGTCAACACACGCGTGGTGACCAAAAAGGACCATCGATTATTCTTCAAGCGGTGGCTTCAGTCGATCTTTGGGTTTGGTCGGCCTATTTTGGTGTTGCGGGGTCATGCAACGACTTAAATGTTTTTGAGCAGTCGCCTATTATTGAGGATTTCATTTCTGGCAGGGTAGCAAAGGCGTGCTTTTATGCTAATGGAAACTATTACCCACACGGATACTATTTGGCTGACGGAATATATCCGAGGTATAGCATTATCGTTAAGACTTTTAGTAACCCGTACGATGAAAAAAGGGCACACTTTAAAAAGGTCCAAGAGGCGGCGCGAAAGGACATAGAGAGATGTTTTGGGGTTCTTCAACAGCGTTGGCATTACATAAGAAACCCTGCTCGTGCATGGACTACAGATAAGCTGTGAGATGCTATGTATGCATGTATAATCATGCATAATATGATATTAGAAGATGAAGGTAAAGCGATATGCCAAAATTATGTACCGGAAGCCGTCCAGGATCTACCGCAAGCTAATATGCAAGAAAGAGTGCTCAACGCACATGAACTTCGCGACCATGAAGTACATGATGCGTTAGCTGCGGATTTGATCCAACAAGCGTGGTCGGTTCGGTATATTCCAAACACAGGAGGAAACGAGGATGAAGAAGAAGAAGAAGAAGAAGAAGAAGGTGATGAAGAAGAAGGTGACGAAGAAGAAGAAGAAGAAGACGAAGACGAATATGAAGAATCCGAAGATGAAAATTAATATTAGTTGTAACTTTTTTTTTTAATATTACTTGTAATTTTTTTTAATATTAGTTGTGTTTTTAATATTATTTGTAATTTTTTTAAATTTATTTGCATTTTATTTTAATTATTTTGAGTTAAAAGATTAAAAAAATAATAAAAAAATCAACCAATCACAATCAGGGGCTTTATAAATAAAGCCCCACCACTACACCCATTTTTCAGTTTCTCTCTCCACGCTAACTCAGCAGCCACGTGGACCAATCAGGAAGGGGGGCTTTATATATAAAGCCCCCCACTACGCATGGTCTTAAGACTTTTTATGAAAATGACCACCTCTTATTTTTTTGAGAGAGTCGGTTTTTGGATTTCGAGGCATCTAAGGCCTTTGCAAGAGGCTTTAGCCCAAAAGCTAACCTTTGAGCGACACGTGTCAGTTGTCACTATTAGTGAGACACCTCTCTAAGAAGGCGGGACACCTCTCCGAGAGTCTTCAGGGTCACCTCTCCAAAAGGCTTCACAACAACCACCCCATGAAGCCTCTCGGAGAGGTCTCCCTAAAGCCTCCCGGAGAGGTGTCTTGCCTTTTTGGAGAGGGGTTCCAATAATAATGACATGTGTCGCTCAACTGTTGGCTTTTGGGCCGAAGCCTCTTGGAGAGGCCTTAGATGCCTCGGAATCCGGGAATCGACTCTCCCAAAAGATGGAGATGGCCATTTTCGTAAAAAGTCTCGGTCAACGACTAATACCGTGATTTTCCCTTACCGTAAACAAAATAGTCACGAATTTTATCTTACAACATTCCAGTTAATAATCATATATTTTTTTTTAATTCTATCATGTATTTAATATTTCTTTTTTCTCAACTAATTATTCTATTCATTCATTTCTACTTATTAATAACCACTTAAATTGGTTCAGAGAAGAATAGGAATTCCGGACACGAACTGCTCCATGTGCAATGCTAGTTTCGAGGATGTTGATCATCTGTTTGTGGGATGTAATTTTGTGTATGACATGTGGAGCAGGATCTGTTATTGGTGTGGCCTAACACCATTCTTTGCTTATGAATTCGAAGATCTCTTACTACTGTATAAGAGTGTTCATGGTGGTAAGTGGAGAAAAAAGATTGTGCGTGGCATTGTTATGATCACAGTATGGGTAATTTGGAAGACTCAAAATGGTAGGATCTTTCAAGACGCTTCGAGACATACAAAGGAGGTGGTAGCCGAAATTAAATCAAGGGCGTTTTGTGGCTTGAGAATAGATCTAGGTATAAGGCGTTAGTTTGGAATGATTAGGCAAAATCCCCATTGTATGCGTGTTTGTAATTATGGTGGTCCCCGTTTTGAGGGCTAGCCTTGTGGTTTAATGAAATTTATCGTTTAAAAAAAATAACCACTTAAATTTTTATTGATTCAATTTCTTGTATTACATAGGTTTCTAACCTAATAATAAATAATTAAAAAGACAAAGTAATGTATTATAATAAGTAGATAGTAAATCAAAGTTTATTTTTTTAAAGACATGCGTTGATGACCATATGTATTTAACGATTTACACTATATTTATTCAACTCGTGTAAGACACGTGTTTCTTCAGTTTTTACTATACATGGGTTTTTAAAGATATAATTTTATTATTGTTTACTATACAAAATTACTTTTATATCCTAACACGTATGATAAACGGTGTTCTAGCTTAGTTATATACTACATATAAATATAAATATACGCATATAACTATTTGTTTAATTGTTTAATAATATATTTATCATACGTGTTCAACGACTATTAAACTCATGTTCAACAAGAAATATTATTGGGGACATTTCAATTCAAATCATATATTTGTTTATTTATCTATATCATTATAAAATAATTGTATGTTAAGTATTTTTTTTAAACTCCGTTAATATCACACGTAAAATATTTAATTTGCCATATAAGTAAACAATTTACTGAGTAGAAAAAATTCATCGCAGCAGACTTATCTAGGCTGTATCTTACACATGTGAAACAAAAGTAAATTTTAAATCTACGGGAGTAGACTCATCTAGGGCGGTACTCTTTTATTGTTTTTCGTGTGATGTAAAACGCATTTCAATATCCTACGTATTTGGTTGTATTACGATTTTATTTTGTTGGTTGTTTTTCGATTGCTATACCGACTGTCGGTACCATAACATACCAAACTAATGTCTTCCAAATCCACGTCATGTAGGTCGGTAATTTTATTTTTAAGTTTCAGTATCACCCTTATATTATAAATAATATACACCTTTAGCCCGTATAAAGTTTCATTTGTTTAATTTTTTACTATTAGTTTGTGTTCGTTAACTTTTTGAAAAAATACATACGCAAGTGCATTCCGATTAGAGGCGACAATTCTTAACACAACTTGAACATGACACGAAAGAAAAAGATTTTAGTCGACTAAAATGACCCGTTTATTTGGGACAACCTGTTTTAAAAACAAGTCGGGTGCAGGTTAACCGATATACATTAAATGGTTGATGGTTAATAATAAAAAACCATATTTTAAGTATTTCTTTTCTAATATGAGTTCTAGAAACCAAACTTCACAACCCTTTAAAGGCAAAAAAAATACCCTTGTAGTATTCATTAAGATGTACGTTTTTATAAATATATAATTTACCACTAAAGGTGTCGCCGCTAGGTCTGTAAATAAACCGAACATTCATGAACTGTTCGGCGGGAAGTTCGTGAACGTTTATTTAAATAAATGAACGAACACGAACACAATATTTTGTTCATTTAATTAAACGAACGAACATGAACACACGTTGTGTTCGTTCATTTATGTTTGTTTATGTTCGTTTAATTAAACTTAATTTTATTTTTATTATTTATTCCCTTTTGTTAACTAACCTTAATTCATATTTCTAAAAACTTAACCTTAATCCTAAGATTCTAAACATATCACTTATCAGCCATCTCCACACTTCACAGCCCAACATCTCTTCTTCTCTACACTCCACAACCCTTTACTTTCTTCCACTTCCAGCCGACCACCTCTACAATCCTGCCTCCAGCCTCCACAACCCTGTCTCCAGCCTCCACAGCCCGGTCTCCACTCTCCAACCTCCACAGCGCTGCAAGTATGACCCACCTCCTCTTTTCGTTTTTTTTCTCTATAGCTATGTGGGTTTTATTATTTACCACGATTAGAAGCTAGGCATATGCCATCCACCATTGATTGTTCTGGCTAAAACAACGTTTAATGCATTTGTTCGTTTATGTTCATTTGTGTTCGTTTATATTGATCATTTGTGTTCGTATATGTTCATAAACTGTTCGTTTAGGTTTTAAATGAACGAACATAAATGAACACGACAAATTTCTTAATGAACGAACACGGACACAAAAATGTGTTCGATTATGCGTTCGTGTTCGTTCTGTTCGTTTACAGGCCTAGTCGCCGCTAAAGGTCTACCGAATAATTTGTACTTTTCCACCCCCAAGGACGGAGGTTTGTTTTAGCAGATTGAGATTTTCAATTTAAAAAGAGGTGGCGACGTAACTTGTTGCCCGCCTACCTACCATTATTATATAATTTACCATTTATGATATGTATAAAATCTACAATCTTAACTAAAAAATAATTTGTACTTGAATTTTGTTGGGTTATGGTAAGTTTAGGATAGACATGAAGTGGACAACATCACAACAAAGTGAAACGAATGTCTTTTAGTCTCATATTTGATATTTCCATGGTTGTCAATTGTCATTTTAAATTCTCAAGGACCTATCAACACATATCCTTACATAATTACACCAGCTTGAAAATTGTTTATTTTACAATAATCATGTCAATAATCAATATACATAACTTCAAAGTAATTTAATGTTTCCAGAACCCGTTAAATGAATATCATATGATTAACAAAGTTTGACTTTACTACATAGATAATTTTTTGGATTTAAAGTTTGACAATATGGAACAAAACCTAACTTGTATATATGCTAATAGTCAAATATGTCGTTCTGGGATGCATTCTTTCGTGTGAAATCATGACTTGGTCTTTTTAAACATATTACTTTTTCAACAACAAAACTATATTTTAACTATTCCACGGGATTAAATTAAATAATATTAAAAATGTGACATATGTTTGATTTGTTTTTAAGTTTTGGATTTCTTAAATTCGAACATCCATTTAGAATTAAGGCAGTTCTCAGTTTGACTTTCTTTGATGTGAAACTGCATAATATTATTTTCTTTTCGATTGTTTGTTCTGTTTATTTACGTGTCCTTATTAACAGGGGCGGATCTAGGGTCTTTTAGCTCGGTTTGAAAAAAAAATGAAAAATTTAGTGGAAAATTTCGAAAAATTAGTGAAAATCAGTGAAAATATACGAAAGGAACCTCCTGAAAATTTGTCCTGGATACGCCACTGCTTATTAACATATTTATAACTTGAAGTTGGATCTATGTACAAAAAAGAATCGTCCCATTGTCAAAATCATCTTCAAATTTCAATATGATGCAAATATCTCATGCAATGTTTGATTCACTATTGCTGAAAGTAGATCAAGTAGTCACTATAAGCATTTGCTCTTTAACCTAACATATTTATTGTCAGTAGCAAAGCAGGCACATTATGTACAAACAAAATGTCCTATTAACACCTTTGGATATGTAGTCAGTGGCGGATCTGAGATTTATTATTTTTTTTCTCCGTGTTTTTTCGGTGGTAGGGTGTCAATCCAACGTCTGAATATTCGGTTTAGTTCGGGTTGGTCCACATAAATAACAATAATTTGCCATTGACAGCTAAAACTAAGACTTACAATGAGGTTTTCATGATTCATTTTTTAATGTCTTGTTAATATGTATTTTATTATATTTGAAGAATTAATATTGTTTTTCTTATATGAAGGTGTCTACAAGTCGACATGAATTTAAGAAGTTGGACACGGTTTCTTTCTAACCTTCCCAAAATATTAATTAGTGTTTGTTGGCCCATGACCGACCACAACTTATTATCGCTTTAAGGATTGTAGTATGTTTGACCAAATAAATCACTGTTTCAATAAAATTATTTCATTTATTGCATATTGAACACATGATCGGTTCAACGTACATACATATAAAAATTTGTATATTGTTTGATTCGCTTTTTAGTTGTTTTTACTATAGAGTTCGTTATCTATACTAAAGTCTAGACACTAAATACCGCAACAAGATGGTAAACATGATACACAAGTCAGATAATGAAGATTTAAGTGTCTTGGTCAAACCAAAAAGAAAGGTCCTTAAGGCCTGACGAATTATAGAAAAGAAAAATTAATGACGATTAGCGTAATAGCAATGAGCATAACAAAAATATAGTATTAGAATAACATATTATAATTGAGCTAACAATACAAATCAAATCTATACGGAGTTGGAGCAGAAGAGAGTGAAGTTTCTAATTGTGCTATCATTACTAGATGCCAACCAAGTAAGATTTCGTTTCTTTCTGGTAAGAGCAACTATGGACAGGATAAGATGTTTGCTGCTAAACAAAAAGGGGCTTTGGAAGTTGGAAGCATAACTAGTTTTAACCAAGCTTTGTTATATAAATGGAGGTGACCATTCGTTAGTAGAAGTAAAGAATATTTATGGGTGACAATTATTAAATCGTGTTAAAATATGATACTTCATTAATTTCACTTTTATTATTTTTGTTATAATTATATACTTATTCTTTTGCATAAGTTTGTTTTTTTTTTTTTTTTTTTTTTTTTTTTTTTTTTTTTTTTTTTTGTAGATAATATTAAGTGGTATTGATGATCCAGATAGGCCCAGTAGCAGTCAAGGGTAGAAAGTCTAAGATGAGCCCAGTAGCAGTCAGCCCGGGTCCAGTTCAAGGTCCATCTGATAGAGGTTCGGGTCCTATCCTAGCTGGCGATCCGTGTGATTATATGTGTGGCTGAGATCTTATCAAGTTGTGTTTCTTTGCCTTGATCTAACGGCTATACTTGCTTCGGGTGTGTTTCTTTCCGAAGCTACATACTCTCTATATAAAGACTTGGCTTCTCCTGGTTACCAGTTTCGAGACATTATTATTCTTCTTTGTTATTTCATTTCCTCACTTTGTGTCATCCTTTCTAGGGTTTAGATTTCAGTGTTATTGATCATCTTTTTTGATGATTCCTGAGTTTGATCTAGAGTCTGTATTGAGAGAGTTGTGAGTGTATTGTATTTTCTGTAAAAGTTGTTCATCCTTTTATGAACAATTAAGTTGTTTCAGTTGTATTCTTCTTTCTCGGTTCATTAATAAAGTTCTTAATATTTGATCTGAGAAAAGTTCACATGGTATCAGAGCTCAAGGTTGAGCTATGTTCTTGATTCCGCTACTGATTGTTCGATTTGGGAAGCTTCTTGTTGATTCGTTGTTGAAGGATATTCTTGGATCTGTTATCTTCAGATCTAGGGTTTTTTGGACAAAAGGAAGCTTTTCTTATTTTGCTCTCTGACGCTATAACCCTAAGTGAAGGTTATACGTTACGAGTTATTGGAACCCTAACTTGGGAATTATTGGTGAGATCTTTCTGATTTTTTTTATTTCTTGTTCTTAGAGTTGTTCTAAGGAGTCATTGTACAGGGCTTTTGCTCTATTTTAGCTTTAAGGTCGGTCTAGAAGTAGGTGGCTCCCACACGAGGACCTGCGTTGGCACCATTTGAGTGACGAACCAACGATCTGGATCACTAGTGTGGCTTCGCCGGTGTCTGTCTTGATTTGATCTTGTTTCTGATTTGTGATTCTGGTAGTGTTCTTGATTGATTGTGTGATTAATTGTGTTCTGTTTGCTACCTGTGTTTCATTGAATCTGTTGTGTGATTGATAGTCTATTTGTTGATTATCTGTTCTAATTGATAATATGTCTGAATCAAGTAGTGATTCTGGTGATGGTAGACTAGGAGGTGTTACTCGTGTTAGTAAGCTTGATGCTAGTGATCCTTTGTATCTTCATGCTAGTGATTCTGCAAACTTGTCTATTATTTCTATAAAACTAAAAGGCACTGAGAATTATATTGTTTGGAGTAATGCTATGATTTTAGCATTACAAGTTAAGAATAAACTAGGATTTATTAATGGTGATTGTGTTAAACCTGATAATGATCCTGTTCTTGCTAGGCAGTGGGAAAGATGTAATTTAGTAGTATTAACTTGGATATTAAATTCTGTGTCTGAGGATCTCTACATGGGACAAGTTTATTCAAAACTTGCTTCTGATGTATGGAGAGATCTAAAAGAAACTTACAATAAAATAGATGGTTCAGTTGTTTTTTATTTATATCAGAAAATTAATTGTTTTACTCAAAGTGGAATGACTGTGTCTGACTATTATCATAAACTGAATGTTATGTGGAAACAACTTGACCAAATATTACAGTTTCCCTCTTGCACTTGTGATGCATCAAAGGAATTTAACAATTATAACCATATGATAAAACTCATGCAGTTCCTTATGGGATTGGATAGTGTTTACCAAAATGTTAGAACTGCTTTGCTTATTAAAACTGAACTTCCTTCTGTAAAGGAAGCCTTTGCTATGGTTTCTAGAGAAGAATCTCATAGAAACTCTAGTAATGGAAGTAAAAGTCAAACTGTTAGTTTTAACTCTAAAACTATTCAATCAAATGAGTCTAGTAGTAATGGTTTTAGTAATAAAAGATTTGTTAAAGGTGGAAATCAATCCTTGAAGTGCACTCACTGTAACAAGAAAAGACACTTGGTTGACAAGTGTTTTGAACTTGTGGGTTACCCTCCTTGGTCTAAGTTTAGAGGGAACCAGGGTAAGAGAGCAGCTGTTAATAATAATACTTCTGTTGATACTTCTAATTCTGCTGCTTCTTTGACTAGTGATAAAGTATCTAAGTTGTTGAGTTTATTGCATGAGAAAACTAGTGAACCTGCTCAGTCTTGTAATCTGTTTGGTAGGATTTTTAATGCTTTTGCATTTTGTAAAAAAGTGTTTTGTTTTGCTAGTTCAAATGGAAAATTAATTGGAATAGGATGGATAGTGACTCTGGAGCTAATGAACATATGGTTAACAGTGATAAAGATCTTTTTGATTACATAGATGTGTCTGACTTGAATATAAAAGTTAAACACCCAAATGGTACTTGTTCCAAGGTTACTAAGATTGGTAAAATTAAAATTTCAGAAGAAGTTATTCTTCAAGATGTGTTAGTAGTTCCAGAGTATACTGTCAATCTTATGTCTGTCCATAAACTAGCTAGGGACAATAAGTTGTTCATTGGTTTTGATGAAAAAAGATGTTATTTACAGGACTTGTTAACAAAGAAAGTCCTGGTGACTGGTGAACAGTCTGATGGTTTGTATATGTGTGGCAACTCTTGGTCTTTGTCTAAGGTGTGTTATAACTCTGTGAGTGATTTTAACTTGTGGCATGCTAGACTAGGACACCCTTCTAACCAAGTCCTTAAGGTCCTAAGTACTAATCTCAATATTAAAATAAGTGACAAAGATAGTCTATGTGAAATTTGCCATAAGGCTAAACAATATAGGGAACCTTTTCCTTTAAGTGAACATAAGATAACTCAATTAGGTCAGCTAATACATATGGATGTATGGGGACCTTATAGAGTAGCAGACAGGGATGATAATAAATATTTTTTAACTATTGTAGATGATTATACTAGAGTTGTCTGGGTTTGTCTTATGAAAAATAAAACTGAAGTTTTTGAACACATACAAGATTTTGTAAATATTTTGTTAAATCAATTTCAAAAACTGGTTAAGGTACTTAGGAGTGATAATGGGACTGAGTTTGTGAATAATCAAATGAATTCCTTTTGTAGATCCAAAGGAATTATTCACCAAACTACATGTGCCTATACTCAACAAAATGGTGTTGTTGAGAGAAAACATAGGCACTTATTGAATGTTGCAAGGGCTTTGTTGTTTCACAGTAATCTTCATGTTAGGTTTTGGACTGATTGTATTCTAACTGCTTCATATTTGATAAATAGGACTCCCTCTTCAGTGCTTGGTGAAAAAACTCCTTATGAGTTAATACATGGTTTTGTTCCCTTTTTAGGTCATTTAAAGGTGTTTGGTTGCCTGTGTTTTTGTACTGTGTTAAATGAGTCAAATAAATTGGAAAGTAGGGCAGAAAAATGTGTTTTCTTAGGATACTCTCATGAGAAAAAAGGGTATAAAACTTTTAGTTTAGATGCCAAAACTATTTTCTACTCAAGAGATGTAAAATTTTTTGAAACTTGCTTTCCATTTAAAGAAAAAAATATTTTTGATAACTATGATTCTAATCCTGATAAAACAGTAAACAATTTAAACTTTTTTGATTACTTTGAAAACACGGAACCTGAACACTTCTTGAATGAGGATGATCCCTATGATGAAGAAGGGAACAAAGGTAGTAATGACTTAGGAACACATGAAAATCTGCAACCAGACCAACAGTGTACTAATCAAGGCAAGGCTGGTACACAACAACCTGTAGCTGGTACACAGCAGCCTTTAGACATTGATCATGATGCTGGTAAGGCAGAACATGTGAATACTGAGTGTGATAATACCATACAGTCTGAGGGTGACATAGTTCAAAATAGTGTTAGGAGAACTTCTAGAAAGAGTAATTTTCCTAACAAATATAGTGACTATGTTGTAGAGCAGTGGCGGATCCAGGAATTTTTTTCACTGGGTTCCCATTTTAGGTGTTCCAATTTCATATGACCAAACATAAAATTTCGGGTCGGTTCAAGCCTTCAAGGGTTCGGGTCGGTTTAATAGTTCGGGTCGGTTCAAGATCACTGACCCTATACAGGTTGTCAAACCGGATATCTTCTTTCACATTAGTATGTAATAGTTTGGTTTGGTTTCATGTTTCTTGAGTTTGATCTTGGTTTACAATGATATTGACCATGAACATCTTTATACCTATACCTATCCACCATGATTTTATATGGCTAATTAACATTAAACCTTTTTAGGTGTTCTTAACATTCCACGATTCTATTCTCACATATGCCTCTTTTATGAGTCTTGTGCTCAACCTTAGATATGATCCAACTATTAAAAACTTGAAATATTAATCACATATGCAATTGCTTGTACACGACAAGCATCTAGCATTGCCATCAACCAAACGCCGCCTCTTAACCCTAAGATCCTTTTGTTGTCTCCCTAATTTTCACTTTAATGTGCAAGAAGCGTGGCCAACTCTGTACCCTAAGCCATTTTGGCTACTGCCTCCATCGCCTCTGTAGGATCGACTAACGTGTCACCCGACAATCACGAGCTTGATATTTAGAGTGCGGAATCCTCTAAATATGTTCTAATAACAGAAACAAAGATGAAACAATGATAAACGAGTAATCACAACACACACACGGGTCAAAAGATTATAGATTAATCACTAAAACAGAGCTCGAGTGTTTACAGAGATCAAATCAGACCTTACAGACCATGGGAGGGTGTTTGGAGAGTGTGTGAGGCAAGAACTAATGATTAGGGCAATGATTGGGACTATTTATACCTCCCATACTCGTACAGACCCCTTTAGGCGAGTAGGAAGCTATCACACATGAACTACTAGCGAGTAGGGCCTATCACACTAGTAAGTTCAGGCGAGTAGGGCCTATCATACATATAAGTATAGGCGAATAGGCCCTATCACACATGTAACTGATGTGGTATAGGCCGTAAATGCCTATAGCCACTCCGTACTCGCTTGAAGTGTCCCAAATGCCCCGAAACGCGTATCAACATCTCCAAACACCCCGTGACACGTCCAATCAACATATATACTAGCCTAGGGACATCATGCACTTACAGCCTCAAGCCTAGGCGAAACTAAGAAGTGCTTTTTATAACCAAGTTCCTCATCATGATGATTTTCATTAATCATCATGATGACTTCAATCCATTAACAAAATAAGATCTCTAGATCATATAATTATTAACCCAAAAACAGGACTATATATTAGCAATAAAACTAGGGATGAAGATATGAGAAAGGTGAAGATAGTGTAAACAAGTAAAAACAAAAAGAATGCACACCTGTGAAAGAAAGCTACAACATCCATAGTTCTAGCATCAATATCAAAACAGGAAACTCAAGAATCTCAACTTTCCCCTCTAAATCAACTCCTCCTGCATCTATTATTACCCATAAAAAAGACAAACCCAAATCAATTATTCTCAAAACAAGATCACCCATCAATTAATTATAAGAAAAAAAAACATTATCTTTATAAAAAAAGATTGAAACTTTACCATGGTGCATTTATATTTTGGAAGTAATTATAGCTTGTTCGGTGGATAATGAAGCAACCAACAAGTTTTTTAAAGAAGAGGTAATAAATCCATGGATAGATAAGGCTGACCCAGAAAGGATACAGGTTGAAGGAGGAGGGAACAGAGGAGCAGGGGTGAGGGCGGGTTGTTTGATGTACTTATTGTCTTCAACCCTAGTTTTGAAAAAAAAAAAAATTAGAAACGAAAAAACATAAAAAAAACCTTACTAAGCAGTTTCGAACCCAGTAACTATCGTATGGAAGGCATGGTTTCAACCAGCGGATCACCTAATGACATTGCTTATGGGTTCCTAATTTTTTTTCTTATGGGTTCCTTCCAGTTTTTCTTATATATTAACACTACAATTTCGAAACCGACTGGGTTCCTAGGAACCCACAGCATTTAACGTAAATCCGCCCCTGTTGTAGAGGGTAAGGTAAAATATGGTTTAGAAAAGGTAGTTATTTTTTCAAAATTATCTTTGAAAACAAATGTTTTTTCACCACAATTGATAAAACTAGGGAACCTAGAAATTATTATGAAGCTGTTAGAGATGACAATTGGGTTAGAGCTATGAATGAGGAGTTAGAAGCTCTATACAGGAATGATACTTGGAAAATAGTTGATCTTCCTAAAGGAAAGAACAAAGTAGGATGTAAATGGATTTATAAAGTAAAATATAAGTTCACAGGAGAGGTTGATAGGTATAAGGCTAGACTTGTAGCTAAGGGGTTTAGTCAAAAGGAGAGAATAGACTATGAGGAAACATTTTCTCCTGTTGTAAAGTTAGTCACAATTAGATGTGTAATAAGCTTGGCTGTTCAAAATGATTGGAATATTTTCCAGTTAGATGTGAACAATGCCTTCCTATATGGAAACTTACATGAGGAAGTGTATATGTCCCTTCCTGATGAAGTAAATGAGCCTGATGGAAAGGTGTGTAGACTTAAAAAGTCTTTATATGGTCTAAAACAGGCTCCGCGTATGTGGAATGAAAAATTAGTTGGTGTGTTAAATGAATTTGGCTTTGTTCAAAGCAAATGTTTTTTCACCACACTTGATAAAACTAGGGAACCTAGAAATTATTATGAAGCTGTTAGAGATGACAATTGGGTTAGAGCTATGAATGAGGAGTTAGAAGCTTTATACAGGAATGATACTTGGAAAATAGTTGATCTTCCTAAAGGAAAGAACAAAGTAGGATGTAAATGGATTTATAAAGTAAAATATAAGTCCACGGGAGAGGTTGATAGGTATAAGGCTAGACTTGTAGCTAAGGGGTTTAGTCAAAAGGAGGGAATAGACTATGAGGAAACATTTTCTCCTGTTGTAAAGTTAGTCACAATTAGATGTGTAATAAGCTTGGCTGTTCAGAATGATTGGAATATTTTCCAGTTAGATGTGAACAATGCCTTCCTATATGGGAACTTACATGAGGAAGTGTATATGTCCCTTCCTGATGAAGTAAATGAGCCCGATGGAAAGGTGTGTAGACTTAAAAAGTCTTTATATGGTCTAAAACAGGCTCCACGTATGTGTAATGAAAAATTAGTTGGCGTGTTAAATGAATTTGGCTTTGTTCAAAGCAAATGTGATTATTCAATGTTTGTTAAAAATAGTAATAGTGTGTTTATAGTCATACTTGTATATGTGGATGATATAATCATCACTGGGAATTCTGTAAAGGAAATTGAATTAGTAAAAGAATGTTTTAAAACTAAGTTTTTGATAAAGGACTTGGGAGAGTTAAAATACTTCTTAGGTATTGAAGTCTTAAAAACTAGTGATGGTTTATGTCTAACACAAAGAAAATATTGCACTGAACTGTTAGCTGAATATGGGATGTTAGGGTTAAACCCTATTTCTAATCCAATAGAACAAAATAGTGTATTGACAAATATTGTTTTAAGTAAGAACAAGTTGTTAAGTAATATAGTGGGTTATCAACAACTTGTGGGAAAACTTATATATTTGTCACACACTAGGCCTGATATATCTTATACAGTTCATTATTTAAGTCAATTCATGCATAAACCTTGTGAAGGTCATTTGAGTATAGCCTTGAGATTACTAAGGTATCTTAAGGCATCACCAGGAAAGGGGATTTTGTTTTCTAAACATAATTCTTTTGACCTGGTGGCATTCTCAGACTCAGACGGGGGAAAGTGCATAGATAGTAGAAAATCTGTTACTGGTTTTTGTCTCTTTATTGGTAATTGTTTGATATCATGGAAGAGTAAAAAACAAGCCACTATGGCTAGGTCATCAGCAGAAGCTGAATACAGGGCCATGTGTGCTGCTGTGTGCGAGTTAATATGGGTCAACAATCTTATGTCAGAACTTATGGCAAGTGTTAATATTCCTATTCAATTGTATTGTGATAGTTCTGCGGCTTTATCAATAGCGGCAATTCCGGTGTTTTTTTGATAAGACAAAGCATTTTGAGCTGGATTTATTTTTCTTGAGGGATCACATTAATAGGGGATTGGTTAAGACAGTTAAAGTTGCATCTGAAAATCAATTGGCCTTCATAAGCCGTCTGTCCGGGCTTAAGGATTATGTGAAGAAGGGGCTGGGAAATAGTGGCTTAAATCCACTGTAAGATGATTGCATCCAAACGCAACCACAGAGACTCGGCTGCCATGGCAGCAGCCTCTGCAGCAGCGGCAGAAGCAGCGTCAGAAGCTGCAGGGGGAGTGGTGATGGCCGGTTTGGGAGCAAGGTGATGTTGCACCTCATAGGCTTGACAATGAACCTTGAATAAGGTTGTCCATGTCGTGTAATGGGTTGAATCTTTCTCTAATATTATAGGTATATGAGACTTGATATTGGTAACTGTGAGGGCAGGGTGGATACTTTTGGAACCCATGAGAAGGTAGAATAGAGGTGATCGGGTGAGATAGAGAAGAAGGGAGGGCTGCTGTCAAGGGACAGAGATGCAGCAGTGATCGGAAAAAGCAGAGGGGCGGCGGAAGGGTTAGGATAACCTAGTGTGATACCATGTGAGAGAACAATTCAACCTGATAATTCTCATTGATGTAACATCCTTAAATAATACAAAGGAGATCTCCACTAATTATGGAGAGATAATTACAAATAAATACAATGATAATTTACTATATATAACACATGTTATTACAGATCTTTTTACTAAAGGCTTGTTGACACATCAACATCAGAAAATTTGTGAAAAAATAAGAATGATTGATGTGTTTAAATAATAAAATTGAGAGGGGGTGTTAAAATATGATACTTCATTAATTCCAATTTTATTATTTTTGTTATAATTATATACTTATTCTTTTGCATAAGTTTTTTTTTTTTTTTTTTTTTTTTTTTTTTTTTTTTTTTGTAGATAATATTAAGTGGTATTGATGATCCAGATAGGCCCAGTAGCAGTCAAGGGTAGAAAGTCTAAGATGAGCCCAAAGTCTAAGATGAGCCCAGTAGCAGTCAGCCCGGGTCCAGTTCAAGGTCCATCTGATAGAGGTTCGGGTCCTATCCTAGCTGGCGATCCGTGTGATTATATGTGTGGCTGAGATCTTATCAAGTTGTGTTTCTTTGCCTTAATCTAACGGCTATACTTGCTTCGGGTGTGTTTCTTTCCGAAGCTACATACTCTCTATATAAAGACTTGGCTTCTCCTGGTTACCAGTTTCGAGACATTATAATTCTTCTTTGTTATTTCATTTCCTCACTTTGTGTCATCCTCTCTAGGGTTTAGATTTCAGTGTTATTGATCATCTTTTTTGATGATTCCTGAGTTTGATCTAGAGTCTGTATTGAGAGAGTTGTGAGTGTATTGTATTTTCTGTAAAAGTTGTTCATCCTTTTATGAACAACTAAGTTGTTTCAGTTGTATTCTTCTTTCTCAGTTCATTAATAAAGTTCTTGATATTTGATCTGAGAAAAGTTCACAAATCGACTTATGGTGAGAATGTAGGGGTTATAAATGGTGGGGGAATTTGCAACTATATGGGGTGTGGAGTCGTATTATTAAATAAAGAAGGTTGGGCACGTGGAAGACACTTTATTTTGGAAAGACCCATGGTTAGTAGAAGAGCTTTTGAAAGATAGATTTCCAAGATTATATCCCTTTGAAACACTTAGTGATTGTAAGATAAGTGCAATAAAGTGTGAGACAAGGTGGAGTTAGTCTTGGAGGCAGTCGGATAAGGTAGGTCAAGGGAAGGAACAATTGAACACTTTGGTAAGTTTATTGCCCGAGTTGAATTTTAATTTAGGTGGAGACAAGTGGACACAGTATTATGAAGTGGATGAGTCGTTCTTTGTTAAAAGCATTTGAAGGTTGATTGACATGTTATCCTTACCCGATTAGCACATGTGAACGAAGTGGAATTCACTTATTCCGAATAAGGTGAATATTTTGGGTTGGAGGATTTAATTGAATCGTTTGCCAAATAGGGTTTAGGGTTTAGTGGATAGAGGGATTGATGTTCCAAGTGTTTTGTGCCCGATTTGTGATTACGCAGGAGAATCGGTGGACCATTTATTTGGTTCTTCTACCGTAGCCACCTACCATGCAGATCTGATTTTCAGGTGGATTCAAAGGGTGCCCCAATGTTGGTTACTCCGGTTGAGCTTAATGTGTGGTTGAGTTCGTGTGCTTTAAACAAACAGAGAAAGCTTTTATTTCATGGCATCATCTTAACGACTTGGTGAATCCTATGAAGGTTTCTTAATGGGATTGTGTTTGATGGTAAGGAGAAAAACAAAGATATCATATTTAATAACATTGTTACTTTTTCTCAATGTTTTAAGAACCGGACCGATCCGACTGGTCCAATGAACGGGTGTCAACAAGAAATCTGGTGGGGCCGACATGATTCAACCAATCATTGTTTTCTTTTCTTTTTTCTCTTGTTTCATTTTTTAATTAAAGGGGCGTTATTTTATCCAGGATGGTGTTCCCATTGTTGCTTCCTCTATTTCCCGCATCATGCATCACATCATCCCCACCTCCGCTTACCGCCTCTCATCTTAATGCTTGCCAAACCCATGGACAAAACTTTGTACAGTGTTAATGTTTAAAAACAATATAAGGAATGAACATATTAAAATGTTCTTACTTTAATAAAAAGACTACTATACTATGTAAACCAAATCAAACATATATTGCACCTCTCACCCTGCTTTTAAAGACCTAAACAAACAACTAGTGCCTCAAACTTCTTTTAACTAAACTATAAAATCATATTCCATAAAATATACCAATGAATATGCATCGCTAAATACAAGAAGATTGAGAATATATATCATTCTATGATATTCATTAACTTTTTAAAGATAAACTAATGATAATTATCACAAAATGAAATTGATCTAGGGTGATGCATTCATCCCAAAAGCCATTAAAAGTTAATAACTTTGCCAATGGGCCAAATTTCATACCCTTTGTCATAAAACCAATAAATAAAGTATCTTTTTTTCTATTAAAAAAAGAAAAAAACAATTTGTATAAAACCAACTCTGTAAATAATAATAAAAATAAAAAATACATAAGAGAGGTGAACATTCAGAATGAGTATGAGGTTTAATAATCCATTCATGAATTTAATCGGAATACATAAAACAATCCTCATGTTCGCCAAACTTTAAATCTAAGACAACATGTTGGTATTATTAAAAAAAAAATATTAAAGCGAAAAGAACTGCAAACCATCAGAATGATTGGATAAATACATCAATTCATCACACCCTACGAAAAGGTATGATTTCAGACGACCGTCGTGAGAATTTGACCCAAAATCTTCATTTGGCTACAAAGTTCAAACATTTAGCATGTAAACACAGATTGGTGTAGCTTTGATTTCTTGATGAAGTTGAAGAGCGGCTTATAAAGAACTTATATAATGTGGACTGTGGATATAGGTTAACAACCTAGGTATTTTAAAGGCCCAATTCAGCATACGGGCTTTGTAGTATATTTTCTTTATGGGCTAATAGAGAAATATAATGATACACCCTAAAATCTAATTTTGATACTCATTGTACGGTAGAGGTGCACAAACCGCTTTGGAAACCGAAACAGGTCAAAACCGGTTTTACCTGAAATCGGCACTAACAAATCTCAAACATAACCAAAAACCAGGCTAAAACCAACCTTAAAACTGGTCACTGACAAATCTCAAACGGAACCAAACCGAAACTAGTCTGACTTGAAACCGGTCAACACCTAAACCGGTTTGGGTTCTTAAGAGGAATCAAAGTGTGCCCTTCTAGTGTACAGGTAGTATACTAGTGGGAGAATTTCAAAATGTGTCTTGTTTGGCAAGTATAGAACGAGTATAGATTTATATTGCTCGTATATAA
The DNA here is from genome assembly GCA_030844895.1 of Ambrosia x helenae. Classification (NCBI taxonomy): domain Eukaryota; kingdom Viridiplantae; phylum Streptophyta; class Magnoliopsida; order Asterales; family Asteraceae; genus Ambrosia; species Ambrosia x helenae. Next base: position 641,373 of record JAUTDX010007030.1, on the reverse strand, counting down.
GGCTCGTATATGTGTTTATGGATCGTATATACAACTCATATACACTTATGTTAGTCATATACTTGCACAACCAAAGAAACTCTAGCATTCTATTACAGGTATGTGAATCATATAATATGGGTCGTATACATGTCTAAGGTGTCAAAATAAGATGACAATGGTGTACACTTAAGCCAAACCTTCTTCTTTGCTTATGGGCTACGACTAGAGTTAGAGAATCAGAGATGTACAAATCCATTGTTAGAAGCCAAAAAAAACTAGTTCGGGTTACAAAACTGAACTAGGTTAGTGAACAACAAATAAAACACGGGTTATAAAAAACCGGGCTAGGAAGGAAGATGTTTGAATTTATCCACTTAACTGAGCTCAGGTTCAAACCAGTTTAGAAAAACAAACAACTTTAGCGCCTTTTTCAAATGGGTTCGAGTCTAAAGAGGTTCTAGGAAATAAGACTACAAATTGATGGGTTGAGTCAGGTCCAAACCGGATACCATCCAAACAATATCGGTGCCATAATAGACTGACTTTTTGATAGGGGTGTAAATGACACGTAGCCGAGCCTTGACGAGTCCGAGTTCGAGCCCGAAATATGTCTCGTTTAGTTATCGATCCCGAGCTCGACCCTTACATACAAAGCTCTGAGCCTAAATGAGCCAAAACAAATGTTATATTATTTTATATGTATGCGATTTTGTCCTTTTAACATATTCAATTTTAATTAATAAATATTGGTGAGCCGAGCTTGTGGCGAGCTTTTGCTCGTTTAAGCTATTGAAGTGAGCTCGAGCCGAGCTATTAGGTCATTTAAAATTATTTTTGATTTACCTCGAGTCAAGCCGAACTCGAGCTCTTAGGTTTTACTTTCGAGCCGAGCTCGAGCTCAGAATAGTAGGCTCGAACCGAGCCGTGCTCGAGCCTCAAAAGAGCATGACGAGTCGAGCTTGAGCATAGTGAAGTTCGGGCCCAGCTCGTTTACACCTCTACTTTTTGGTAGCATAAGCTATAGAAAGTGTTGACACCATACCTTATCGTGCCAAAGCAAACAATACCATTCGACGAAACCAATATTTCTCTTTCAATTGCTTAACCAACTGCCAATATTGTAAGATTCGAACTGATGCGGAAACTTCTTTAAGAAAAGCTGAAGGAAAGAGACAAACAATCGAGGCAAATCTAGCTCCGACGGGCTAGGACACAAGTAGAGGCTATCAATGCCATTTCATAACCATTCGGTGCGTCCAAATAATAATCGATTTATACAACCTATATTTGTAGTTTAGTTTGACTTGATTCTGTCGATTAAATACAATCAAGTGCAATTCGATACTAGCTCATGACTATTATTTTGTTTGTTTTTTTTTAACATTCAACTTTATTAAAAACGCAAAAGACCTCAAAACGAGGACTTATGCCCAAGCCATTACAATAATTTTTTTTTTGAACGACGACTTTCTACAACAAGCGATAGGCGTCGCACCCACCTCATTGGCAAGCCCTCTACCCCACTCTGGGCAAGACTATGTTGTCTTAACCGGACCCACGCTTTGCATCTGAGTTTGGATTGGCGCTCCTCGAGAAAATTTCCAACCACCTGCCCGTGAAAAAGTTAGAATGTTGCACCCTCCACAAAGAGTCTAAGGTAGCGTTTGGTATGATGGAATGGAAGGGGGGGGGGGATGGAATGGATCATTACGAGTTAATGAAAAATAGTGTGTTTGGTTGGTTAAAGAAATGGATCATTACCATTCCATGCCTTGTTTGGTTATCATGTGGGAATGGAATGAATTCTTACTTTGTGTTATTTGGTATATAAGAAAAAAACGAAAATATAAAATCGATGGTGAGTGGTGGGTGGCGGCAGTGACGATGGTGTGGGGGTGGCGACGACGGCAACGGTTGTGGTGGCAGTGGGCGATGGCGGTGACGATGGTGGGTGGGCGACGACGCCAGTGGTGGGTTGCAACAGTGACGGTGGGTAGTGGTGGCGATGACAGTGGTGGAGGCAGTGACGCAGGTGGTGGTGGTGGTTGGACGGTGGTGACAATGGTGGGTTACGACGATGGTAGCAATGGTTGTGGGTGGCGGCAATAGGCGGTGGTGGTTGGATGATGACAACGATGGTGGATTGTAATACTAATAATAATAATATATTTGTTTCCATTCCTTGAAGGAATGAAAAAAAAAACACCACCTTACCAAGGAATGAAAATTCTTAAAATGGAAGGAATCACATTTATTATGGAATGATCCATTCCATTACTAGATGGTAACCAAACATGTTTTTTTTTTTTGAACGGCAAATTTCACTCCTTGTGGAACTTGAACTCATGACCTTCCCCTTAGGTGTTCCTAGAAGCTTTGCTTCTACTATTGGGCCGCCACCCCAATGGCTGTAACCAAACATGTTTAATTTCATTTCATAGGAATGATCCATTCCATTCTACCTTTGATTCCTTCATACCAAACGCTACCTAAGACTGTCTAGAGTAATGCACTATAATATAAGACTCGGGTGTGTTCGAAATCGAACCAAAGACCATACATATTGTAATGGCTTGGGCATAAGTCCTCGTTTAATAGTCTTGACCAAACCCAAAACCGATCGATAAACTTCACCGGAGATCACCATCCCACCCACACACACTCACCATGACAGTTGACACCATCCCTCCGATCATCCTCACACAGCTCAATTACCTTCTCACCCACTCTCCTTACTCCATCAAGGTACTCTCTCTTCATTCCCTCAATTACTCTCACTAACCCCTTTAAAAAAAACCCTAAAAAACCCTCTTATTTTCTTCTCTACAGGTTGAGCAGATGTGGTCCGGTTCTAAACCCCCTGCTTTCCTTGACCGGTTCACTTTATTAATACCCTTTTGTCTAGATTACATTAAATGTTAGTTTTCTTGATCTTTTTTGAACCTTTGGTTAATTAATAGAATTATATAAAAAAGAAAGATAAATTGTATATAATTTTGTTGTTGTGAATATAGGGGATGTTATTTACAATGCCCAGTTTCCATTGTTGCCACCTGATGTTATTTTTGGACCTGAGGATGAAGGTTTTCGGCCGTACCCAGTCGGTCGAGAAGGGGAGTTAGTGGCTAAGAATAGTTTGTCTGATTGGAATTGTAAAGATCCTACTAGGCTGTTGTCATTGATTCATGAACTTAGGTATTTTATTCGGATTGCGGTTGTTAGGTTGTTTGAATTGGTGGTGTTTTTTAGTGTTGGAATGTTTAGCGTGTACCGAGGATTGTGTTTGTTTTGTTGCAGGAGTTTGTATATGGCGTATCAGAAGAAACGGGTTGGGGAAGTTGATGATGAACGGTTGAAGTTTGAAATTAATACCATGTATTCTCGGGAGGTAATCTTGTAGAGCGTTTTATGTTATTATAGACTTGTGTTGTTAGCAAGTAGCTGGTGTCGTGGTACGAGTATGGAAATTAAAATGCAGCCAAACGGCTTTACTTTACTGCATGTGGATAATTTGTTATCTGAATTTATGTTGTCAAAAGCATGTGAGGCACGCGCCTAGGCAGTAGGCACCGAGGTGCGGCAAGTGGGCTGCGGTTGTTGAGGCGCGCTTTTTGGCATTGAGGCTAAAAGTCGTCTGAAACCTCTAAAACATTCTAAACTAGCCCTCAATGAGCCTAAACAGCCTAAAACATCCTAAAGTCTAAACTAGTCCTAAAGAAGACTAAACGTCTCTAAAACCCATAAAAATGTATTTATACTATGCGCCTAATGTAAAAAGCCCTCGTTTAAGCGCCTACGCTCTGGGCTCGGCCTACGCGCCTTGAGTACGCCTTCGCTTTGACAACGTAGATCTGGATATCTGAATGTTATTTGGATACAAAAAAGAACTGGTTTATGCGTCACATATAATTTCTCTTGTGTTTTTTAATGTTACGATAAGTGATTTTGCTCGTCATATTATTCTTGTCTAATCTTATCTAATACTCATCCAGGGAATTGAAATGTATATGAGCTCTGGTGTTGACAAGGTACTATTTACAAATTTTTGTAAGCTCCATTCGGACCGTACTTCTTAATTTGTAATGATGTTAGTGGTGTACGTGCCATTGAACTGTAGTGTAGCCAGAAGAGGTGAAATTTGCAGTTCCATTGCTGGAGATGGATTTAAACAAAATGGTTGCAGGGTCTGCTTGGCGTCATCAACAGAAGATATACTTACAGGTTATCCGTTTTATATTTTCTTCGCATGCACGATAGTTGCAGGCTTGTAGGCTACATAACTTATAGCTATCGTTTAAACACAGGTTATATATCCCGTGAGTAGAAAATATCTGGCAATGGCGTCAGCTCCGCGTTTGAAATTGATATCTTCACCTGAGTTGAAGACCTTATTTTCGATTGATGAGTTCAGGCTTCCTTCATGGTTGGAAGGAATGTACGTGTTTTCGTTTTTCTTTATTGAAGTATTTGTAATCTTAATCGAATAATTTTTATTTTATTTATTAAAGGTGCATGGCTGAATATCTTCCCACTTTAGAGGAGATGCTCGAATCACAGGTTAGCAGAAATCTTCTATATATAATGGTTAACGTTACTTCCTCTTCTGTATTTCTTTTAACAATGTTAATGTGTTTCTTTCTACAGATAAGAGATGCCGTTTCATCAATTGAAGTTAGAAGGAAGTTTATTACAGCGTTGGCTATTCTGTTTGGAAGGCCAGTGGAAGCTGATCCAGTATGTGAAGTTTTAGATTTATATTTTAAATAACGAATAAACCTTTTATTTTATAAAAAAACTTATATTTGATAATTGGTTTGCCAGGTATTTTGCAGGAAGGCCACATTTTTAGCCTGCTCTGGCGTGTTTACGTTTCTGGTATTAACCGTCAAGGATTTTAAAACATGTTTAAAACATCTTTTAGATTATAAGATTAAACGATTCTTGTATATATGGTATATAGGTTCACTTTACCCTCCCACTTCAGTTCCCAAGGCAACAACCCGCTCTGATGCTTCAGAGTTCTCAGGTTAACGTCATTTCTATTTATCCGTATAAAAACAACATACAGTATGCCATCTTTAAGTGCGTTATCTCGTTATTAGTAGTTAAGTGGGGTTCTTGTTTTGTTAATCCTTGAAGCATTTTCACTCTGGTAATGCACCGATTAAGTCGGCTATTTTACAAGATTACCCATGGAGTCCTAGGTGGGATGTGGCGCAAATGGCTGAGAGGATCTTGTAAGTTATTGGAATCTAGTTTTCTTATTCCATGCATTTCGTATGTTTGATTCTCATGAAGTTTGTCATTCGGACAGTGATTATCTTGTGGATGAATGCTTAAATTTCAAGAAGCATTGCAACGAAGTGCTCGTTCAGCAGCGCTAGTGTTACTTACTTCAGTTGTTTGTACTATCTGCATGATTTACGCTTTAAAAATGTCGGGTTTGTTTCCTAAATTTGCGAGACGGTTGTATTTGTGATGATGTAATGGCGATGTTGAGTTGATATTAGTTTGGATTATTAACAAAATTTGGTAAATGTCTGAACATTATGGTGCATTGTGTGGCTTGGGGGTTGATGCTTTCACAAATCATATGTTCTTGAATCTTGATTGTGTGGCTTTGCCTGAAATACTATTTGGTTTAACTGTGCTTGGTTTGTTGAGCTGATTGTCACCGCCTCGTCTTACAAGTGACTTGCAGGGTCTTTGAGGTTGATTGGTTTCGTCCGCGAATTGCACCCAATTGACCAGTTTTTATGTAGCTTTTACATTTTGTACTTGATCATTGAGACACTTTCAAGGGATATGAACAAAACTGATGAGAGTGTATTTCCCATGCTTTTAACATTTGATTTGTCACAAGATGTACAATCAACTTTTGGGTCATTAGACGGCCTCTACCCAGACAGACGGAGACTCTGGCCCACCAGTTCCGGGGAAAACCCGACCATCCACCCACCCGAAGGTACAACAATGGAATAATCGGTAAAACCCAACGCTCTCAAGAATCGAACCCGTGACCTTTCAGCGTTAGGTCTTTTATCATTAAACCTCCATACCACTCTAACATATTAATATGTCAAAAACCTTTTGTATTAGTATCACATACCAAATAGAAAATAAATTATTCTTTATGTAATATAATTTATAAAATTTTAAGTTATATCTATGGCTGGAAACGAGGTTAGCTCGTTAACTATTTATTTAGCTATTTTTTCATAATTTTATAAATATTAATGATTATTTAAGATATATATTTAATAAAAATTGCATGAAAAGTAGGTTCATTCAAGTTTGCAAGCCGGCTCAAACTCGATAATCAAAGCTGGGCTTGAGCTTGTTTGCTTGAGGAGCTTGTTTTTAGGCTCATGCTCGAGCACGGTTAGGTTCACCACAATTCGAGTTTTTTTTTTTCGAGCCTATCTCGTATAGCTTAACCATTTGCACACCTAGTTATATGTTACATAGCAAGCCAACAAAGTAATTTGAATTTCTTTCTATTTCCATTTTTTTACTAATGTATAAATTCAATTAACATAAAATGAGCTTAATATTAAAAGAAAATGTTACGTTAGTAGAAAATAGAAACTATTCACACTACATTTTGGAAGTATTTGTATATCATCTTAAAATAATATAGCGATAGTATAAAAACAGCTAAAAAACTAATATACTTATGTACCAAGTATAATGATAATATTAAATTCAGTATGTTGACTTAACATTTGAGTACTAAATATAATGATAATATTAAAAACCATAAAAAAGTAATATATTTAAGATGAAACTTACGAATCTTGTTTGTTTGCAAAGTTGCGACCATCAAGTTTCGTCTATTTTGCCAAATGGGATCTATCGAATAAGTCAAAGGCAGGCCATCGGTCGTACATCAAATGCAATATAGGTTATACGTCGTGGTGCACGAGCGAGTAGACGAGCGACGTGGTTCGGGAACACCACAACTAGGGCTGTGCAAAGGGTCTGGAACCGACCCGACCCGACCCGGACCCACTAGAACCGTATACCCTTTTATTGTTGAAATTAGGAACCACGAACCGAACCTTAAAAGGCTATATGGTTCCGGGTCCTAAAGGTTCTCATGGGTCGGGTAAAGGCTCTGACCCTCTAGAACCTTTTAATGTAATAGGCTTTTAGAGGGTTACATATTCCTATTCTTTTACCATGCTCGTAAAAAAGTTCCCCTATATGATTCTAAGGGGGTGTTTGGGATTGATTATTCAAAACAGATTATGCGTTTTGGAAAAGCATGGTTGGAGCTGCTTATAGATTATTGCATTTTGGTAGCCTAAAAAACTGATTATCTGCGTTTTCAAAACACAATCCAAACACTAAAAACTAATTATCTGCGTTTTGAAAACACAATAATCTAAAAATCAGATTCAAAACGCAATCTCAAACACCCTCTAACAATAGCTCACGAGTTGCCTTTTTTAATCATTTATCGTTGCTTACATATGTTTTGAAAACAATTTTGTCATTATCATCACTCGAAACATTATGGGAATATGTTATGTATACATCACAAATAAACACACACACACACATCAGAGCGACATTCAAAAATATTTACTTCAATTTTGGATATAATATATATATATATATATATATATATATATTATATATCATATCTATGCATATACATTAAGCCGAAAAATATTTCAAGAAAAATACATTGTTATTTTTATAAATAATATTTTTTTAATATTGTATTAACATTACGTGAAATCGATTACAATAACACGTAGAAAAATAATGAAAAGACTAAAAAAGAGTATTGTTTTATTTTTCCGTTAACAATACATATCTATTGGATCATTTTTATAAATTATTGTTTTTTCATACAGTATCAATTTATTAATAAGTCATGTTCTAATAAAAATAAAAACGGTTCTTGTGGTTTTTATATTAGAACCATGTGTTTGGAACCGACCTGACCCGGAACCGATAATTCATATAAATCTAGAACCGTGAACCGACCCATATATTTAAAAAAGGTTCGGGTCCAAGGTTCTCGCGGGTCGAATCTAAGGTTCTCGTGGGTCCGAACCACAAAATGCTCACCCTTAACCACAACCATCACGCGTGAACGTTGTCGCGAGCAAACACCAGCGAGATGGCTCGCGTGAAAATTCGACCGTTGGCAAAAATAAATATTTGACCGTTGGCGAAAACGGTCATAATTTAAACAAGGACGAGGCGATTGAGAAGGTCTGTTACAAGTACTGTTCTATGCACAACGATAGCTATCTGAACGTTGCGGTGAGAGCTATGAGACCCCAATTTAAACAATAGTCGCGTCTTTAATATTTATTTGTGGTTTTTAATATTTATGTGATGTTATTTTATTTTTAATTACGTTTAATGTTTTAAGTCTTAATTATATAATTTGACTTTTATATCATGTAAATAACATTTTTAAACAATAAAAAATGGATAAAGTCATTGCTTAAGGTGAGCCACAACAAAATCAAGTGACTTGAGTCGAAACTTTATCCAGTGACGCATCAACGTTCAGTTAGCGTAACATGAGAGGATAAAGCTTGTGCTTACCTTGGGCCAAAACACACAGTATTATACAGTTTTACGACAATCTAGTTAAATCTTATTGTGTGTGAACTATTAAATACACTTTTTTTAAGCAAATACCAACATCCTTTTCTATATGGGAACAAAATGAAACACAAGTATTAAGCAAAATCAAAACTAATATATATATTTTTTTAACATAAACTTTCATTAAAACCGGTAAGCTTTCAAACCGAAAGCCGCCAACAAACTACATACACATATACAAAGAGTAAGTGGCCTAATCCCTCCTTACAATATTACTTAACTTAGACCTATTCTTCAACCAAATAAAAGACCTAGACTTTATTTCTGCCACTACCTCCATAACCTTCACATTCTTGTCTTGAAAGATCTTTGCGTTTCTTGCATTCCATAATACCCAAGTAGTGATCATCACAATCCCCCTAATTATCTTCTTCCTCCATTTCCCACCATGGACATTCTTATATAACATTAATAAATCGTATATGCAAAAAACGGGTCATAATCGTATGCAAAACTAATATATGCAATTATGATTTATGTTTTTCTTGTTAAACCACCCCTCAATTTATGTAACATCGATCCGATCTAGAGATTTAGTTTAATTAATAATTTTTAATTATAACTAAGTATTATATATTATTTATAATAGAATAACATTTTCTACCCTACATGACAAATCAATGAGTTACCTTTTTTTTTGTCCTTAAATGATTCAGAAAATAGTAGTCTTTTTAATTTATTTGCTCACATGATTGACATTACGGTTTAAACCGGAATGATGAATTCACGCATGTTGACCCCTCGTATTTATGATAATTATTTTTTTAGTCCCCTTAGCTACATATTTATTATTTAGAACGTGCACTTTTATAACTAATTCCTTTTACATACAAAGTTATCTTATTATTTCATCTTATAAAAACTAAATTTGTATAACATGATTTCTCCCACTTAAACTTAGTATTACATCCGATTACCCATCCTTAGTTTCCCTTATTCCAACTTTTGTATTTAAGAGGGCAATCGGTGGGTTTAACCAAACGTTTAAAGGGAACGATCAAGAATTTTCCCTACAAATTACACTAACTTTTTAAATTTTATGAACGCCCATCCACCTTGACTATGGTACGGGTACGCCAGTGATCCCAACCCGATTCACATCCTAAATAAAAAAACATATAAAATCCTTTCAATCAAAGACCTTTTTATAATAAACAAAACTTAAGGACCAAAACCACACTTTACAAAACATTCAAACCCCCTTAAAAAAACACATTCACCACCCTGGCGCCATTTGGACCCATAATCTCACACCACCCTCTCTCCATCATCTCCACGAACCCCTTCTTTCTCTCTCTCTCTCTCTCTCTCTCTCTCTCTCTCTCTCTGTATATATACATATATATATATACCACCGCTAACCACCTCTTACATCTGCCTATAACCACTACCCAACAACACCAAACCCTTCACCATCTAATAACAACATAACCATGAGAGAAATCCTACACATCCAAGCAGGCCAATGCGGCAACCAAATAGGTTCCAAGTTCTGGGAAGTCATATGCACCGAACACACCATCGATCACACTGGCCAACACATTGGCTCCAACCCAGACCTTGAACTAGAACGCATCAACGTTTACTTCAATGAAGCTTCTGGTGGCCGCTTTGTTCCACGTGCTGTCCTCGTGGACCTTGAGCCTGGTACCATGGACAGCATTAGATCAGGCCCTTATGGACAGATCTTTCGCCCCGATAACTTCGTCTTTGGTCAGTCTGGTGCTGGCAATAACTGGGCTAAAGGCCATTATACTGAAGGTGCTGAGTTGATTGACTCGGTTCTTGATGTTGTTCGTAAAGAGGCTGAGAATTGTGATTCTCTTCAAGGTACTTTTTTTTATCGGTTTGTTTGTTTGTTTTGTTTTCAGAACTGGATCTGAAATTTTAAATATATAAAATTAATCGCTAGTCGGACATTCACTTATTAATATTTAGTTAATCAGTTTAATTAATCGGTAGTCGGTCTAAGTCAGTAGAAGGTTAATAATCATGATTATGTTATTAATGTATGCAAATTGTTTAGATGTGTCTTGACATTATTATTTTGTTTATAGTAACTACTGTGTAACTGTAATTTACTTTATTAAAATCATATAACGATATTTTAACAACTTTTTTTATGTATGATCTGATGATCTTTTAAGTTCTGCCTTATCAAAAAGTGAACAACTTTTGGGACCATTTGCATATTTAAAGTTATTTATCTATAAATTAGTAAAATCATTAATTGAATTTGTCTCTATTGAGATCTTTTTGTAAAACTTTATCATTTAATGGATCATGGATTTGCTCTTGTATGGTTCTTAGTTAATATTAATAATAATTGTGTTTGGTACATTGGTTTGATTTTGTTTTGTAGGTTTTCAGGTGTGTCATTCACTTGGAGGTGGTACGGGTTCGGGCATGGGGACACTCTTGATTTCAAAGATCCGAGAGGAATATCCTGATCGAATGATGCTTACATTCTCTGTTTTCCCTTCACCGAAAGTCTCTGATACGGTTGTTGAGCCGTATAATGCCACACTATCTGTCCACCAGTTGGTCGAAAACGCTGATGAATGTATGGTTCTTGACAATGAAGCACTCTATGACATTTGTTTCAGAACTTTGAAGCTCAGCAATCCAAGCTGTAAGTAATCAAGTACCCTGCTTTTAATTTATATTAATTGTTTTGCAAATGAACTATTGACTATGAATGTATTATTAAATATGATTGATTTGTTTTATAGTTGGGGACTTGAACCATTTGATATCTGCAACCATGAGTGGTGTAACATGTTCTTTAAGGTTTCCTGGTCAATTAAATTCTGACCTTAGGAAGCTAGCAGTGAATCTTATTCCATTCCCAAGACTTCATTTCTTCATGGTCGGTTTGCCCCTCTGACGTCTCGTGGGTCCCAGCACTACACGTCTCTGACGGTCCCAGAACTGACACAACAAATGTGGGACGCTAAGAACATGATGTGTGCAGCCGACCCACGCCACGGACGTTACCTCACTGCTTCAGCTATGTTTAGGGAAAAATGAGCACAAAAGAGGTAGATGAACAAATGATCAATGTGCAAAACAAGAACTCGTCTTACTTTGTCGAATGGATTCCAAACAACGTTAAATCTAGCGTTTGTGACATCCCACCAACCGGGCTCTCAATGGCTTCTACTTTTGTTGGTAACTCTACTTCAATTCAAGAAATGTTTAGACGAGTGAGTGAGCAGTTTACGGCCATGTTTAGGCGCAAAGCTTTCTTGCATTGGTATACCGGTGAAGGAATGGATGAGATGGAGTTCACTGAAGCGGAGAGCAACATGAATGATCTAGTGGCTGAATATCAACAATATCAAGATGCTACTGTTGATGAAGAATATGATGAAGAGGGTGGTGAAGAGGAGGGGGAATATGAAGAGTAAAATGGTAAAAGACTATGATGGTATGCTTTTGTTTTTTTTTTTTATTATTAGTTCTATATCTATATGATGCTGTTTGGAGTGTATTCTGTTAAGGTTGTGGTTTTAGATATTTTTATGTTTGGATGATATGTTTTGGTAAGTGTTTGAATAAAAATATGATATTGGGCTTAAAATTGTTGGCATTGTGACAACATTTTGAGCTATATCGTATATGGAAGACTCTTTTTGTGTAGAGAATTTATACTTTATAAATAGTTTATAGTATGAATGAATGGAGATATTGTGGCATGTAGTGATGATTGCAAACACAAGGACAAAATGACGTAACCACTTTTAGAACCAATCAAAGATGTGGATCTGGAATTCTGGATTTTAAACCTACTTTATTTCTGTTTTTTTATGGGCTTATTATTTTAGAATTTTTATTTATTTATTTATTTATTCTTTTATATTTATAGAGTACCCACAATGTTAGTCAAACAAACCATTTTAAATCGTTACATCACCATGCGATATCATTTCAAACCGAACCTCACTTTTTTTTTCCTTCAATCCTAAACCATTCCAAACATTCATCTTATCACATACTTTTCCTTACAATATTCAATCCAATACCCAATTAAAAAAAGCGGCCCCACCTCAAAAAATAAAATCTCGTAGGTCTACAAATTAAAAAATAGAACCTACGATGTTGGACTTAGTTTGGGCTTTTTTTTTTATAAGACAACCAAGATTACATTTTTTTGGTTAAAGTACTAATGGAGGATCCTTGTGAATAATATGTTTCTAGAAAACTTACTTAAGCCTAAGTTTAATTCTTTATCAAAATAAAGTAACATACATCAAGATCATTTTGTTAATAGCATACTTTTTTGTTATATCGGTAAAACGTAAACCTATTACATAGACTTAACATTAGAAAACCTCTACATGGTTACGGTAAAACATAAACCTATTACATAGACTTAACATTAGAAGTTCGGTCCGGTTTTGGTTATATCAGTTAACCGATGCTTCATAATCATAACCATAACCATTGGTTTTGTCAGTTATCGATTAAAATTGGTTCGGTTATGACGGTTAATTTGCTCACCCCTAATTAAAACCAATAATATATAGGGTAATTCCTCAATTCTGTATACATAAGATGTACTTATTTTAACATTATCGACACCAACTAATTGATTTCAGTGAAAAATCTTGGTTTGAAGAGTAAGTGGTCGAGTACAGCTATGCTGGGTTGCCGGATTGGGGGGCTCACACATTTTTTATTCACGTCAAAACACATTATTCAAAACTCGCACATGTTTAAGATGGTGTAACTCTAACACGACCCACTTAGAGGCTATTTGGCGACCTTTACGCCAGTAGTGTTGAGCCATTAAGAGATTCGATTGGGTAAAAGACTTTAAACAAGTAAGAGACCAGACTTGGCTTGGCTTGATGAGTTGGTGGCGGGTCAAGGAGGTAGTGTGTGAGTGGCCAATTGAGGGTTATGAACACAGAAGAATATATAAAGATGGAAATTTCATTTATTATTATTTTGAAACTTAATGGGTAAGAGGCTTAGGTGATATTTGTTTTTCTAAAAAAAGTCTGCGCAAACTCTTTTGTCTGCACCATGCAGACCACATGTAGACATTACTATCTGCAGACTATTTGTATTTTTGAAGATGATTCATTAAAACGTCTATGCGAGCTCTTCTTAGTGCAAACTTGGCATAGCCACTTCTAAGATCTTTTAAGGTTTGCAGAGGGTTAAACACCGCCCTCCATTGTCCACCACCACCACCACCACCACCAACACCACCGTCCACTGTCCACCACAACCACCCACCGTCTACCACCGCCACCCACCACCACTGTCCGTACACTACCACCAGTTTATTTTAGCACTCTACAGACGTTAAAAAACAAACACCCTTCTTCCTGCAGACTGCAGATGTTTGGTCCACCCCTTCTTCTACAAATGTCTACATATGTGGTTCGCTGACTGCAGACATTTTACTTCTAATAAAACAAACAACACCTTACTGACTACTCCAGAGCTATCATGTCAGTGAACTAAACACACTTAATACAGACTGATTCTGATGTCGCTTCTTAATGAAATTATTAAGAGGCTACCAAACAACTCCTTAATCTATTTGTCTAAATACATCAAACGAACAAGCTATAATAATCGTGTTGTAAACATGTTAATTTGGTTGATGGGTTGTAAAAAAAATTTAAAGTAGGTTAGTTGGTCGACCTGCATATAAACATGTTGATGGGTAAACCTAATTAATTAAGTGAGTTAATCAGGTCAAACCGGGCACGGTCTATTTATTAAGTGGATTAGATATATTTTTTTTTAAGGAAGTGGATTAGATATGATAACTCAAATATGATTATTTTTGTTTGGGTATATAAATTTGTAATCATGATTATTAAAAGAATGTTTTATGATAATTTGTTATGACTCAGTGGTAATTGAACTATTTTATAAATTTGAATGCACGACTTTTAGGATGTACGTGTAACACACAGCCGACGGGTTAAAGGCTTAAAGCTAATGCCTAAAGAAAAAGAAAGAGTAATAAAACAGAAGAATTTAGACTCTTGCCAAGTTGCCATTTAATAATGTCACCCCAATTCATCATTGGTATTACGCAGTAATGATAAAAACACCTAACGTTAATCTGTCATCAGTTTTTAATTATACATTTTTAGAAGGAAAATATAATTTAATATATATGTCCAAAAGTTAATACACATGAAAAAATACCCTTCAAAACAAAAGTATAATAAATTTTATAGTAAAAGTCTATAGTGTGTACAAAAATTATAAAAAGTTTGGACCAAATTGGTTAAAGATAATCAATGACCAAGATAAATTGAATGTCATGTGTATAACAAAGTCATGCGTTTTGGGAAGGATGGACAAAAGAGTAATAGATATTTCATGTGGATTTTTTTTTAATAAGCGAAAACAACTTTTAGTATGTCATTACCTTTTTATTTACATCATAAAATTAAACATCTTTTATCTGAACTTTTTTAAAGCATCCTGAACTAAGCACATATAAAGTTGTGCCATGAAATTGTTTCATTGTTCATCAAAATTTTCCAACGGTGTTAGCTAGGATTAAACAATGATACTTAAGGATATTATGAAATAATGTCTAGATTTTAATGGGACATTTAGGGGTTTTTTTTTTTTTCAGTAATATTGTTTGATTTGGATTTTGGTTTATGAATTTATATGTGTTAAATTATAAATCATTTTTGGTCAAAAATAATTTGGAAGAAATGCACATTAAAATCTGTTGGTTTTATCTGTTTGACAAAAGATTTATCCACAAGAGTTTAAAAAAATGAAAGAATTTTTTATTTCACGCTATTCATAATAAAATCTGTTGGTTTTATCTGATTCAGTTCGGTGGGTTTTATTTGATTCATATTAAATTTGTTGTATTTAAAATCTGAAGGTTTTATCTGATTCAGTTTGGTAGTTGAACCATTTGGTTGAGATTATTGATGAATTCGAGATAAGGTTTTTTTTTTTTTTTTTTTTTTCAGATAGAACTCGTTAGGAAGAACTCATGGGGCCACCAATACCTTGTCTAGAATGTGTTTACCAATGGTTATGACTCTGTATGTTTGTTGCATGTTCGATTTTTGCAGGTTGGTGCTTGTTTTCATACTTCTTCATCATGGTTGGATCTCTCAATGAAGGTGTATAGATAAATGTATCTTTTCATTATGTTTTTTAAGCTTTCACCTTTTACGGATGCTTTTCAAGGCTTTTCCCGATGGATGTGATGCCTTGAGAACACTAAAAAGAGGGGTTTTGAAAATGGGTTCATCTGTAAAATGGGCTACTGAGTAGGAAGCTTAAGGCTAGTACTCCCATCAATGATCCAACTTTTGAGAAAATCAAAAGTTTGCAATCTCATCACAATCTGGTGACAACCAGGGTTGCAATCCAAATAAACCCCCCACTAACTTAATTACTTAAATAACTTATAATATTCAAGTTAAAAAAAAAACTAAATACATTGTATTTTTTAACTTCTTTTTGTGAACTTAATTACTTAAATAACTTAAATAACTTATAATATTTAGTCAATCTCAGTTAATTGAGGGGCAAAGTTGTCAATTCAAATCTTGTCTATATAATAATAATAATAATAATAAATCAGCTTCCTGCATCTATTCTTCCCCAATTCAAAACCCTACACCACAAAACTTCCCTTTCCATCTTTCATCATAATTGCCACCGCCCCTGTCCCCATCTCCACATAATCCACAACCAAAAACCACCTTCCAACCCTCTAACCCGTCACCCGACCCAAGTAATCATCACATTCATCCTTCTTAATATTATAAACACACAGCATACATATATCATATTCATGAGCTGCACCACTTCTGTACACCATTTGAATAAAGGGGAGAGAGTACGTAGAGAGAGAGGGTGAGAAGAAAGAAAGGAGTAACCGGTTCCGGTTATCTTCTCCGACCGGACACTCCTCCGGCACCGGTGATCCCTCCGACGAATAACACGACAACCAACCCTCTTCCCAACCATTAACCGCACCGGTCATCACCCAACCAATAATAAACCAACGGTCATCGTCTTCCTCTCCGTTATCAAACCTATTACAATCAAGAACTCCGGTAACCAGTTATCGGACCTGTACCTTCCTCCCTCCAATCGACGCTCCACCGACACCACAACCACCGACGATCCTCTCCTTCCCTATTAACTGTTACCGTGAAGAATCAAAAGGCGGCTTGGGGCTGCTTTCACAAAGTTCAACACCAAATATCGTTCTTTTCCTCAATAATTGCTCATTAGTTCAACACCGAGCAAACCCCTGATCTTTGAGTGCCTCCACTAATCCGACGGTTCCGGCAACCATCCATGCTCTGCCTGTTGAACTCATCTTGTAATTGTAATCTGAGTGGGTTGTGATATGATGATTTGAATAATATAAAGTGAAGTGATTGATGAGCAGTAAGAAGAGTAGGATGCGGTATAAATAGATGGATGTAACCACACTAGATAGAAGCCCAGGTTTTAAGAATAAATCAGTGGGTATTGCCAATGGTTTTAAGGTATTTGAATTCACAATAATGCCTCTGGATCCACTTTGAAGGTTCCAAAACCCTGAATCAGTCCTAAAATCAAAACCCTAAAATCAGTTTGAAGATTGCCAGACTCGATACATGGATAAAGAAGCCATAGTCAACGAAAAGTCAAAGCACCATTGTTCAATTTTGGGTTTTGATTTTTAGGGTTTTGGAATGAAGAAGATGAAGTAGATGGATTTGGGGTTGATTGTCTCACTTGGGGTGTTTTAAATAGGGTTGGGATTAAAAATATACGAATTGACATAAATGCCCTTCACTTAAAAGACAAAATGACAAACTTGCCCTTAGTTAACTGACTTCAACTAACGGTGTTAACAAGTTGGATGAAACGAGCAACTATTTGAAAACTATTGGATCCAGTTGAGAAAAAATAAACTTTTGGATGAAACTGGCAAAAAGTGCCAAACCTCAGGGACGAAAATGGCAGTTTACCCTAAATACAATATAGATTGTAAATATATTTTGTGTATCATTATCTCTTCGATAGGAACACAATGTGTTATATATATTTGATAATGAATATAGAGAAGGCAAGGTTTCTATTCTATCATGGTATCAAAGACCAGAAACCTTAACCCTCCCTCCTCTTTTTTTCGATCCTAACCTGCCCTCCCTAAATTCTTTCTGCCGTCCCACATTTATTTCAGCAGTTGATTGTCTCCTTTGACCGTCGACCTTCCTACCACTTCTTTACCTTATTCGATCATCCAGTATGACTCTCCCGCTACATCCTCCTCTCTAATCCCCTCTATCACCATTGAATCCAAACTTTACCCCGCCACAACCGTGTCCGATATCAAAAATTGTCCCCATCGTTCTTGAAATCGAGTCATCACAATACGCCTCATGGGCTACCCTTTTCAAACTCCACTGTAAAGCATTTATAGTTGAAGATCATCTAAAACCTAGACCACCCCCAACCGACCCAAACCTTACCGAATCCTTCACCAAACCGGTAGATGAGTGGGATCGTCTTGACGCCATTGTGCGACAATGGATATATAGTACGATCTCTAATGATTTACTACACACCATCATCAATAATATCTCAAACGCACATGAAGCTTGGGTCGCCATAGAAGACTTGTTCCATGACAATAACAGTTCCCGAGCGATTTACCTCATGAACAAGTTTTCTAACACTCGGTTGGATGGGTTCCCTAGCATGTCGGCATATTGTCAAGCCTTGAAAGTATTGGCTGATCAACTTGCCAATGTCGATGCACCGGTGGATAATGACCGCTTACTTCTTCAGTTACTTGCAGGTCTCAACGATCAATACGAAGGTATATCCGCTATTCTTCAAAACCAACAACCTTTACCTTCCTTTTACAACGCTCGTTCCAAGTTAATCCAAACCGAAACCAATAAAGCCGAACGAGCTTCCCATGCTGCCAAAACCGCATCATCGGCCCTTACCGCTACCACCACTCGAAACAATTCAACCGACTATAGCCGCCCTACCGACCGCTTCTACCGGCGCGGCCGGAGGCCGGGGTGGTTATGGTCGATCTCAGCATCCCCCAAATACCTACTAGCCATCTCCCTTTTCACCATGGTTTACTCAGTGGCCTTTAAACTCACAAAATTACTCGTCCCCTCAACAGTTCTCCTCGGCCCACTATCCACCTTATTCCCCATCCCAACAAAATTTCCTTTGGCCTAATCCACTCAATCCCCCTTGCCCGTATCCTATCACTAACCGACCTCATCCTTCTTCCTTGGCCCAACAGCTGGCATCTTAGGCCCGACTCCATCTCAAAGCAATTATGCAGCCTACTCTCCAACATACTTCGAGCAAGCACTGTACACGATGTCCCTACAGCAGCGAGAACCGACACAATATATGGACACGAGTGCCTCCTCCACAATTTCTCATTACAAAGGTGATTTTCATTCTTTTTCCAACTCTTGTACTCCTCAACATATTATTGTAGGCAATGGTAATACAATCCCGGTTTTAGGACAAGGCACAAAATACCTGCCCAAACCCTTCCCTCCCCTTGTCCTTAAAAACGTACTTTACTCCCTAAAACTAGTTAAAAACCTTATTTCCGTTCGTCGTTTCACTAGGGATAATTCTGTGTCTGTTGAATTTGACCCGTTTGGTTTTATTGTGAAGGACCTCAAGACGCGGACTCCGCTCCTGCGATGCAACAGCAACGGTGACCTCTACCCTCCGGTGCTCGGGTCCTCCTCCTCCTCACCACGTACTGCCTTTGCTGCCATCTCTGCTGACCTTTGGCACCAATGTCTTGGCCACCCAGAACGTCAATCTTTAAATTCAATAAAAACTACTAGTTCTATTTCGTTTAATAACTTTCATAATAATGTTTGTGACTCTTGTGTTTTTGGTAAAAGTATTATACTACCTTTCTTTGCATCTACTACTTATGTGTTTCAACCATTTGATATTATTCACAGCGATGTATGGACCTCTCCTATTGTTAGTTCATCTGGTCACAAATATTATGTATTTTTTTAGACGATTACTCTAATTTTTTATGGACCTACCCACTCACCCACAAATCAAATGTTTTCCAAGCCTTTACCAAATTTGCATCAAACATAAAAACTCAATTTGAAAAGACCATAAAAGCCTTCCAGTGTGACAATGGTCGTGAATATGTCAACACTTCATTTCAAAAAATTCTCACGACCAATTGCCTACTTTACCGCCTATCATTTCCATACACCTCCTCACAAAATGGTAAAGCCGAAAGAAAAATCCGAACCATAAATAATATTATCCGCACTATACTGGCCCAATCATAACTACCAACCCACCTTTGGCACTTCGCCCTTGAAACCGCCACCTATCTTCTTAACATCCTTCCCAATAAAGTCACCAAAAATAAAACACCTACTGAACTTCTCTATCACGCAAAACCCGCTTATGACCACCTTCGAGTTTTTGGTTGCCTTTGCTGCCCACTTGCTCCCTCTACCACCATTCACAAACTCGACCATTGTGCCCAACCATGCGTCTTATTCGGCTATCCTCCTACCCACAGGGGGTACCGTTGTCTTGACTTGAAAACCAAACAGATTTATATTTCACGACACGTGGCTTTCGACGAAACGACCTTTCCATTTAAACAATCCATTGCACCAACACCCACCTATGAGTTCCCAAATGACACTTTTCCTCACCATTTGACCTCATATATTAACAGTACCCACTCGCCCCATCACATATCTACCACTCAGACCCAATCGGTCCATCCCTCACCTGGCCCAAACCATCCAGTCCATGCCGCTCCACCCACACCAAACTCTCGGCCCAACACCCAACCCCAAACCCCACAACCGCTCGGCCCACATTCCAATCACCACACCTTTCCGTCACATCAGACCCCCTCACCATCCCACCCTACGCCTTCGACCCAGCCTTCGGCCCCACTACCACCACCCCCACCCCCACCTCCACCTCGGACCATTCACACTCGCTCCATGAGCGGGATGTATAAACCAAGACAGCCCTTCAACCTTACCAGCTCCACCACCACTACCATTGTACCTCTCCCTAAAAACCCTGCTGATGCCTTGACTATACCGGAATGGTATTCCGCTATGTCTACCGAGTACAATGCACTAGTTAGAAACGGAACTTGGGAATTAGTACCTAGACATGCAGACACGAATGTTATTAGAAGTATGTGGCTGTTTAAACATAAATATAGGTCGGATGGTTCGTTGGAACGTTACAAAGCTCGGTTAGTTTGTGATGGGCGCTTGCAACAGGTTGGTATTGATTGTGTTGAGACCTTCAGCCCGGTTGTTAAACCGGCCACTATACGCATGGTACTCTCCATTGTTCTCTCTAAGCGTTGGTCGGTTCATCAACTGGATGTCACCAATGTGTTTCTTCATGGGAATCTCCATGAAACGGTTTACATGTATCAGCCAATGGGTTTTCGGAACAAGCAATTTCCTGACTATGTTTGCTCGCTTAAGAAGTTTCTATACGGTCTAAAGCAGGCACCCCACGCATGGTACCAACGCTTCACTAATTTAGTATTATCCATTGGCTTTCATCAAAGCAAGAGCGATGCCTCTCTTTTTACTCTTCATCAGGGCACCTATATGGCCTACCTTCTTCTCTATGTCAACGATATTCTTCTGGTTACTTCGTTTGACAAGCTTCGTCACTCACATATGGCCAAATTAGCAGCTAAATTTTCCATTAAGGACTTAGGTACTCTTAGCTATTTTCTGGGCATCTATGTGTCTCGTACAACAGACACCATGTTTCTCTCATAGCAGTCCTATGCGACTGAGATCATTACACGTGCCGGTATGCAGTCGTGTAATCCTGTGGCTACACCTGTTGACACCAACAGTAAGCTCAGCGCCACGACCAATGACTTATTTCATGACCCCACTTTGTTTCGCAGCCTGGCAGGCGCTCTACAATATCTCACTTTTACCAGACCTGACATTTCATATGCCGTCCAGCAGGTATGTGTGTACATGCACTCTCCTCGTATTGATCATTGGAACGCTTTAAAGCGTATTATTCGATATATTAAGGGGACTTCAAACTTTGGGTTAACACTGTAACATCACACAATTTTTTTATATATATAGAACTCCCTCGTTTATTCATCCGATTCATGTTTACATTATCTTTCCCATCCATTTTATTAATTTTTTTTGTTTAAATAATGACTTATAATCAATATTAAATTGGATTTTATTAAAAATTCTGATCTAAAAACGTTAAAAAAAATGTTTGCCTGAGCCAGGATTCGAACCCGAGTCCCTGGCGGGCTAAACCTTAACCACACCACACAAACCACTACACCATTTGGTGTTTCGTGATGTTAATTAAAACCAATTAAACTTAAACCCTTTCAAGGCCCCTTAGTCAAACCTGAAAAGTCAAACGTAGTCTCTTAGTCAAGTAAAGTCAAAGTGTTAGTAAATATGGTCTCCTAGTCAAGTCAAAGTGTTAGTAAATATGGTCTTCTAGTCAAGTCAAAGTTGTTCCTAAATTCTAGCCTAGTCAAAGTAGTCCCTAATTACAACTCCAATTTCTACACGATAAATACAATAGCCTACCATTCAACTCTTTATAACATTCAATAAAAAAAAATTATTATTATCCCATCTCCCACATACTAAAGTTTTCATCCATCATTATCTCCTCTAGCTAGTTCCAAGTTTTCCAAGGCATTATTACTAAGTGTTTGCACGCTCAAGAAAACTCACGAACTCATTAAGCACCTAAGGTGAGTTTATATAGCCCTTTTTCACTATTTTGGGGTGAAACATGTTACATTTTCAATTGCAATTCAAAATAAGTGTCTATGTGTTATTCTATGTTGCGTTATGTCTTAAACATTACTATGGTAAGCACAATTATTATAGCATAATCATTAACTCCGTACAAGCCAACGATACACAATGATAGATCTATTGGACTGACAACCCCACCCGGATACGTTACCTCCAGTATGGGTAGCGTGGGTGATTGTTATTGCAACAAAAACGAGTGAACCATATGCTTATGGGATGGACCACAATATTCTAGTCACAAGGTTTGATTATGCACACGATTTACCGGGTAGTATTGTTTTCACATATGGACTAGACTTGCCATGACACTCGAATTGTACAAATTTTATTCAACATTCAAACCTATGTAATTCTCACCAACTTTTATTGACCCAAAATATTTTCAAACCTAACATGTTTCATGATATAGCTTGCTTGAAGATTAGAGTTAATGCTTGAAGATGTGTATCTAGTATTTTTCATTTTGATGTACAAATTCTTTTAGAACAATTGTATGTAATTTATGTAATCAATTAATGAAATTTATTATTTACCATGAGCTACTGAACAATCGGTAATACGTGACATCCCGATTTTTCCGCCATCGGTTGGGGTGTTACAAACACTTCATGGCTCCCCCGCTCAATCGCTGATCTCTTACATAGACGCGGATTGGGCCTGTTGTCCTGACACAAGGCGTTCCACTAGCGGGTATTGCATTTACTTCAGGGATAATCTCATCTCTTGGTCGTCTAAACGACAAAGTACCGTTTCCAGGTCTAGCGCAGAAGCTGAATATCGAGGGGTTGCAAACGTCGTTGCTGAGATTTGTTGGTTACGCAACCTGCTTCTAGAGCTTCATCATCCCTTTTCTCGTGCGACCTTGGTATATTGCGATAATGTCAGTGCTATTTATTTGTCTGGGAATCCTGTACAACATTAACGTACTAAGCATAACGAGTTAGACATACACTTTGTTCGTGAACAAGTGCAGCTTGGTCAAGTTCGAGTTCTTCATGTTCCTTCTCGATTTCAGGTTGCAGATATTTTCACCAAGGGCCTACCTCGCATACTGTTTGAAGATTTCAGGGACAGTCTCAACATCCGGTCACCTCCCGCTTCGACTGCGGGGGTATAATAGCATAGTAAATATAATATATATTGGAAATATATTTTGTGTATCATTTCCACAATTATAGGAACACAATGTATTATATATACATTTGATAATGAATAGAGAGGATGCAAGGTTTTCATTCTATCAGTTTTTCAAGTCATGATCATTTTATCTTTTCTTAATAATCATATAAAGTTTTCATGTTGACTTTGGGCGGTTTTCAACCTGTTTAACCGATGCGTACTTTAGCTAATTTTTAATTTGATCACTTTACCATGTTTGAAATAAAACATAACCCATTCGTATATAAACGAGTCCGTGCATTGAACATGAATTTAATTTTTGAATTTATAGGTAATCTCTGGTCACCTTAGTTGATATAAAGTTCTTCTTGATAGAGGTGATGCATTTCATATGAAGTTAATTGTTTTTTTTTAATTTTAAAATGTGTTTTTATACAATATGAAGATCTATAGCATTAACAAAACTACAATAGTTCAGTATTAGCATTTCATAAGAATGCAATGGGAAATACTAGTGGTTAATTAGGAAACTTATGCATTCATACAACTTTCATTCAGAGATTTGAGAGTGCACCAATAAGAATCTGGCTTCTGAATGCAACTTAGATCTATAACCTATGTGCGAGCCGCGCCCGCGAAGCATCCCACTCGGTGACAATGTGGTTTCGGGTTATCTCTTTGAGCGACGCACAACCACTCAACGACATGGTTAACTCAAATTCATCGCGCAACATCCACTCAACGGCATGGTTAACTCAAATTCATCGTGCAACATCTGAAGTAACTTCCTCACTCTAGAGTCACCTTCAACAACCATTATGGTGGCTGGAACTAGTCGAGTTAATGAGCTCCATGATTGGATGCAATAATACCCGCAACCAACGGCGGATATTCATGATGTAATATTGTAAGTTTTGTTTTTTTGGTATATTTGTATTTATAATTATGTTTCTTTAAGGATTTAAATATCAAGTCTCTTGTCTTGTTGTAAGTTTTCAATTTTTAGAGGTGTACTTATAAATAAGTTTGTAAAATTAATAAATTTCTTTAACACTTTCTTAAATTTGGTATGCTTGGTGTCAATTCTCTTCACACTTTTATTCATCATAGAGTTATTGTTAAAATGAGATATAAATATTCGTAATCTTAATATTCACAAATGTATAAATAAAAGAATATGTGATTTATAAATAAATATTTTTGTTTTTATAAAAGTATTTGAATATTTTGTATAAGATCATTGCAGGTGGGCTAAATTGGATAATGGGCTAAAAGAAAGAATGCATTGATAGGGACAAGTCCACAAGAGTTCAAGAGAAGAGTGGCCCAGTTCGAGAAAGATGCAGCCCAGCCCAGTTAGAGTCCAAGGCTGCTGGTCTGGTCCCAGTGCTGATGTGGCAATCCGTGTCTAAAGACATCAAGGGTGGAGATTGTATCATATTGTGCTTTCTCTATTTGATCCAACGATCAAGGCTGGTTCGGGTGTGTTTTCTCCCGAACCAGATATCTGCTCTATATAAGTTGACTCTCGTTATTCTTTACGAGTTTAGCTGAGTTTATTTTTGATCTATCTTTATCTCTTTCAAGTCATCTGTCTATCTAGGGTTTGTGAGCTCTTGCATCAGATTCATCTCGAATCTGTATGTTATCTTTCCAGTTGCAATCTAGATACTTATTTTGTAGATAGATGTTGAGTGATTGGAGGATCTTTGTAATTAGGGTTTCTTGTATTGTTTATGATTTAGGGTGTAAACATTTCTAAGGGTTGGGATCTTGAATAAAAGCATTTAGTTCTGGTATCATGTGTTTTGATATGGTATCAGAGCCCTAGGTTAGTTCTTTAGGTATTTTTGATGTTATTTTTTTGATTCTCCTGGTAGATCTGTGACCTGTGTGGATCTGGGGTGTTCTCTATTCCGCTGTGACGTTTGGAACTTTGATATGTGGAGCTGATTGGCTTGGATCTTGTTCGTGGGAGTGCATATATTCTTTGCTCTCTGGTGATCAACCCTAGAAGGTTGACACTACGAGTTATTGGAAACCCTAACTTGGGAATATTCTCGGTGAGATCGTTCCATATCTTTGTTATTTCTTTTTTAGAGTTGTTGTCTAAGGAGTCTTGTGCCAGGACTGAGTTTCCTGTTTAGCTTTAGGGTTTGTTTAGTTTTTAGGGGCTCCCTCGTGAGGACCTGGGTCGGTACCCTTGAGGAACCGGCTATCTGGATCACCAGCGAGGCTTCGCCATTTGTGTGAGTTTGTTTGTTGTGGTTTTCTTGTGATCCTTTGATTTATTTTTGTTGTTTTGTGAAGTACTTCTGATTTGTTGTGTGTTCTGCTTGTTTGATCTCTGTTTTAATTGTTTACTGTAATTAAGTAAATATGGATGATCAGGATGCACCACAAGGACCAAATATTGAAGGTCCTAACCTGTTGGGTAATGGTGATCCTGGTAATAATGAAACACTGATTAGCAAGTTAGATGTTAGTAATCCACTTTACTTACATGCTTCTGATTCTAGTAACCTTACAATTACTTCAATAAAATTAAAAGGATATGAAAACTACAGTGTGTGGGCTAATAGTTTAACACTTGCACTTCAAGTTAAAAACAAATGGGGGTTCATAGACAAGTCCTGTGTAAAATCTGAAACTGATCCTGTTTTTGCTAGACAATGGGATAGGTGTAACTCTATAGTCTTAACTTGGATATTAAACTCTATTAATGAAGATTTATATATGGGACATGTTTTTTCAAAATTGGCTAGTGATGTTTGGTTAGAATTAAAGGAAACTTATGATAAAGTTGATGGGTCAGTGGTTTTTGATCTTTATCAGAAAATTAATTCGTTTAACCAAAATGGTATGTTTGTGTCTGAATATTATCATAAACTGAACATTATGTGGAAACAATTAGATCAAATATTACAGTTACCTGCATGTACTTGTAATGCTGCTAGGGAGTTTAATAATTTCAGTAGTATGATTAAGCTTATGCAATTTCTGATGGGCTTGGACAGTGTGTACCAAAATGTTAGGACTAGTTTGCTAATTAGAGATACATTACCTACAGTAAAAGAGGCATTTGCTATTGTTTCTAGGGAGGAATCCCATAGAAATTCTAGCAATATAACTAAAAAAGGTCAAACTATAGGTTTTGTGTCTAAAGCAAATCAAACTGTTGATTTTTCAAAAAGAATAACTAAGAATTATAATCCTAGTTTAAAGTGTACACATTGTAATAAGGTAGGACACTCAATTGATAAATGTTTTGAGTTAATTGGGTATCCTCCTTGGGCCAAGCCTAGAGGGAATCAGGGTAAAAAGGTTGTTGTTAATAATGTTTGTTCTGAAAAGTCTGATATACCTGTTTCTACTTTGACTAGTGATCAATTGTCTAAACTTTTAAGTTTGATTTCAGATAAGACAATTGATCCTCATCAGAGTCATAATGTTTCAGGTAGTTTATTTTCCCCTTTCTGTGCTAATGTGTATGCAAAACCTATTTTTTGCTTTAATGTTGGGAATAATAAAATAAGAATTGGTTGGATAATAGACTCAGGGGCTAACCAACATATGGTCACTAGTGAACACATGTTAACAGACTACATTGATGTGTCTGATTTGAATGTACAAGTAAAACATCCTAATGGTACAAATGCATTAGTTACCAAGATAGGGTCATTAAAACTAAATGACAAAGTAACTTTACATGATGTATTTGTTGTGCCTGACTATTGTGTGAATCTTATTTCTGTGCATAAGTTACTCAATGATAATCACTTGTATGTTGGGTTTGATGAAAATAACTGTTACATTCGGAATTTATCAACCAAGAGAGTCCTGGTCACTGGTAACCAACTAGAGGGTCTTTACTTCTGTGGTGGATCTTTTGTGTGTAATAAGGTTGGTGTTACTAATAAACAATATGAATTATGGCATGGTAGACTTGGACATCCTTCTGATATAGTTTTACAAAAACTAGAAGATGTCTTAGGTTGTAAAGTGTCTAAACAGGAAGACTTGCCTTGTGATGTGTGTCACAAGGCTAAGCAACATAGGGAACCCTTCCCTTTGAGTGATCATAAGTCCACCAATCTAGGTGAGTTAATTCATCTAGATGTTTGGGGGCCTTATAGGGTTGCTAGTAAGGAGGGGTTTAGATATTTCCTCACAATAGTGGATGATTATTCTAGGGCTGTGTGGGTATGCTTAATGAAGAACAAAAGTGAGGTGTTTTGTCATATACAGGATTTTGTTAATATATTAAAAACTCAGTTTTCTAAAGTGGTCAAGTGTTTTAGAAGTGACAATGGGTTGGATTTTGTGAATAACCAAATGATTAATTTCTGTAAGTCATTAGGGATAATTCATCAAACTACTTGTGCATATACCCCACATCAAAATGGGATAGTTGAGAGGAAACATAGACACTTGTTAAATGTTACTAGGTCTTTACTGTTTCAAAATGGTCTTCCTGTTAGGTTTTGGAGTGAATGTGTTTTAACTGCTTCTTATCTTATAAATAGGACTCCCTCATTTGTGTTGAATGGAAGAACACCCTATGAACTCATTTATGGTTTTAAGCCCTTCCTAGGCCATTTAAAGTTGTTTGGATGTTTGTGTTTTGCAACCATTTTAAATGAATCAGATAAACTAAATGAAAAAGCTGAAAAATGTGTCTTTTTAGGGTAATCAAATG
Organism: Ambrosia x helenae; assembly: GCA_030844895.1. NCBI lineage: Eukaryota > Viridiplantae > Streptophyta > Magnoliopsida > Asterales > Asteraceae > Ambrosia > Ambrosia x helenae. Next base: position 613,089 of record JAUTDX010007030.1, on the reverse strand, counting down.
AGAAAAAAGGGTACAAAGTATATAGTTTGGAAACAAGAAACATCTCTTGTTGATGCATTTGCGACTAAGGATTGGATATGATATTATTAACATATGTTATGGGTAGCCGAAGGTGTAAGGATATGGGCGAAGGTAAAGATAAACGGGCGAAGGTAGAAAGGAACTGGACGAATGAAGTTTTGGCATGGACTGAAGACCACATTCGACCACTGCAAGTGGGCGAATGTGGAAATTCTCACATTCGACCTATAGAAAGGGGCGAATGTGCAGACATTATATATAGTTTTTGAGTTTTTGATTATGTAAGAGAGTTATCATTTTGTGTCCAGGTTCAGTGCAGATTCAGTAGTGTTTTTGAGAAAGTGTCTTTGTGATTCTAGATTAACATAAACGTTGTAATTGCTTATTAATTGAAAGTTAATCTATGAAAATGAAGTTGAAAATGATCTTGATTGTGTCGTGATTAGCATCTTATCAATTTGTTCAGATCTAGGGATTCCGCACCTAGATTTGTGACTTGTATGATCATAATATCCTGTTTTAGATAAAATCCAACGCTCACATCTCTTACTCAAGAGATGTTAAATTTTATGAAACTATTTTTCCTTTTAAAGACAAAACATTTTTTGATAAATATGATGATAATGTTTTACAAAATCTAAATTCATTAAATTTTTTTGATAACTTTGAAACAGAAACATCCTCACAAGAACTGCCCAATGATGAGGGAAGTGGTTTAGGTAAGAATGAGGTAGAGACACATGGGTCTCAGCAGCCTCTTGCTGATCATCAGAGCCTTGATGAACCATCAAGTTCACAGGTAAATGATGAGGTCAGTAATGATGGTAGGGCTGAGCATGTGACACCTAGTGAAAATAAAAACAGTTGTTCTGAGGGCAATGACCAAAGCACTCAAACCATAAGGAGAAGCACTAGGAATTCTGTTCTTCCAAGAAAGCTAGATGATTTTATTGTTGAGGGTAAAGTAAAGTTTGGGGTAGAGAAGGTAGTTAACTATGCTAATCTGTCTTGTGAGAACAAAGTGTTTGCTAGTGTTCTCAACAAAAGTGTTGAACCTAGAAACTTTAGTGAGGCTGCCAATGATCCTAATTGGATCAAGGCTATGAATGAGGAAATAGAAGCCTTAAACAGAAATAACATATGGACACTTGTAGACTTACCTAAGGGTAGAAGTCTAGTAGGCTGTAAATGGATTTATAAAATTAAATATAAATCTAGTGGTGAAATAGATAGGTTTAAAGCTAGACTTGTGGCTAAAGGGTATAGTCAAAAACAAGGAATAGATTTTGATGAAACTTTTTCACCAGTTGTTAAATTTGTTATAGTTAAATGTGTTGTGTCAATTGCTGTTCAAAATGATTGGAAGTTGTTTCAGTTGGATGTGAATAATGCTTTTTTGTATGGTGATTTGTATGAAGATGTTTATATGAGTCTACCTGAAGGGTACTATTCTGATCATGAAACTAAAGTGTGTAAATTAAACAAATCCCTATATGGACTCAACCAAGCTCCTAGGATGTGGAATGAGAAGCTTGTTGGAGTCCTATGTGAGTTGGGATTTATACAAAGTAAATGTGACTATTCATTGTTTATCAAAATAAATGATAGGGTAACTGTCATATTGCTTGTATATGTTGATGATATAGTTCTGACTGGTAATTGTATTGATGAGATTAATAGTGTTAAAACATGTTTGAGAGATAAATTTGTTATTAAAGATTTAGGAGAACTTAAGTATTTTTTGGGAATAGAAGTTGTGTCTCACAAAGACACAATATGTCTCTCCCAAAGAAAATACTGTATGGAGTTATTGGCTGAGTATGGTATGCTTGGATGCAAACCAGTCAATAACCCCATAGAACCAAATTATACTTTAACAACTATCTGTGCTGAGAATGCCACTGAAATAACTAACATTACTAGTTATCAGCAGTTAGTAGGTAAGTTGATATATTTGGCTCATACAAGGCCAGATATATCATATGTTGTGCATTACTTAAGCCAGCATATGCACAAACATACTAAGGGGCATTTTAAAATAGCACTTAGGTTGTTGAGGTATTTGAAAAAGGCTCCTGGAAAAGGAGTTTGGTTCAGAAAAAGTTCTTCATTTTGTCTCTCAGCCTATTCAGATTCTGACTGGGCTAAATGTGTTGACACAAGAAAAAGTGTGACTGGGTTTTGCATTTTTCTTGGTAAAAACTTAATATCCTGGAAAAGCAAACGACAGTCTACAGTTGCTAGGTCTTCAGCTGAGGCTGAATATAGGGCTATGTGTACTACTGCTTGTGAAGTTTTGTGGTTAATAAATGTGCTAAATGAGTTACAGATTCAGGTTGAGTTGCCTATAAATCTGTTTTGTGATAGCAGTGCTGCTATCTCAATAGCTGGTAATCCAGTGTTCTTTGATAAGACAAAGCATTTGAAGTTGATTTGTTTTTCTTAAGAGAATTAATCTCTAAAGGAAGCATTAAGACCGTAAAGATATGCTTTGAGAAACAACTTGCTGATATTATGACCAAGGGGTTGGGTGTTGGACAACATGAAGAGATATGTGTATCTCTTGGCATGTTTGACCCATTTGGATTTTAGTAAGCTTTGTTGGTTTTATTTGTACAGAATATTAAGATTAAGGAGGGGTGTTAAAATGAGATATAAATATTCGTAATCTTAATATTCACAAATGTATAAATAAAAGAATATGTGATTTATAAATAAATATTTTTGTTTTTATAAAAGTACTTGAATATTTTGTATAAGATCATTGCAAGTGGGCTAAATTGGATAATGGGCTAAAAGAAAGATTGCATTGATAAGGACAAGTCCACAAGAGTTCAAGAGAAGAGTGGCCCAGTTCGAGAAAGATGCAGCCCGGCCCAGTTAGAGTCCAAGGCTGCTGGTCTGGTCCCAGTGCTGATGTGGCAATCCGTGTCTAAAGACATCAAGGGTGGAGATTGTATCATATTATGCTTTCTCTATTTGATCCAACGATCAAGGCTGGTTCGGGTGTGTTTTCACCCGAACCAGATATCTGCTCTATATAAGCTGACTCTCATTATTCTTTACGAGTTTAGCTGAGTTTATATTTGATCTATCTTTATCTCTTTCAAGTCATCTGTCTATCTAGGGTTTGTGAGGTCTTGCATCAGATTCATCTCGAATCTGTATGTTATCTTTCCAGTTGCAATCTAGAAACTTATTTTGTAGATAGATGTTGAGTGATTAGAGGATCTTTGTAATTAGGATTTCTTGTATTGTTTATGATTCAGGGTGTAAACATTTCTAAGGGTTGGGATCTTGAATAAAAGCATTTAGTTCTGGTATCATGTGTTTTGACAGTTATTAACGGGCGTATGGCGTCGAATGCTATCCCCGGTATTGATGTAAATGGAGTTTGGAATACAAAGCCTCATATTGTGAAACGAGAAGTGTTAGACATTTTCTGCAGCATTTTAAAGATGTGTATAAGGATCGGCCGAGGATTGTGTGTGACAATATGAAGACGATTAATAATTCTTCTGGGTAGATTTGATTCGGATGTTTTCAAAAGAAGAGATAAAGGACGTCGTGTTTGATTGTGGCAGAGACAAGGCTCCGGGCCGGGTGAGTATAATTTTAATTTTGTTCAAAAGTTTTGGGGAGAGTTGGAAGATGATTTTGTTAATATATTTTCTGAGTTCTATGATACATGTTTTATTAGCCCGGAGTGCACTTCTTTTATCACATTAGTACCTAAATGTTTAAATCCGATCAAGATGAAGGATTATAGGCCCATCAATCTAATTGGAATGATAAGCAAGGTGATCTCGAAGGTTTTGGCGAATAGAATCAAGAAAGTTATGGACGAGGTGATTTCAGAGTCTCAACTGACTTTCTTAAAAATAGATACATATTGGATGGACCGCTTGTTCTAAATGAGGTGATATCATGGTTAAAAAGAAAGTCCAAGAAGGCTTTTTTTTTGTTGAAGATTGACTTCGAAAAAACTTACGATAACATTATTTGGGCCTTTTTAATTTCGATCTTACAACAAATGGGTTTTCCGAGTAGATGGCGTATGTGGGTTTTGGGGATTCTTAAGTCGGCCCGATTGGCCGTTCTTGTCAATGGGTCTCCAACTTTTGTGTTTAATTGTGAAAAGGGCCTTAGACAAGGTGACCCGTTGTCCCCGTATTTATTTTTGGCGGTGATGGAAGCGCTCTCGTGTGTCCTTAATAAATCTATTCTTCTCAGGGGAATTTAAAGGGGTGAAGTTGGATAATGAAGGTACGGTCTTATCTCACCTTTTATATGCGGTGATGCGTTTATTATAGGTGAATGGTCGGATACTAATGTGTTGAAGGTGGCTTGGATATTGAGATGTTTTTATGTTTGTTCGGGTTTGAAAATTAATATTGATAAATTAAATTTATATGGGATTGGTACGTGCGAGACGGAGACAGATAACACGACTATAGTGTTGGGGTGTATACGTGGAGATTTGCCTTTCGAGTATTTGGGAATTCGGGTTGCCGCCAATATGAACAAATGTTGTAATTGGAAGAAAGTGATTGAGGTTTTCGAGGTGAGACTAGCTTTGTGGAAGGCGAAGCTTTTATCTATAGGGGGTCGTGTTGTCCTTATCAAGGCGGTGCTTGAAAGCCTTCCTATCTATTATTTTTCATTGTATCAAGCGCCTCGGAAAATTATAGATACTCTAGAGAAGATTATGAAGAGGTTCCTTTGGACATGTATGAATGACCGAAATAAAATTCATTGGGTGAATTGGAATAGAGTTACTACTCCAAAAAAAACTTGGTGGTTTGGGGGTTAAAATATTAAAGGAGATAAATGAAGCGCTTATTTTTAAATGGGTTTGGAGGTTCCGATCTAAGACGGATTCTTTGTGGCGTAGGATGGTGGAGGTATGCCTCAAAAATAATAACATGTGGGAAATTTTACCCGTTAATAAACATGGAGCGGGTTGTTGGAAGACGATTGTCAAAGTGGGAGGATCTATCAAAGCGAAGGATTGTGTTTGCATACTCTCATTAGGGCGAAAATGGGTAATGGCAAAGAGGTCTGTTTTTGGCTTGACGTTTGGTTGGGGGACTGCTCTTTAAAACAAAGATGGTCGTTTCAGTTCCGTTTAGAGTCCTCTAAAGAATGCTTGGTTGCAGATCGGGTTAAAGTGGTAAATGGCTTAGTAGTGCCAGACGTTGATTGGGAGGCCCAGCTGATGTCTTTGGATGAGTTACAACAGTGGACCCAACTCACTGCTGCTGTCCACGAAGTGATTATGTCAGACACAAGAGATGTTTGGTATCGGGTTGGGGAGAACAACAAAATGTACTCGACACAATCGGTAAGGAAGCTGCTACAAGATGGGACCTAGTATGGTAGTAACTTTGTTCTGAATTGGGTCTCGTGGGTGCCTTTAAAATGTTCAATTATGGCGTGGCGAGCGGAGATGAATATGCTCACGACCAAGACATAATTGATGAAAAAGAAATATAAACATTCCGAATGTGTTGTGCTCTTGGTGTAAATACAACGAGGAGACGGCTTTACATGTTTTGTCGGATCGTCTTATTGCTACCAATGTTTGGGAACGAATTGGTAGATGGTGTGATTTGGACCCGATATATGCCTTCGATGTTCATGATTTATTGGAGATCTACAAATCGGTTAAGGAAGATAAGATGAGAAGGAAGGTTGTTCATGGGGTGATCATGGTTACAATGTGGATTCTTTGGAAAGTCAGGAATGACACTGTGTTCAATGGGAAGAAGCCGTGCATTGGGGATATAGTGGTTAGTGTGAAGTCGTTTTCTTTTTTATGGGTTAAGAATAGATCAAAATGTAATGCTATAGTGTGGAAAGATTGGTGTCGGTCCTCAAAGTATATGTTGTAGTTTTCTGGTGCCGCCGGTCCTTGCTTTAAGGACCGTTTAGGCGTTTTTTTGAATGAAAGTATATTTAAAAAAAAACAAAAAACTTTTTGAAGGGATAGGGAGCCTAATCTGGAAGGCGTCCCTATCCCCGTGAAACAACAACCCTACGCCAGATCATGGCGCAGGAACACACTCGCGCGGGGACAAGCAATCAACATGTCTCGCGCGCCAAGACATATGATAAGCAACAAACAACACTTGATACGCGCGTGCAATCACGCGCGGAACCTTCCCTTAGCACCTTTCATACGAAGTATAAAGAATGGCAGAAGGAAGATTCATAAAGATCCATGTCAGAATACACACCAGCAGGAGAAGGACATGTGGCAGATAGTACAAAAGGTGAACGGCTACACTGTGCATGCTGTCGTGAACAGTGACCAGCAGGCATTACCTCACCAAACTGTCAGACGTCACATCAGACGGCAAAGATAGCCTGGGCACTGTAGCAAGTACGACGTTACTATGCACCACCAGAAATCCGCCACGTGTCCAGCTACAACAACGACCACACTATAGTGTGGCGTCATCAACAGTAACCTGCCTTTTCCCGCCATTTTCAGAAGAACCATGGACTTGGGCCCCGGTTGGGCCCAGGCCAATGGTGTCACCTGTGGGCCTCTCCATGCAGCCCACTTCGGTGCCTATAAATAGGATTAGATGCAATCCTTGTAGATTCATTCAGAAATAGCCATAACAACTACATACTCTCCTTGTAATCTCTCGTTATCAATATCATTCCGGTGTACTTACAGTGGACGTAGGTCATTAAAGACCGAACCACTTAACTCTTGTGTTCTCACACACTTCATACACACACTCACACACACTAAATATCCACAAGGGTCACCATCACGGTTTGGGTAAAGGATTAACCTTGTAGTTACATAAGTACAAACCCCCTGGTGATTAGCAATAATCACCGTGTTACTTATTGTTTCTTCATTGGCGCCATCCAACAGTTAGAACAGCTTTTTTCACCCATCTTTTAACCCACCCATGGCTGAACCCAACCCTAACACCTCCGGCATGCACCGAGCCGGAGAAGATGACCTCCAACAGCCGGAGGACCAAACCACACCCAACACCGTCATCAAACAAACGACTTCATGACTCGACAGGTCAGCTGTTGAGATCCGTAACGTCGAGTCAGACGACGACAGCCAGGATCTCTCTGAAGAGGACCCGGACCAATGGCTCCTCCGTCAGAACGCCAAGAGTGCTACAATCTACCAACGAAAGCTCCTGCAGCAAGCTAAGAAGAAAGGCAAGACCCTTGCTTTCGACACACCGTCAAAAGCAAGGCACAAAAAGAAAGACATGGCCGATCATGGTGATGGTCGTAGCGGGGAGCTCGGCGGAAACGTCAGAGCTCGGGGCTACGCCAAACCACGTGAGGAGCCGGATAGTTATGAATCATCAAGTAGCGACTCAGGCTACAAAGGAAAGAAACATACTCACGCGTCGCGAGACAGTGAGATAGATGATGACTTGGTCAAACCGTTTCGACCAAAAGCTTTTGCCGAGAAGTCCAAGTTTGTCGCCCGCATAGCGGCTGCCAAAATCCCAAGAAAGGCCAAGCTCCCAAGCAGCATCGGTAGATACGATGGCCTGCGTGATCCCGACGACCATGTGCACGACTTTGAGTGCGCAGGTATGTCTGTGGACTGGCCTGTCCAAGTATGGTGCCACCTTTTTGCTCAAACCCTCACGGGTGCCGCCAGGGTATGGTTCGACAACCTCCCAGCGGGAAGCGTAAAAGATTTCGACGACCTCACAGACAAGTTTGGCAGTCATTTCTCGCACTTGCGCAAACATAAAAAGGACAAAGCACACATTTTGCTATGTCGTCGATACGACCATGAAACAATTGAGGATTACATCGTTCGGTTTAACAAAGAAGCCTTGCAAATAGGCTGCGGAGAGGAGCTCACGCGGGCTGCGTTCATCCACAATGTGCGCAGCCCAGACCTCATGAAATGTCTGACCGGCAAGGATGGTATCCTAGAGTCTTGGGATGAACTCATCCGCTCAGCAAAAATATACGCTTCCTCCGAAAAATCTTTCAACCAGCTGCACGGCTTCCAACCACAACACCATAATAATATTAATAAGCACAAAAACAAATCTGTTTGGAGCCGCATCACTGGCACCACCGACGAGGGGAAATATTCACCCGCCGGTGATGCCCGCCAAATCATCAGCTCAAAGCAAACGTAGGACCAATGTGGACATTCCAAGAAAAACCACGATTGGACCCCGCTGACAAAAACACCGTCCCAAGTTCTGAAAACCGAGCAGGTCACGTTGAAGGAGCCCAACCCTTTGGGAAAGCGGCGAAACATGGACCGTAGCAAGTTCTGTGAGTACCACAACGACTACGGTCACCTCACGGACAACTGCTACAGTCTAAAGATGGAGATTGAAGCCGCGCTGAAGTCAGGCCAGCTGGGCCACTTGGTCAAGAACGTTCACCGAGCCGGCAAGGGCCAAGCTAACGAGGAAACCCAAGGCGAGGGGTCGCGGAAAAAAATCCGAGACCTCAATACCCATGCAGCCACGATAATTCCCCGCCACCAATGCAACATGACAAGGCGGGGGAACAACACCCAACATGGGAAGCGCACCCGGGTACAACCTTTGGACGACTCTTGGAAGGAGGCTGACATCCTCATGCCAAGGGTCAGAGGCGGCGCCTCTTGTACAACTCCACTCGTGATAACCGCCGTCTTCGGACATTACCGCACGCGGTATATGTTCCTAGACGGCGGCAGCAGCACGGACATTATGTACGACCAATGCTTTCAGCAACTTGACGAGGAAGACAAAGCAAAGCTCATTCCAGTCAACGAGCCCATCTCTGGTTTCATCCATGAGACCATCATGCCCCGCGGCATGCTCTCCTTGCCCGTGACTTGGACCAATGGCACCATGAGCGCACAGAAATATGTGATTTCATGGTCTTACCAGCCACATCAAATCATGACACACTCCTGGAAGAGAAGGCATCGCACGCTTCAACGCCAACGCCTCCACGGCACACGCAATGGTGGGCTTCCCCACCAAAACAGGCGTTGCCTTCATCCGGGGAAACAAGGACTGCCATGTCGCGGATACAGCCAAACCGCCAAAGATGGTCAAAACAAACGCCCGCACAGAGCCGGAAAAATGGGTACTCAACCCTAAATTTCCGGAGCAAACGGTGACCATTGGCCATGAAATCTCAGAGACCATACGCAATCACCTGAAACAACTCTTGATCAATAACATGGATATTTTCGCATGGCAACCAGCGGACATGGTGGGTGTCCCCCGAGAAATAGCGGAGCACAAGCTCAATGTCTATCGCTCCGCGGAGCCAATAGTGCAGAAAAAACGAAGTATGGGCCCGGAGAAAACAAAGGCCATGAATGAACAAGTCACCGAGCTGCTCAATGCGAGCATCCTCCGCCCCATCAGATACCAGACCTGGGTGGCCAATCCTGTCATGGTCGCCAAGGCGAACGGGGGATGGCGCATGTGCGTTGACTACAAAGACATCAACAAGGCGTGCCCAAAAGACTGTTATCCTCTACCTGAAATCGACTTAAAAGTGGATTCTCTTGCCCCTTACCGGTTCAAGTGTTTCCTGGACGCTTACAAGGGGTACCACCAGATACAGATGGCCAAAGAGGATGAAGACAAGACAGCGTTCCGCACGGACGCGGGTATCTTTTGTTACACAAAGATGCCTTTCGGTCTGAAAAACGCGGGCGCAACATATCAGCGTCTGATGGACACGACCTTTGTGAAGGAAATCGGCGTACGACTTGAAGTGTACGTCGATGATTTGGTGATTAAAAGCAAGGAAGAAAGTGACATGCTGCGGGACATTCAACAAACGTTCAGCCAATTGCGCAAGGTGCGCATGAAGTTGAACCCCAGAAAGTGCTCGTTCGGGATGGAAGAAGGAAAGTTTTTGGGCGTCATTGTCACGCGGGATGGTTTCCGCGCTAACCCCGAGAAGGTACAGGTAATCGAAAGGATGCCATCACCGGCCTCCGTCAAGGAGGTACAAACGCTGATGGGCCGCTTAGTCGCCCTAAACCGCTTCCTATCCAATTATGCTTCAAAGTCATTCCCGTTCGTGGACACTTTGAAGAACTGCCTAAAGAAGAGCAATTTCCGCTGGACTCCAGAGGCGGAATCAGCATTCCAGCAAATGAAACAATGCCTAATGAACCTTCCCACACTACCAGCTCCGCTCCCTAAAGAGCCGCTCACGCTCTATCTCTCAGTTGCCGAGCGGGCAATAGGCGCAGTCCTTATGGTTGATCGTAAAGGCGTGCAAACGCCAATCTACTATATCAGCCGCACGCTGTTAGATGCGGAAACTCGATACACAATAATGGAAAAGCTGGTCCTTGCCCTCATTCATGCATCCCGAATACTGCGCAGGTACTTTCAAGGCCACCCGATAAACGTCCTCACGGACTATCGGATAAACGATATCCTGGCCAAACCCGAGTTGTCGGGAAGACTGGCGAAATGGGCTATCGAGCTGGGAGAGCACACAATCAGTTACAAGCCCCAACCCGCAATCAAAGGTCAAGTACTAGCAGACTTCGTCACTGAGATCCCTACCGACAAAGTACAAGAGTGCCTTGAAGAAGAATCACCCGCGCCAGCGCACGATCCGTCACAAAAATGGTCCCTATACACTGACGGGGCCTCCAACGGAGATGGCGCTGGCGCCGGATTACGCCTTATCAGCCCAGATAAACACGAGTTCACATATGCCATCCGCCTAGAGTTCAAAAGTACAAATAACGAGGCGGAATACGAAGCGTTGCTGGCAGGCCTCCGCATAGCGGAAAAAATGGGGGCCAGGCACGTGGAGGCGCATGTGGACTCACTGTTAGTAGCACGACAGATCAACGGGACCTACGACGCAAAAGACGAGACCATGGCTCTGTACCTGTAACAAGCCAAGCAACTCATGCGCCGATTCGACACATGCACAGTCGAACACATCAGGCGCAGCGAGAACAAACCAGCCGATGCGCTGAGCAAAATGGCGTCTACATTCTTCGAGCACATGGCCAAAGAGGTCCGAATCGAGGTCCGAGACAAACCGTCCGTCCCCCCGTGCCAAGTCAATGTCACCCAAACTGGCAACGCGTCATGGATGACGTCAATCAAAGCCTTTCTATCCTCCGGAACCTTACCTGACGATAAGTTAGAAGCCCGGAAGATAAAGAACAAGGCTTTACAATATCAACTGGCAGGAGACACCCTGTATCGCCGCTCTTACCTAGGGCCGCTTTTGCGCTGCGTAGACCCTGCAGAAGCCTCCTTTCTCCTCAAGGATGTACATGAGGGAACCTGCGGGCTACACGCAGGCCCAAGGAGGGTGGTAGCGAAGCTGATGAACGCAGGGTATTACTGGCCTGGCATGCATGTCGACGCGGTCAACGAATTACGCAAATGTGACAGCTGCCAGCGCCACGCCCCAAATACCCAGCGCCCCAAGAACAACCTGGTGCCGGTCACAGCGGCTTGGCCGTTCCAAAAATGGGCCATCGACCTGGTGGGGCCATTCCCGACGGCGCCGGGTAATGTGAAATACTTAATCGTTGTCATCGACTACTTCACTAAATGGGTCGAAGCCAAGCCTCTAGCCAAGATCGACGGCGCGCACGTAAAGAAGTTTCTCTGGGAGTTCATCATCTGTCGGTTCGGCTTACCGATGCAATTGGTCAGCGACAACGGAACACAATTCGAAGAGCAATCCCTTCAACAATGGTTGGCTCAGATGGGAGTCAAACAAATATTCACATCCGTTGCGCACCCGCAAGGCAACGGCCAAGTGGAAAGGGCCAACCGCACAATTGTAGAAGGCATCAAGACAAGGCTGGGAACCAGAAGAACAGGGTGGGTAGACGAACTTCCACACGTTTTGTGGGCCTACCGCACCCTCACAAAAACAAGTAACGGAGAAACACCGTTTAGCCTAACATACGGTTCCGAAGCAGTGATTCCCGCAGAGATCACTTGCCCCACGGCAAGGGTATTGATGGCCGACACAACCGATAACGATAAAGAGCTCCGCATGAACCTCGATCTACTAGAAGAGCGCCGCGACCTCGCGGCAATAAAGGAAGCCAGCTACAAGACTCAACTGGAACAATATTATAACAAGCGCGTCAAAGAACAGACCTTCAAGATTGGGGATTACGTCTTCCGCAACAACGAAGCTTCAAACGCTGAAAAGCCGGGGAAACTCGCCCCAACTTGGGAAGGTCCTTACAAGATACAAGAAGTGTCAGGCAAAGGCGCCTACGCGCTAGAAAGGCTAGATGGCACTCCCATTCCGCGATCATGGAACGTCGCACAGCTGCGACGTTGTTATTTGTAATCATGTAACATGGCTACTCATGCCACACTATTAATGAAAACGTTTCCTATATCTGTGTTTCTACTTGTATTTTCCGCGCCAAAGTCTTCAAGACTTGGGCAAAATCACGTCGGACCAAAGCCGCTAGCTAATAAAGCAAGGTGTGCCTTCAAGACGCGCCGCGTGCACGTCGGGCTTACACTCTTTACACAGCGCATGGTCTTCAAGACGGATTTACTTGCCGGACCTATAACCCCGCATAACAACGCCACGCGCATAAACTTGTCTTCTAGAGTCATTGCAACTCGGACAAAAGAACAACGCGCAGCGCGAAACGCGGTAAAAGGTCTTCTAGGCAAGGCTATCACGCGCCTAAGTCGGACTCAATGGCACAAGTCGATCTCCGCTACAGTCTTCAAGGCAAAAAAGTGTTAACACTTAAACGCCGGACTGTCTAGCCGAGCGCGCGTCTTAACTTCTACTTACACACCGGGTGACGACTTGGTTAAATAAGTAAGTTAAGAACGAGACAACACGATATAACAAACTTACAATTTCATTAAAGAAAGGGACTTAAAAACCCTTTTGTATTTACATAAACGATTACAAATAAACAAGGTTACGCCTATCCACTACCCGCCCCGGAGGTTCCTGCGCCAGAAGACCTTGCCAACTCATCAGATTTGTTGATAAAGTATTTCAAGGCGGCAAGGGGATCCGCGTTGTTGTTGCATTCGGCAATGACTTGGAGGATAGGAAAATCGATCTCTTCAAACTTGGCCAGCTCCGCCTCATACTCCTCCTTCAGCGGCTTGCCATAATGCTCCGCATCCTCAAGCCGTCCATCACCCTGGGCACTCAGGAAACCATCCGCATAGTCCTCACCATATCCAAAGGCTTGTGCGGCGGCAGCAATAGAGGCAACCTGATCACCCAACTTGGGTTCTTGCCAAAATCTTTTAAAGACCTACAAGGAAAACAAAAGTTAGCATTTGACTGGAAAGACAAACATCAAAAATAAGGAAAGCGCGAGAACTCACCCCATTCATTCCATCTGTCATCAACCAGTTGATGGAATTCTGCATCTGGGTCTGGGCGACGACCGCCTCCTCCAACAAGACCTTGGCCGCCTCACACTCCTTGACAGCCTTAAGGCGAGCCTGGTCAGAAGAATCCAGATCCCGCTCCATATCCTCTTTTGCGCCAAGGATCCGGACCTTCTCCTGCTCCAAGAAAGAGACGCGCTCCGTGGCTGCAACAAGGGCCGAGTCCTTAGACTCCAGCTCCTTACGCATTTCCACGTATTTAGCGGTCCTCTCAGTAAGGGCCTTGCTCTTCTCCTCCAGCTTGCGGACCGCCGTCCGCCTCTCCTCCTGCGCCTCTTCCAGAATGTCCTTGACCTTCATTGTTTCAAGGTTGGCCTTCTTCCAGGACTCTGCCCAACGGCGCTTTGCAGCAACAGCCTCCTCCTCAAGCTTAGAGACTTTTGCCTCCGCATCATGGGCACGACGGCGGTACTTGGAAATTTCTGCCTTGAAGGCAGCCTCCTTCTCCGCAAGGCCTGCCTTCTCCGCCTCCACCCTCTCAATATCTCGCCACACCGCCGAATCACGGCGGCGCAGCGAGTCCATCATAGACAGTTGAGTCGCCTGATTAACGCACAGGGCGGCAATAAGGTCCTGACGACTCAACATGTCTTGGTGAGTGCGCTCGTAGGGAGGCACCACCTCGCTGACAAACTCCTCAGCAGCCAGGGAGTTAGAAAATAAGGTATTCTCCCTGATTGCCCAGCGAGGGCGCCAAATGGCGTCACCACCAGACCAACAGGAGCCATCATAGGCTCATGATGGTTCCCCAACCCTTGAAGACTCGCGCCTATCCTGGCGCGAGCCACCAGCACCAGAAGCGCCCTACTCGAACAGGGCCCTCTCAAAACCATCTCCTTCATGGGCCACTTCCTGGCCCTCAACGTCAGCGCGCTCCTTTGCCTCGCGCTCCTTCGCCAGCCGGGCCCGCTCCTCCAAGAATTGCTGTTCTTGGAGGCGAAGGAGATCAGCCTCCGCCTTCTTCTCTGCCTCAGCCTTTCGTTTGGCTTCATTGGCAGCAGCTGTCTTAGCAGCCTCAGCCTTTTGCAAGGCTTCATTAGCCTCCGCCTGCTTCCTCGCAGCAACAGCGGCCCGTTCGGCCTCAGCCTTTTGCAAGGCCTCATCGGCTTCCACCTGCTTTCGAGCCACCTCCTGCTCTCTCCACAGCCTCTCCTCTTCTACCTGAGCTGCCTCCGCGGATGGAGACACAGGAGGAGGAGTAGGAGTTATCTTGGGCGACACTATCAAAGCAAAACAGAATATTAAGAGAAAAATTCAAAGTTAAAAATTCAAAAGGACAATGAGCATTGCTTACCAGGCGCTTTCTTCTTTATTAGCTTCTGGAACAGAGGCTGTCTAGTCGGGGCAGCGCGGATCCCTACAGAAAAAACAGGGGCGCTCCCTCCCGGCTCCCCAGCAAAGCTGACCCTCTGCGTGCCAGCACCCTCAGCAGCAGTCTCTGAAGCCGCCACTGATTCAGAGATTTGAGTGGCACCCCCACTCTCGCCCCCACCAGCCGGGGCAGAAGACACACCCTCCGCAGCAGCAGCACTGCTGGTCGCAGCGCTATCAGGACGAGCCCTCTTCCTCCTCTCTAGCTGAGAGGACTCAGCTTCCTCCTCATCTTCCGAGGGCGGCCCATCCTTCCGCCGTCGGCGCCCTTTTACATCCTCTCCTGCTGAAACGGAAGAACCCGAGTCAGAAAGAGCAACCTTTGCTCGATACCCATGCCTCCGCGGCGCGTGTTTCCAACGTCCACGCCCCGCGGACGAGCTCACCGGCGGAACGATCTCTACTGAAAACTCGGTAGAATCATCTCCAAAAATGCTAGTGCCGAAAGGATCCGAAGACTCACCGGTTGTATAATAAGGCTTGGGCGCAGTGGTGAGATCAGGATAGTAGAAGCGGTCAGCAAATTCATCTATACAAGAAGTCTGACCCTCCGCCAAAGGCCTCCACTTGATACCCTTCTCCTTGCGGGCAGCATAAAACTGGAACTTGTCCACACCTACAAAAATAAACAATAAGGAAACGGCGCAGAAAAACACAAAGGAAAAAATAAAGTACATACCCTCCTCCGCAATGTAAGGCTCTTTGCCTGCCCGGATGCCAAGACGGCTCATTCCAAGGAGGAAAAAGATGCCCTCTGTCAGATTGTTGAACTCCAGCTTGGTGGCATTGGAGGTAAGGGTAAGGAACCAAGCCTGCTTCTTGAAATCCTTGGGCACAACAATGTCCGCTACACGATGCCCATCCCCTATAACTTTCCAGGGGAGACTGATGGGGATCACACCCCTCTTAACAAAGAAAAACTTCTCCTTCGCCCAATGCAAGGACTTAGGAGTGTGAGTAGCCATAGGCGGCACCTTTGGGCGTGGCTTGAACGAGAACCACATCTCGTCCCGCGCCATAAAGTATAAGACATTGAACCGTTCAACGGTAGGCTCAATGTCCAGGGCGCGGCATGAAGCTTCAAAGTGAACTAACCTCAGAAGCCCGAAGGCGGTTAGTTGTGTAGGCCCAACGCCATAGGCCACCATGGTGTCAACCTGGAAGCGGGTACAGGGCAGGCGGAACCCACACTTAGCAAAGTGGGCCTCGTACAACGCCAACTGACCACTACCGGCAGAGAGAACGGTGCTGGTCGGAGACGGAAGGGTAGGCTCCCATTCCGGCAGAATCCCATACATAATGCAGAACCGGTTGAAGGCCTCCTGACTCCAAACACAATAGGTGTTGGACATCAGTTTCCTCTCCTTTATCTTGCCATGTTCGACAAGAACCTCTTCCTCCACCACCTCCTCCACAGCTGGTTCCACCCCAACATCCTCGGTGGATGGCGGCGGACTCACCGGAACTTCAGACATGACAACAAGAAAACTCAAGAAATCTGGAAAATGTGCCGGAAAATATGAAGATCCACCGGAATCTTCAACGGAAGTTGAAAGAAAAATGGGTTTCAAAAATTAACAAGTGAAAAGGAAGGAATGGAAAGGAAGCAGAAACAACGAAACCTGAAGTTTCAACAATGAATCTTCAAGATCAGAAGGATCTTTGAAGATTTAACGGAAACTTCAAAGGAAGTTGGCCGGAAGTTTGAGAGAAAACTGAAAGCAAGGAAGAGAAGAAGAAAATTATGGGAGAGTAACCGTCCAGATGAACCCTGATGAGGTTTATATACTCATCGCATTAATGACAGTGGGACCCACCAGAGAAGCGCTAACCGTCACACCTTTTCAAATTCCAAGCACCAGATGACGACACGTGTCGATAACACAAACGGACGGCTCGGATGGTAGTGGGTGACAGTTATATGCCACACACACGCCGGATGATCGACACGTGTCGAAAGATCTCACGATATCAGTAAAGTGAGCGCGTGATAACCCACGCGCCTGACAGAAAGCACGTGCCCACCGACACGTGGCACAATCTTAACCACGAAGGCAAAACGTCAGACGCGTGACGTCCCACGCTCCTGACACAGACGAGAAGTTGGTAACTGCAACCACGACGTGACGTGCCTCAGTCTGCACAACCAGACAATCACTGAACACGTCAGCAACCATTAAACTTCCATCAGAAGTAACTGATCATTCGAATTCCAGGCGCATTCACTCCAATTTTTGAGACAAATTGAATGTCAATGATTTAGAATTTATCACAAACTCCAGACCCGCATTAAATCACTCTAACAGCATTTAATTCCTTGGCGAAAGGTTGACGTAAAGTCTGAAAAAGACGTTCCCCGCCTATATTCTGCAAAGTTAAGGCGGAGAACGTCCTTATGGCGTAAACTTGACGTAAGTTTGCAAAAGACGTTCCCCGCCCAACGCCTGCAAGGGTAAGGCGGAGCACGTCCTTCTCAGCGCAACTTTGACGTAAAACTGGAAAAGACGTTCCCCGCCGAACTTTTCAAGAATCCGCGTAAGAACACTTCCAAGAGCTTCTACAACACAAGCAAATGAGCTTTCATCCGCGACTTACATATTTTGAGTCTAGCACTCCACCTCCTCACCAGCAAGCAGGAGAAGTCCTAGACTAGGGGGACTTGAAGGGATAGGGAGCCTAATCTGGAAGGCGTCCCTATCCCCGTGAAACAACAACCCTACGCCAGATCATGGCGCAGGAACACACTCGCGCGGGGACAAGCAATCAACATGTCTCGCGCGCCAAGACATATGATAAGCAACAAACAACACCTGATACGCGCGTGCAATCACGCGCGAAACCTTCCCTTAGCACCTTTCATACGAAGTACAAAGAACGGCAGAAGGAAGATTCATAAAGATCCATGTCAGAATACACACCAGCAGGAGAAGGACATGTGCCAGATAGTACAAAAGGTGAACGGCTACACTGTGCATGCTGTCGTGAACAGTGACCAGCAGGCATTACCTCGCCAAACTGTCAGACGTCACATCAGACGGCAAAGATAGCCTGGGCACTGTAGCAAGTACGACGTTACTATGCACCACCAGAAATCCTCCACGTGTCCAGCTACAACAACGACCACACTATAGCGTGGCGTCATCAACAGTAACCTGCCTTTTCCCGCCATTTTCAGAAGAACCATGGACTTGGGCCCCGGTTGGGCCCAGGCCAATGGTGTCACCTGTGGGCCTCTCCATGCAGCCCACTTCGGTGCCTATAAATAGGATTAGATGCAATCCTTGTAGATTCATTCAGAAATAGCCATAACAACTACATACTCTCCTTGTAATCTCTCGTTATCAATATCATTCCGGTGTACTTACAGTGGACGTAGGTCATTAAAGACCGAACCACTTAACTCTTGTGTTCTCACACACTTCATACACACACTCACACACACTAAATATCCACAAGGGTCACCATCACGGTTTGGGTAAAGGATTAACCTTATAGTTACATAAGTACAAACCCCCCGATGATTAGCAATAATCACCGTATTACTTATTGTTTCTTCACTTTTATTCATCATAGGCGTTAAATCAGTTACTATTATTATTTTTTTGGACTTTTGATCCTAGAGCCTAAACACTAAAATAACCAAGTGCTAAATTGTAGGATTTTTTTTATTATCTTATTTTTATTCAACATTTACAGATCTTGTATGTCTTCATATCACTGTTAAGGTGGAATGACTTGTTGGGTTTTGGAAATTTCGGTCAGTAGATGGTATGCACCATCGAATTTGTGAGTCTGCTTTCGTTCCCATTTCCGAATTGCACCATAGATGGTCGATACATATGCTAGCTTGATCAGTAGGTTTCCATGTTTGGAGTAATGTATGACGATCGAAGCTCGTTTTGTTCTTTATGAAATTTTTTGTTTGATACCTTTGCCTGATGTATGCTTTTTTGGGTAACTATTTTATTACTAACGGATTAGTAATTTAAGTGACATTTTAACTTACATGTTACATACTTTCATGATCATCAAATTGGATACATTAGTTATCATTTACACCTTACATTAAAAAATAGTATATATTTTTGACAAAAATCCGAGTACTCCTCCTCCGGTTAAAAGTTCAATTAGGCCCTCCGATTGCCCCTGTAGAAAATAAATCTTGGGTCCTCCATCAAATTGGAGTACTTAATTAATAGTTACATTTTTTTTTTAAATTCTAATCATGGCTTCCTATTCATCTCACCCAGCCCTTGGGCATTTGACCATCCACAAGCCCTTGACGTGACAGTGTGTGCCGAATGCTCACATGCCGATGTGGACAAACTACGCCCTCTCTTCCACATCCACGACTAATAGTCTAACAAAAAAAATTGCTTAAATATACGAAGCTGTATTAAAACATTTTCATAAAAATAAGAAAAAAATAGTAAAAATACTCATTCTACCATTTTCAAAGGTACCCAAAAGATTGTATTTAAAAATGTCTTTGAACTAATTCACCAATGTATCATATCACTAACCCTAAACCAAAGAATGGCCAAAAAGAAATTAGTCAAAATTTACCAAACAACCCTCTAGTGGTTGACCAACAAAAGTCAAATCAAATGTCATCTAGCTCCTCTTGATAGCTTCAAAGCCAAAGAAGCATTCTTGTTCTCTTTCCTCCTCATTATCCTCCTCTGTCTAGCAGCTGCCGCAGTCCTCATCCGTAGATCATTATCCATCATCAAGTAATTACTTTGATCCAACGGCTGAGAACACCCCATGAAATCATAACCCTCCCCATGTAGAATCTTGACACGTGGATCAACCTGATTGAACATCCCAAATCCACCACCACTGTGACTGTTACCGGAGCATGACACTGCCATAAACTGTTGACAATGTTGCTGTTGTTGTGTTGGAGGGGCAAACATGGTAATTTGTGGATAACTTTGTTGATCAAATATTTTCATAGATTTACTCCATTTATGGAAATCTTCCATGTTTCTTGTATAATTTACCTAAATTAATTTCATAAAATCCAAATTTAATTAAATGAGAATCACTACCAATTTATTTATAAATTTACAAATTTACAAAATGAAATAAAACTATACATTACCTTTTGTATAATTGCTTTTAATTCACGATTTGTAGAACAAAGTTCTTGATGCAGGGTTTTCATAGCCTTTGTTTCCTATTTAAAATTCAAACAAATAAATTTTAATTAATAAATTTCATAACAAATTAATTTCAAGAAAATAAATTCAAATTAATGCACACCTTCAACAGAATTTCTCTTTCTTGATGCATTCTATTGTAACTCTCCACCAAATCATTAGTTGCCTGTAAATAATTGGGGAAAAAACATTAAAAAATCAATCATAAAGTAAATCTAGAGTAAAACTTAGTATAAAGCAGTCAACAAACTCAACTAAAAAAGGTCAAAATTAATAATAATTCATCTAATGATCAAACTAAAAATTGAATTAAAATCAAATAATACACAAATAAATCATGAAAAACAATTAAAATGCTAAAGTTTAAACAATTTATACCAACCCAGAAGTCAAATCTATAAGATGTAAAAAAATAAAAATAAAAAGATAAAAATTACTTTCAGATTAATAACAAATCCAATTAAACAGTCACCAGAAAACATTAACAATACCTTTCTTTTCTTTCCAGACGACGACGTTTTACTTTTACGTTTATCAACAACACAATCGCTACCACTACCACTAGGCAAGAAACTTAACGGCGTTGACGGGCTTTTATCAGCATCTACCGCCGTCACTTTCTCCGTTACATCCTCAGCAACTCTCCGTTCAGTTAACGGTAACGTTGACGGAGACGCAGATGAATTCAACACAGATCGTTTCTTCTTCACACCCCATATGAAACTGTACCGATTAATCAACTCAGACTTTAATAATATCTTTGGAAAAGTGATAAGAATATTAGCAACTTCAACCTCGTC
Organism: Ambrosia x helenae; assembly: GCA_030844895.1. NCBI lineage: Eukaryota > Viridiplantae > Streptophyta > Magnoliopsida > Asterales > Asteraceae > Ambrosia > Ambrosia x helenae. The sequence goes on along the minus strand of JAUTDX010007030.1, from coordinate 592,317 downwards.
TTCTGTTGGAAGCTCTTCAAACCCACCACAGTTAATAATATGTTTCATTGCAGGTTCTTGAAATATAAAGAATATTAATAAAGATTGGGTTTTTTTAAGGGAAAGATTGGAAACCCAGATGAGGGAGAGATGGGTTTTGGATATCAAGTGATGGGGGATCGGCTTTAAGAAGAAAGATGAAGAGATTAGAGAGAGAGAGAGTAGAGAGAGAGAAAGAGATGAGTTGTCTGTTGCTTGGAGAGGGAGGAGGGAGGATAGAAAAATATTATGGAAAATCAGGGCTATATAAAAAAGGGGATGAAGAGAGTGGCTGATGCCACGTGTCCACCTTGTAGAGATTGGGGGGCATCTTAGGGTTTTGGAATATCATGTGTGTTAATATGGAAAATTGTATTTGGTTTTATTTATGTTTAGGAATTAGGAATAGGAATTACGAATTTAGGAATTAGGAATTAGGAATTGGAAAGATGATCTCATGTATTTTGTTAATTTGGTTCTTAATTGTTATTTTTGTTATGGCATAAGTAATGAGTTAATTTGAAGCGGGTTTGCGCGCGTATAGAGTGTCATCTTTCCATACGGTGATAGTTGTTTAAAAAGCTTATGAATCGTGATAGATCATGTTATCTCTTTCTCTTCTCCCTCTACGCAAACCGGACACTATTTTTTTCATTTAGTGCATATGCCAATTAATGACTCCCTTGTATTTGTAGTTAAGCTACATTTCTCTACATTGACATACAATGACAATTGTAAGGTAACGTACCACATTGCAGATATAGTAACGATTTCTTACAACAAAATTAAAAAAATAATTAATATTCATTTTTAGATTATGTTATAAAATGGTAATTTAATTAAACATAAATTGGTGCATAAGTAAATATTCAAGCTTAAGAGTCGTAATTTTATTAATTTCTATGAAATTAGTTTTCAAAATACATTATTATGATATGGTTTGTGTTTTACAGGCATTAAGAAGTTTAAGGTGCAATTTTGAGATTTTACAGAGCTTTGAGATGCAATTTTGAGATTTTGCAGAGCTTTGGGATGCAATTTGGAAGATCAAGCATGCAAAACAAGGTAAAACCAGACACAACGGGAGTTTGGCATCAACGACGCGAAAACTGATGTTGTCGACGCCATAATTGTCGTAAGCCACTTCATTGTGTCGTTGGTCAGCAGGGTCTGGCATCTGAATGTTGTACCTGGCGTCAGTGACGCCATGGTTTGCTTCACCAATGCCAAACCTAGTGTCTGTGACGCTACATGTGTTACACAATTAACATTTTTTTGGTAGCATCCGAATTTGACTTATTAAGAGGGGCTTTCACCCTAATCCGAATTCATTCAGTCTGGAAGCCTTTGGGGAGCTTTGTGGTGATGCTTGAGGTTATTCAAACAACCAATTGAAAATTATCAACCGAAATACAAGAGTTGAAGATGACTTTCAACAACATGTGTGGCTAATTCCATTGATCTTTCATGGGTGAAAGGTTGTGAGTGTTTTAGGGGTTTTCTTACATGTTTGGTTTGATAAAAACATTTGTTATATTTGATTGTAACTTGTACAAATCAATTGTTAATATTGCTTTGAACTCGAGGAATTTAAGTTTTTTCTTGCAAACATTGACATCAAGAGATGATTGCTACTGTTAGCTTTGATTTGTGCTAGGGTTTTATTTCTTGTTCTTGATTAATAAGACATACATTTGTCTTGATTATGAATGGTGGTGATGGTATGTGACGGTGATAATGGTGTGGTAGTGTGACAATGTTGGTGATTGTGGAGACTGGTTCCTCTGGTCACTCTTTTTATCTATTATCTATCTTTTTTTTTCTCTTCATCCCTTTTCTTTTTCTGTATCTTGTCTTTATCTCTCTCTACTGCTGCTGATGGTGGTGATAGTGACAGTGATTATGGCATGGTAGTGTGACGATGCTGACTGGTTCCTCTGGTCATTATTTCTCTCTCCCTTTTCTCTTTTGAGCTATTGTCGTTCTTTCTGTGCTGCCTCTGATGATGGTATGGTGGTGACTGGTTCATCTAGTCACGTTTTCTCTATCTCCTCTCACCATTTTCTCAATATCTCTCTGCTACCTCGTATAGTAGTGATGATGGTGTGGTGGCGGTGGTGATGGTGATCATGGTGGTTGTGTGACGGTGATGGCTGGTTCCACCAGTCACCCTTTATCTCTCTTATCTCCCCATCTTCTGCCTCTGATGTATGCCTTTCAAATGAATCCAATAAGGCTTTAAACAGGAAACATAACACGTGGAAATGTAGGTGCACACGTGTACAACGAACATGCACAATGGATCAAGCAACCAATGACTAGGATGAAGATAAACACTATTCAAATCATTCACATTTTAATAGACAAGATAATATGTAAGTGTTCTTATATAAAACTGTGGAAATGAAGAACATCAATCGCAGTCGAATTTGACCAAATCTTCATTAGCTTTGTCAAAAGAGTTATTGATGCAACAAGATCACTTTTCTAGTTTTATTGAACAATAGAAAATGATGAATAAATGAACCCGATAAAGAAATTACATAAATAAAGGAATTAAATCAGTAATTAGTCCCTAATCATGTTAGATTTACTAATCTATCGCATATCGCATTTTACATGGAGTAAAACAAAGTAATACATTTTTCAAATATATGTGTAATAACTATAAACTGTTATTTAAAAATTAATAATTAGACTATCTGCATCGCATCGCTCAAAAGGGGTTGGGGCATGGTTGAGAAAGGAGGGGATGTTGCACATGTAATGAGAAGAGAGACCAGAGATACCTCATGGAAGGTGGCCTGTGAGAGGAGGAGGAAAGTGAATAGAAGATGTATATGGGGACGAAGGCCGTCCATGAAAGAAGATGGCCAATTAAGCAGATAATCACAAACCGGAGGCATTCCTTTGCCTTAGTTGACAATGGTTTTATCACTAAAGAAGTGATATATAACTTTGAAGTTAAGTATATTGATTGTTGGGTCTGACTGCGCCAGAGGCATGATGGATGAGTTGTTTGTTTGGGCATCACTGAATGGAAATAACGTCGGGCCAACGCTCTTAACGGGTCAGACTTGGAGACAAGTCTGACTGAATCAGATCTGTTGCTGCGTGTGCGAAAGAGGGCTATTACTGCTCTTAACCTCCTCTCCTCCCTCCCCTTGACCATCACAGCCACCGCTTCTTCTTCCCAGCCCTAAAATCATGCCTTCTCATTCACCTCACCTCTCCTCCCTCCCATCCTCCCAACGCCGCCTTACCTCTTCTCCCTCACCTTCCGTTGTCGACCCTACCTCTCCCTCGAGCTCCGCCCCTCTTCTTTCTCTCTCTCTTTCTCTCTCTCTCTCTCTCTCTCTCTCTCTATCGGCCCCCTCTCTCTCTTTTAAAGTGTATGTGTGTGTTGTGAAAAGGTAAAAGAAAATAGTACAGTGTGTGTTCTGAACGTTGAAATATTTGGAGAAAAGAGAAAGAAGAACATGGGTGGGTGGGATTGGGATAAGACTTCAGTAATAAAGAGGAAAAAAAGGTAGGCGTGTGTGATGTTATGTGCGTGTGTATGTGTTGTGTAAAGGGAATGGATAAGTGTCCTACAAAGTGGTAACCATTCAGATGTCCAACCAAACATCACTTAATGATTAAACACTTAACCATTCATGTAACATCGCAAAATTTTCCCCAAAATTTTAATACATAAAAAGCCCTTATATATATATATATATATATTATTTTTTTATTACACCTTTATCATTAATATTATACAAATGTGCCTAAGTTTTTATTTATCCTAACTCACAACTTATATACATACATAAATGTATATAAATAATAATAATAATAATATGATTCTAAATTCTTTTTTTTTTCACATACAAGATTTTTTTTTTTAAATAAAGCCTTGAGTCAAATAGTCAAAGTCCTAGTCAAAGTCTTAGTCAAACAGTCAAAGTCTTAGTCAAATAATCAATTTATCATAAAACCTTACTTTATGGTGTTGACCAATTTTAATGGCTAATTGAATCCAAAACTAGTATAAAAACTCACCTATGACCCATTATACTTTGCACCTCTAAATCGATTGTTTCAATCCGATTAAACTTTCCCTCATACCTTTCTTCTATAGTCTATTACTTCTACTATTGAAGCTTTGATTATAAGCTTTTGTAATTGGCAACTTTGGGGCTACACATATTCTATTTCTCGAGACTTAATACTTTGCTAAGGTGAGTTTACGTAACCATGTTTATGCAATTCTTCATACTTGCAACATTATACTTAAGCAATTCTACATACATGTCTAGTTGTAAACTTTAATGCCTCATGAATTAGACAACAACAGTTTCAACGAGTTTCAACGAGTTTCAACATTACATAATCATTAGCTATGGCCAAGCCGGCGATACTCAATAATAGATCTATTGGATTGACAATCCCACCCGGATACGTGTACCTCCTACATAGGTAGCGTGGGTGATTGTTATCGTTCCAACATATTATTAAGGTGAACCGTGGATGACGGGATGGACCTAAACTAGTCAAAGGTTTGATTATGTCGATTCAACATATCATGTTTATTCATGTAGACTTAAACTTACGATAGACATATGAATTGCTAAACTTTTATACTAAAACTATTTGCTTGACATGGCTTATGTATTCTCACCAACTTCTAGTTGACCCCCCCCCCCATTTTTCCAAACTCAACAGGAAATACTGATGCTTGAAGTCTAGAGCTAGCATGAGGAGATATTTGAAGCTTTGTTTGATTATTTGATGTACGAATTCTTGTAGAACAATTGTATGTAATTTATTTAAATCATATAATGAAATTTATTATTTACCATGAGCTACTGAACAATCATCAATACGTGACATCCTGATGTTTCCGCCATCGGTTGGGGTGTTATAGATTGGTATCAGAGCCATGGTTATAGGGAATTAGGTTATTAGAAAAAAAATAATCTAGTCTATAACCATAGGATTTTAACCAGTACTTGCTCCTTTTACTTGCAACCTTACTTGTTTCTATTCTCTATCTCCCTCCTACTTGTTATCCCTACTTTAGTCCCTACAAGAAGATTGTTCTCCATCACAAGATCTACTCTTAGACTAATAGGACAATCCTCAGGTTTAGCCTGAACCACCTTGAGATCTCGTCGAAGTTCTAGATTTTAACAACGAACACGTGCAATCTGGAAGGGTGAACACCTGTATTCTGAGTTTTCTGTCTAGGACTGGCATTGCGCATATATCCCAATCAGACGAGGGACCCGGATGCCTACCTGGGAATTCTCGGGATGAGTGTTCACTTATAGGCTAAAGCATGTCTTCACTATGTTATTAGAATCTAGAAGTTTTGATAAGTCAACGTTTTCGTTTATTCGTTTTAATTAATGAATAAATGATTACACTCACCTTCCTTAAACTAAGCTCAAAAATCTCAAAATTTTACAGCTTAAATCAATCTCATTTCATAACCATCCATGGATTTCACAATCACACTTCACCTTACCATCTTAGCCACTTTTTAAATATTCAACACCCTACCCAAATCATATAATCTCCATACTATAAAATAAACTCTTTATTAACTATCTTCACATTCACTATCTCTCACAACTTTGATTCTGCTTCAAGAATTTTTCATCATCCTCTCAAGAACTAAATTCATATCCTTCACCTTCTCACACATGAGCTAGTTACCCATGATAACCAAACTATTGAAACTTGATTGTGTGTTGCATCAAACATAATCCTTAGTTATACATGAGGATTCGACTATTTGCCTTATTTGAACATTTGAAACTAGAATTCATGGAATATAAACTATTTACTATAGACACACCTAGAGTCATTAACCTTATCTAGGGCAACTCTATTACAACTCGTATGCTATACTTGATACTTGATTGTTTACATGTACATATTATCAATTTGCAATTCATGTGTGTAATAATTGGTACACTTAATCAAACAACTGATAGAGGATGAAGTACTTGCTCAACAGTTAGTAGAGTACAAAATAACCTACTCAACGATTGGTAGAGGTCATCATGCCTGCTCAACAGTCGGTAGAGGCCCTACAACCTGCTCAACGACTGGTAGAGGCTATCATACCTGCTCAACAATCGGTAGAGGTTCCTACTCACTAACTGGTAGAAGTCTTTTTCCTGATCAACAGTTGGACTCATTTTTTGATACATGGTTAATCATATTATTTTACATGTGTGTCTAGAGTTATAGAAGGACACAAAACCCTAATGTAAGGTAAATTGGTGATTGCGGTCCGGAACGTAATCATGAATTTACAGGTACGTTAAGGTAGTGTGAAATTCTATCAAGGTTTTCGGTAGTTGACCAATTATAAACCTTAGTTATTTGGTAGTTCATTTAGTCTTTCAATAGTCCATCAACTCATTCCTTCTAGGACTCCTAAAACTTAAGATTCTTATTCTCCTTGCTATTTCAGATGAACCTAATCCAACCCTTAAAACTCACACATATCAAAACTCTTACCCAAATTATTCGAAACAGTTTATTCTGTTACCTATAAATTTATGTCATGCCTTAACTCGAAACTTCCCAAACCACCCTTGTCCTAATTTCTACCCAATCACCTTCAACCCTGTGTTTTCAATAAACTTCGGGACGAAGTTTCCAAAAGTAGGGGAGACTGTAACATCGCAAAATTTTCCCCAAAATTTTAATACATAAAAAGCCCTTATATATATATATATATATATATATATATATTATTTTTTTATTACACCTTTATCATTAATATTATACAAATGTGCCTAAGTTTTTATTTATCCTAACTCACAACTTATATACATACATAAATGTATATAAATAATAATAATAATAATATGATTCTAAATTCTTTTTTTTTTCACATACAAGATTTTTTTTTTTAAATAAAGCCTTGAGTCAAATAGTCAAAGTCCTAGTCAAAGTCTTAGTCAAACAGTCAAAGTCTTAGTCAAATAGTCAATTTATCATAAAACCTTACTTTATGGTGTTGACCAATTTTAATGGCTAATTGAATCCAAAACTAGTATAAAAACCCACCTATGACCCATTATACTTTGCACCTCTAAATCGATTGTTTCAATCCGATTAAACTTTCTCTCATACCTTTCTTCTATAGTCTATTACTTCTACTATTGAAGCTTTGATTATAAGCTTTTGTAATTGGCAACTTTAGGGCTACACATATTCTATTTCTCGAGACTTAATACTTTGCTAAGGTGAGTTTACGTAACCATGTTTATGCAATTATTCATACTTGCAACATTATACTTAAGCAATTCTACATACATGTCTAGTTGTAAACTTTAATGCCTCATGAATTAGACAACAACAGTTTCAACGAGTTTCAACGAGTTTCAACATTACATAATCATTAGCTATGGCCAAGCCGGCGATACTCAATAATAGATCTATTGGATTGACAATCCCACCCGGATACGTGTACCTCCTACATAGGTAGCGTGGGTGATTGTTATCGTTCCAACATATTATTAAGGTGAACCGTGGATGACGGGATGGACCTAAACTAGTCAAAGGTTTGATTATGTCGATTCAACATATCATGTTTATTCATGTAGACTTAAACTTACGATAGACATATGAATTGCTAAACTTTTATACTAAAACTATTTGCTTGACATGGCTTATGTATTCTCACCAACTTCTAGTTGACCCCCCCCCCCATTTTTCCAAACTCAATAGGAAATACTGATGCTTGAAGTCTAGAGCTAGCATGAGGAGATATTTGAAGCTTTGTTTGATTATTTGATGTACGAATTCTTGTAGAACAATTGTATGTAATTTATTTAAATCATATAATGAAATTTATTATTCACCATGAGCTACTGAACAATCATCAATACGTGACATCCCGATGTTTCCGCCATCGGTTGGGGTGTTACAATTCATAACCTCTTAACCATTCAGACCTCTTACTGGGTCATCACTTATCCATTTAGAAGTTGCCAAACGACCCCTTAGTTGAGTATTTTTTCCAAACTAATGGACATCATGTGTTGGGGTTTCACCAAGTAACACTACGTCACTTACCCATATGATCCGTTGACTCACCTGAGTGAATGGTTGTTTAAAACAAGTGGGTTAGGTTCAGACATTCATAGAAAGCTCGTCATATATTTAACACATCGTAAGTAGATGAAAACAGCAAAGAACATACTTTCCCCAAAAGGTTTAATCAAAATGAGATCAAACATGACTCACCTTATGTCTACTAATGTATCCTTCACAAAGATTCCTTTGAAGCAAATAGTCACTTGGGTCTAAATTGATCCCGTGTTCCAAAAAAATGTGTCAACACAATCAACATGTGAAAACAGCAAAGAACATACTTTCCTCAAAAGGTTTAATCAAAACGAGATCAAACATGGCTCACCTTATGTAGGGTCGACGCACCCCCTGGCCCTACATAAGCTTTACCCCTGGCAGGCTGGCACTTACCCATATGATCCGTCGACTCACCTGAATGAATGGTTGTTTAAAACAAGTGGGTTGGGGTCAGACATTCACAGAAAACTCATCATATATCTAACACATCATAAGTATATGAAAACAACAAAGAACATACTTTCTTCAAAAGGTTTAATCAAAACGAAATCAAACATGACTCACCTTATGTCTACTAATGTATCCTTCACAAAGTTTCCTTCGAAGCGAATAGTCGCATGGCACTAAATTGATCCCGTGTTCCAAAATATGTGTCAACACGATCAACATGTGAAAACAACAAAGAACATACTTTCCCCAAAAGGTTTAATCAAAACGAGATCAAACATGACTCACCTTATGTAGGTTCGGGCACCCCTTAGCCCTACATAAGCTTCACCCTTGGCAGACTGGCACTTACCCATATGATCTTCGACTCAACTGAGTGAATGGTTGTTTAAAACAAGTGGATTGGGGGTCAGACATTCACATACAACTCGTCATATATTTAACACATCATAAGTATATGAAAACAACAAAGAACACTAGTAGAACGAGTGAATGGTTGTTTAAAACAAATGGATTAGGGTCAGACATTCATAGAAAACTCGTCAAATATTTAACACATCGTAAGTATATGAAAATAACAAAGAATTAAGCATACTTTCTCAAAAAGGTTTAATCAAAACGAGATCAAACATGACTCACTCTCACCTTATGTCTACTAATGTATCCTTCACAAAGTTTCCTTGGCAGCAAATTGGCACTAAATTGATCCCGTGTTCAAAAAAAAAAAAAATTAATTAATTTGTGTCAACACAATCAACATGTGAATGCAGAACCATGCCCTAATTTCAAGTATTAACTTGTGTCATGATCTACACTTTATGTCAGACTAATGCACTTATGCTCAAGACCATAGATTCCAACTACATGTTTTCATACTTCTTTAAAAAAATACAATAACTGTTTTAAGATGGTGGTAAAACAATACATTCGATATTATATATGTGTACGTATATATAATAGGAGATAATTATACAAGAATTGAAAATTTGCTATAAATAAAAAAAGGCAAGTAATTAAAAAGCTTCTATTTAAAATACTTTCTTAAAATATAAATATATATAGTAATAAAAGCCTGCTCGGGCTGTGGCCCGGTGGTAGAGACAAAAAGTCTCTTCCGTGAGGAATGAGATCCTAGGTTCGGAATAATGTTATAATAAATATAACTTATGTTTATTATCTACTATATTATAAAAGAGAAGAGATGGCTAAAATAGTCACTTCATGTTAATTTTAAGATGACATACAAAATGTCACAAGGTAAACAACTATCTTTTTGTCAAATCCTTCCCTTTATGCCCCTATGTGCAACATTTGATTACAATTGTACAAATGACTAATGCAAGTCATTAACTTATGCTTGATGAACTAAATAAGAAATTGGTAGTTATGTCTAACCTATTAATGGCCAATAAACCATCAAAGGTATATTCACAACCTTCTCACTTTATCAAAATGTGTATATACAATACATGTTGATGATTATTTTGTGTGGCATGTATAACTATGTGGAAGATTCATCATGACATTAATTATTTTTGTGCTATATTTGGAGCACTCACCTCCAATTTATCATGCTTATTTTGCAATGACGGTATCATGCCACGGGTAATCTCTTCCGTGATGCTCGCTCGTTTGACGTTTCAGCATATTTTTAACTAGCAAGTTTTATAACAGTGATCAAGTTGTAAATTTTTGCCTCGCAGCAACGCGCGGGTTTCTCACTAGTATTTATTTGTGGCCATCATTATCATTTATATTATATATATTGATCAATTAGACCATATGTAAAAATAATGCGTGAAAAAAAACCCTAGCTCCTCCGAGAAAAATAGGAGGCAGCTGAAGCGATTAAGCAGGCGAACATGCAGATTTCTCTCCGATCTCATGGCGGGTAGGGATAAATATAAGATCAATACGTGGTATGACGCACCGACAAGGAAAGGCAAACGTACTCAGCAAGGCGAATCGTCAAAGCAGCAAGATTTGGCAATAACGAAGTACTTCGTTTCTAATCTACCAGAAGGCTGTGCATCGTCTGATTTAGTGGCGTTTTTGAAGTCCTTTGGTGCAATCCAGAACACTTATATTGCGAGGAAGTATGATAAACTTGGTAAGCGGTTTGGTTTTGTTTCTTTCGTGAATGTTCGTGATCCGGTGGGGTTAGAGAGGGATATGAAGGATGTGTGGATTGAGTCTTATAAGTTGTTTATTGTGTTGGCTCGCTTTGTGGATGGGGAAAAAACTAACTGGAAGGGGGCTAAAGATTGGGTCCATAAAAATAAGAATGATGAAGTGCCTCCTAAGGAAAACGTTGAGAGTCACAAGGAACCAGATAGAAATGTGGCTGATGTGGGTAAGGATAAGGGAGATTCAAGAACGTTTCGTGAAACTCTTCTTAATCTTGATCCTGTTGTGGAGACGAAGGTAAAGGAGATTATTCTGAATCCATTGGTTAAAGGGAATCTATTATGGGATGGATGTGGGGCTATTGGTAGGTTGAAGGATTATGAGATGCTTTCAAAATTGAGGATTTGGTTAGACTTACTTGGTCAGTCTTCGGTTAGTATACGATATGTTGGTGGTCTATGGGTTGTCTTGGTGTTAGAGTCTAATGTTTGCCTGGAAGGTTTTGTCATGTCCAAAGCAGTATGGCAGGTTTATTTTGAGAGTTTGGTTAAATGGGAAGGTCAGTTGATTCCTAGAGAGCGTATTGCATGGTTGGGGATTCATGGGTTACCATTTGGGTTATATAATGTAGATGTTTTTAATGAGATTGGTGGTAGATTTGGCACTGTCGTTAAATCTGCGGAGGTTAACGTAGAGGAGGTGGATTTTTTGTTCGGAACGGTGGGTATTCTTTGTGCTCCAAGTATTAGAATAAACGAAGTTGTCTCGGTAAAATGGAATCATGTTGAGTTCCCGGTGTTGGTAGAGGAGGAGTTGGGTGATTGGGTTCCGGATTGTGTAGAGGATGAGTATGCTATTGCGGAGAATGCCGTGTCAAAAAATGAGGGTGAGGAGTCAGTAGGTGAGGAGATGGTTATGGAGAGTTTGGATATTAATGTAGGTGGGGTGGGTCAGCCTGCCGTGGCAGGTCAGATGAACCGGTTATGGTGGGTGATACCGTACAGCCAGTTGATGAAGGTCTCAAGACTTATGGGGTTGGGTTGGAATCGGGTGATGTTTCTAAAGGGGATACAACGAGTAGACCTAAAAAGCAAAAGACGTTTCGGAAAAAGCTTTGAGCACAGAAATCTCCCTCTCCGCCGGGCCAAGAAAGACCAAAAAAACGGGCTAGGGAAGGGGAGGATTTGTTCGACATTGATAGGTTCATTTACGCGATTGATGGGGAGGGAGTTGGTAATGTAGTTAGCCCGGCTATTAATGAAGCAGTTGAAGTTTATGTTACTCCGGATCTCAATGGGGAGGTGTCGGGGGTTCCAGTGGTTCCGGAGGGAAATAAAAATTTAGAGCTTGAAACTGAAGTGGCTGAAACGGTGGCACTTGGTAAAAAGCTAGGTGTGGAAAATTATGAAGTTTATGGTGATTCGGTTGCTAAGGTGATTACTGATGAAGGTTTTCAACATGTGGATCAATGAATGTGCTTTCCTGGAATATTCGAGGACTAGGTTCGGTTGACAAAAGCTCGTGGTGCCGGAAGTTAAAGATGGAAAACGAAATAGGTTTTTTGATGCTACAGAAGACGCAATTTGAATCTTTAGATGGTTTTAATGTTGGTAGATTATGGGGCTCGGGGGATTTTCAGTTTGATCATGTTGATGCTTCGGGTCGTTCTGGGGGGGGGGGGTTGATTTCTTTCTGGAATCCGAAGTTGTTCACTATGTCGACGATTTTTAAAGATAGGAATGTGTTGCTTGTGTCCGGAGTTCTTAAAAAAAGATGGTCGGAAGGTGACGTTTTTGAATGTATATTGTCCTCAAAGAATTCAACAAAAGCAGTTGGTTTGGGAGTTGTTGAAAACGATTATTACGGATGATGGTGGCTTTTGGATTGTCGGTGGTGATTTCAATAGTGTAAGGGATCGGGTGGAACGCCAGAACTCTAACTTTAATTTGTTGGAGTCGAATGATCGAGTTTAATGATTTCGTGGAGGACGCCGGTTTATATGAGTTTGGTTTAAAAGGTCGCAAATTCACGTTCCTCGCGGGAAATAAACTTAGTAGAATTGATAGAATTTTTGTGGATTGGGCATTTTATAATGAGTGGCCGAATACGGAGTATCGGGCTTTAGCTCGGGATGGGTCGGATCATTGTCCTTTAGTATTGAAAGTTGAATCTCGCAATTTTGGTGCCAAGCCATTTAAGTTTTACAACTCTTGGTTACATCGTGATGGTTTTGATGACTTGGTGAAGACCTCGTTGTCTAGCGTGGAGTATCAGGGGGTTCCGGATCAAGTTTTAATGAAGAAATTCAAGTATTTGAGATCTAAAATCAAGGTTTGGAAGGAGGAGGTTATTAATGCCGAAGTGGAGGAACTTAATTGTTTGAAAAAAGAATGAATGATTTAGAGGTTGTTTTGGAGGACAGAGAGCTTTATGAAGATGAGGTTTGGATTTTAGAAGAAGCGAAAAGAAGGTTGAGACAATTGGAGTACTTTAAAGCAAAGGATTTGAAACAACAATCTAGAGTGAGATGGGCGAAAGATGGGGATGAAAATACTAAAATTATTTCATGGTTTTATTAACAACAGGAGGGTTTCGAATGCGATAACGGGTTTGTCTGTGAATGGTGAATGGGTTACAAAGCCGAAGGAGATTAAAAAGGAGGTGTTGCGTTTTTTCAAGAGTAAATTTGTTGAAGAAAATGCATGGAGGCCGAGTCTGATTTGCTATGGTTTGAAAAGTATTAGTGATGTAGAAGCGGCTCAACTAATTTGTCCGTTTTCAGAGAAGGAAATCAAGGATGCGGTTTTCCAATGCGATAGTGATAAAGCCCCGGGTCCAGATGGTTTTAATTTCCGTTTTATAAAGAGGTTTTGGGAGTTTTTTTCTAAAGATTTTATGGATATTATGGGTGATTTTGCGGTTTCTGGTTCTATTAATCGGGGTGTTTCCTCCTCGTTTATTACTCTGGTGCCTAAAGTTAAAGACCCGGTTACTTTAAGGGAGTACAGGCCTATTAATCTGATAGGGGTGGTGAGTAAGGTGATTTCGAAAGTTTTAGCGAACAGGTTGAAGCCAGTTATGGATAGTATTATTAATGAGACCCAATCGGCTTTTGTGGCGGGAAGGTATATTTTGGATAGTCCGTTAATTATCAGTGAGGTTCTTTCTTGGTCTAAGAGGAGTGGGAAGGATTTATTTATGTTTAAAATCGATTTTGAAAAAGCCTACGATAATGTGAATTGGGCTTTTTTGATATCGGTTATGAGACAGATGAATTTCCCAGATATTTGGCGTAAGTGGATAGAAGGTATTCTCAAGTCTGCTAGGTCGTCGGTTTTGGTTAATGGATCTCCGACTTTTGAATTTAGCTATAAGAAGGGTATTCGGCAGGGGGATCCTATTTCCCCGTTCTTGTTTATAATTATCATGGAAGCATTATCGGGTTTGATCAGGAAAGCATGTGATGTGGGGTCTTTTTGTGGGGTTGCGCTTCATCATAATGGCCCTATGTTATCTCATCTTTTATATGCAGATGACGCGTTAGTTATGGGGGAGTGGTCGGACACTAATTTTTTGTGTCTTAGACGAGTGCTTCGTATCTTTTATATGTGCCCGGGCCTTAGGTTAACATTCAGAAGTCTATTCTATATGGGGTGGGAAAGTGTGTTGATGAGGTGGGTTGTAAGGCTCGAGAGTTGGGGTGTAGATCGGGGGTCACTCCTTTCGAATATCTTGGGATTCAGGTAGGCGCCAATATGAGCAAGATTAATAACTGGGAGCCGGTGGTGAAAGTGTTTAAAACTAGATTTTCAAATTGGAAGTCGAACACGTTATCGATTGGTGGCAGGTTAACTCTAATCAAGTCAGTCTTGGAGGGTCTTCCGTCGTATTACTTTTCTCTCTTTAAGGCTCCAGTCGGAGTCTTAAACAAGTTGGAAGGGGTGATGAGAAATTTTTTATGGGGAGGGAATGTGGATTCCAAAAAAGTGCATTGGGTGGGTTGGGAAACAGTTACAAAACCGATTGATAAAGGGGGGTTGAGTATCTGTAAACTTAGTGATTGTAACAATGCTTTCCTGGTTAAGTGGTTGTGGCGGTATAGACAAGAGGATAGTGTGTTATGGAGACGGGTGGTGGATGCTATTCATGGATCTTCTAGGAAGTGGGATACGTATCCAAGTTGCTCGAGATTTTCAGGTACGTGGTCCAAATTGGTTTCTAGCGGCTTTCGGCTAAAGGTGGGTGGGAAAAACAGTGTTAATATGATTCGTGGCCGGTTGGGTTACGGTATGGATATTAGGTTCTGGATAGATCCCTGGTTAGACAGTAATCCGTTAAAGAGTAGATTTCCCGACTTGTTCCGGCTGGAGCGTGATAAATGGTGTAAAGTTAGTGATAGAGTTAGTGGTGAAGTGTAACATTTGTACTTTTCGTATTTTCTATTCTAGTTCTTGTATTCTTGTATCTTTCCATTTTGTACCCTTGTAATCCCGAGCTTATGATCAATGGAAAAGTATTTTATCAATTGCATTTAATCTTAATCTATAAATTCTACGCGACGCAAACTTTATGTAGCGTCGCGTGATCCTTAATTTTCTTGTATTATGAATGCTATATTTAAACAAATTCCAAGCTTGCCGTTACTCGCTTCTTTTATGTTACTCATACCAATTCATGACGAGTCGCCATTATATTTTTACCCTATTCAATTTAGGCGTTATAACAAGGAACTTATTTAGTTTAGATCTTAATATATACTTATTATTAATAAAACATATATATATAGATATATATATATATTTAACAATACAAAAAAAAAATAATAATAATATTATGAAAAAAAAAATTGGCTAAAGAATGGCCATTTCAAAAATGGCCGTACATTTTTTTAATTTATTTATGGTTTTATTTTTTTATTTTTATTTTTTTTTCTTTTAAAGATATATTACCACTAATTAACTTCTAACCACCCTAATTAATTCATTAAATACCCAACCCCTTCACCTCAACTATAAATACACCACTCCTACCCATTCTAACACTTGCTCATTTCTAAATCTTCTCTAAACCTCCAAATCTCTCAAGAATTCTCTCAAGAATAAGTGAGTTTCTCACTTCACCTTCAACCTCTCTTCTACTTTCTTCACTCCCCTCTTCTTCAAACCCTTTGAGGAAACCTCTAGGACCTCTCTCCTATTTGCCATGGCAAATAAACATGAGTAGGGCACCAATTTGAGGCCTCAAATGTGGTCATCTTCTATTATCTTTTATGCACTAAGTTGTTAATAATACCAACCAAGTTCACCAACAACTCAATGATGGAGGGACTTGTGTTATGGTTCATGGTTGACAAAAGGAAGGCCAAGGCTCATCCAAACTAAGTCACCATACCCTACTTTCTAAGTTATATTATATAAATACTAAATTATATAAACTCTACTAATTTAATAACTCGGAAAGGTTTGTGGATACATCCCTACCTTACCAATGCTTGACTCTCCTAACCATCCGAATCACCTCTATGGTGGTTTGTGTTTTGGTTCGCCTAAAAGGCTTGCTTGACTCTTATGACCATCCGAATCACTATCATGGTGGTTTGTGTTTTGGTTCGCCTAAAAGGCTTGCATGACTCTCGTGAATCTATAATCTAAACTCAAACCTAAGACTCTTAATTTTTTCTAATTCTAGTTAACCAAGGCTAAGGAACTAATCCCCCAAGACTCATTCTTTTGGAACCTTGCTAAAACGCACCCAAAGGTGAGTTCATACTTGTCCCCTTTTTCTCTTTATCACTTTTGGGGTGTAAACATGTATCATATGCAAAACACACTAATGCTTTCATAAACACACATGCTCAATCTATTAAACATACTTATATGCTACTTGCCATGCTTATGATTCTTAGATACTTAGACATAAATCATTAACTATTATTAGCCCACTTAACATGTATAGCGCTATAGGACTAGCACACCGCCCCTTTATGGGTCATTGTTAAGATTTAAACGGCCTAACATGAATATGTTAGGTATACGCTGTGGTACTCGCGGGTTTGAGTTATGTCTTTTGTATGATAGGTATGTGCAATGCTATAGTATGAGATTTGAGTAAACCATTCTAAAATACTATGTATGTAAACTAAAACTAGTATGCTCACCAATGCTTTATGTGTTGACGGATATTTTATACATGTTGCAGGAAATGTTTGATGCAAGATATTCAAGAAATCTACTTAGGATTGGACTAGAAACTCACGCTAGTTTAAGTTCTATATTTTGATGTCGTATTTCTCTTTTCATGAAAACAATTTGTATTCTGTTATCTTTTTAGACGATAATTATGCTATGAATGAAATTTTATCTTTAAATCATATTGTCACGAATTCTAGTGTCATGAAGTCTTTGAACAATCTACCACTAAGTCTCACCTCGATGATTCCGCCATCGGTTGGGGTGTGACAGATTGGTATCAGAGCCATGACTATAGGGAATTAGGAAAATTGCCATGTTTTGACCTAGACTATAGTTAAGAACCTTTTTGACTATTCCTTTTTATCATGCTTAATATACTTGTTCTCCCTATCTTGCTTCTACTCCATTCTTTTGGTCTTTAAAACTTACCTTCCTAGTTGGTGGATTATTCTACACTCGAAGACACTCGTATACCACAAACGAAAGAAAATCACCAAAATAGGCGTGAAACCCTCACTTTGGTGATAACTTTCAATCCGCGTAAATCCTTTGTGTTTTTGAAACTACGCCAAGATAGGAGTGATATCCTCACCTTGGTGGAAATTTCACAATTCTCGTTCTAGTGGACACTTACCGATCGAAGGTTAGAATTAATTTTCTTACCACGTTGGACAAAGTGTACAAACCACACTCAAAGAAACGACCTCGCTAAGATATGAGTGAAATCCGCAACTTAGCGACTAGTTTCAATCCTTGATATATTTTTTTTAAAAATCTCGCCAAAGTCTCAAATTTACTAATGACAAGAAACATGTAGTA
Organism: Ambrosia x helenae; assembly: GCA_030844895.1. NCBI lineage: Eukaryota > Viridiplantae > Streptophyta > Magnoliopsida > Asterales > Asteraceae > Ambrosia > Ambrosia x helenae. The sequence continues at coordinate 574,618 of JAUTDX010007030.1, read as the reverse complement.
ACTGGAAGGGTGAATACCGTTAACCGCAAGTCGGCGAGAGTATTTCCACCTATTAGGCCAAAGCATGTTTTCAAACTCAAAGGTAAATTCGAACCACTTTGGTTAGTCTAAGTTCCGTTCCGGAACACTCCAATGGCTTGCTTAAAACAAGCCCCTCATTTTATGTTAATATTATTTTCAATGATGTTTTCATGCTATGTTTTCACTACATATATTCGATTTAATTTTTTTTCACTACTCGCAAAGGCTCTCAAGACTCGCATCTCTAGTACTCTAGCAATCTCCAAACAATACTAATAATCGCAAACCAACATTAATCAAGCTCCTTTATATTGTCCAAATGCACTATACTTGCTTATACTTATGTGTTATGCTTTATACACAATGTGAAACTACATGCTACTTGAACTATTTGACACTATGTGCATTGTATGCTTAATTCACATCTAAAAACAAAGACAAAATGCAATCTTTATACAAATAAACCATTGATCAAAGCTTATAATCCTTTTGTTTATTCTATAGATGTCTTCCATGTCAAACCGTATGTCAAGCAAGAACTCTAAGCAAAGCACCAACAAGAAAATGCTATCTTTCATGGCCAAGCAAATGGCCAAGGTCATACCCGATGTGGTTAGCAAAATCCAAGCCTCCGTAAGCCCTCACGGTTCAGTTGACTCAAGAGCCGAATCCTCCAAAACTACCTCCTTCACCTTTAAGCAATTTAACCTTCATCGACCCGACTCTTTTACGGGAAACGATGGTGCTACCGCTATGCTCGAATGGTTCGACCACATCGAGCTAGTTTTCATCAATAGCGAATGCCCCGAGGATCTCCGCACTCGTCACGCCACTAGTGTCTTCAAATCAAGGGCACTCGAGTGGTGGAAAAGCGAGAGAGCCACCCGTGGAAACGAAGCCGCTTTAGCTCTGCCGTGGGAGGAACTTAAGCAACTCATGATTGAGGAGTTCTGCCCCGCGCAAGAGATTGAGCGACTCGAAGATGAGTTTTGGAAACTCAAGCAAAACAGTGGTGATAACCCAACCTATACCAATCGTTTCAAGCAACTCCTTGTCCTTGTACCTCACCAATTCAACACCACTAAGAGAATCATAGCTAAGTATCTCAAAGGCCTGCCAACGAGTGTTCGTGATATCGTTGAAGGAGCCGAACCCACCACCCTAGAAAAAGCCATTCGTTTAGCTTCCAAAATCTCGGATAACCAAGTGAAAGATGGAACCTTAACTATCCCAAACACCACCAAAACCGTCAATCAAACCACCACCATTCCCACCGACAAACCAAAGGAAGCCAAAACCCCATCAACCCATAGCAATAACCGCAAACGCAAGTCCCGAACCCAAAACTATGCCGTTACCATTCCATCCACCGAAGCTCAAGCTCCAACTCCTCTTAACCAAGTGCCTGCCAAGAAACCCTACACCGGCTCTTTCCCAAAATGTAACACGTGCCATTTTCATCACCCACCAACCTCTACTTGCCGTTTCTGTACCAATTGTAACCGCTATGGGCACCTTGTCCAAACTTGCAAAACCGGCCCTAGAACCAAAACAACCAACCTCAAGTTGTCAACCAACCCCGAGCTGCTAACCAACCTCCTCTAGCCATCGGCAATGGGCGTGCATGTTTCAATGTAGTCCCAAAATACTAGATCTTTCAAGTGCACAAGATTGTTATCACTTAGAAACACCTATTTGTTAGGTGTTTTAAGTGATTAATCTTCACAATCCAAGAAACTAGATAAACAAATGAAAACCGACACACAAGATACTGAAATTCAAGCTTTCCATTAATGATAAAACATCAAAGCACCATGGATGCATACACTCAAGTTTGCTAAATTCTCTTTGTGTTCTAAGATGACCAAAAACCCTAAACCCTAGCTGCACACACACAAGCTTTATATAGGAAGCTCACTGGGCCTGCGCACTTAGCTTAAGTGCGCAGAGCCCGTCATATTAAGTGCGCAGATTAGGGTTTAGGCAACCAAACTATGCTATAATTACATATTAAGTCCTTCAACTATAAAGCTATACAATATACTATCAAACGTCTCTAATCTGGTAACTGTGGTCTCAATATAACCCAACAATACTCCCCCTAGACCACAGCTACCAGTTCTTTAATCTTCAATCTATCTCCACTTCGCTTTCCTCCCCCTCAACCTGTTCGGGGGGTCTTGCATGTATAACGCGACTGGATCTTCTTCAGTTGCTTGAGGAGCTTGAGTTGATTCTGTTGTAGTTCCTTCAGGATCAGCTACTGGTGCAGGTTCTTCAGTATGTGCCTCTGAAGCAGTCTCGACTTCAGGTTGAGCAGTTTCTGCACTAGCAGCAGCAGCAGCAGTAGCTTGAGCAGCTTTCTCCCTGTCATCCTTTTCTTTATCTGCTGCACTGATCCTGTCGATTATCTCAAGCAATAAACCATTAGTAATACGAAATCTACCTAAATCAGTAGATGAGAAACAACAAACAAAGAAATGAGGTTTGATTTGTGAGGATTAGGGTGTTTGGGGGTGATTAGTTGAGATAATGATGATGATGATGAATGGTGATGAAGACGAACAGGGTGATGAACAGGTAATTATGGTTAGTAAAAAGTGTTAACGAAGATAAAACTTTTTAACCATATTTGACTCAGTATATATACAGTCAACAGATGTGCCTGCGCACTTTAGTTAAGTGCGCAGGGCCCAATAAGTACGCAGAGTTTAAGATTTGGCCCAAAAAGTAAGTTTTAAAGCCCAAATCCATTTTAATAAGTGGGGTTTTACCAAGTCTCACCTTCTGCATTCAAGATCATACTAATCATACCTGCCAGAACCCGTTTCAACTTTCCGTTGGATAGCTGCAGCCTAAGAACGATTGTCGGTATGCTTGTCCACTTAAATCCATGCCTTTTCTCTTTCAACATGTGTTTGGCGATGCTGTTTATCATGTTTTTCGGTAATATTGACGAAAATTTTATGGACCCCACAGTGTGCTAGGTATTGACCTACCGATCCTCAAGGTTTATTGAAATATAATGATGAGAGCTTCAGGTCTATGTTACCATAAGCAGAGAAGATGATCATTATCTTGATCAGATGATGAGAGCTTCAGGTCTATGTTACCATAAGCAGAGAAGATGATCATCTGATCGTTCGGTGAGCTATCTATATATGTTTGCACGTCACTGACATTGCGTGTCTTTTGCTGCTCAGTTTCAAAAATTTTGTTTTTCTTAGCCCCGCATTGGTAGCTTGCACTCTTAGGTGTCTTTTGATTTACTTATGCACAAAATTTTCTGTGTCTTTTAATTTCTCAACCTATGTATGACCGGACTCAGCTTGTGCAGACCTAAAGCATAGTGGGAATCCAGCTTTCCGTGTAGATCTTCATTGTTAATCACCTAGTAGCAGTTTACTTGATTCCAGGCTGAATCTACCGACACATCGTTGCTTGAGGCCACAACATCCTCTGGATCCTATTCACATGCTGACGAGATATGATTAGTTCCTATCATTTCCTGAATTAATTTTGCATTAAGAATGGACTGGTTTACTTTCTCCCCCAAAAATCTTTTTTTTTTTTTTTTTTTTTTTTTTTTTTTTTTTTTATCTCAAGCCATGAAACCAACTATGTTTGGTTTTAGAGCGATCAATTGGATTCTTCACGATGTCACGACATGCATCATTATCAATAAAAATAGGTGTATGCATGACGTTCAAACCGTAGTCCAAAAGCTGATTTTGGATCCATAACACCTGACAGCAACAACTGGATGCAGCTGTGTATTCGGCTTGAGCAGTGGAGATGGACACGGTGGTCTGATTCTTGCTCTGCCAAGACACTAGCCTGTTACCCAGAAATTGACAACCATCAGAGACAGATTTTCTGTCAATCCTACAACCTGCATGATCACTATCAGAGTAAGCGATTAGATCAAAGTTATCACTCTTAGGATACCATAAACCAAGTTTTGGTGTTCCTTTGAGGTAGCGGAAGACTCTTTTCACTGCAGTCTCATGCGATTGCATAGGATTGGACTGAAAACGCGCGCAGCATTAATGAACCGATAGTTTTTGAGGAGTTCTTTTAATCCCGTCATGTGCCTTGACGCCCCGCTATCAACATGCCATAGATATCTCATCATGGCAATCAACCATATCTGTAGTTTATTCAAAAAAAAAAAAAAACATAGAACAAGAGAAATAAACAGATACATATACGAGACACTATGTACAATCACGACTCAGACCATATTTTAAGTAACTTTTGGAGTCCAGGTCTGTTTTAGTTTTAATCTGTCGTGATTTTCACCCAAAACTGAATCTTGTCTTTTCCAATTTTTTGTGACCTTAACAAAACTTCTTATAGTTTCTTGAAGATCTTTAATTTGAACTGAAAAAGATTTTTGGGTATTGGTATCACTTTGTGGTTTGGGTTTCAAATGACAATTTTTAACCACATGTCCCTCATTTCCACATCTAAAGCATTTTGAGTGCTTTGGCTTGATCTTTGGAGAGGGTCTGGATGATGATGGTTTTGATGCTCTTCTCTTGATCTTGCTTGAACATGAGCTTTCACTGGAACATGGTTCATCAATGTTGTTGTTGCTTGATTCCTCATTTTTGTTGCAGTCTGGCTCGCTAATGTCACTTTCTGTATCACTTTGTGATTCTTCAGGAATTGTGTTATCTGTTTCACTTTGTGATTCTTCAGAACATGACATATCTGTTGATGATGGAGTAAACTCTGGAATTTCTTCAGTAAGGAATTTTCCAAACCTGTTTCTTTTTAATTCTGGTACAAACGGAGATGGTCTATATACATTTTCATTATCAGAGAATGCATCATTAAGATCAACACAGACTGGCATAACATTGTCAACACAAATATCTGAGCGTTTGATAGGATTCTTCCTATCATCAGGGTCCACAACGCCCTTTAAATTAAGTTTAGATGTTAATGTAGTACAGTCATCCGGCCTAGATAAACTATTACAGTTATCCATCCTAGATAAACTATTACAATCATCCAGTTTAGTTAAGTTATTACATTCATCCGAATTCAAAATAGTTTTAGACTTGTCATGACTCCAGATGAACCAATTCACTGTAGAGTAATTGGCACCTGGGTGACCTAACCCCATCGTTTGTCCACCACAACTCTCATCATCGTTCACCTGATCCTGTTGGGTCATATCTGCACTTCTTTTACTTATATTAGAGTTTGACTCAGATTTGACACATTCCTTTTCAAAAAGATCATTTTTTGGATGTGGTTTTGGAATGGGTATATATTCACTTTTGCTCAAAGGTAAAAATAGAGATTTTACAATTCCCTTTTTATCCTTATACCCAATTCCATCTTTGACGAATGATTTCCTTGAACAATCAAGGATATCTGTATGAGCATGCTTGCTTACATTCCATTTGTCCACAACAATTTGGAGATGATTTGTTTCATTTCTAGATATTTCTAGTTTTTCAGTTAAGTCATTTATTAAAAAATCTTTTCTGAGAACAAATTCTTTTAGAGTTTGCATTTCAGCTATTGTTGCATTTAACTTTCGCTGATATGCTAACTCATTTTCTTTCATTTCAGTGTTGATTTTTCGGATGTCATCCATTTCTCTTAAAATTTTCCTATTGTGGGACAAACAGTAAGCAACAGCTGTAACACACCTTGGTGAGCACAGCTTTGATTTTATTTCAAGAGGAATACTTACCAGATCTCTCTCCTCAACTGTCTTAGGCACGCTCTGCAGCTTCTCATTTGATTTGCTGGTGGAGGTCTTCTCAGCCACGAGTGCTTCCTCAGACGTCGCTTCTTTTCCTTTATCGCCCACAAGCACTTCTTTCAGACCTACATTCTCCAGTGCTCCATTCTTTGGCATCTCTGCAGATAGCCCTTCCAGAGAGTTCACGCCGTTAGCGGATTTGGTGCAGATTTTGGCCATCAGTGCCTTGTTGTTGTAGACTTCTGCAACCGTAACTTCTTCACCCCAGTCACAATCCTCCCCAAATGCCTTTGGTGCTTGTGTTTCAGCAGTCTCATTTTCATCTGTTACTACCACAGATCCTTTTGTAGGCTTGATCTCATTTCTAGAATTTGTTGAAGAACTATTAACATTTTCAGCTGAAATAGAGGATGGAGTGGAGCTTTTCGCACTAATAGGAGCAGTGAAAACCATGTTTTTAGACATTGATCTTGGTGGACTTGATAATGGAATGTAACCGACTTGATTCATCTCACCCTTTGTGACATCATTTTCATACGACTTTAAGGTATTTATCACATCTGACAAAGTCATTGGAAAAATCATAAAGTCCTTCTTGACCGTCATGAATTTCAAGCTCCATTCCTTTGGGAGTGAATTGAACAACTTCTTGATTGAATTGCGGTTGTTAACAGGAATCCCGACCTTCTTCATCTTTGTGAGCATATTCATGAAACGATCGACGTGACTGCTTAAACTTTCACCACGAATGCTTCCAAACATGTCATACTCCTTTTGAACCATGTCTTGTCTTTTCTTAATCATGTTCTGATTTCCTTCATAGTACTCATTTAACGCAAACCACAGATCGTGCGCAGTGCCATACTCCTCAAACATGTTATACACATTGTTTGATAAGGCCATGGTAAGGGCACCATAAGCCTTATGATCTCTCTGAAGAAGCTGTTTATCGACATCAGTATAAGTGGTTGGATCAGGGTTAAACTCTTCTCCTGTGGCAGTGGTTCTCATCGGAGTGTGTGGGCCCAACTGGATGGAATTCCATTGGGTGAAGTCTGTGACATAGAAGAATGACCTCATTCTGTTCTTCCAAGTTCCATAATCTTCAGCACCTTTTAACTTAGGTACTCTGGTAGTGGTTCCGGTTTCCAGGTCTTGTTGTGTGATAGGGTTAACAGTTGATTGATTATTGTTACCAGCCATGATTTAGATGAATTTTAGAAATGTGGTTTAACAGATTTTAGTTATCAGTCCAGAAAATTGTCCAAGTCCGTAAGTACACAGCTAAGTTCGCAGCTAAGTACGCAGTTAAGTTCACACTTAAGTTCACAGCTAAGTTCACAGCTAAGTACGCAGTTAAGTTCACACTTAAGTTCACAGCAGTCTGGATAAGTATGCAGCAACCTGTAAGAATATAAACAGCCTTGTCAAGTTGTAGTCTTTGTTAAGTGTGCAGCTCGGAAGTATACGTGTGGCTATGCTTCTTGATAAGTTCGCAGATCAGTCAACACTTGGGCATTATAAGTGCTCAGTGTTTACTGATCAGCCTGCGTACTAAAATAAGTGCGCAGACTCACTTAAACTCTCGTTTAAGATTTTAAGTTCGCAGAAACCCTAGCCAAGTACTCAAGACTACACCTTCAGTAAGTGCGCACTAATCCAAGATTTCTATTTAAGTACGCAGAAACCCTAGATAAGTACTCAAGACAATGAGATGCAATAAGTGCGCAGCAATCCAATTAAAATGCAACAAGTGCGCAGAAACCCTAGCTGCGTACTAAAATAACAAGTTTAAGTACTCAAACTATGAACTAAGTACTCAAAATAAGTACTCAAATTTTGAGACAAGTACTCAACCATGAGCTAAGTACTCAGAATCAAGAAATAAGTGCGCAATAATATGAGACAAGTACTCAAAATTTGAAATAAGTACTCAAATTTTGAGACAAGTACTCAACCATGAGCTAAGTACTCAGAATCAAGAAATAAGTGCGCAATAATATGAGACAAGTACTCAAAATTTGAAATAAGTACTCAAAATAAGTACTCAAATTTTGAGACAAGTACTCAACTATGAGCTAAGTACTCAGAATCAAGAAATAAGTGCGCAATAATATGAGACAAGTACTCAAAATTTGAAATAAGTACTCAAAATAAGTACTCAAATTTTGAGACAAGTACTCAACTATGAGCTAAGTACTCAGAATCAAGAAATAAGTGCGCAATAATATGAGACAAGTACTCAAAATTTGAAATAAGTACTCAAAATAAGTACTCAAAATTTTGAGACAAGTACTCAACTATGAGCTAAGTACTCAGAATCAAGAAATAAGTGCGCAATTAAGTGCTCAAAACAGCCTGATAATGCACAAAAACACAGCAGAAACTTATCCAAGCCTTTTTCAATTGATCTGAAGTGCTCGGATGATTTTTCTACCAAAGATAAACAACTTTTAACACCTAAGAAACACAACTATAAGGGAAATTTGAAGCAAATGGAGATGAAAAACCTTCTTTTTTTTTTTTTATGAAAACACAAAAATTTATAAAAACATAAAGAAAAACTAACAAAATGAGGGTTTTGGTATCTTGATCAGATACAATCTAGAGCACAGAGGCTCTGATACCAAATTGTAGTCCCAAAATACTAGATCTTTCAAGTGCACAAGATTGTTATCACTTAGAAACACCTATTTGTTAGGTGTTTTAAGTGATTAATCTTCACAATCCAAGAAACTAGATAAACAAATGAAAACCGACACACAAGATACTGAAATTCAAGCTTTCCATTAATGATAAAACATCAAAGCACCATGGATGCATACACTCAAGTTTGCTAAATTCTCTTTGTGTTCTAAGATGACCAAAAACCCTAAACCCTAGCTGCACACACACAAGCTTTATATAGGAAGCTCACTGGGCCTGCGCACTTAGCTTAAGTGCGCAGAGCCCGTCATATTAAGTGCGCAGATTAGGGTTTAGGCAACCAAACTATGCTATAATTACATATTAAGTCCTTCAACTATAAAGCTATACAATATACTATCAAACGTCTCTAATCTGGTAACTGTGGTCTCAATATAACCCAACATTCAAGTGTGGTGATCCTAATCATTTTGCTCCTCAATGTACCCGCAACAACCAAGTTCAAGCTCCGGCTCAAAATCAACCACCAAGGGGTCGCGCTTTCAACCTCAATGCGGCCCAAGCTCAAACTGAAAATGATGTTGTGAATGGTACGTTCCTTGTTAATGGATCTTATGCTTCTATACTTTTTGATACTGGTGCGGATAAGAGCTTTGTGTCTCTAGAATTTGAACCCTTACTTGCTTGTGCACGATCTAAATTATCGGAACCTTTCACCGTTGAAGTCGCAAATGGTGAACCCATCTCTATTGATTTCATTATCAAAAACTGCACCTTGAATCTTAATGACCATGATTTCTCCATAGATCTAAATCCTATGCAATTGGGAAGTTTTGACATCATAGTAGGCATGGATTGGCTTGCAAAACATCATGCCGAAGTTGTTTGCTTCGAAAAATTTATCCGTATACCGCTTCCTAGCGGTGACACTTTACAAATCTATGGTGAGAAAGCCTCCAAAGGACTCAAACTCATGTCTTGTACCAAAGCTCGAAAGTATCTCCGTAAGGAATATGTTGCATTCTTAGCTCATGTGGTAACAACCAAAGACAAGGAAAAAGGCATAAAAGACATACCTGTCGTTTGTGACTTTCCCGAGGTCTTTCCCGAAGATCTACCCGGTCTTCCTCCTGCTCGTTCTGTTGAACTTCGCATTGACCTCATACCCGGTGCTACACCTGTTGCAAAAGCTCCTTATCGTCTTGCACCTTCCGAAATGCAAGAACTTGCTAGTCAACTCCAAGAATTGCTCGAAAAAGGCTTTATAGGCCCGAGTACTTCTCCCTGGGGTGCTCCTGTTTTGTTTGTTAAAAAGAAAGACGGATCTTTCCGTATGTGCATCGATTATCGTGAGCTTAACAAGCTTACTATCAAAAACCGATACCCTCTCCCACGCATTGATGATCTCTTTGACCAGCTCCAAGGAGCTACTTGTTTCTCAAAAATCGATCTTCGTTCTGGATACCATCAACTTCAAATCCACGAAGAAGATATTCCAAAAACTGCCTTTCGCACAAGATATGGTCACTACGAGTTCATGGTGATGCCTTTCGGTTTAACCAATGCACCCGCAGTATTCATGGATCTAATGAATCGAGTGTGTAGACCTTATTTGGATCGTTTTGTGATTGTCTTCATTGATGACATCTTGATCTATTCCAAATCCGAAGACGACCATAAACGACATCTCCGTTTGATTCTAGAACTCCTACGTGCCGAACGACTTTATGCCAAGTTCTCTAAATGTGAATTTTGGTTAAAAGAAGTTCAATTCCTTGGGCATATTGTGAACGATAGGGGTATTCATGTTGATCCTGCCAAAATTGAAGCCGTTAAAAATTGGATTGCACCAAAATCTCCTACCGAAGTTCGTTCCTTTCTAGGATTGGCGGGTTACTACCGTCGGTTCATCTCCAACTTTTCCAAAATTGCTACACCACTCACCGCTTTGACTCAAAAATCCCAACCTTTCATTTGGGGTCCTAAGCAAGAAGAAGCCTTTGAAACCCTCAAGTCTATGCTTTGTGATGCTCCTATTCTAGCCCTTCCCGAGGGGAATGATGATTTCGTGGTTTATTGTGATGCATCAAATCAAGGTCTTGGTTGCGTTCTTATGCAACGAGGCAAAGTCATCGCCTATGCATCAAGGCAACTCAAAATCCACGAAAGGAACTACACCACTCACGATCTCGAACTTGGTGCTGTTGTTTTTGCCCTAAAAATCTGGAGACACTACCTTTATGGTACAAAATGTGTTGTATTTACCGACCACAAAAGCCTCCAACACATTTTCAATCAAAAAGATCTTAACATACGACAACGACGATGGGTCGAATTGTTAAACGACTACGACTGCGAAATTCGCTATCATCCTGGTAAAGCAAATGTAGTAGCCGATGCTCTTAGTCGAAAAAGTCATGCAGTTCTATGCAACATCCGAGAAATCGACCGTCTTCGTAGCTCTCAATTTCAAAATGATCTATTTAATCGTATTCGAGACGCTCAACATACATCGGTCAATGAAAATACTCTATATGAAGAAATGTCTTGTGGTGCCGAGTTACACTTGGAATCCAAAGCAAATGGGATTCTTTATTATCTTGATCGTATTTGGGTTCCCAGTCGTAATGACCTTCGTACTCTTATAATGAATGAAGCGCATAAATCCCGATACTCCATTCATCCCGGTGCGGATAAAATGTATCAAGATCTCCGTCGCAATTATTGGTGGCCCGGTATGAAAAAAGACATTGCTCTCTTTGTGTCCAAATGTCTCACTTGCTCCAAAGTAAAAGCCGAGCACCAACGACCGTCAGGTTTGCTTGAACAGCCCGAAGTCCCCATGTGGAAATGGGAAAGTATTGCTATGGATTTTATTACCAAGCTCCCTCGAACATCATCCGGTCATGATAGCATTTGGGTAATCATTGATCGTTTAACCAAGTCAGCTCACTTTCTTCCCATTCGTGAAGATTACAAAGTTGAGAAGCTAGCCCATATCTACACCAAGGAAATCATTTGTCGTCATGGTATTCCTCTTGACATCATCTCAGACCGTGATGGTCGATTCACCTCCCGTCTTTGGGAAACATTTCAGGCTGCCATGGGAACTCAGCTTAATCTTAGTACAGCTTTTCATCCTCAATCTGATGGACAAACTGAACGTACGATCCAAACTCTTGATGACATGCTTCGATCTTGTGTAATCGACTTTGGTGGAAACTGGGATGCTCATCTACCATTGGTCGAGTTCTCTTACAATAATAGTTATCATACCAGCATCCAAATGGCTCCTTTCGAAGCTCTTTATGGCCGAAGGTGTCGTTCTCCTATATGTTGGCACGAGATTGGTGAAGCACAAATCACTGGTCCCGAAATCATCCAAGAAACGACCAACAAAATCATTCAGATTCGTGATAATCTCTTAGCTGCTCGAAGCCGTCAGAAAAGCTATGCTGACAAGCGGCGAAAACCCCTTGAATTCAATGTTGGTGATCAAGTACTCCTTAAGGTGTCTCCTTGGAAAGGAGTAGCCAGATTTGGAAAGAAAGGAAAGTTGGCTCCACGGTATGTTGGACCATTCAAAATCATTGAACGAATTGGGAAAGTGGCTTACAAGCTCGAGTTACCCCAAGAACTCAACAATGTCCATCCCACCTTTCATGTTTCAAATTTGAAGAAGTGCTTAGCCGAAGGGAACATACACATTCCTCTTGATGACGTACGAATTGATGAGTCTATGCATTTCGTCGAAAAACCAGTGGAAATAACGGATCGTGAAGTCAAACAACTCAAACGAAAACGTATCCCACTAGTCAAAGTTCGTTGGGAATCGAAGAATGGACCCGAATTCACTTGGGAACATGAAGAGCAAATGAAGAAAAAGTACCCACATCTTTTCAGTTAAGCCACTTGAATAAATTTCGAGACGAAATTTCCTAAAGTAGGGGAGACTGTAACATTTGTACTTTTCGTATTTTCTATTCTAGTTCTTGTATTCTTGTATCTTTCCATTTTGTACCCTTGTAATCCCGAGCTTATGATCAATGGAAAAGTATTTTATCAATTGCATTTAATCTTAATCTATAAATTCTACGCGACGCAAACTTTATGTAGCGTCGCGTGATCCTTAATTTTCTTGTATTATGAATGCTATATTTAAACAAATTCCAAGCTTGCCGTTACTCGCTTCTTTTATGTTACTCATACCAATTCATGACGAGTCGCCATTATATTTTTACCCTATTCAATTTAGGCGTTATAACAAGGAACTTATTTAGTTTAGATCTTAATATATACTTATTATTAATAAAACATATATATATAGATATATATATATTTAACAATACAAAAAAAAATAATAATAATATTATGAAAAAAAAATTGGCTAAAGAATGGCCATTTCAAAAATGGCCGTACATTTTTTTAATTTATTTATGGTTTTATTTTTTTATTTTTATTTTTTTTTCTTTTAAAGATATATTACCACTAATTAACTTCTAACCACCCTAATTAATTCATTAAATACCCAACCCCTTCACCTCAACTATAAATACACCACTCCTACCCATTCTAACACTTGCTCATTTCTAAATCTTCTCTAAACCTCCAAATCTCTCAAGAATTCTCTCAAGAATAAGTGAGTTTCTCACTTCACCTTCAACCTCTCTTCTACTTTCTTCACTCCCCTCTTCTTCAAACCCTTTGAGGAAACCTCTAGGACCTCTCTCCTATTTGCCATGGCAAATAAACATGAGTAGGGCACCAATTTGAGGCCTCAAATGTGGTCATCTTCTATTATCTTTTATGCACTAAGTTGTTAATAATACCAACCAAGTTCACCAACAACTCAATGATGGAGGGACTTGTGTTATGGTTCATGGTTGACAAAAGGAAGGCCAAGGCTCATCCAAACTAAGTCACCATACCCTACTTTCTAAGTTATATTATATAAATACTAAATTATATAAACTCTACTAATTTAATAACTCGGAAAGGTTTGTGGATACATCCCTACCTTACCAATGCTTGACTCTCCTAACCATCCGAATCACCTCTATGGTGGTTTGTGTTTTGGTTCGCCTAAAAGGCTTGCTTGACTCTTATGACCATCCGAATCACTATCATGGTGGTTTGTGTTTTGGTTCGCCTAAAAGGCTTGCATGACTCTCGTGAATCTATAATCTAAACTCAAACCTAAGACTCTTAATTTTTTCTAATTCTAGTTAACCAAGGCTAAGGAACTAATCCCCCAAGACTCATGTGACACCTGGCAAATTCGGGTTAACAACGTTGTCTAGATGAAAGTCTACCTTAGCGAGTCACGCGTATATTGTACTTAACTGGGTTAGTTAAGTCGGGTTATGGTTCGGGAACTATCGGTTAGTCTAAAAGATCATTGGATGTTGGTCTAGAGGTTCATTAGATGTCGGTCCTTAACCAAGTGTACAAACGGTGACGATTTGTAGGATCGTCAAGGCATACGGAACATGCAAGTCTCGAGTCCCGGGAATTGGTGAACGAGTGTGAATATGAGTATTTACAAGTGTTATGTGTTTATAATCATTATATGACTTGTCGGTATGTGAATATGTGTTAACATATGTTAAAACGGGGTTTAACGCGCAAAACGCACGAAACTAGCCCCTATGGGCGATTAGGGGGCCAATTGCATGACTGTTCATGCAATTAGGCCCAAATGCATGACTGTTCATGCGATTGGGGGGCCAATTGCATGACTGTTCATGCGATTAGGCCCAAATGCATGACTGTTCATGCGATTAGGATCCCTAATCGCGTGTAAAGCTGCATAATCGCGTGTTACGTGCTGGACGACTAAAAACGACTATAAATACCATACTTGACCTCATAAACTTCATTATACAAACCCTAGTCATCCCATAACCGCCCCAAACACTTAAACAACCTCTGGAAGGCGATTTTGATCAAAAACACAAGGTTTCAAGGTCTAACCATCATTCTTTTACAATTCCAAGGTTTGATTCTCATCCATAACACTTTGTAAACGTTTTTAATAAATCCCTAATGGTCCAGACCTGTTCATAAATGAAAAAGCTTTCTGAAAATCATCAATAAGGGTTGTTAATCGGATTATAACTAATATACATGCGTTATGGGTGTGTATGATTAGAAAGATAGGATTTTTATGATTCTTGATGATGATTTGATGTGTTATCATGCTAGGTCAGAATTAATATTGTTAGTATGATGATAGAAATCTCAGTAATTGGATAAGAGGGTTATGATTACATGCGTTAATTGAATGTTGCATGCTATGTGTATATGTTTGGATTGCTTTGGTTGCATGTAGGACTGATTATACGAGGTTGAACGAAGGGTTTTGGGTTAAACATGTTTAGGATAGTGTTTGGGATGATATTGGGTAGTTACACACGTTCTGGATCTGATTTGGAGTGTTAAACGCGCGAAAAAACGGAACAGCATGGTTACAGGCGAGTAGCAATGCTAATCGCCTATAACTCATGCGATTGGGGTGCTAATCGCCAATAATATCATGTGATTAGCCCCAATCGCCTATAAGTTCATGTGATTAGCCCCAATTGCTAGTAAGTTCATGTGATTAGCCCCAATTGCTAGTAAGTTCATGTGATTAGCCCCAATTGCTAGTAAGTTCATGTGATTAGCCCCAATTGCTAGTAAGTTCATGTGATTAGCCCCAATTGCTAGTAAGTTCATGTGATTAGCCCCAATTGCTAGTAAGTTCATGTGATTAGCCCCAATTGCTAGTAAGTTCATGTGATTAGCCCTAATTGCTAATAATAACATATGGTATAGACCCAATCGCCTATAATAGAGGCGATTAGGATTCCTAATTGCTAGTTGACCAACCTAAATGCTAGTTGACTTTTCCTAATCGCGTGTACTGCTGCTGTAAGTGTAAATTAGCATTCCGAGACCCGATTTAACATGTAGTAACATGCTAGGAACCTCGTAACATGTCTAATAACTTGGTAACATATAATTGGATGTATTCCGGTGATACGTGAACTATGTGCTATAACTTGTTGTGTGTTAACGTATGTTAAGTATACTTGCGTTATTGTACGTTTTGGAGCGTAAACATAACACGGGAAGTCTCGGGTCACCAATGGGATGTCGAGTCTTGTACTTTGGGTCAGTTAAACAGTCACGGTGTTTTCAAACGAACTTGGTTATGGTCTGGACATCTAGGGACTAATTAACCTGCGGGTTATTAGTCTAAGTACTTGTAACTGTCGTATGTTAGGTCGCCACTTTACGGGACTAGCATAGCAGCTGAGTTTACTCGGGTTAAGGAGTAAAGGAACTTAAGGTGAGTTTACGGCCCCTCTTTTAAACTGGTTTTATACTTTCGGGGGAGAAAACATGTGTTAAAACGATTATTTGGTAACTACTGTCATACTATGGGTTTCTATTGTGTACTACACGATCTTTGGAAGTCCCGGGGGGAACCATGAATGTGCGGGTTTGCACAACGGGGAAATGTGAATAGCGCTATTGGGAGTGACCAACCCCGCTCGTCGACTTGGAGGGTCGGCGGGTGCATATTGTCTCAAACAGGAACAACAGGAACAACAGGAACATACATCGGGCATACTTTTGGTATTCGAGTTAGTAATGGTTTTCCAATCGTGGTAGTAACAAAACGTACGCCTAGCTAGCGTATACTGGTTTTCTATTTGTTATAGTATGGGCAGGTGAACTTGGTACTTGAACTGCAAACCTGTAAACTCACCAGCATTTTTGTGCTGACGTAAACTTTTACATGTTTTCTCAGGTCGCTAAGGTAGCACAATGGAACTAGGGCGCACGCGTCTGCACGGCGTCTAGATAGAGTTGCATGATTTCATAAACATTGAACTTTGGTTATTTATGTTGAACTTTATTTTGAATAAGCTTCCGCTGTAAACGGGATTTTTAAACTGTGTTTTGAAATTACATTTTAATTCATTTAGACTTGTTTATTGTGATCGTTGGTTTGGATCCTGGTTTGTCATGCGCCTCGCGGTAAAACTCCGCAAGTGGATTTTGAGGGTGTGACAGATTGGTATCAGAGCCAATGGTTATAGTGAACTAGGACTGCATGTAGAGTCTAGTCTATAGCCGAGTCGCACACACTAGACGATCACATGGTACTAAACGTTATAGTGGTTTACGTATGGTCTTGTCGGGGTGTCTCTAAATCGTTGGTCTTTCTACGTTACATCATCCGTTCTATCTTAGGTTGGGTTACTTGTTATCTAGACAGTGTAGTCTATTGGAGTAACTCGTGTGCTCTTGAGAATTGTCCAAGGCTCGGACATCTCCCTTTCGCACTCCAATAGAAACACTTGTCATGAACTACCGTAGTATTACGGTGTGTAGCTAAGAGTCTATGTTCGGTGATTTGAACTTTGAACTAGGAGAACACTTGGAGGACCATGTAGAGCGTTTTATCATTTTGGGTGCACACAAAATCATAAAACGAAATGCATGGAAGCCCTAGTGAGCTCTGGGTTTGAAGGGATAGTCCTGGATTGGATCTAGCTTTGATCTTGTGAACATTAGTGGTTATCTTTAACTGCGAAACTAAATTTTCTCGTTCTTTCTGCCAGAATCATGTCTGGAGTGCGTGGAGGACGAGGAGGTGGTCGCAATGGTGGACGCGGCGGTGGTCGCGGTGGTGCTGGTGGTCGTGGTGGAGGTATTAACCTATCACAGGCTGATCTAAACAACTTGCTCCAGGCTGCCTTTCAGTTAGGGCACAACGGTGGTGGTAAGTTGTTTTATCCGTTTTCTTTGCCTCATTGGTGAACCTTGTTTACGTTATTCGCGGTTTCTCATACGTTTCATTTCAGGTGGTCCTGTTGACCCACCCCCACCCATGTGCACCTACAAGATGTTCCGGGACTGCAAACCCCAGGAATTCTCTGGCACCGAGGGTGCGGTCAGTTTGCTTAGGTGGTTGGAGAAAGTGGAGTCGGTATTTCTAATGTGTAACTGTCTCCCAGAAGATCGGGTGAAGTATTCGGCTGCGTTATTTCAGGACGTGGCATTGACTTGGTGGAATGGTATCACCCAGAACATGGGTATTGGGGAGGCATATGCTATGCCATGGGAGAACTTTGTGCAGTTGCTGAAGCGGGAGTATTGCCCGAGGGAAGAGGTACAGAAGCTGGAGCATGAGGTGTGGAACCTCAAAATGACTGGGTCGGAAATCGAGAAGTATATTGTGAGGAGGAATGAGTTGGCTGTGCTGTGTCCCGATCTGCACGTGCCAGAGTATCGTAAGATTGAACACTATGTATCGGGGTTAGTGCCGGAAATTGCAGGGTTAGTGGCTGCTGGAAATCATCCTACTTATGCGGAAGTAGTTCGATCGGCACATAGGATGACTAACTTAAAGGTGAATGAGGGGATTTTGCCTGCGAAAGGTTCGACTACTAAGGCCCCAGAGAACAACAAGCGCAAGTGGGAGAACGAAGGGAAGGGATCTGGGTCTACACAGCAGGGTAAAAGGTTTGATAATGGGAGTTCATCGTCTTCAGGTAACAAGCAGGGTGGTTATGCGGGAAAACTGCCCAAATGCAACAAGTGTGGACGCCATCACCAAGGGAACTGCGACAGTAACCGTTGTCACCGCTGCCAGCGAACAGGGCATTATGCTAAAGATTGTCGGGCTACACTTCCATCGACTCAGGCTCCGACTAACAGCTCAGCTCCGACTACTCAGGGGACTACAGGGAAACAAGGATGCTACAACTGTGGTGACACTGGGCATTACAAGAAGGATTGCCCAAAACTGAAACAGGGTGGGAACAACGGGAATGGTAACAACGGGGGCGGCGGCAGAAATGCACGTGCCTTCGTCATTGGAGCTGCTGAGGCTAGGCAGGACCCTGATACAGTCACCGGTACGTTTCTTCTCAATAATCATTCTGTTAGCGTGTTATTTGATTCTGGTGCCGACAAGAGTTTTGTATCCATGGGTGTTAGTCGACTGCTAGATGTAGTATCTGTACCATTAGAGACCAAGTATATTATTGAGTTGGCTGACGGTAAAACGATTGAGGCTATTAGTGTTCTTCGGGAGTGTCAGTTAGAGCTGTCGGGTTTATCGTTTCCCATCGACCTTATGCCGGTACCATTGGGTAGTTTTGACGTTGTGGTAGGAATGGATTGGTTATCTTTGTATCGCGCGGAGATTGTCTGTTACGATAAGGTTATTCGGATTCCTCTCCCTGATGGAGAATTTCTTTCTGTGTACGGTATCAAGGGTGGTGTTTCGCTAAACATCATCTCTAGCATGAAAGCCCTTAAGTGTCTTCGAAAGGGTTATCCAGCCGTTTTGGCGCTCTTATCTGTTTCCACTAGTGATGAGAAGAAGATTGACGACATTCCGGTGGTACGCGAGTTTTCTGATGTTTTTCCCGATGATTTATCTGGTCTTCCTCCTCATCGTCAAGTCGAGTTCGGTATTGATCTTGTACCGGGGGCTGCTCCTATTGCTCGGGCCCCCTACCGTCTTGCACCTCCCGAGATGCAGGAATTGTCTAGCCAGTTACAGGAACTCTTGGACAAGGGTTTCATCCGGCCAAGTTCTTCCCCTTGGGGAGCCCCATTTTATTTGTCAAGAAGAAGGATGGGAGTTTCCGATTGTGTGTAGACTACAGAGAGCTGAACAAGTTGACCATCAAGAACCGTTATCCTCTTCCACGTATCGATGATCTATTCGACCAGCTTCAGGGTTCTAGTTATTATTCCAAGATCGATTTGAGGTCCGGTTATCACCAGCTGCGCGTCAGGGAGGCTGACGTTGCAAAGACTGCTTTTCGAACACGTTATGGCCATTTCGAATTCTTGGTCATGCCTTTCGGTCTCACGAACGCACCGGCGGTTTTCATGGACTTGATGAACCGCGTCTGTAAACCGTATCTGGACAAGTTTGTCATTGTGTTTATTGATGACATTCTGATCTACTCCAAGAACGAGACCGAACACGGGGAACATCTGCGGTTAGTTTTGGAACTCTTGCGACGGGAACAACTTTACGCCAAGTTCTCAAAGTGTGACTTTTGGTTACGCGAAGTTCAATTCCTAGGACATGTGGTTAATGAACTAGGAATTCATGTCGATCCAGCAAAAATCGAAGCGATCAAGGACTGGGGAGCACCAAAGACGCCAACTGAGGTGCGGCAATTCCTAGGCCTTGCGGGCTATTATCGTCGTTTCATTCAGGGGTTCTCGAAGATTGCTCAACCCCTCACCATTCTCACTCAGAAGGATAGGAAGTTCGACTGGGGTGAATCACAAGAGTCCGCATTTGAAGAACTGAAGTCTAAACTGTGTTCTGCTCCTATTTTGTCTTTACCTGAGGGTCCTGATGATTTTGTTGTCTACTGTGATGCTTCCATTCATGGACTCGGTTGCGTGTTGATGCAACGCGAGAAAGTGATTGCGTATGCTTCTCGTCAACTTAAGGTGCACGAGAAGAACTACACAACTCACGACTTGGAGTTGGGTGCCGTGATATTCGCGTTGAAAATTTGGAGACATTACTTGTACGGTACCAAATGCACCATCTACACCGATCACAAGAGTCTCCAACACATTTTCGACCAACAACACTTGAACATACGGCAGCGCCGTTGGATCGAACTTTTGAACGATTATGATTGTGCTATTAAGTACCATCCTGGCAAGGCGAATGTTGTAGCAGACGCCTTGAGCAGGAAGGAATCTTCTAAACCTCGTCGCGTTCGGGCGTTGCAGCTCACTATCCATTCGTCGTTACCTGATCAACTCCGTTCTGCCCAATTGGAAGCTTTGAAGGAGGAAAACCTTAAAGCTGAAACTATGCACGGTGCCGACAAGCACCTAGAGCGAAGGCCGGATGGCCTGCACTACTTCGCAGAACGCATATGGGTTCCTTTATTCGGGGGACTACGGGAGCTTGTCCTTGATGAGGCTCATAAGTCCCGGTATTCTATTCATCCTGGTTCGGATAAGATGTATCAAGATCTGAAGGTGCTTTACTGGTGGCCAAACATGAGGTCGGACATAGCCTCATACGTGAGCAAATGCTTGACTTGTGCTAAGGTCAAGGTGGAATACCAGAAACCATCGGGTCTCCTGCAACAACCTGAAATTCCGGAATGGAAATGGGAACGGATTACTATGGATTTTGTCACACAACTTCCTAAATCACCAAGCGGGAACGACAAGATATGGGTGATTGTCGATCGGTTAACGAAATCAGCCCATTTTCTTGCTATTAAGGAGACCGACACCATGGATCGTTTGGCTCGTCTCTACTTGAAAGAAGTTGTTGCTAAGCACGGGGTACCAGTTTCTATTATCTCGGATCGTGACTCCCATTTTACTTCTCACTTCTGGAAGTCTTTGCACAAAGCTTTGGGTACACAACTAGACATGAGTACGGCTTACCATCCACAGACTGACGGTCAGAGTGAGCGTACGATTCAAACTTTAGAAGACATGCTGCGGGCGTGTGTGATCGATTTTGGGAAGGGTTGGGAAGCTCATCTGCCGTTGGTAGAATTCTCGTACAACAACAGTTATCACACGAGCATCAAGGCTGCTCCGTTCGAGGCACTGTACGGACGGAAATGCCGCTCTCCTCTTTGTTGGGCTGAAGTGGGTGAGAGTCAACTCACTGGGCCTGAACTAGTGTACGAAACTTCGGAAAAGATCGTACAGATTCGTAATCGGTTGGCGGCGGCACGGGACCGGCAGAAGAGTTATGCCGATCAGCGTCGCAAACCACTGGAATTCCAAGTTAACGACAAGGTACTTCTAAAAGTCTCACCGTGGAAGGGCGTCATACGCTTTGGTAAGCGTGGCAAACTCAATCCGCGATATGTCGGCCCATTTACGATCCTGGAACGGATTGGGCCGGTGGCATATCGACTTGATCTACCGACGGAGCTCGGTAACGTACATAACGTCTTTCACGTGTCAAACTTGAAGAAGTGTCTGGCTGACGAGTCTCTCATCGTTCCACTAGAAGAGATCAAGGTTGATGATCGTCTTCGGATTGTGGAAGAACCTGTGGAGATCCTTGATTACAAGATTCGCAGCCTGCGTCACAGCAAGATTCGTATCGTTAAGGTTCGGTGGAACTCGAACCGGGGACCGGAGTATACGTGGGAACGGGAGGATCAGATGAAGTCTAAGTATCCTCATCTCTTTCCTAAGGAAGCATTCGAGTCGAGACATGTCTCTTCGGCAGCTGAATGAATCTCGGGTCGAGATTCCTTTTAACGTGGGGATGATGTGACAACTCGGGTAAATCTCTCTTTTGGTTTCTACCTTTTGCTTGTTTCCTTCGTTATTTCTTTTGTTCTTTCTGTACTTGTGCAAATTTTCGGGACGAAAATTCTTTTAACGTGGGGATGATGTGACACCTGGCAAATTCGGGTTAACAACGTTGTCTAGATGAAAGTCTACCTTAGCGAGTCACGCGTATATTGTACTTAACTGGGTTAGTTAAGTCGGGTTATGGTTCGGGAACTATCGGTTAGTCTAAAAGATCATTGGATGTTGGTCTAGAGGTTCATTAGATGTCGGTCCTTAACCAAGTGTACAAACGGTGACGATTTGTAGGATCGTCAAGGCATACGGAACATGCAAGTCTCGAGTCCCGGGAATTGGTGAACGAGTGTGAATATGAGTATTTACAAGTGTTATGTGTTTATAATCATTATATGACTTGTCGGTATGTGAATATGTGTTAACATATGTTAAAACGGGGTTTAACGCGCAAAACGCACGAAACTAGCCCCTATGGGCGATTAGGGGGCCAATTGCATGACTGTTCATGCAATTAGGCCCAAATGCATGACTGTTCATGCGATTGGGGGGCCAATTGCATGACTGTTCATGCGATTAGGCCCAAATGCATGACTGTTCATGCGATTAGGATCCCTAATCGCGTGTAAAGCTGCATAATCGCGTGTTACGTGCTGGACGACTAAAAACGACTATAAATACCATACTTGACCTCATAAACTTCATTATACAAACCCTAGTCATCCCATAACCGCCCCAAACACTTAAACAACCTCTGGAAGGCGATTTTGATCAAAAACACAAGGTTTCAAGGTCTAACCATCATTCTTTTACAATTCCAAGGTTTGATTCTCATCCATAACACTTTGTAAACGTTTTTAATAAATCCCTAATGGTCCAGACCTGTTCATAAATGAAAAAGCTTTCTGAAAATCATCAATAAGGGTTGTTAATCGGATTATAACTAATATACATGCGTTATGGGTGTGTATGATTAGAAAGATAGGATTTTTATGATTCTTGATGATGATTTGATGTGTTATCATGCTAGGTCAGAATTAATATTGTTAGTATGATGATAGAAATCTCAGTAATTGGATAAGAGGGTTATGATTACATGCGTTAATTGAATGTTGCATGCTATGTGTATATGTTTGGATTGCTTTGGTTGCATGTAGGACTGATTATACGAGGTTGAACGAAGGGTTTTGGGTTAAACATGTTTAGGATAGTGTTTGGGATGATATTGGGTAGTTACACACGTTCTGGATCTGATTTGGAGTGTTAAACGCGCGAAAAAAACCGGAACAGCATGGTTACAGGCGAGTAGCAATGCTAATCGCCTATAACTCATGCGATTGGGGTGCTAATCGCCAATAATATCATGTGATTAGCCCCAATCGCCTATAAGTTCATGTGATTAGCCCCAATTGCTAGTAAGTTCATGTGATTAGCCCCAATTGCTAGTAAGTTCATGTGATTAGCCCCAATTGCTAGTAAGTTCATGTGATTAGCCCCAATTGCTAGTAAGTTCATGTGATTAGCCCCAATTGCTAGTAAGTTCATGTGATTAGCCCCAATTGCTAGTAAGTTCATGTGATTAGCCCCAATTGCTAGTAAGTTCATGTGATTAGCCCTAATTGCTAATAATAACATATGGTATAGACCCAATCGCCTATAATAGAGGCGATTAGGATTCCTAATTGCTAGTTGACCAACCTAAATGCTAGTTGACTTTTCCTAATCGCGTGTACTGCTGCTGTAAGTGTAAATTAGCATTCCGAGACCCGATTTAACATGTAGTAACATGCTAGGAACCTCGTAACATGTCTAATAACTTGGTAACATATAATTGGATGTATTCCGGTGATACGTGAACTATGTGCTATAACTTGTTGTGTGTTAACGTATGTTAAGTATACTTGCGTTATTGTACGTTTTGGAGCGTAAACATAACACGGGAAGTCTCGGGTCACCAATGGGATGTCGAGTCTTGTACTTTGGGTCAGTTAAACAGTCACGGTGTTTTCAAACGAACTTGGTTATGGTCTGGACATCTAGGGACTAATTAACCTGCGGGTTATTAGTCTAAGTACTTGTAACTGTCGTATGTTAGGTCGCCACTTTACGGGACTAGCATAGCAGCTGAGTTTACTCGGGTTAAGGAGTAAAGGAACTTAAGGTGAGTTTACGGCCCCTCTTTTAAACTGGTTTTATACTTTCGGGGGAGAAAACATGTGTTTAAAACGATTATTTGGTAACTACTGTCATACTATGGGTTTCTATTGTGTACTACACGATCTTTGGAAGTCCCGGGGGGAACCATGAATGTGCGGGTTTGCACAACGGGGAAATGTGAATAGCGCTATTGGGAGTGACCAACCCCGCTCGTCGACTTGGAGGGTCGGCGGGTGCATATTGTCTCAAACAGGAACAACAGGAACAACAGGAACATACATCGGGCATACTTTTGGTATTCGAGTTAGTAATGGTTTTCCAATCGTGGTAGTAACAAAACGTACGCCTAGCTAGCGTATACTGGTTTTCTATTTGTTATAGTATGGGCAGGTGAACTTGGTACTTGAACTGCAAACCTGTAAACTCACCAGCATTTTTGTGCTGACGTAAACTTTTACATGTTTTCTCAGGTCGCTAAGGTAGCACAATGGAACTAGGGCGCACGCGTCTGCACGGCGTCTAGATAGAGTTGCATGATTTCATAAACATTGAACTTTGGTTATTTATGTTGAACTTTATTTTGAATAAGCTTCCGCTGTAAACGGGATTTTTTAAACTGTGTTTTGAAATTACATTTTAATTCATTTAGACTTGTTTATTGTGATCGTTGGTTTGGATCCTGGTTTGTCATGCGCCTCGCGGTAAAACTCCGCAAGTGGATTTTGAGGGTGTGACAACTCATTCTTTTGGAACCTTGCTAAAACGCACCCAAAGGTGAGTTCATACGTGTCCCCTTTTTCTCTTTATCACTTTTGGGGTGTAAACATGTATCATATGCAAAACACACTAATGCTTTCATAAACACACATGCTCAATCTATTAAACATACTTATATGCTACTTGCCATGCTTATGATTCTTAGATACTTAGACATAAATCATTAACTATTATTAGCCCACTTAACATGTATAGCGCTATAGGACTAGCACACCGCCCCCTTTATGGGTCATTGTTAAGATTTAAACGGCCTAACATGAATATGTTAGGTATACGCTGTGGTACTCGCGGGTTTGAGTTATGTCTTTTGTATGATAGGTATGTGCAATGCTATAGTATGAGATTTGAGTAAACCATTCTAAAATACTATGTATGTAAACTAAAACTAGTATGCTCACCAATGCTTTATGTGTTGACGGATATTTTATACATGTTGCAGGAAATGTTTGATGCAAGATATTCAAGAAATCTACTTAGGATTGGACTAGAAACTCACGCTAGTTTAAGTTCTATATTTTGATGTCGTATTTCTCTTTTCATGAAAACAATTTGTATTCTGTTATCTTTTTAGACGATAATTATGCTATGAATGAAATTTTATCTTTAAATCATATTGTCACGAATTCTAGTGTCATGAAGTCTTTGAACAATCTACCACTAAGTCTCACCTCGATGATTCCGCCATCGGTTGGGGTGTGACATGAAGGGTTAGTTTCTAATGTTGAGTGGAGTTGGAGAAGGCGGCCATCTTCGATTACTGAAGTGCAACAAAGGAACGAGTGTAATCAATTGATTGTGGGAATAGCTAGGGGGAATGGTAGAGATCAGTGGTATTGGATGTGGACTCTGCCGATGGATTTTCGGTTTTGGAGGTGAAGAAGTGGTTGGAAAGTGATCGCAACAATCAGACTACTTCGGTTTTTAAGTGGTGCAAATGGGTTCCGTTGAAATGTAATGTGTTTATGTGGAGGATGCTTATGGATAGGATTCCTACGAAAAAGGCTCTTCAACGTCGTAACATCAATTATGGGGAGGTTTTGTGTAGTTTTTGTGGCGATCAAGAGGAAACGGTGGATCACTTGTTCACGGCTTGTGGTTTGGCAAACGATGTTTGGAACGGGATTGCTAGATGGGTGAAGATTCCTACTCCGTTTTTATTCTCGGTGGATGATTTGTTGCATGTGTATTCTTTTTCAACAGATTCTCCGGCTAAGAAGATTGGTTTGCATGGTATAGTGATCTTGACATGTTGGCGCATTTGGAAGGCAAGGAACGAGAAGATATTTAAGGATGTTACAAGGAACGTGTTTGACATCATATCGGATGTAAAAGCCTTGGGTTTTCTTTGGTTTTCTAGTAGATACAAAAAGGATGTAATGGGTTAGGTGGATTGGCAAAATTTTGTTTTTGATGTAAGGTAACTCTTGGTTTTTGGGGGTCTCCGTCTTGGGGATTTCCCGGTTGTTGTGTGTGTTTAATAATATTTGCCTTTCAAAAAAAAAAATAGACCATATGTAGTGGTTATTTGAAAGGGCGTTAAAGAGCAATTTCAAGCCCCATTCGCGCCTCAAACACCGCCCCCTAGGCGTGAAAGGGCTCTAAATTGTGAGAGTGAGATATTTAGCGCTGTGTATTAATAATTCATTCTTCCAATCAAATGTTGCCACTTTCTTTTTATTTATTTTTTCTTTTTTTTAATTCAAATTTAATATCTTCATTCACACAACACCACTACAACCCTTGTGAAATTCAAGCCCTTTCAAGTTCCTAGTGCGACCCACATGACACTTGTCAAAAAATGCCCGAGTGAGGGGCTCCAAATTTCACGCCCACTACACACCATTAGGGCTGTTCAAATCGCTCGCCGCTCGTGGATCGCTCGTCGCTCGTTCGGAAAATGCTCGAAAAATGCTCGCTCGATCTTCCGCTCGGTTGTATATGAGCCGATCGGCTCGGTTCGGTTTGTAAATGAGCCAAGCATGAGCAAAGGTATGCTCGGCTCGGTTCGGCTCGAATAATTTTTTATTTATTTAATAATAAATATACACACAATTTACAGATAAATTTATGGCTTTATATATAAGATTCTATTGGATTTGACTCAGTATATGCAAACAAAATATGACCAGCCCACTTAACTCAATAAAAAAATTAACACTAGATTTAATAGTAAAACAATAAGTCATGAGATGACAGTCTTGACTTCTTTATGTTATTAGTCGTCCATCGCTAATTGTCACTTGATATCACACCTATGTCACAATGCAACAACGGTTCTCTGACATATGCTCATCAGCTCACCAGCCTCAATCTAAGTCTCATCCTTGGACATTGGGATCTCAATATTAGTGTTATCATCGGACATTTCGACCTTAGTTGTCATCCGACAATGAAAACATCGAAGAAAACATCCCAATTTTATGATCGTCCATATTATTCTCCGCTCGATTCTCGCTCGGCGCTCGCTCGGAAAATCTGCGCTCGAATAATGCTCGTTCGGTTTTCGGCTCGATTATAAACGAGCTGCTCCGCTCGGTTCGGTTTGTAAACGAGCCAAGCACGAGCAAAGCTCCGTTCGGATCGGATCGGCTCGTGAACAGCCCTACACACCATAAAGAGAACTCGACCATACTAATAAAGTGTCGTCTTCTATCTCTCCCGCGGTTACTGGGTTCACTGACTAACCAGGTATTTATTTATTATTATCATGTTTTTCATCACATACATTCACAACTAATCAACAAGGAAAACTTAAGAATGGAAATAAGATGGTAATACCAGGGTGCATGTATATGTATAGAATATAGATGAATAGATGATTAATAGAAGTATTTAGAACTAGATTAGTTTAAGGTCAAGGAAACAAACTTATTTATTAACCCACATCATGCTATCGAATCTAAAGCCTATAAGTTCATAATCTAAGATTGTTTACGAACCATCGCTTCCACTACTACTTGATGCCAAACAAAGAGGCATTGTAGGGCTTTCTGTCACGGAGTAACTCTCTTGACTCACGTGCGGCTCTTAGACTCCTTCTAAGATCAGCCTTTGACCCGACTGTGATGCGATTCGGAAGCGATAGATGTAAGAGTAACAAGATTGGTAATCAAATAAACCTTTATTGATTACAAGAAAGAGTAATACAAGAGCTTTACAACGCTTTTACAAGGTGAATGCCTTAGTGTTTTGGAGGTGATTAGCAAATGTGACATGGTCACTTATTTATACTAGTCCCTCATGATCTAGATTATTCTAGAGTTTTCTATACATAATATCTATGATATTTACATAGAACATTCTAGAATCCCAACCCTTAATATCTTGGATATTTTGTTGGATTCTTCTAGGCCCTTCTTGATCTTTTCCATGCTTCTAGGCTGGTCTAGTGCAGCCTAGAATGTTCTAGAATGTTGCACCTTGGTGTAGCCTCAAAACGTTGCCTTCTGATAAGAAT
Source organism: Ambrosia x helenae (assembly GCA_030844895.1). NCBI lineage: Eukaryota > Viridiplantae > Streptophyta > Magnoliopsida > Asterales > Asteraceae > Ambrosia > Ambrosia x helenae. Next base: position 546,503 of record JAUTDX010007030.1, on the reverse strand, counting down.
TTGGTGTTGTTTGAGTTGAACTTTGAGCGGGTCGTGACATTCTCCCCCACCTAAACTCACGACGCCCTCGTCGTGCATCGTTAGTGGTGTTTGATCCACTGTCCTTAGTCACGACAAGCTCATGTCTATTGTTGATCCCAAACATAAGTCTCATGGCCGACACCGTTTTACCTAGACGCTTAGTGTCACGCTCCATTTTTACCATGCGCATTTGGCCACCATCTATTATGCACAGAGTATCCATAAACGGTATTGGAAAGGCTTGTACCTGCGAGAGAAAGTCCATCCCGAGTACCAACTTATAATCGTCCATGGGAACAACTGATAAGTCCATTGTGCCTTCCCACTCCCCGATCTTGGCTTTGACCCCTTCCACCATAATTAGTTTGGGGTCCCCGTATGCAGCCTTGATCCATGCCAACTCCTTAGTCGCTTTGAGCCCCAGTCTTGCTGCCTCATCCTTTGCAACATAATTGTGACTTGCTCCTGTATCGACCATTGCTCGTGTTGGCACCCCATTTATTTCCAGGCGTACGAAATGAAGCCCAATGGCTTTTGGATCTATAGTCGGGTTCGTAGCATCCACCTTTGCCACTCCTGGCCCCGACTTGCTAGTGCCTCTGTTGCACTTAGCTCCTTGTGGTTCTCCGACCGCCTTGCCTTTGGTACGCTTTCTAGTCCTCCTCTTGCGTCCCTTAGGCTTTCTCTTCGGGTTTGTGGCTTGCCCATGTGCCACTCCTAGCCCCGATTTTCCCATAGAGTTAAGGAGTTGCATCACCTCAAGTCGTGCCTCTTGATCCTCCTCTTTTTCCTGTGCAATCATCGCGTGCAGGCTGGCCTTCTTCGGACAAAACCGGGCAATGTGTCCTTGTTTCCCACAAATGAAACACCCATCATCTTGATTAGTGGCGTTACGTGCATCTTTCTTTCGGTTTTGATCCCGCTTAACTCCCCACCATGCTCATGATTATTCCTTTCATTTGCTGGTTTAGATGGTCGAACCTACCTTAGGTCGTGTAGACTTTCAGCAGCGGCAATGGCTGAAGCTAGATCTTCAACCTTGCGGCGCTCTAACTCGGTCTTTGCCCAGGGTTGTAACCCATCCAGGAAGTAAAACAGGGCATCCTCATCCTAAAGGTCCGGAATCGCCAAAGTTAGAGTAGTGAATTCAGTTACATACTCTTGAATTGACCCTTCATGCTTGAGCTTACGAAGCCGACTCTTTGCCTCGTGTTTAGCATTTACCGGATAGAATTGTCTTTTAAGGTCCCGAATAAATTCAGCCCAAGTATTGATAGTGCACGTACCTCGCTCGACATCCGCGTGTCTACGACGCCACCATAAAGCCGCGGTATCCTTCAGGTACATTGTAGCCGTCTTGATCTTAGTCGCGTCGTCCACAATGCCGACCCCCTCCAAGTATCGCTCTATCTCCCAAACGAAGTCGTCAACAGCCCTTGCCTCACGTTTGCCTTCAAACGGACTTGGTTTAGGGACTTTGACCTTCGGAGCGAAAGGGTTAGCATCCCCACTCATGCTAACCAAGGCCTTGCCGCATTCATTCACCTTGGCCTCTAACCCAATCAAGCTTCTATGGCAGTCTTGGGACAACTCGTCCATGTCTCGATGCAGCTTAGCGATCTCCTCCTTAACTATCGCCATCACCTCATTGCGGAGTACTTGGACAGCCAACTTCAAGTCTTCTCGGAGCTCAAGAAAATCGTTGCCTAACGAATCGAGCTGCTCGAGTGTGTCGTTGACCTGCAAACCCATTCCGGTTATGCTTTTTTCTATGTCCCCAAATCGTGTTTCCAAGGCCCTCTCCTTGGACACGCTTCTGCCCTTTTTCCCAGCTCCTTGTCGTGTTCTTTCCCGACCACGTCTTCCTTCTTCCTGTGCAACGTTGTCAATCGTCGCAACAGCATCAACCTTGTTTGGATCTGTCGCCATCCCAACGAATCGACTTGCTCTGATACCACTTGTCACGGAGTAACTCTCTTGACTCACGTGCGGCTCTTAGACTCCTTCTAAGATCAGCCTTTGACCCGACTGTGATGCGATTCGGAAGCGATAGATGTAAGAGTAACAAGATTGGTAATCAAATAAACCTTTATTGATTACAAGAAAGAGTAATACAAGAGCTTTACAACGCTTTTACAAGGTGAATGCCTTAGTGTTTTGGAGGTGATTAGCAAATGTGACATGGTCACTTATTTATACTAGTCCCTCATGATCTAGATTATTCTAGAGTTTTCTATACATAATATCTATGATATTTACATAGAACATTCTAGAATCCCAACCCTTAATATCTTGGATATTTTGTTGGATTCTTCTAGGCCCTTCTTGATCTTTTCCATGCTTCTAGGCTGGTCTAGTGCAGCCTAGAATGTTCTAGAATGTTGCACCTTGGTGTAGCCTCAAAACGTTGCCTTCTGATAAGAATTTGGTGCTGTTTGAGTTGAACTTTGAGCGGGTCGTGACATTTCGCTAGCTTCCGTCACCTTCAATTTCTCCTGTCGTCTACCCTCATCTATTTTCGGGTTAGTCAGCAAACACGATTTTGGTTCGAGAGACAACACAGATAATTATTTTTCGAGCAACTCCAATTTGATTAATTTCTGAAAATTTAGCAGAACTAGAGCAACTTCAGCCTCGTCTTCGGTTGGAAGTGTCAATCTACGACCGCGGCGCCTTATTTTATTAGCCATTGCAACTTTGATAGTGATTCAATCACAATTTTAAGAGAAAGATTTGGACGCGCGCAGATGACTAGTTGAGAAACAATTGCTTGGAGAGTATTAGAACATGATGCAAATTGTGTTTTTACAAAGGGGACCGGCAGTTACTTTTATCTATACTATCTTATAAAGCATTTCAATAAGGACCTTTTAATTTTTAAGTAATACAATTATAAATGTTTAAAAGACAACACATAATGCATGTAGTAACTACTTTTTAAGGGCATTTATGTCTTTTCAAACATAACTTTCACATATACCCCTTATCAGTTACAATTTCCTCCTTATCTATTTATGTCATATTATAATTTTATATAATACTTACATATTTGCCTCCATCAACTTTTTATTTAAATACTAATTACATTTTTACACCTTTATTTTAACCAACCACCCTCACGATTTTTAAATGTTCATAACTTTTTCAGACGATATTATTTTCCTAATATTATTACACCTTATAAAAGAGCATTTTATTCTCTTTAATTTGAGTATAGCATTGCTATAGTTTTTATTTTAAATAAAAGATATGTTAGGGTTAAGCAATAACCGAAACATAAACAAAATAAAAAACGAAAATGAACTGAAATCATCTAAGCTTTATTAATACATTTTCCATTGATGTCTTAAATTCAAGTTGTACATATATAATTGCTTAGAGCATAACGCACAATGCACATGTTAACTACTTACACCATAGTTACACATTTGTCCCCTCAACTATACTCAATTCCTTTTATTTAAACAATAATTACACTTTTCACCCTTATTTTAACCAACTACCTCACAATTTTTAAATGTCCATAACTTTTTCACATGTTAATGTTTTCTTAATATTATTACACTGTATAAACGAGCATTTTTTTTTTAATTTGAGTATGATATTGCTATAGTTTTTTTCTTTAAATTTAAAAAATAATATGTTGGGATCAAGTAATAACCAATCTATACTATCTATATTATATTATAATACATTTGTGAATGACCTCTTAATATTTAAGTTTTATAATTATAACTGCTTAGATTTCAACGCACCATATGTCTTTTATACAATACTTACACATTTGTCTCCTCAACTTTACTCAAAATTTATTTATTTAAATAGTAAATACATTTTCGCACCCTTATTTTAACCAACTACCCCCACGATTTTTATACGTCCATAATTTTTTCATTCTTAATATTTTCTTATTATTATTACACCGTATAAACGAGCATCGCAGTCTCTTTAATTTGAATATAGTATTGTTATAGTGTTTTCAATTAAAAAAATATATTAGGGTTAAGTAATAACTGAAACGAAAACGACATAAAATCAACCAACGTATATGTCCTTTATAAACGTTGAATTAACATTGTTTCACAATTTCAGGTTAGATTATGTATTTTCGAACAATCATCAATGTGTTTACAATTAGGGTTTATGGTTATAAGTGTAACTTCCCAGTTCCTCATGATCACCCTAATTTTTTGCTTAACGTTTCTCACAATTATTGTTATGTATATATTCATGTGCTTGCACTTCCTCTAGCACATAGGATTCGAATGTTTCGATTGTGGTTAATGCAGTTCAAGCTCCGCTAATGATTATGCAACACACCAAAACAAATATTTTGGTTAATTGATTATGGCTTAACGGAACTGTTATAAATGTTATTTCCCGGCGCAACGCGCGGACACCCCACTAGTAATCCTAATTGTGGTATAATTATTGTTTTACTTTTTAAATTCTATCTTAAAGATTTCCTACTGCGTTATTTTCTCTATATTATCACTTTCATTGGTTAAAAGATATAAAATAGTAATTTTGCCATAATTACATATTATAAAAAATTAAAAACTGATTTAGTGGCCCGTCACACTAGTAAAATTAATATTTTAATATTACTAAGTTTTAAACACAACCTGAGCCGATTACCAAGCGGGTATCATTTAAAAAAAAAATACATGCATAAAAATAGTTAACAAAAATGATTAATCGTTACTATAGATGGGCTTACATTCACATAACCTAGTAAGTGTGAGAAATAGCCACTCGTGCATTGCATGTGTGACGCTAGGTAAGAACACTTTATTTTCACATAATCATTACACAAAGTCTTGGTGTATTTAGTATTTTAGTATCTATCATCATTCCAAAACAAAACGATCGTTTCTGTCAAAAAAATAAAATAAAAAAAATACAAATAAACAATAAACAATACTCGCCTTGAAAAGGAAGATAAACACTTGTAGCCCAGTTGGTTGAGGGCCTAAAGTTTTTTATGGGAGACTTGGGTTCAATTCTTACTAGCTACATTTGAAGGACATTGGTGGATGGGAAATGAGGGATGACCGGGCCATTGGCTTGGGTTCGAGTCCTGATCCCGACCGGTTTTACCGACTATTTCACCGTCGTGCCTTCGAGCGGGTGAGTGGTCGGGTTTTCCCGGGAATTGGTGGCAATTGGTGGCCCGGGTACTCTCGAGTACCTGATTCGCCAAAAGGGTGCCCGAGAGTGCTCGAAATTGATTCGTTGGCCGTTCAAAAAAAAAAAAGAAGGAAACATGGAAGTGGGACAACATGGAAGAGGCAGAGGTTGAAGCTGAGAGAGAGTGAGATAGTAGTGGTGTAAGACAATGCGTAGTGGGGGGTTTTATATATAAAGCCCCCCTTTCTGATTGGTCCACGTGGCTGTTGAGTCAGTGTGGAGAGAGAAACTGAAAAAGGGGTGTAGTGGTGTGGCTTTATTTATAAAGCCCCTGATTGTGATTGGTTGATTTTTTTTTATTATTTTTTTTAATCTTTTAACTCAAAATAATTAAAATAAAAGACAAATAAATATAAAAAAATTACAAATAATAATAAAAACACACAACTAACATTAATTAAATTAAAAAAAACGAACAACTTAAAAAAATTACAATACCAAATTAAAAAAAAAAAACAACTTAAATAAATTACTGGAGGTTATATTTTGCAAGGATTTGTTGCCTATGATGTATCGCGAGGAGTAGGGCTTCTCCCTCGAGGTGGTCGATCGGTTTGGACAAAAACTCAATGTCCTTTTCCCTTTTCCTCGCCTCTTGAATGTCGACGAACCTTTTATTCTCGGCCACTCTCTGGTCCATAGTTTGCAAACGTCTCTGGTCGAGGTCGCGAAGATCCTGTAGTCGTCGATTCATTTCATCAAACTCCTCCCTCGATGCACCACCTCCTGTCGAAGACGACTCCGCCTTGCCACCTTTTTTTGATCGTCTACCGGGTGGTCTTGGAATATCCTCCTCCTCCTCCTCATCCTCCAAATCAACAGGATCATCTAAACTCACAAAGCGAGCATCGGATGTCGGTGTATCCGGATCTCGCGACGTGGAGGTGGTTTTGCTTCGTTTTGATGGTCCTCCTCCTCCTGATCCTCTTCCTCTCCTAATCTTGTGCCCACTACCCGACCCCATAGGCGGGGCATTAGCCCACTTAGGACTATGTCTCAACATCTCCCAAATCCTCAAATACGGGAACGGCCCGCGGGTATCTCTCATCTCATCCAAGGCCCTTGCCAACAAACCGTCATCACCTTCCCCACTGCCCCTGTTGTCCTTGCAACGTTGGTAAACCTCCGCAAACGAGTGACATTTATTATTAATGTCCGACCACTTTCCCGATATCGAGTCCTGTTCTCGATACTCCCCTCGACCCATGGCCGCAAAAAAACAGCTCTCGAATCCGTTGCCAAAACAACGGGCTATGTTGATAGTTTGCTGTAAAAAAAAATATTATACAATTAACAAGTATATATATATATATATATATAAACACAAAAAAAATACTAACCAACATTTTAAAATATATATATATAAAACACAAAAAAAAAATACTAACCAACATTTTAATATATATATATATAAACACAAAAAAAATACTAACCAACTTCGGGGTCCTCGGATATGTCGAGCCAGGCTCGCGCTAAAGCATACTCCTCATCTCTTTCCCAACGTTCCTGTTGCTTTTTTTGACGAGGAGCGGTAGCATCTTTCCTTTTATGCGAGCGTCTCCCGCGCCCGCGCCCCTGTTGAGAACCCTCGGGTTGACGTGGTTCGTCTTGAGTTTCTGGTACGGAATCGGGCTCCTCTTGAGAAGGTTGGACATAGTTTGGTGGAGGAAAAAATTGAGCGGGCATGTTTGGGCTCGGATAAAATTAACCGGGCATGCCAAGAAGTTGCGCGTATTGCATTGTGTTCGCGTCAAACTCGCCCCAATTGGGTGGCAGCAGAGTAGTAGTGTTTGGCTTCGCACCCGGTCGACCCGGGACCCCGAACGGTGAACCATATGGATACATGTTTAGTAGGTTTGTTTGTGTTGTGGTGTGTGTGTGTGTGTTTAGTTTGTGTTGTGTTTTATGTTGTATGTATGTGTATGTGTATGTGTATATGCATGTTGTATGTTGTGTGTATATATATATATATAATCTAAAAAAAAATATGTTACCGTTTGAAGAAACAATAGGTATACCGGAGATTATGACTAACCTCCGGGGGGTTAATACTTACGTAACTACAGGTTTAATCCTTTACCCAAACCGTTATGACAACCCGAGAGTTCGTTAATGTGAGTGTGATATGTATTGTGTGTGATATAGACAAGAGATTTAAGTGGTTCGGTCGTTAATGACCTACGTCCACTGTAAGGGCACCGGAATATTATTACTAACAAGAGAGAATTACAAGTAATGAGTACAGTAGTGGTAGTATTTGTGAATGCCTACATGAGTTGTATCTGATGCTATTTATAGGCTAAGTAGTGGGCTGCATGGAGAGGCCCACAAGTGACACCATTGGCTTGGGCCCAACCGGGGCCCAAGCCCATGGTCTTTCTGGAAATGGCGGGAAAGGACGAGGCACTGTTGATGACGTCAGCCTACAGTGTGGTCGTTTGTGTAGTCGGACATGTGGCCGCCTTCTGGTGGTGCACAGTAACGTCGTGCTTGTTACAGTGTCCAGGCTATCTCTGCTGGCTGATTTGACTCCTGACAGTGGGCGAGGTAATGCCTGCTGGTAACTGTTCACGACAGCGTGTACAGTGCAGCCGTTCCCCTTTTGTACTATCTGCCACATGTCCTTCTTCTGTTGGTGTATGCTCTGACACAGATCCTTATGAATCTTCCTTTTGTCATCCCTTGTACCTCCTTTGACGTGCCAAGGGAATCTTCCGCGTGTGATGGCACGCGCGTATCAGGTATCAGTTGTTGCTTATCATCTGTGCCGGCGCGCGAGGATGTTGATTAGCTGTCCTCGCGCGAGTATGCTCTTGCGCCGTGACGTGGCGCAGGGTTGTTACTTAGTGGGGATAGGGACGCCTTTCAGATTAGGCTCCCTATCCCTTCAAGTCCCCCTAGTCTAGGGCTTCTCCTGCTCGCTGATGAGGAGGTGGAGTGCTAGACTCGAAATGTAGAAGTCGCGGATGAAAGCTCATCTGCTTGCGTTGTAGCTTTTGGGGGTATTATTCGGATTTGAGAAAATGTAGGCGGGAAACGTATTTCTCCGTTTTTCGTCAATTTTGCGCCGTGAAGGACGTTCTCCGTCCCAACGTTGCAGTGGTTGAGCGGGGAACGTCTTTTGAAAGTTTACGTCAACTTTCCGCTGGGAAGGACGTTCTCCGCCCCAACGTTGCAGTGGTTGGGCGGGGAACGTCTTTTGAAAGTTTACGTCAACTTTCCGCTGGGAAGGACGTTGTCCGTCCCAACGTTGCAGTGGTTGGGCGGGGAACGTCTTTTGAAAGTTTACGTCAACTTTCCGCTGAGGAATTTATTGCTGCTGGAGTAATTTAATGCGGGTCTGGAGTTGTGATAAATTCTAAATCATTAGCATTGAATTTGTCTCTCATAAATTGGAATAAATGCGCCTGGAATTCGAATGATCAATTACTTCTGAGGGAAGTTTAGTGGTTGCTGATGTGTCAGTGACTGTCTGGTTGTACAGACTGATACACGTCCCATCGTGGTTGCAGTTATCAATATATCGTCTGTGTCAGGAGCGTGGGGTTTCACGCGTCTGACATTTTGTCTTCATGGTTGAGATTGTGCCACGTGTCGATGGGCACGTGTTGTCTGTCAGGCGCGTGAGTTGCCACGCTCTTGAATGGTAGATATTGTGAGATCTGTTGACACGTGTCGATCATCCAGCGCCTGTGTAGTGCACAACTGTCATACACTTCCATCCAGGCCACTCGTTTTTGTTGCGGACACGTGTCGCCATCTTGTGAATGGAATTTGAAAAGTTGTGACGGTTTACACTTCCCCGGTGGGTCCCTCTGTCATTAATGCGATGAGTATATAAGGATTAGCAATGTTGCTATGAATGGTTACTTCTCTTATTTCTTTCCTTCTTGCTCTCAATTTTCTCTCAACTTCCGGTCACTTTTCTGTTGAAGTTTCCGTTTAATCTTCAAAGATCTCCCTGATCTTGAAGATTCATTGTTGAAACTTCAAGTTTCTTCCTTTCTAGAGTGTCTTCTGTTCTTGTTTTCTCCTTGTTGATCCTTCCATCAACCGTTCTTTTTCATTTTCTTTGGAGATTCCGGTTGATCTTCAAGTTTTCCGGCGAGGTTTCCAGGTTTTTTCTTTCTCAAACTCCCACAATGTCGGATAGTCACAGTACCTCCGGTGAAGTTCTGGGTAAGGAGACGGAGGAGGTAGTGCAGGAGCCCATCGTCGAGCATGGCCGGACGAAGGAGAGGAAACTCATGACCAACACATTCTGTGTTTGGGGTCAGGAGGCTTTTAACCGTTTCTGTGTTATGTATGGGATCCTCCCGGAGTGGGAGCCCATGCTTCCTTCTCCGACCAGCACCGTCTTATCTGCTGGTAGCGGCCAGCTGGCCCTTTATGAAGCCCACTTTGCCAAGTGTGGTTTCCGGCTTCCATGCACCCGGTTCCAGATAGATACCATGGTTGCCTATGGCGTCGGGCCTACTCAACTAACCGCTTTCGGGCTTCTGAGGTTAGTTCATTTTGAGGCGTCGTGCCGCGCCTTAGACATTGAGCCGACTGTTGAGCGGTTTAACGTGTTTTATTTCATGGCGCGGGATGAAACGTGGTTTTCTTTTAAGCCACGCCCCAAGGTGCCCGCCATGGCCACCCATACCCCAAAGTCCCTTCACTGGGCAAAGGAAAAGTTCTTCTTTGTGAAGAAGGGGGTTATCCCTGTTGGCCTCCCTTGGAAGATAATAGGGGATGGTCAGCGCGTGGCGGACATGCCTCTGCTTAAAGATTACAAGAAGCAGGATTGGTTCGTAGCTCTTACCGCCAACGCCACTAGGCTGGAGTTCCAGAACCTGACAGAGGGAATCTTCTTCCTTCTGGGGATGAGCCGGAACGGTATCCGGGCGGGTAAAGAGCCTTACATCGCGCAGGAGGGTAAGTATTTTATACTAGTTATTATCATTATTGCCTCCCGCGTTCCTTTCCTTATGATGTGTCATTTGCAGGTGTAAGCAAGTTCGAGTTCTACGCTGCCCGTCAGGGAAAGGGCATTAAGTGGAGGCCAGTGGCGGAGGGCCAGACCTCGTGCTTGGATGCGCTGGCAGATCGTTTTTATTATCCTGACCTTGCTGCGGCGCCCAAACCTTATTTTACAACTGGTGAGTCTCCCAGCTCTTTATTTGATAGTATTTTCGGAGATGATACTGTAGGGGAGACTCCGCCGGTAGGCTCGTCCGCGAGGCGTGGTCGTTGGAAGCACGCTCCGCGGAGGCACAGGTACCGAGCCATGATTACCCTTTCTGACTCGGGTTCTTCCGTTTCAGCAGGAGAAGCTGTGAAAGGGCGTCGGCGGAGGAAGGATGGCCCACCCTCCGAGGATGACGAGGAGGCGGAATCTTCTCAGCTGGAGAAGAGGAAGAGGTCGCGGACCGCTGGCCCGGTGAAGGAGACTCCAGTCGCGCCTGGCGCTGGAGGTGGTGAGGGATCGGTACCTGGTCCGGACCCAGTTAATGTTCCCAAGGGTCCTGTTGGAAGTGGTAGCGATGGCGGGCCCGTTTTCAGCATGGGCATTGGTGCCGCCCCTGCGCGCCAACCACTCTTCCAAAAGTTATTGAGGGAGAAGACTCCTGGTAAGTTCTTTTTTCCTCCTCTCTTCTTTTCTATTTTCATTAATTGTATTATTATTAATAAGTTATTGTTGATTTGTAGTGGCGCCGAAGATTGTGCCCTCTGCACCTTTGTCTTCTTCCGCCGAAGCGGGTGGAAGGGAGGAGGATGCCTTGTGGAGGGAGCAGGAGCTTGCGCAGGAGCAAGCGCGGGCCGATGAAGCCTTGCAAAAGGCTGAGGCTGAGAAGGCCGTTGCTGCCAAGCAAGCGGCAGCCGATGAAGCCCGCCGCCGGGCTGAGGCGGAGAAAAAGGCTGCTGTCGATGAAGCCGCAAGAAAGGCTGAGGCAGACAAGAAGGCTGAGCCGGACCGCCTTCGCCTCCAAGAGCAAAAGTTCTTGGAGGAAAAAACCAAGCTTGCTGAGGAGCGCGCTGCAAGGGAGCGTGCCGATGCTGAGAGCCAGGAAATAGCTCCTGATGGAGGGGATGCCTTTGAGAGGGCTTTGCTCCAGCAGGGCGCCTCTGGAGCTGGTGGAAGCGGCTCGCGCCGGGATCGGCGCGAGGCTTCCAGGGTTGGGGAATCAGCAGGAGTCTATCACGGCTCTTGTTGGTCTGGTGGTGACGCCATCTGGCGCCCTCGTTGGGCGATAAGGGAAAACACATTGTTTTCCAACTCCTTGGCTGCCGAGGAGTTTGTCAGCGAGGTGGTGCCTCCCTATGAGCGCACTCACCAGGATATGTTGAGTCGTGAAGACCTAATAGCCGCCTTGTGCGTTAACCAGACGACTCAACTATCCATGATGGACTCGCTGCGGCGCCGTGACTCGGCGTTGTGGCGAGACATGGAGCAGGTGGAGGCGGAGAAGGCCAGCCTTGCTGAAAAAGAGGCTGCCTTCAAAGCTGAGATTGCCAAATACCGCCGCCGTGCCCATGACGCGGAGGCTAAAGTTGCCAAACTTGAAGAAGACGCGGTTGCTGAGAGGCGCCGTTGGTCAGAATCATGGAAGAAGGCCAACACTGACATCTCCGATCTCAAGGAGCTTCTGTCAGTGGCGCGTGAGGAGCGGCGGACGGCGGTGAAGAGCCTTGAAGAGAAGAGTAGGGCCCTCACGGAGAGGACGGCGAAATATGTAGAAATGCGCAAGGAGCTCGAGTCTAAGGACGAGGCTCTTGTTGCGGCTACTGAGCGCGTCTCTTCGCTGGAGCGGGAGAGGGCCCAGGTCCTTAGTGCGAAGGAGGACCTTGAGCGAGACCTGGATTCCTGTGACCAGGATCGTCTTGCTGCTGTGAAGGAAGGTGAGGCGGCCAAGTTGCTACTGGATGAAGCTGTCACCGCCCAGTCCCAGATGCAGGACTCCATCAAATGGTTGATGACAGATGGGATGGCTGGGGTAAGTCTTCGCGCTTTTTCTGCTTTTGAGACTTGTCTTTTCCACATGCTAACTTTGTTTCTATGCGCAGGTTTTCAAGAGATTTTGGCAGGAGCCTTTGCTCGGAGACCAGATTGCCGCCATTGCTGCCAGTGCCCAAGCCTATGGTTATGGCGAGGGCTATGAAGACGGTTTCTTGCATGCGCAGAATGATGGGCGCATCGTGGACGCGGAACACTATGGCAAGCCACTGAAGGATGAGTATGAGGCGGAACTCCAGAAGTTCGAGAAGATAGAGTTCCCCATCCTCCAAGTGCTTGCGGACTGTAACAAGAACGCGGACCCACCTGCGGCCCTTAGATATTTTATAGAAACGTCTGATGCGCTGGCGAAGGCTTCTGGTGAGGGGCCTTCCGGCGCGGCTGACCAGTGATTAGGCCTTTTAGCACTTGTAACCTTCCTTTTCCTTGTAAATATAGAAGGGTTTTTAATTCCCTTTGTTAATGAAACTTTTGTTTGTTATATCGTGTTGTCTCGTCTCTAATTTACTTATTTAACCAAGTCGTCACCCAGTGTGTAAGTAAGAGTTAGAGCGCGCGCTCGGCTAGACAATCTGACGTCTAAGTGTTAACACTTTCTCGCCTTGAAGATTGTAGCGGAGGCGACTTGTGCCATTGAGTCCGACTTAGGCGCGTGATTGCCTCGCCTTGAAGACCCGTTTACCGCGTTTATGTGGCGCGCTACTCTGTTGTCCGAGTTGCAACGACTCTAGAAGACAAGAGTTGAGGCGCATGTTGCGGAGTTGTAGGTCCGGCGAGTAAATCCGTCTTGAAGACTACGCTGCTTGAGTAGGCGCCCGGCGCGCACGTGGCGCGCCTTGAAGGCATGCCTTGCTAGCGTGTCCGACGTGATTTTATCTAAGTCTTGAAGACCTTGGCGCGGAAAATACAAGTAGAAACACAGATATAGGAAACGTTTTCATTAATGATATGGCATGTGTAGCCATTTTGATTACAAATAACAGCGCCGTAACTGAGCGCCGTTCCATGATCTTGGGATAGGGGCGCCATCGAGCTTTTCCAGTGCGTAGGCACCTTTCCCGAGCACTTCTTGAATTTTGTAAGGGCCTTCCCAAGTTGGGGCGAGCTTCCCGGGCTTTTCGGCGTTGGAAGCTTCATTGTTGCGGAAGACGTAGTCCCCAATCTTGAAGGCTTGCTCCCTTACATGTTTGTTGTAGTATTGCTCGAGTTGGGTTTTGTAGCTTGCTTCTTTTATTGCCGCGAGGTTGCGGCGTTCTTCTAACAGATCGAGGTTCATGCGGAGTTCTTTATCATTGTCGGTTGTGTTTGCCATCAACACCTTGCCGTGGGGCAAGCTATTTCTGCAGGGATTACTGCCTCGGACCCGTATGTTAAGCTGAACGGGGTTTCGCCATTGCTTGTTTTTGTGAGGGTACGGTAAGCCCATAAGACGTGCGGCAACTCGTCTACCCACCCTGTTCGCCTGGTTCCGAGTCTTGTCTTGATGCCTTCAACGATTGTGCGGTTGGCTCTTTCTACCTGACCGTTGCCTTGCGGGTGCGCAACGGATGTGAAGATTTGCGTGACTCCCATTTGAGCTAGCCATTGTTGGAGGGCCTGGTCTTCGAATTGTGTTCCATTGTCGCTGACCAGTTGCATCGGTAATCCAAACCGACAGATAATGAACTCCCAGATGAACTTCTTGACATGTGCACCATCGATCTTTGCCAGAGGTTTCGCTTCAACCCACTTAGTGAAGTAGTCGATAGCGACAACCAAGTACTTGACATTGCCCGGCGCCGCCGGGAATGGTCCGACTAGGTCAATAGCCCACTTTTGGAAGGGCCAAGCCGCTGTAACTGGTACGAGATTATTCTTTGGGCGCAAGGTGTTTGGGGCATGGCGTTGGCAGCTGTCACATTTGCGTATCTCGGTAACTGCGTCGACATGCATGCCAGGCCAGTAATATCCTGCATTCATCAGCTTTGCCACTACCATTCTTGGGCCTGCGTGTAGCCCGCATGTTCCTTCATGTATGTCTTTGAGGAGAAAGGAGGCTTCGGCCGGGTCAACACAGCGCAAGAGTGGTCCCAAGTAAGAGCGGCGGTACAGGATGTCATCGGTCAGTTGATATTGCAGGGCCTTGGTTTTTATCTTCCGGGCCTCGAGTTTGTCATTGGGCAGAACTCCCGATGATAAAAAGGCTTTGATCGGTGTCATCCATGACATGTTGCCTGTTTGAGTAACATTGACCTGGCGTACGGGGACCGATGGTTTATCTCGTACTTCAATGCGGACCTCTTTTGCCATGTGCTCGAAAACCGTGGATGCCATTTTGCTGAGTGCGTCAGCGGGTTTGTTCTCGCTGCGCCGGATGTGTTCGACTGTGCATGTGTCGAACTTGCGCATGAGTTTCTGGGCTTGCTCCAGGTATAGGGCCATGGTTTCGTCTTTTGCATCGTATGTCCCGTTGATCTGCCGTGCTACCAACAAAGAGTCTACATGCGCCTCTACGTGCCTGGCCCCCATTTTTTCCGCTATGCGGAGGCCTGCCAGCAACGCTTCGTATTCCGCTTCGTTGTTTGTGCTTTTGAACTCGAGGCGGATGGCGTATGTGAACTCGTGTTTGTCTGGGCTGATGAGGCGCAAGCCGGCGCCAGCACCGTCTCCGTTGGAGGCCCCATCGGTGTATAAGGACCACTTTTGCGATGGGTCGTGCACTGGCGCAGGTGATTCTTCTTCTCGGCACTCTTGAACTTTGTCGGCTGGGATCTCGGTTGCGAAGTCTGCCAATACTTGTCCTTTGATTGCGGGTCGGGGCTTATAACTGATTGTGTGCTCTCCGAGCTCAATAGCCCACTTCGCCAGTCTTCCTGACAATTCTGGTTTTGCCAAGATGTCGTTGATCCGATAGTCTGTGAGGACGTTTATCGGGTGACCTTGGAAGTATCTGCGCAGTCTTCGGGAAGCGTGAATTAAAGCTAGGACCAACTTTTCCATTATGGTGTACCGAGTTTCCGCGTCTAACAGCGTGCGGCTGATGTAATAGATAGGCGTTTGTACGCCTTTACGATCGACCATCAGGACTGCGCCGATTGCCCGCTCCGTGACTGAGAGGTAGAGCGTGAGTGGCTCTTTAGGGAGCGGGGCTGTTAGTGTGGGAAGGTTCATCAGACACTGCTTCATTTGTTGGAAAGCTGACTCAGCTTCGGTTGTCCAGCGGAAATTACTTTTCTTCAGGCAATTTTTCAAGGTGTCGACAAAAGGAAATGACTTTGAAGCGTAGTTGGATAGGAAACGGTTTAGGGCAACCAGGCGGCCCATCAATGTCTGCACCTCTTTGACGGAGGCAGGAGATGGCATCCGCTCGATTGCTTGTACCTTTTCTGGGTTGGCGCGGAACCCGTCCCGCGTAACGATGACTCCAGAAATTTCCCTTCTTCCATTCCAAATGAGCACTTGCTTGGGTTTAGCTTCATGCGGACCTTTCGTAGCTGGTGAAATGTTTGTTGGATGTCTTGTAGCATGTCGGTTTCTTCCCTGCTTTTGATCACTAAATCATCGACGTACACTTCAAGCCGTACGCCGATTTCTTTCACGAACGCTGTATCCATCAGGCGTTGGTATGTGGCGCCCGCATTTTTCAGGCCGAAAGGCATCTTTGTGTAGCAGAAGATACCCGCGTCTGTGCGGAACGCTGTTTTGTCTTCATTTTCCTTCGCCATCTGTATTTGGTGATATCCTTTGTAGGCGTCCAGGAAACACTTGAATCTGTATGGGGCGAGGGAGTCCACCTTCAAATCAATCTCTGGTAGGGGATAACAGTCCTTTGGGCAGGCTTTGTTGATGTCTTTGTAATCGACGCACATGCGCCATCCTCCATTCGCTTTGGCGACCATAACAGGATTGGCCACCCAAGTTTGATATCTGATGGGCGAAGGATGCTCGCATTGAGCAGCTCGGTGACTTGTTCATTCATGGCCTTTGTTTTCTCCGGGCCCATACTCCTCTTCTTCTGTACAATTGGCTCTGCGGAACGATAGACGTTAAGCTTGTGTTCCGCTATGTCCCGCGGAACACCCACCATATCTGCTGGTTGCCATGCAAAAATGTCTATATTGCTGATCAGAAGTTGCTTCAAATGATTTCGTATGGATTCGGAGATTACATGGCCAATGGTCACCGTTTGCTCCGGAAATTTGGGGTTGAGCACCCATTTTTCCGGCTCTGTGCGGGCATCTGTCTTGACCATCTTTGGCGGTTTGGCTGTCTCCGTGACATGGCAATCTTTGTTCCCCCGGATGAAGGCAACGCCTGTTTTGGTGGGAAAACCAACCATTGCATGCGCCGTGGAGGCGTTGGCGTTGAAGTGAGCAATGCCTTCTCTTCCTAGGAGTATGTCATGGTTTGATGCGGCTGGTAGGACCATGAAGTCGCATATTTCTGTGCGCTCGTGTGTACCATCCGTCCATGTTACAGGCAAAGAGAGCATGCCGCGGGGCATGATGGTTTCGTGGATGAAACCAGAGATTGGCTCATTGACCGGAATGAGTTTTGCCTTGTCTTCTTCATCTAGCTGTTGAAAACATTGATCGTACATGATATCTGTGCTGCTGCCGCCATCTAAAAACATATACCGTGTGCGGTAATGTCCGAAGACGGCAGTAATCACCAATGGAGCTGTGCAGGAGGCACCCCCTCTGACCCTTGGCATGAGGATGTCAGCCTCTTTCCATGAGTCGTCTAGCGGCTGTACCCGGGTGCGCTTCCCATGTTGGGTGTTCTTGCCCCGCCATGTCATGTTGCATTGGTGGCGGGGGATTAGAGTTGCAGCGTGAGTGTTTAGGTCCCGGATCTTCTTCCGCGACCCTTCGCCTTGGGTTTCTTCGTTGCCCTGCCCTCTGCCAGCTCGGTGAACATTTTTGACCAAGTGGCCGAGCTGGCCTGATTTCAGCGCTGCCTCTATCTCCATTTTTAGACTGTAGCAGTTGTCCGTGAGGTGGCCGTAGTCGTTGTTACTTAGTGGGATAGGGACGCCTTTCAGATTAGGCTCCCTATCCCTTCACCGTTCAAATATTAAAGAGGGGCAACGGTCAAATATTTTTGACCGTTTTTTTTTCAAACCTTGCCACGTGTCACGATTTCATTGGGGGAGGGAAAATCACTTCGGCGTTATATTTATCAAACCACAACCCTATAAAGCCCCATAGCGCCGGGGTGTGCCGGTGTTATGGGCGCTATTTTTGAATAAAAGTGAAAAACCACGCCCCACTACGGGAGGTCTAAGATCGAGAGAATCTAAGGAAGGTTCAACGCTCTCCATGTTGAATTGGAGAAGCAACAAAGAAGAAGCGGAATGGATAGATAGGTTCAACAAGATGGAAGCGTGATGTGCCACTATAAGAAGACCAAGAACACAACCCCTAACTCGGCACCACATTAGCGCCACATCAGCTTTTCATTCACCTTTTTCAGTTTTTCCCAAATTGAACGGTGTCGTCCATGATTTCTCCAACACTAATTTATTTTATTTCTTTAAAAATATAATATGTTTAAAAAGTTTTAATATATAAAACTTAACTAAAATTAAACCAAGTTTTGATATACTTGAATTATTATAGTTTAAGGTTTTAAGTAGTTTTAAATTTTTAACTACCAATAAGCATTTTAATATTTTTGAATTTTTGTAGTTTACGGTGTTTTTAAGACAGTCAAACAAATATGAAGGTTTTTGTGAATCAAAATCAAACTATAGGTGTTTTTTGCAAAAAAAAAAAAAAAAAAAAAAAAAAAAAAAAAAAAAAATCAAACTTATCTTCTACCTCTTCCATTCTACACACTACAAACACACACACAAATCTTCTCCCGGTAATCGGTGGCTTGTCCCTGGGCTCGAATCCGTCCACCCTAAGAAGTTGTCCAAAAACTCTCTGTTTTCCTTGTGTGACACGTCAGCGTCACATTAGCTTTTCATCCACTTCCCAAAAATAAACTATTTTAATTTAATTTAGACAGTAAAACATTTTATATATTTAATGTAATAAACATCAATTAAAATAAAAGAAATACGAGGAGGGGGTGTTACCACCTGGGGCCGGGCCGCCCCAAACCTTCCCCGAGCTCCGCTTTGTATGCAGGATGGTTTAGCGTTTTTAAAGTCTAATAACATTAGTCACGCAACAGCTTTGTTCATGTTTGCGCCTCACGGCTGTTCCCTTCACGCCCCTACCGGCACGGTGTTTTGGGCCTCACGCCCAATGATGTTAACCATTACACACAACCTTTGTAACCATACTCAAGCATATTTGATGGTTGTGAAATTAGTAGAAAACGTAAAAGGCATTTTTACCCTGAAATTAAAGTCTCATAGCAGTAAATATAGTGATTATGTATTTTCCTAATGTAGTTTTTTTTACCCTGAAATTAAAATCACATAACAGTAAAAATAGAGATTAAGGATGAATTTTCCTGATGTATTTTTTTGCAAACCACTTAGATGATTAATGTAATTAGCTCGAAAGTTTGATCACAGTTACAAGAAAGCAAGTTCACCAAATGCAACTCACTAATAAGATCGTAGAATATCATCAAATACACATTCACTACTAGGCTTCTGAGTTGACCAAAATCTAAAAACACGAATTAAGCAGCCTTTGGTTTCTTAATCTTTCGACTAATAACAAAATCATCATCAGAACCCTCATCACTTGATTCATCAGTGTCATCCAAAATCTTTCGTTTTTTCGATTGTGTAGGTGGCTCTTTAGAAGAGGGTGTTTTCTTCTTTTCTGTTGTAACAATCTTTTTCTTGACTGTAACTGATGAAGAATCAGTTTGTTTCCTGACTGTAACAGATGAATCACTTTGTTTCTTCACAGTAACAACAGTCTTCATCGGTGACCCAAGTTTTTGTTGTTGAGCTTTCTTACGTTTTGCCTCGAATAATTTCTTCGCCACATCTTTGTGAAGCAACCCAGATTCCATCATCCTGCAAATGAAATTATAAAAAAAAAAAAAAAAAAAAAAACGAATGATTTTTTATCAACAAATCTTGACACTAAAGCAAGACTAGATTCAGTTTATAAGAAAGCCTCACGATAGTTTTATTATTGGAACGGCTAACTCACGCACCCTCTAGACTTGCTCTTAAATCTACACATGTTCACCATGGTACTAGAACCCCAAACCACTTGGAGAACACCTTATCTACACTCCTTGATACCGCTATGCTACAAGCCTTTTAGTTGCCAAAATAGTTGGAAAGAGTTAGAGAGGTGCTCTTAGGCACGAGGCGAATGCAAAGAGTTGCTTTAAGTGCAACCAAAAGTTGCATCTGTCTCATCTTACATATCCGCCTTTTTATCAACCTCCTACAGAGCCTA
This sequence comes from Ambrosia x helenae, assembly GCA_030844895.1. Lineage (NCBI taxonomy): Eukaryota > Viridiplantae > Streptophyta > Magnoliopsida > Asterales > Asteraceae > Ambrosia > Ambrosia x helenae. The sequence continues at coordinate 526,931 of JAUTDX010007030.1, read as the reverse complement.
TGTAAGTAACTCAAGATGCTATAATAATTTCGAGCATAAACGAGATTTTGATTCATAGAAAATTCAAGCACACATCACTTTAAAAAACTTGAAAACTATGATCTTAGCATCCATGCATGAAGCACCTACATTCCAGATTTCAACTAATCTTACAGCATGAAGTAACAAAGATGTAGAACATAACATATTCCTTACCAGATTGCAGCCATCTCACTAGTTGGTATTTGTGAGTATAAGCTTTCATAGAAAATCCTTAACGGGTCTCTCTGAAATAATCAAAATCATAAAATTTAATTAATTTCCACCACAAACAGAACCTAAACAATTAAAAAAATAGATCGATTCAAGGATACCTCTTCCGGAGGATCGCGCTTTTGACCAGGCAAATCGTACACTTTCTTTTCTTTCTTCTCCTTTTTAACACTTGAATCTGCTCCTTTAGCGTCTTTTTTCTTCTTCCCATTTTGCTCACTTGATTTCTCCCTTTGTTTCTTAATTCAAAACACGCGACGTTAATCATCTAAACAAGATACATATTACCCAAAACAAAATACTCATTTACAGCCATTCCATTCGATAGGCTAACTAAGGTCAAGATGAATGCTTTATCCACTGAAAAGATCAATGTTATTAAAAAATTACGCATTTAATCAATCATAGTGCATTGAAAGTAAATCTTGACAGTTGAAGACACAATATTGAATCATAATAATGACCTTCAAAAACTTATCTAAAAACTATTAAAAAAAAAAGAAAGAAAAAACCTACCAATTGCTAATTGGATTTACTAATAATCTAAAATTTCAGTTTAATTCTTTTAATTTTTAATTGCATTTCCAAACAACTACAATATATAACCTAAATTCAAGAATGCAGAAAGTACAAAACTTTATAACACAAACCTTATCAGAAGTTAAAGATTTTTCTTTCTTCACCTCTGAGTTAGGTGTCTTCTTCTACATTATTAAAAAAAAAACAGAAATAATAATATTAGTAAAATTAAAATCAAACCCTAACCTAAACCAAGATTAATAATAATAACAAACCGTGTTATCATTCCGAGCTTCCTCCTTCTTCACCTTAGAAGTGGGTGTCTTCTTCTACATAAACAAAATCAAAACTTTAAACAAAAATTATTTAAAAAAAAAACAGAAAGCATTATATTATATTATATAAATGAACCGTTTCAGCAGATGAAGGGGGTTGTTTCTTAATCTTTCGACTAATAAGAAAATCATCATCACTGTCATTATCATCTTCTTTCTTGAGGTTAGGTGGTGGTTGTGGTTTCTTGGCCTTTGCATCTTTTAAAGAAAGTGATTTGGAGAAGGAAGAGCCATTGCCATTGGGTTTCTTGTTCTTGTTTTGGATGAGTGTGCTAAGGGATTTTTCGTCGTTTTCATCGTCGTCGTCTTCTTCTTTCTTCAAATGTTTTGCATTTTCAGATGACATTTTTTGTGTTGATGGGAATTGAGAGGAGAGAGAGCGAGGGTTTTGTGGGAATTGGGAATTTGGAAGAAGATTTGAAACAAGGGGAAGATTGGTGGTGTTTGGAATATGGGTCAAATGAAAAGTGTTTTGGAGCTTGGCCCAATTAATCTACTTATGAGTTGGCCTAAATGTTTGGGACGGTACTGGTAAGGTATCGATACAGTACTGATATTTGTTAGACCATATGTAATGGTAAGCGAATGGTTCGTTAATGCCTATTTTTTGCGCCCATTTCACCGGTAAATACCCCCTTGTGTTAATTGGGTGCTAAAGGTCTTCAAGCGAAATATTTCGCGGTGTGAATTCAATCTTCCAACTAATCAGCTTATGCCACTTCATTTTTATTTTTTTAATTCAAATTTAATATCATTATATACACACACACCCACACCACACCACACCACTACACCCCTTATAAATTTCAAGCCCCTTTCAAGCCACTGGTGGGACCCAAACGCCACGTGTCAACATTTGCCCAAGTGAGGGGCTCCAAATTTCACCCCCACTACACATGGTCTTACCAAATGTTATCTTTATATGGTATTTGGTACTAAATCGATACCGATACCGATACCTAATTTTTGAAAAAGTGGGTACCGAATACCGTACCGAAAAGAGGTAGCAAATGCTTATCCCTACGTCCATTATATGCTTCCATATTTCTAACTTGGTAAGTGGTGTTCCATTAATTTGTTCATATTCAGCTACAAAATCTTCAAAAACATTCTTATCATTATTTGGGTCTCCAACTCTACCATCCATCGCAGGTAGATAATGTGAGATCTACCGGTTGGTTTGGATATACTTATGATCTTTGCTTTGAGTTCATCGCTTGTACGCTCGGTTTCAAAACTCATTTGCTCGTTAAATCTATCCTTAAGGCGATTCTAAAAACTAGGACCACAATGATACCTTGTATTCTCCTCCTGTAAGTCATGGTACCTAACGAGCACAAAAGAATGACCCAAGGCGTACTCCTCGTTTTCGGTCCAAACTAGAAAAAAGTGGATGTTAAAAACATTTTAGAGTTGGTTCGATTATGTTGATTGAGTTTTCTAGTTATGGTTTGTTTTTCTTCTCCATCTCCAATACTAAGTTATTTAGTTTTATTCATTTATTTCCTCCCAACATTTTTAACATTTTTAAGTTTAATAATATAAGTTATTATCACCACTATAAAAGGTTAAAAACATTTTAAGAGTTGTTTGACAACAAATTCATAAAACTAATGGCAGAAACTTAACCTTTGGCTTTGGATAAAACAAAACCATTTATTTTGGCATATTTGTATTTATGCCACCCTTGATATTAGATTCGTGTAGAGACGCATGATGAAGCAGCCGATGCAGGCGTTACAGGCATGGGTACGTCGCCAACCTCCCAAAATCAAGGTCTTCCTTGCCTTCGTTTCCGCCATTGCCGCTCTCATCGTCATCCGTCTCGTCGTTTATGATCATGATAACCTCTTCATTGCCGCTGAGTCCGTCCACGCTCTCGGCATTTCTGTCCTCATTTTTAAACTCGCTACCGAGAAAACATGTGCCGGTACGTCCTTTTCCATACCTCTTCTTCATTTTTATTATTGTTACATGCAACAATATATTTTATTGTTGTCTTGTAAAATGTTAATGTTAATGTTAAATTGTTAATGTATCTCATATTTGATTAATAGTTGGTTTATAAGGATTTCGTCTAGGCAATATTAATTATTATTATTTTTTAAGCAAATTAAAATTCCTTATATAAAAACCAAGTTACATCTGGATAATGGGTAATCGAGCAACAAGCTGCGCCGCTATCCCTTTTTGAATCGCAAAGCCTATTCTACTAAATACAAACCCTTGGTTCCTCGGGCTTTACGAGTCACTGTGGACCACTTTCTACACCCGTTCCAAAAAGCGAACTGCCTCAGGGGCAAGGGATCCAAAAGTGTCGAAGGCAAACGGAATGAACACATGTTGATTCTCTAAACACGCTGCCTCGTGCTTAGCAACCTTCCTAGCTTCTGCCTTCAAAACCGCCTGTCCCGGAACGAATCTACTATCTCTCAGCCCCACAAGTGGGGACACCCCAGTGAGGTCACACACACGCGTGCTTACCCCCCGCCCAGCCAAACACAAGGACGTCCGCAGGACGCAAGGTAGATCTTCCCTCTTGTGCGTCAGTCAGAAAGTTAACGGGGGCTTCTTTCTTGGCTGAGATCCCGGCACGCCTAAGCACATCCTATAAAACATCTCTAACTTAGTCATGACGATACTTAATTATTACAAACTCGATGATCATATAATAAATCAACGGTTTAGATTGTTTGAATTATTGCAATGTAATGTCAATATTGAAGCTAATATATTGTTACTTGATTGGATTCGTATTAAAAAGGTCGGTGTGTTATGCAGGTCTATCATTGAAATCACAGGAATTGACTGCAATATTCTTAGGGGCTAGATTGTATTGCAGTTATGTTATGGAATATGATGTACACACTATACTCGACTTAGCTACATTGACCGCGACAGTTTGGGTCATATATATGATGCGTTATAATTTAAACTCTAGTTACATGCTCGAGAAAGACAATATTTTAGTTCACTATGTGGTACCTCCCCAATGCAGCATTATTTTTTTTTAACATTTTTCGGCTTTCGTTATGAACTTATGTTTTATGATTGAGTTGCAGGTTATTCCTTGTGCTGTATTGTCTCTTTTGGTTCATCCAACAACACAACATTACATTGCAAATAGGATCCTTTGGGCCTTTTGTGTTTATCTTGAATCGGTTTCTGTACTCCCACAACTTCGGGTCATGCAAAATACCAAGGTCAATTTGAACATACTTTTGTTAACACAAGTATGGCATTGGTATGATCAATGATAAGTCAATTTCTAACTTGAATCTATTATCGTTTAGATTGTTGAACCATTCACCGCACATTATGTGTTTGCGTTAGGGGTGGCGAGGTTTTTAAGCTGTGCACATTGGATTTTACAGGTAGATTTCTATATACATTTATGATCACACTTGTGCTTGCCCTGTTTATGATCAACACTTGTGGAGCTCGTTTATGGCGCCCGTTTTTGGAATGTAATTCTTGACCATAACTAGGAAAAACGGATTGGGGTTGGGCTCATTGTACTATATAAACTATAAAGAGAGATGAGTGGTTAAAAATAAAAAAATGTGGTGACGATGTAGCAATGTTTCTGATTATTCTAAATAAATGAGTGTTTTTCATATATGACACCTGACTAGACACGTTTATATGTTTTTTGCTCTCCTTATTGTGGATGGTCTTATGAATACTTTACAAATTCAACCTATGACTATGTGGCACATGTTATTTCAAACAGGTTTGGGATTCCAGCGGACACCTATTAACAGCTTTAGGTTATGGATTGTGGCCATCATTGGTTCTACTTTCCGAAATTGTGCAAACATTCATACTTGCAGACTTCTGCTACTATTATGTTCAAAGGTATGTTTCGCTTTTGCGAAATGCTAAATTCATTAATCTTAATGATAAATAACACCTTTCAACCTATTTCAATGTCAGTTTTATGGGCGGACGGCTAGTTCTTCGTCTCCCTTCAGGAGTAGTGTGAGATTGCAAATCCTTGTATAGAAACAAGAATTCATTCATCCAAGATTTGATTTTTACCAAACTTTAGTCCTTGCTAGCTTTCTCCCCTCTTTGTTGATACATAGTTTTCTTGAATTCATCATGTAAAGAAAGTTCTATTGTATTTTGTGATATATGTTATTATATTGTATAAATGAAACCAAATTAAATATTACATAGTATATATATTCATTCTAAAATATGAAATTTATTATTTCTATTGAGCATGGTTGTATAGTTTAGGAGTCATGTAACTCGAGTGTACAACTTATATTAATGTACTTGGATACGCATATGTAATTTTCTTGTAACCAGATCAATTTTTATTACATTCAGAACATTATTCCTTTACATACTTGTACTATATGCATTGAAAGTTGTAAGACTGTTTTAATTTCTAATTTTCCACTCCTCATAAAGGCTCTATATATACGTGTGTACATATATAGAGAGAGAGAGGCCGTTATGATTTGATTCGTTGAGTGTGTATGAGTGTGATTTCATTAGCAGCTTCTTCTGATTCGTTTTTTTTCTCTCACTAATGATCGTCTGTTAAATACCAATCACACACATATATATAAGATCATATATACACACGATGATGATGATGAACATTTGATCTTCCATCAATGCCTTTGATCTCATTCCACATAACAAAATTCACCCTTTTCCTATATCTTGTTTTTTCTTCTTGAAATTAACCCACTTTATTCAGGTATCTTCTTTATTCCAATCACTTTCTTGAATAACAATCCATTATGTTATAAATTTTATAAATTTTGTGATTATTAATTAACATTCAGAAAATGCAGAAAGGTGGATCTTTTCAGTTCTCAACTCCAATGAGACGATCAGGTAAACAAACAATTATTCTTAATTTGAAACAGAATGAATCCAGTAAAAATATTATATAAATAACTATTTTTTTCTTTTGCTGTTGTTCTTGGGATATTATTTTATCCTTTTTTTTGTTATTATTATTTTTTAAATATTTTCGTGTGTTGATGACATAGGTGGGAACCGTGATGCTTTATTGGAAAGATCATTAAAAAAAGAGAGGTTGAGAAGATTAAGTTCTGTTAGTCAAACAGATGAAATATCCCATTCCATGGTCAATTATTCTGCAAGCAAGAGAGCTAAGCTTCCTAAAAAGGTGATATAATGATCAGCAAAATGGTTGGGTTACGTTGGATCGGGTAATGGGTCAAAATGGTGTTTAATCAAAATGGGTTTGGGTGAAAAAAAGTATGAATTTGGTTCGGGTCAAAAGGGTTGTTTTGTTTACATTGAAATGGGTCGTTTTATAAAAAAGAATATCAGTAATTATAATTTTTTATTTTCTTTCTTTTGCAGTTTTCTGATTTTTTTGATACGATGTATGCATCTACCCCGCGTAAGCTACGATCAGGTATCCGCTTTATCTCCGTGTTTTATGTTATTTTTTGATCTTTAAAGCAAAAAAGTTTTGAACTTTTGAGTTATTGATTAACAAAAATGACATGATTTAGTTATCATCAACTGTAAAAATATGTTTATCTAGTTAAAAAAAAAAAAAAAAAACTGACATGTATGTTATTTGTTAAAATGTATTCAATCCTGTTTAGTAAGACAAGATTAGAAAAAGAATGTGGATCATTATGTAAAACTCACTAATATCTCAAAAAACTGCCAATTTACATTTTTTAGTACTCTTTTTTTATGAAAAAGGAGTAAGCATATAAATACATATGGCTTGTGTTATGAATAAATAAAAAAGAAAATATATATAATAGTTGTGGACTTGTGGTTTCTAAGTTATGGGCCGGTTAAGGCCCAAATCAATCTTACTGTTTTTCCATATTGGGCTTCTTTAAGATATGAAAACTGAACTGGGCCTAGGACCAGCCATGTTTATATACTTATATACTTATATCTAGAAGCTAGATTAAGTTGTCCAAAATGGCTAGATGTATGAAACTTGTAACAAGTTATTTACTTAGTGCAGTATATTGCTAAAAATTGAGAATATTTATGCAGATTTTTATGAACCATTTATATAAATCGGTTTATAATTGCGTTTACAGCATTGGAAAAACGACGGCTTGAGTCTCGAAAAACCTGTGCGCCCACATCACCGGATTCAAGAAATGAGATGGATGGAAATGATTGGCTATTAAAAGATTGCATAAAGAAGCCCAAAACCTCTGTGGTTAGTAGTCAAAATCTCAAAAACCTGCGAAAATTTACCTACTAAAAGACACATCAAACTCACATTTTACATTTTGCAGGATTTAATAACAAAAGACGAAGAAGAAGCAGCTCAAGCTTTATTTGCATTGGCTCAAACATTTACGGACACTTGTCTGAATAAAACTTTAGAAGTGGAACCATCATCAATGCACATGGTAGTAACAAATGAAGCCGAAGACACTGATGTGAAGAATGTGTCACATAAGAGATGTTTAATTCATGTTTACATATGCCATTTTATAAAGGTTGTGCAGACAGCCGAGAGTGAAGGTCATTTGAATGTAATATCGGACACTAAGAGTATTTGTAGTCACTAAAAAGGTTTTGAAGGGAAATTGCTCCTTGTATACAACATTTCATTAGAAAGTCAAAGGTTGATAAGTCATGAATAAAAAATCAATTTAATCATGAAAGCATTGAAAGGAACTGATTTTTGATAGTCAAAGTATGAATATTCAGAAAGCTGAAGAAGGAGGCGATACAGAAGTAGCTCAAGATTTGCAGCTGCCATTAACTGTCTCGGAATTGTATTTCGCTCGTGCTTTTCAAGCTTTCCCATCCTCTTTGTGTTTGCTAATGAGCTGGAACAAAGATTTAGGACTCCTCTTTTCTAACGCTTGATAACGGGTCCAAATGAGTTTGTTGGATAACGGGTCAAAATGAGTCATGTCAGTTGCACATAAAGGCATATATGATTTTATTTATCATACACTTTTTAGATCCTGTTTGAAAGATATTGTGTTAAATACCATTACCAAATGATATAAATACAAAATTATCTTATCTTTTAAGATAAAACTATTTGTAAAGATTTTGTGCTTTGCAGGTACTTAGATTAACTATCTGATTGTGTTAATTTAACTTTTAGTTGAAGGATATCAACAATAGCTAGCATAATTGATAAAGTTCATTGCTTGAGTCCTTATCTTTCCAAATCAACATGTAGCGCCCCTCCATCTAACACCATCAATATTTTCCGTTAAATTCTTAACGGCCTGAGGGTAGAATTGTCTTTTCAAACCCTATATATGATGTCCTTCATTTTCTTACATTTCATCCGTTTGCGTCCATATCTTCTTCCCCGCCTAACCAAACGACGACAAATAGAAAGGGTGAAACACCCACCTCCAATTGCGAAGATTTCTTTAAGTTTGTACAATAAATGATTATATTTATATATGAGTTATGTAGATAATTATTTATAAGTTTGTGTTCTATGGTGCAAGAGTTTCACAAACGAACTAGACTATGTCCGGATCGGAGCTAAGATGAATGAGATATCAAAACTCGAAGTTGACTAGTTGAAATGAATATTTCTAAACTTTGGTGACACTAGTAGAAATTTTTATGTTTGCCATAAAAGGGTGTTGTTTTCAAGAAGTTATCACGTAAATAACAACATATTTCCCCTTTCTTTCCGTGCGATTAAATCGAAAAAAAAAAGAGCACGACAAGACAACACATGCTTACAATAAAGCCCGCCCATTACATGATTGGAATTCTTTTTCTTCTGCAATGCACCAGACAGCAGCTTAGGCCCACTTGTCAATTGTCATACCTTTGGGCCCAAGCTTCTATGGTGGGCTACCTGTTTTGTTGATGAGGTCTACATTTCTGTATTTATTAAATTCTATTTTAATAAACAAAACATAAATTTTAGTGATTGTTCTAAAAAATTTGAAGCTATGGATTTTTTTTTCCTTTTATGACTATCATTTAATGAATATGTTACCTTACCATTTGGTTACCACTAACACATAACTTTTATGATATGTGTCAACCAATTATACAATGACTTGTTTCAGCTTAGGCAAGGAGGACACCGATATGTTGATAGGGATTCGAATTTAGGTCTGCTAGGTTAGGGTTGTACAAGAATTTCCACTGAACTAAGCCTTAAAAAAAAGTTTATACAATGGCATGTGAAATTGTTATTATTAGTAGTTACTAAAACCTCCCCATATCACTACCAATAACCCATGCAAACCCCTCCACCGGTAAAATCCAAAATAGTCAACAAATCCAAACATAGAACCAACAAATCCAAACATAAAACCAACAAATCTCTCATAAATATAAGAAACCCATACGAATCAACATATAGCACAAGTAAAGCAAAACACACAAATGTAAACCAAACACAAGTCGAAGAACCCGGACTTAACCCATCCCCCTTTTAGCAACAAAATTAAAACGCTTACCAATACGTGTGATTGTAGTTAGGAGAGAGAGGGTTATTAAAAAAATAATTGCCACGTGTCCCCCCACCCACCCCCACCACTCCTTATGGTCTTATAAGGTAGGACGGGGCACTCTTGGTTGGGGCATGGGGCTTGCATTTTGGGCTTTAAAATTTGGCTTAAAATTTGGCTTAGGCAAGCCACTTGGCTAAGATAAAGAAGCTGAAGACAGAAGAAGTAAAGTGAGTTTTTTGGTTTGGGGACTATCTCATTGGTGTGTATGATAAAATGATGGGGTCCTTGGTTTTAAGCTACTTTGAGCTTGGCGTTTCCAGTATTTTAGCTACTTTAAGTTAGTTTGGGGTTGAAATAACGTGGCGCAGTATGATCGGTACACCACTGGCTTCATAGGGCTTGTGCCCATTTATCCCTAATGTAGCCTTAAGCTATAACATATTTCATTTTTGTTCCTATGCTACGCTCTTATAATTCTAAGTAATTGGCCAATCACCTTTCGGCTTTTGTAAACACAATAATGAAATAACTATCTAGATATGCCATTACTTTCATTGTTACATGGGCCCAGCATCAGAAATAACTAAAATCTATCTATTTAATAAATGAAAACACTAGGGTTGATTCTTAGCTTTTGAGAGGGTCTCCTAGGATCCAAATGTTAAATGGAGCTCCATGTGTTCTTAGTATATAAACCTCTTCTTTTTTTTGTTTTCTCACCATCCATTTGTATGTTAAAACATTTTTCCTCCTTCCTAGCCTAATACATTGTTCATCCTTCATATCCTAATGTTAAAACATTCTTCCTCCTTCCTAGCCTAATACATTGTTCATCCTTCATATCCTAATTCCTTTCTCATTCCTCATTCCTTTCTAATTGTTCTTTTTACAAGGTATGTTGTCCATCTAATCTTATATTTATCATTTTACATCAATCATGAATGAAAAACAATCGGTTTTTTTTTTTTTTGTAATGATCAAAACGTTTTACGATTAATATAAGTCACGAAATTGTTTTATTATCATTTTTCTGATTTGGATGAAATTGATACATAACTGCTTACAATCATATTACATCAAAGAGAAATACAATTGGTTATGTATTTTCTTTTTAATACACAGAAAAATCAGAATGGTATTACATCAAATTTGTAAAAAATAGAATCTGTTTTTTTTTTTTTGTAATGATCACCGCGTTTTTCTATTAACATAATTATCTAAACTGTTTACGATAAAGTTTCTGATTTGGATGAGATGCATACATAGCTGTTTACGATCATATTACATCAAACAGAAATACAATCGCTTTATATATTCATTTTTTCTGCAAAGAAAAATCAACATCGTATTACATCAATATTCTACCAAATAAAATCGGTTTTTTGTAATGATCAAAACGTTTTTTTATTAACATAAGTATATAAACTGTTTAGTATCAAGTTTCTGAATTGGATGAAATGGATACACAACTGTTTACAATCAGGTTTAATCATTGTATTATTGTCCAAATAATTGATGTAATATGATTGTGGTATTAATAACAGGATTCAAATGAAATCAGTTTATAGTTTTCGTGAAAATGAAAAAAAAAAAACTTGCTTGAGTTTATGGTTACATTAACAAATATTTGTTTTGCATTTGAAGAACAGGATTTCATTAGGACAAAGAACTTGATTATGGCTTATCACAAGGGTGACAAATTCTTCAAGGTTATTCATGACCCTTCCGCACGAGTTTTGGTATGAGTCTTTCTAATTTTTTTTAAATAAAAAAAGTTATTCCTTATTATAATTGTTTTTTAAGTGTTCGTCCAGACATTGCCGAAATCCATGAACAGTTTTTTGTTATCTAGAAACTTACGCAAAAACAACATTAAAGTTTCCACATACCATGGTCAATCTTGGTTTGTTCTTTTAAATCAATTTTACTGCTTATTACATACAAGTTGACCTTTGACTGTGCTATAAATTTTCGACTTTGGTATTAATTGGAATTTAAACGTGTAATTATGCAGTTGACTAAAATTTAATTATGGTCAATATGTGTAAATGAGTACGAATTGACTGTGAGTCAATAATCATTAAAATCATAACTATATTCCATTATTATATACAATAACATTTAGATTTTTACATAATATTTGGTATGTTGTAATTGTTAGAATGTGTATACGTTAATCAGTGGTGGCAAGACACGATTATTTAGGAATTGAAATTTCGCCATTTGATATTAACTTAAGAATTGAAATTGACTTCCTAATATAAACATTTGTTATTCGGAAATTTTGAAAACATGTAATTATATAATTTGACTAAAATTTAATGATGTTAAATATGTGTATTGACTTTGACTGCCTTATATATGTTTATTCTTCGTTATAAAAATGTAAACACATTTATATGCAGCAAATGTAATTAGACCATTAATTATGTATTGACTCAAAATGCATAATGTGTTAGAAAAACCATTATGTTTATTGACTTTGACTTTCTTATATATCATTTATCTTATAAATATGTAAACACATAATGTATAAGGAAAGTCAATATGTTTATTGACCTTGACTTTGAATACGAATTTACTGTCAATAAATATACATTAAGATAAATAGTTATATTCCTTAATTATCTAAAGTTGACTTTGAATACATAATGTATACGAATTTACTCACATTATTCATAAGGAATTGATACATGTTAAGGCGAAATTTATGGTATCCTTCTACAATAACATATTGACTTTGAATACGAATTTACGGGTCCAATTTTCAAGCATGTTAAGGCGAAATTGATGGTCTCCTTCTACTCCATTGTTGAATGTATAAGGAAAGTCAATATGTTTATTGACCTTGACTTTGAATACGAATTTACTGTCAATAAATATACATTAAGATAAATAGTTATATTCCTTGATTATCTAAAGTTGACTTTAAATACATAATGTATACGAATTTACTCACATTATTCATAAGGAATTGATACATGTTAAGGCGAAATTTATGGTCTCCTTATACAATAACATATTGACTTTGAATACAAATTTACGGGTCCAATTTTCAAGCATGTTAAGGCGAAATTGATGGTCTCCTTCTACTCCATTGTTGAATGTATAAGGAAAGTCAATATGTTTATTGACCTTGACTTTGAATACGAATTTACTGTCAATAAATATACATTAAGATAAATAGTTATATTCCTTGATTATCTAACGTTGACTTTGAATACATAATGTATACGAATTTACTCACATTATTCATAAGGAATTGATACATGTTAAGGCGAAATTTATGGTCTCCTTCATCAATAACATATTGACTTTGAATACGAATTTACGGGTCCAATTTCATACATGTTAAGGCGAAATTGATGGTCTCCTTCTACTCCATTGTTGAATGTATAAGGAAAGTCAATATGTTTATTGACCTTGACTTTGAATACGAATTTACTGTCAATAAATATACATTAAGAAAAATAGTTATATTCCTTGATTATCTAACGTTGACTTTGAATACATAATGTATACGAATTTACTCACATTATTCATAAGGAATTGATACATGTTAAGGCGAAATTTATGGTCACCTTCTTCAATAACATATTGACTTTCAGTACGAATTTACGGGTCCAATTTTCAAGCATGTTAAGGCGAAATTGATGGTCTCCTTCTACTCCATTGTTGAATGTATAAGGAAAGTCAATATGTTTATTGACCTTGACTTTGAATACGAATTTACTGTCAATAAATATACATTAAGATAAATAGTTATATTCCTTGATTATCTAAAGTTGACTTTGAATACATAATGTATACGAATTTACTCACATTATTCATAAGGAATTGATACATGTTAAGGCGAAATTTATGGTCTCCTTATACAATAACATATTGACTTTGAATACAAATTTACGGGTCCAATTTTCAAGCATGTTAAGGCGAAATTGATGGTCTCCTTCTACTCCATTGTTGAATGTATAAGGAAAGTCAATATGTTTATTGACCTTGACTTTGAATACGAATTTACTGTCAATAAATATACATTAAGATAAATAGTTATATTCCTTGATTATCTAACGTTGACTTTGAATACATAATGTATACGAATTTACTCACATTATTCATAAGGAATTGATACATGTTAAGGCGAAATTTATGGTCTCCTTCATCAATAACATATTGACTTTGAATACGAATTTACGGGTCCAATTTCATACATGTTAAGGCGAAATTGATGGTCTCCTTCTACTCCATTGTTGAATGTATAAGGAAAGTCAATATGTTTATTGACCTTGACTTTGAATACGAATTTACTGTCAATAAATATACATTAAGAAAAATAGTTATATTCCTTGATTATCTAACGTTGACTTTGAATACATAATGTATACGAATTTACTCACATTATTCATAAGGAATTGATACATGTTAAGGCGAAATTTATGGTCACCTTCTTCAATAACATATTGACTTTCAGTACGAATTTACGGGTCCAATTTTCAAGCATGTTAAGGCGAAATTGATGGTCTCCTTCTACTCCATTGTTGAATGTATAAGGAAAGTCAATATGTTTATTGACCTTGACTTTGAATACGAATTTACTGTCAATAAATATTCATTAAGATAAATAGTTATATTCCTTGATTATCTAACGTTAACTTTGAATACATAATGTATACGAATTTACTCACATTATTCATAAGGAATTGATACATGTTAAGGCGAAATTTATGGTCTCCTTCATCAATAACATATTGACTTTGAATACGAATTTACGGGTCAAATTTCATACATGTTAAGGCGAAATTGATGGTCTCCTTCTACTCCATTGTTGAATGTATAAGGAAAGTCAATATGTTTATTGACCTTGACTTTGAATACGAATTTACTGTCAATAAATATACATTAAGATAAATAGTTATATTCCTTGATTATATAACGTTGACTTTGAATACATAATGTACACGAATTTACTCACATTATTCATAAGGAATTGATACATGTTAAGGCGAAATTTATGGTATCCTTCTTCAATAACATATTGACTTTCAATACGAATTTACGGGTCCAATTTCATACATGTTAAGGCGAAATTGATGGTCTCCTTCTACTCCATTTTTGAATGTATTGCAAATATATTTCATATCTTTAAATCTCAATAATAACAATATGCTAATTCAAATGCTAATTAGACTCCACTATTTCATCCATTTCTTATTGATTGAATTGATTGAATACCTATATAAACAAGTCAAAGCAATTCACATACGATTGTAATAAGACACGTTGAATGCACTTTGAGTAATCGCAAAGATATATTCTTAGGTTAATTTCTGTTTCTCATCTGTAAATACATAAACAATATTTCTTTTGATTTGTTATTAACCAATCGATTATGCTGATGTTTTGCATACATTCTGGAGTGATCAATCCAGACATTTATGCTACAATACATTTGAAACTTATTACCTAACTATAATATAAGTTTCAATATTATTATGTTGTCTACAATTTGTGTTATTGAAGTAATCTATTGGTTTTTACATTATTTTTTTCCAGTTACAAAGATCAATGGCTGCTGTAGATGCAAATGAGTTTACCATGGTTAACCAAATTCATGTCAACTGAAACGGTGTGGCGTTAAAGCTAAAGATTATTCGGGTTTGGCGTCTACCCGATCGTCGCAATCCTAATGATGTGTACTCAATTGAAATGATCCTATGTGATGAAAATGTAAAACTCAACAACACGTTTTTTTATAGCCTCTTATTTTTAAATTTCATAACTTTTTTTTTAGATATTGATGTTTTTAATTTTAATGTATACGAATTTTTTTATATTCGTACACTAAAAAATAAAATTACGTAGATACATATTTATAGTGTTTTTTTTATTTTTTTATAATTAACAGGGTGACAGGATTCAAGCGAATGTATTTAAGCGGTTGTTTTTTAGATTTGAGAGGTTTTTTTACTGAAAATGCTTCTCTTATTATAAGAAATCCAGGAGTTGGGGTCAATTCTTCTAAATACAAGTATGCTCCAAACCCAAACAAACTCTGCTTGAATATGAATACTCAAGTTTCCGAATATGATGGTTTCCAAGGTCCAGATTTTGGTTTCTCTTTTGTGCCCTATCAAAGAATTCTGGATAGGGAGGTTGATGAATATGTTACAATAGGTATATTTCGTTAGTATAGTCTTTTTTTCATCACAACCAAACCATAATAATAGTGTTTGGTGTTATGTTTCATTAATGTTTATTTTATACTTGATCTTAGATGTTATAGGACATGTTAACAAGTTATTCAGCAATGATGATAAAGATAAAAAGGTTGTCGCTGATAAAAAGAGGTTAACAATGGAAATCCAAGATATCGAGTATGTAACATCGCGAAATTTTCCCCCGAATTTTTATAAATGCCCTTATTTTTGTTACGTTTTATACATGTGGTAAAGTCTTTATTTTCCTCATTCACAACTTATATATATATATGTATATATATATGTGTATAATAATAAAAATAATAATAATAAATTTAGTTTATACTACAACTCTAAACCAAACAAACTCAAACCCAATATTCCTCTAAGCCCAAACCCAACTACCCTTCCCCTTCCTTATTTTAGGAGTTGGGCCTGCTGAGCCCAAGGGGCCAGCCCAACAGCTTTGACCCACTAGCCTATTGTCTGTTTTAAAAAAAAAAGGGGGGGGGGGGTGGACTGCTCGTGCCTGGTATCGAACCGGAGGCCACTCTCCACACAAACACAACGCACAAACCACCTGGGCTACCACACAGTTGCTGATTAATCCTAATTTATATTGTATTTAACCTTGTTTCGCTGCCTTTCTTTCTTCTTGGCTGTACGTGAACAGCAAGGCAGCAACATCAACTCAAACTTTGATCTTTTAATTGAAACCCAAATGGTAACCTTTGACTAATTAACATCACCCAACGACTACACATCAATCCGGAGCACAATTAACGCGTCTAACAAACCAATTCTTTCCAAATTAATAATAATCACACGTTAATGGGTCAAAACTTCTAAATTCTAGATCACGAGCTATTGGTATAAATTGATACCTTCTACACAAGCATAACTCGCCGATAATCCAACCTCTATTCTTACTTTCTGTTGATTTTTCGTAATGATCAAGAATTAGCTCGCGTTTGACTTTTGGTTGACCGAGCATCAAATCACGAATTCGTATTTGTAAGTTGTGTTTTTCTTGTGGGTTTTGTTCATCGATCATCTACAAACAATAACCCTATGATTAATCGGGTTATTGTTTGCTAGATTTGATTATTGCATAACCTAGGGCTCGATTGAATGTAAATTGGGGAAGAACACTTTCTGAACGTGTATATATAATTATAACAGACAAGAACCAAACACAACCACTGATCTAGATCAAGTGGTTGTGTCTGGTGCATCATACCCGGTCCACACAGGTTCAATACCCGGCATAAACAAGTCTTTTCTTTCTTTTTTTTTTTTAAAAACAACATTCATATATATAATTTATTTGTATGTTTTTTTTTAATTCGTTTTAAAATACTAAAACACTTTTATAAATTTTACAAAAATTACATTATGTTAAACTAGTGAAAAAGTTTAACTTACAATTTTTAGTTTTCTGAAATTTATTTATTTAATATTTATAATAATTAAATCAAGTTTATTCTATTTTATTTATAAAAATCTATAAAAATATCAAAACGATCTTATTAATTTCCACAAAAATTATCCTAAGTTTTTATAACATTAAACTTTACTGAAATAATTTTAATTCAGTAAAATCATTTATTTTATATTTTTAATCAATTTTTGTTAGCTTTAATCATAATTAAATCATAATAAATTCAATTTTTGTTATTTTTGCACCAAAATTTTATACAAATTATTTCTGATCATTTAGAACAGAAATATGATTTTTAAAATAATAATTCTTTAATTTTAGTATTTTTAATTATTAAAGTTAAAGTTTGACAATTTGTAATAAATAGATTTAATAATCTATTTTAAAGAAAATAATTTTATAAAAATTATTTTTACACTTTAAACACATTCTTGTAACCATCTTAAGTTTAAAATTCATAAAAAGATTTTTGGTTATTTATTTATTAAATTTCTCTCAATTGGCGAATATTTTTAATATTTTTCAAACGAACAATTATCCCCAATTCGAAGCCCTAGAACTTAAACATTTGTAGACTTGTTAGACTTAGACATATTTATTACCTCATTTTAGGGTGATACTTGATACATTTGGTCAACACATTTCTCAACAGATATAACATTTTACCAAGGTGAGTTTTACATAGCCCCTTTTCTATTTATCACCGTTTTTGGGGTGAAACATGTTACCACATCATTTATGCAATTCAATCATCAATGTGTCTATGTGTTTTCTATGTTGCATTATGTCTTGAGCATGATTAGAGTAAGCACCATTCTAGCATAATCATTAACTCCGTACAAGCCGACGGTATACATTGATAGATCTATTGGACTGACAATCCCACCCGGATACGTGCCTCCTACAAAGGTAGCGTGGGTGTTTGTTATCGTATAACATATTGGACCATGAGCGTATGGTATGTATCATTTTATAACAGTCATCAGGGTTGATTATGCACTCGATTTATTTCTAGTATGTTCTCACATATGGACTAGATTAACATGACACATGAATTGCACATCATTTTTATTCAATTATCAAAAACCTATGTAATTCTCACCAACTTTTGTTGACCCAAAACATTTTCAACATAACATGTTTCAGGTTCTATACGCTTGAAGATTTGAATTGATGCTTGAAGATATGTGTTTAGTTTATTCAATTTGATGTACAAATTCTAGAACAATTGTATGTAACTCGTTTAAATTATTTAATGAAATCTATTATTTACCATGAGCTATTGAACAATCATCAATACGTGACATCCCGATGTTTCCGCCATCGGTTGGGGTGTTACAGAGTATGTATTCTTTATTTATTTATTTTTTTGTTTGCATTTTATATACAAACAAAAATTACGTAGCTTTATAAATTGTTTATTTATTTTTTACTAAAATAATTTGTACTTTTTTTGAAGGGGCTTGAGCATCTATTTAACGTTGTGGGATAGTTATGCCATGGAGATGTCTAAATATGATGCAACTCATCAAACGGAGAAAGAATTTATGATGCAACTCATTATGGGTCTAATTTTCAAGCATGTTAAGGTGAAATTGATGGTCTCCTTCTACTCCATTGTTGAATGTATAAGGAAAGTCAATATGTTTATTGACCTTGACTTTGAATACGAATTTACTGTCAATAAATATACATTAAGATAAATAGTTATATTCCTTGATTATCTAACGTTGACTTTGAATACATAATGTATACGAATTTACTCACATTATTCATAAGGAATTGATACATGTTAAGGCGAAATTTATGGTCTCCTTCATCAATAACATATTGACTTTGAATACGAATTTACGGGTCCAATTTCATACATGTTAAGGCGAAATTGATGGTCTCCTTCTACTCCATTGTTGAATGTATAAGGAAAGTCAATATGTTTATTGACCTTGACTTTGAATACGAATTTACTGTCAATAAATATACATTAAGATAAATAGTTATATTCCTTGATTATATAACGTTGACTTTGAATACATAATGTACACGAATTTACTCACATTATTCATAAGGAATTGATACATGTTAAGGCGAAATTTATGGTATCCTTCTTCAATAACATATTGACTTTCAGTACGAATTTACGGGTCCAATTTTCAAGCATGTTAAGGCGAAATTGATGGTCTCCTTCTACTCCATTGTTGAATGTATTGCAAATATATTTCATATCTTTAAATCTCAATAATAACAATATGCTAATTCGAATGCTAATTAGACTCCACTATTTCATCCATTTCTTATTGATTGAATTGATTGAATACCTATATAAACAAGTCAAAGCAATTCACATACGATTGTAATAAGACACGTTGAATGCACTTGAATGCACTTTGAGTAATCGCAAAGATATATTCTTAGGTTAATTTCTTTTTCTCATCTGTAAATACATAAACATTATTTCTTTTGATTTGTTATTAACCAATCGATTATGCTGATGTTTTGCATACATTCTGGAGTGATCAATCCAGACATTTATGCTACAATACATTTGAAACTTATTACCTAACTATAATATAAGTTTCAATATTATTATGTTGTCTACAATTTGTGTTATTGAAGTAATCTATTGGTTGTTACATTATTTTTTTCCAGTTACAAAGATCAATGGCTGCTGTAGATGCAAATGAGTTTACCATGGTTAACCAAATTCATGTCAACCGAAACAGTGTGGCGTTAAAGCTAAAGATTATTCGGGTTTGGCGTCTACCCGATCGTCGCAATCCTAATGATGTGTACTCAATTGAAATGATCCTATGTGATGAAAATGTAAAACTCAACAACACGTTTTTTTTATAGCCTCTTATTTTAAAATTTCATAACTTTTTTTTTAGATATTGATGTTTTTAATTTTAATGTATACGAATTTTCTTATATTCGTACACTAATAAATAAAATTACGTAAATACATATTTATAGTATTTTTTTATTTTTTTTATAATTAACAGGGTGACAGGATTCAAGCGAATGTATTTAAGCTGTTGTTTTTTAGATTTGAGAGGTTTTTTACTGAAAATGCTTCTCTTATTATAAGAAATTCAGGAGTTGGGGTCAATTCTTCTAAATACAAGTATGCTCCAAACCCAAACAAACTCTGCTTGAATATGAATACTCAAGTTTCCGAATATGATGGTTTCCAAGGTCCAGATTTTGGTTTCTCTTTTGTGCCCTATCAAAGAATTCTGGATAGGGAGGTTGATGAATATGTTACAATAGGTATATTTCGTTAGTATAGTCTTTTTTTCATCACAACCAAACCATAATAATAGTGTTTGGTGTTATGTTTCATTAATGTTTATTTTATACTTGATCTTAGATGTTATAGGACATGTTAACAAGTTCTTCAGCAATGATGATAAAGATAAAAAGGTTGTCGCTGATAAAAAGAGGTTAACAATGGAAATCCAAGATATCGAGTATGTATTCTTTATTTATTTATTTTTTTGTTTGCATTTTATATACAAACAAAAATTACGTAGCTTTATAAATTGTTTATTTATTTTTTACTAAAATAATTTGTACTTTTTTGAAGGGGCTTGAGCATCTATTTAACGTTGTGGGATAGTTATGCCATGGAGATGTCTAAATATGATTCAACTCATCAAACGGAGAAAGAATTTATAATAATAATGTTGTTTGGCCGTTTGAAGTTTTATAATGGTTGTATAATGTTAATAAATATTTATATTTATATTTATAGCTACATTATATTTTGCATTATAAATTATGTTCTAACTTCTAAAGTTTCTTATTATTAAATATTTCAATTTTTTTCCCTAATATTTGTTTTATATAGGAAACCGTATGTTTCTAACTCTTTTGGAGATCGAGTTAGTCGACTGTTCATCAATGGAGATATTGAAGATATAAACCTGTACAAAAAAGGGTATATACTATTACGTTTTTCAATACGAATTACAAAATCTTTATAAAAAGTATTAATAAATATGTAATGTGTAAAGCAAATTATTTTTATCAGGTTGGGTAAGAAAATCGCTGATAATCCTTCCTCTTCTCATCGACCATATGGAACTTCTATGTTCTGTTCTGATGAAGATGAATTTGTCCATAACACTCCTTTTAGTAACATTGGCGACATTTGTGAGATTCAAGAGGTAAGTATAATGTTGATACTTAAATACGATGTTTATAATTAAATATAAAAAGTGTAATGTTATTAAAAAAATTAGTTTTATTTAATATTAATACCCATTGTATACCATATACTATCTTATTTCGGTAACAAATTATAATATTCATACAGGAGCAGGCTCTGGTATTATTGGGTACTATTAAAGACCTGTTTACCGAAATTGGCTGGTACTACATGAGATGCCCCAAATGCACCAGAAAATGTAGTATTGATTATATAATCAAACAGGTTGGTGAAGGAAGTTCAGATTTTGAGGAAGAAAAGGTTTACGAGTGTTTGAATGTTAGTTGTAGTGCCAAACAAGTTGAGCCTACACCAAGGTCGGATATATTTGTAACATCAATTTTAATATACATAAATATAGTTTGATTTCAAAGATTTAGTTATAATTTTTGTTCTATTTTTGAATTTTTTTTCTAGGTTTAAAATTCAGGTTCGTGTACAAGACGTTAATGGTGCTGTATCTCTTACGTTGTTTCATCGTGACGTTGAACAACTTATTAGTAAAAGTGCTTCTGAATTGCTTGATTTGAATACTGTATTCCATATTTTTAACTAAATTTTAAATACAAATTTATTTTTAATAATTCTTTAATTATAGTTTTGTAATATTTATGTATTTGGTTATTTCTTTTAAATAGGTTGGTGATACAGTTGAATATCCTGAAGAGATTAAGACTTTGTTAGACAGAGAGTTTGCTTTTAAGATCTTTGTGTCTGGCTTCAATTTAAACAACAAATATGATGTTTATGGTGTAACTAAGATAAGTGATGATCCAACAATTATCTCGCATCTTAAGAAAAAGTTGTACGTAGGACAGGTACATAATCGAATTCCATTTGCTATAACTTAGCAAATTTTATTTACGTAAGACTTTATTACATTACAAATTTTTTTCATGTTTTTTTTTTAAAAACAGCCTGCTGAATCAGAATCACTTCACACGTCTCTCCTGGCAATGCCGTCTAATGTTATTTCTGTTTCCAAGGTACCATTTTCACAAACACTTAAATTCATATTAATACATTTTACTCATTTTTTCTTTCATACACAATCACTGATGAATTTGCAACATATGTTTGTAACTATTTTTTCTTTAGGAATCAGACACAGGCGATAATGATATGCCAATTTCCATTGCTGATAACTTTGTTGATAAGAAAGTTTATGCTGAAGGAGAACAATGTTCTATCAGTTCCAAGTATCAAATGGTTAAGCGTAAACTGATTGATGCGATTTCTGATGATGAAAGCACACCAATTCGTTCAACTAAGATTGGAAGTGGTGGTAGTATGGAGTACCTTAAAATTCCGTTGAGCCTCCCGTCTTCCTAAACCCAAAATGAAGAGGATTTGTTTGCTATGCTTATGGTCTACCAGTTTTATTGCTTTATCTTTTGTTTTTTTAAATAAATTTGAACAATTTCTACTTTTGTTTTTATTGCGTAATAGTTGGAGTCTACGACATTTCGTAGGTATGCCATATCCTGAGAATGAGTTTCTATCATTATTAGACAATCGTCTTATTTGTGAGGAGTTGGGCTATGACTCAATTAGTTTGGTTGAAGAATTTGATTCTCAGTTCTCTTCTTTAACATATGAACAAAAAAATATTTATAACTGTGTAATGAAATCTGTTGAGGAGAAGAAAGGAGGGGTTTTTTTGTTTATGGTTACGGTGGTACGGGTAAAACGTTCCTATGGAAGACTCTATCTTCATCCATAAGATGTAAAAGAAAGATTGTTTTGAATGTTGCTTCGAGTGGTATCGCATCTTTACTATTGGCCGGTGGTAGGACAGCACATTCCAGGTTTCGTATTCCTATAAACCTAACTGAAGATTCTATGTGCTACATACCACCTAATAGTGATGTTGCACAGCTGGTTAAACAAACTGACTTGATTATATGGGATGAAGCACCCATGACTCATAAACATGCTTTTGAAGCACTAGATCGAAGTTTAAAAGATGTATTTGGTGTACATGCTGATGAGTCGTCTGATTTGTTATTTGGTGGAAAGGTTGTTGTGTTTGGGGGTGACTTTAGGCAAATTCTACCAGTTGTACCAAATGGAACTAAGCATGACATTGTTAATGCCTCTTTAAGTTCATCATACATTTGGCACACATGCACTGTTTTAGAATTAACAAAAAATATGAGGTTGCTTTCAGGAAGCTGCAGTTCTAATATTGAGGAAACTAAAAAGTTTGCATCTTGGCTTCTGGATATAGGAGAAGGAAAGGTTGATACAATAAGCGATGATCAGGATGTTATTTTGATACCTGATGACTTACTTATTTCTCAATCTTCGGATCCTGTTTCTGATTTGATAGCCTTTGTTTATCCGTCACTTTTGGATAACATCCACATTCCGACTTATTTTCAAGATCGAGCTATATTGGCACCGAAGAATGAAGTTGTTCATGAAATTAATGATATATTACTTTCAATGTTTCCCGGTGACGAAGTTGAGTATCTAAGTTCGGATAGTGTTTGCCAGTCCGAAGATATTAACAAACAGGTTGATGAAAGATTAGTTTCTCCTGATGTCTTGAATGGTCTTAAGTTTTCTGGAATACCAAACCATCGTTTGGTTTTGAAAGTTGGCGTTCCCGTAATGTTACTTAGAAACATTGATCAGAAAAGCGGTTTGTGCAATGGGACAAGGTTACAAGTTGTTAAAATGAGAAAACGTGTCATTGAAGCGAAAATCATATCAGGAAGTAACATTGGAATGCGAACTTTTATTCCAAGAATTACTTTATCCCCCTCGGATAAAAAAATTCCTTTTAAATTTAACAGAAGGCAATTTCCACTTGTTGTTTCTTTCGCAATGACAATAGACAAAAGTCAAGGACAATCCTTATCCAGAGTTGGGTTGTATTTGAAGGATCCAGTTTTTTCACACGGGCAGTTGTATGTTGCGCTATCAAGAGTCAGAAGTCGAGATGGACTGAAGATAGTTATAGTAGATGAAAATGGTGAATTGACGAACAAAACATCAAACGTTGTGTACAAAGAAGTCTTTCAGGATTTATGAATAATGTGAGTAATTTTGATGCAATTTTTTACTTATCTTTATTGACGTTATGTATATACAACTTCAATAATAAAGTATTATTAATTTTTTTTTTGTGCTTTGAACAGTGCGTTGCCATTGGTCAATAAAACAAGTTATGTCCTAATTACAATTACATTAAAAATAAAAATATGATAAAAAGTAATTTACAAAAACACAATGTATTCATACATTTTGTTATTTTTTGTTAAAGTTTATACTTTGGTTGAGTACTGATCATAATAGGTAATCGGTTTTTATTATTAACGTTACTTATAACTTACAAAAAAATATCCACTTTGACATGAAAACCATAGTTATATATTAGTTTTAATTTTAATACCCATTTCATATCAACGCAACATTGAAACATGACGTTTATATAAGAAAAAAAATATCAGGCTAACCGTTATTCTTAAGACTTTACGTTGTAGCCACTAAACTTAAATAATACAACTCTTAGTTTAATATATTTTTTTATTTACTATGGTTTGCACCGTGGGTCCCCACGGGTCTCAAACCTAGTAATTAAATATAGAGAGTAGGTATGTCATCCAAACTAGCTAAACAAAATCATTAAACAATTATTTACATCTTATTACTTTTTTTCAATAAAATTACCCTGTATGTCGCAACTCGTTCATTTGAATGCCTCCGCCATAACACACGCACGATGTGTCCGCAAAATATGACTTACCCCATTTCACAATTGAAACTATAGCAGATTTTTAAAATGAAGTTTTGGTGTACTTAAAGATCCAAAAAGTGGACGAACCTGCAATAAAGACTATGACAGGGTCGAGTTAGCTGGATCTTGAGTGTTCCGAACTTGGGCTTAAACCTGCCCAAGGTAAAAGACCGTTAGGCTCGTTACAGAGGAGGAGGGAGGGCCTTTCTGTAACCACCCTCCGGCGTGAGGATAAGTATTTGTCTAGTGAGAGAAAGTAGAGAGAGAAAGTGAAGTTCGGAGTGTAAGCATTCGTGTGTCATTTGTACTTTGTGGGGGTATTTATAGTAGTCAGCAAAGTTGTACTTTGCTTCGGACCCCTTCGTACTATCCTTTGGAAGTGTCTGACTTCCGAAGGTGTATTGTACTATCCAACACCTATGGTGACATGTTGAGGTTCCAACTGTTTGCCCGCGGCTGGTTTACCCAGACCGCGGCAAGGTCTTCTTATATGTGCTCAAGCCGCGGTATAATTTGTTATACCTCTTCATGTCCTCCCAAGTCCTTTAAGTTTTTTTTTTTTAACTTATTGGACTTAAGTGCAGTTGTGGTAAAGATCTTTTAATGCCTTTGGCCTTCTATTCCGCGGCACAGTGCTTCTTACCTCTTCATGTCCGCCTAAGTCCTTTAAGTTTATTTTTTAACTTATCTGGACTTAGCCGAGACAGAGGGTGCACTTCGGCATTTGGAGGTTAATTATTAGGGACCTGACACGTGTTATTTCTTGACGAAAGGGACGTGTGTTAAAGACACATGGATCGTTTATCCACCACACGTTGCGACGGTTGATATGACACCTGTTCAGGTTTCGAGGTGATCTGAGCCACTCGTTTGAGACAGCTGTGATCCACCCACCTTTTTGAACGGTTGATCTTCCTCCCCTATATAAACCCCCCTTTCCTTTTCTTTTTCACTTTTACCACTTCACTGCTTTTCTTCTTTTTACTTATTCTCTTGGAGCTTTGTCCCTTGCCTCTGCCTATTTGTTCACGAGACGTTCCTCTGCAACCGTTAAGGTGCGTTCGCTTCTTTTCCTTCTTCCTTCCTTTAATCTTGTTTCAGTTTTCCCATTTTAGATATGGTGAAGGATGATATGGACATTACCTTTTCCAAATTGTCTTCCGATAAATTGAGTCGGTTTCTAGACGAATATAGGATACCTCGTGAGTTGAACCCTGTCTTGCCTGGTCCTCAAGAACCTATCCACCCTTTTCGTAAAGGGAAGTTTGGATTTTATACCAGGGTTTGTGATTTCTCCAATTACCGTATCCCTTTCACAAAATTTTTTATGTGGGTTTTAAGGTTTCATGGAGTGCACCTCACAAGTTAATCCCTTCGGCCTTAGCCGTATTAGCCACTTCGAGCTTTCTTGTCGAGCCTTAGCTAAAGGTGCGGACTTGAACGTGTTTCGGTGCTTTTATAAGCTGAACAAATAGGGGAGTTGGTATACATTTGAGAAGCGGAGGTCCTTGGAGAGTTGCCACGACTATCAAACTACTAGTTTGAAGAATTGGAAAAATCAATTATTTTGGCTCGATGACCGTTGCTTACCTTCGGATATGAAGTGGTGTACACGGTTCGAGTCGTCTGAGTGGGAGTTGCCCAAGAATTTTAAGTATAATCGTGCTTTATATGTGAGTCTTGCTGAGAACAAGACTAACATACAGAAGTATCCGGAACATGTTCTTATTCTTGGTTGTATCAGTGGCAACTGGGATTTGCGCGACAGGTGGCCTGTAATTTTATATGATGGCGAGGGTGAGTGGAGAGCTGCGACTTGTTATTTTTAAAGTTTTTTGTGCTTTGCATCCTAACTTTAGTCTTTCTTTTTCTTTTTACAGAAATGTTGCTGCTTGATAGCTTGAAGCTTACCACCTTTAATGACTCGGCTTTGTCATACTCTCATGTTGACCTAGAGCAGAGCAATCCTATTGTAGATCAAGTTGCTAGAGGTCAACAGCCTATTCGTCCTGCCGAGAACCCGACAGCTGGTGCCAATGGGGCCGGAGGAGAAGGTTTAACTACGGGGGTTATTACCGAGACTGTAGGAGGCGGTTCGGGCGTTGTCAATACTGAAGCTGCTGATATAGATGCTACATCTGTTCTTCCAACCGATGCTTCTACTTCTTCCCATCCAGATGATGCTTCTATCCCTTAAACGGGTGCAGTTGCCAGTACCGGAGTTCCCCACTCTGAACCTTCTAATGCAACTAAGTCTATTTCTCCAGGGGCTTCGGGTAACGCAGAGAATAGGTCTGTGACCGAGACTTCTGTTTCAAGGGAACCAGGAAAAAGGAAGCGTGCTGGCACGAAGGGTACCAGGGCTAGTTCGAAAACCCCAAAGAAGCTAAGGTTCTTGGACCAACCTGCTGAGGTATTTTCTAACCTTTTGAATAATCTTGAAAATCATTTATACGGAGGGCAATCCTCTCGTGACTCAGCCCCGGTACTAATGGTGGACCATCCCCAGGTCGATCAACTTGGTGGGAAGTTTATTGTTGATGAGGTGGAAGACGAAGGAGATGATGGTTTTGTAGGACTCAACAGTCCATCAGTTGACAAGGTGTCTGGGAAGGAAGCTCAGAATTCCGGTGAGTTTGGTCAGTCCCCTCTTCTTTCTCAAACTGACATGGGGGACAATTATGTTACTTTTCCCCCAAGTTGGTTCGAGACTGAAGTGTTTGCCATGTGTGGTTTTGCAGCGTTGGTAGGTGAAGATGCAGGGTCGGGTGTTTCGGCTGCGGAGGAGAAGTTTTCCCTGGAGTGGGATTTGAAGAATGGGGATAGGGTGGTGAATGCTCTTTCAGCCCGCATGATGCTTTTTAACTTAGATACTCCGGCGGACCGTGAGTACTATCATAGCATGGAGTCCCCTACCCTGTGCGAAGCTCTTCTGATAAACCAAGCTCAATCAAACTTTTTGGTAACCGAAGCTTATAGAAGATGGTTGGACGCCGAGGTTGATCGAGAAAGGCTGCGGAAGAAGATGGCGTCGGGTGGTAATGCTGTGGCGATGAAGCAACTTAAAGATAATCTAAAAAGTGCTTAGCAACAAGCTTCTTCTTCTCAAAAGGCCCTGGCCTCCGCTGTCGAGGCACGGGATAAAGCTCTTAAAGAGTTGGAGAATTTAAAGAAAAAAATTTAATTCTTCCGAAGCTTCTCATGCCGCATCTACCAAAGAGCTGCAAGATGTGATAAAACAGATGGAAATCACAATGGAGAATTTGAGGAAAGGGACTGATGTGTTGACAGCTGGTACGTGCATTTATGAACACCTTTCTCTTTTAATTTTTCGTTACTAATTCTCCTTTTTTGTCCAGAACGTGATGATACTTTGAGAGGCGAGAAGGTGGCTCAACAGGTTTATGCCGCAACAGAGAAGAAGATCGCCGAAGACGAGGAGGCTTGGAAGAAAAAGAGGGTCGAGCTTGTGGCAAACATTGATGAACTTTTTGTTTTCAAAAAGTTTTTCCTAACTGAGGGGGCTCAGCTTATCACGGACTTTGTTCATAAGGGTCCGATCATGAAGCAGGCCGTGAGCAGAGTTGTTAATGCCATGAATGCGGCCGGGTTTAATGAGGGTTTAAAGGCAGGGTATGCGGCCGCCGCAAAAGGGATTCCCTTGGAGAAAAACCCTCTGCTGAAGCCCGACATTGATGCGCAGCTTATGGCTGCGGTCAAAGCTTATAACTCCCTTGTGTTCCCGAAGATAGCCAAACTTGCTGATCAAGTGACCGGTCCTCCGGAGTCCCTCCCTGAAGCCTTTGAAGGGCTTAATCTCTCATCTTCCTGAATATTTGTATTGTTATTTGAACAAGTTTTATTTGCTCCGGACCTTTGTGTGGTCCGGATATGTCTGTAACATTTTGAACAAGTTCCACTTGGCCTAATCCCTTTGTTGGGAACAGGCCTTAGCACCTTTTAATTTTTCCGGACTTTGTGTTGGGTCTGTAGTACTAATTCGGATATGTTCTTTCTATTATATCTAGTCCTTTCACATCCGTAGGTGTTTTTGGATTTTTATTTCTTAGGTTTTTATACCCTAATTTTTTCGGGGACCGTAGCTTTTAATGATCATGCGTCCATGTTTTTTTCATTTATGCCACGGCCTCTATGTATATTTATCCGCGGATTTTTTGTACTTATCTTTTTTGAGAACCATGGTTTGTAGGGTTTCCTTACCAAGACACGGCTATTGTCCATGCCGCGTGTTGGTGTTTAGGTTTCCCCCTTTTTAGATAGATTTTATTTTACAACTTTTGATTGTGAAGGTTAGCAATGTGCTTGATTTAGGTTAGTTAAGATTTGGACAAAAAAATATCCACTTTGGTTCGGATCCTTTTGCTACTCCTGTTCAGTTTTGTACGTGCCACGTGGCATTTTTTATGTCGAGCTCTTGTTCGAACCTCGGCTTATCCTAGCACCTTAAAATAATTCAAAATAAACCAGCTTTTTATTGATATTTCGAGTCGGGGAATGACACGTCCCGAATAGTAACAAGAAATAAAAAACGTGGGGAATGGCACATCCCACTTTGCAATGTGAAATTACAAGAAAACGTTACTAAAAGAAACTAGTTGGTCCTTCTCACATGTAGCATTTTTTTCAAATGAACACCATTCTAGGTGCGAGGTATGTCTTTCCCTTCTAGGGTTTGGAGGGTGTAGGCGCCTTTCTCTCCCGCGGTTTTGATTATATATGGCCCTTCCCAGGATGCGGCCATTTTTCATTTTTCTACTCCGCTAGCCTCGTTGCACCGGAATACATAGTCTACGGGTTTGAACCGGATTTCCTTTACTCTAGAGTTGTAAAATTTCTCCAACTCTTTTTTGTACCGCGCTTCCTTGATAGCTGCGGCTTCCCTTCTTTCATCAAGTAGCTCGAGATTCAAACGGAGTTCTTGATTGTTATTTTCAATGCTCTGGACTCGGAGGGAAGGGGATCCGATCTCAACGGGGATGACCGCCTCAGTCCCGTATGTTAGACTGAAGGGTGTTTCTCCCGTGCTGGTTTTGGTCAGGGTACGGTGAGCCCATAAGACGTTAGGGAGCTCATCTACCCAGCCGCTCTTTTTCCTTCCCAACCTTTTCTTAATTCCTTCAACCAAGCTTCTATTTATCCGCTCCACTTGACCATTTGCCTGCGGATGGGCCACCGAGGCAAATGATTGTTGGATGTGT
The DNA here is from genome assembly GCA_030844895.1 of Ambrosia x helenae. NCBI lineage: Eukaryota > Viridiplantae > Streptophyta > Magnoliopsida > Asterales > Asteraceae > Ambrosia > Ambrosia x helenae. The sequence goes on along the minus strand of JAUTDX010007030.1, from coordinate 496,590 downwards.
AGGTCTTAACACCACTTTTTGAAGGGGTTGTCGGCGAACTGCTTTCCGTTGTCGCTGACTATTGTTTGGGGCAGCCCGAAACAGCATACTATCAGTTCCCAGACGAACTTTTTTACTTCCTTGCCAGAGATCTTGGAAAGGGGGCGATCCTCTACCCATTTCGTAAAGTAATCCACGGCAACCAATAGGAATTTCATACCCCCGGTGGATTTGGGAAAAGGTCCGACGATATCGATGCCCCATTGTTGGAACGGCCACGCTGCTGTCACGGGAACCAGGTTGTTTTTAGCCTGAGGGCTTACTGGTGCGTGCCTTTGGCATTCGTCGCATTTATGAAGCTCAGATACGGCACTTTTGTGCATCCCCGACCAGAAGTATCCAGCGTTCATTATCTTTGTCACCACCATTTTTGGACCGGAATGTATGCCGCATATGCCACGGTGGATTTCTTGGATGATGTACGAGGCTTCATCTAAGTCCACGCATTTAAGGAGCGGCCCCAAGAACGTTCTTCGATACAACTGTCCATCGATCACTTGGTACTGGAGAGCTTTGACTTTTAACTTTCGAGCTTTAGCCTTATCTTCCAGGACAACATCATTCGTTAGGTACTGAACTATGGGAGTCATCCAGTTGTCCGCTGGTGAGTTTATTGATAACACCGCGGCTACTTGGACCGTCGGACCTTGTAAGCCCTCCATGTGCACTTCCTGGTTTGTGATATCGATGGTTTGTGGCAGCAAGTTTGCTCAAAGCGTCTGCTTTCTTATTCTTGCTTCCAGGAATGTGTATCACCTGGCAAGCTTCGAATTATTTCATCAATCTTTTAGCCTGCATTTTGAAGCAAGGGTTAGTCGATTTCTTTCGTAGTATTGTCCGGAGTTTTTGGAGGTTTGGGTTAGTCCAATACCTCGGCTAAGTAAAGAATCATGTTGGGTTCTTTAGCCTCATATTCTCCGGATATTTGGTTTGCTACCAACAAAGAATCGACGTGAGATATAACCTGCAATAGGCATGTTTATTTTAGATCTTCATGATACACTTTGCGTACAACAGGGAGTTTATTAAGCATAAATATATGCTTGTACCTTTTTGGCTCCGACTTTGATAGCCAGCAGCAGTCCTGCCAAGAGTGCTTCATACTCAGCTTCATTGTTTGAACTTTTGAAATTTAGGCGAATCGCATAAAGTAGTTCTCGTCCTTCGGCTTCTCGTAAGACCATTCTGGCTCCAGACCCTTCTGCACCCGAAGCTCCATCGGTATGTAAAGACCACGTGGGCTCTGGGGGATTTGGTGATTCGGCTGCCAGAGTTTTAGGTATTTCTACCAAGAAGTCAGCTACTGCCTGTCCCTTGACTGGACCCCTGGTTTTATAGGTGATGTCAAAAGCACCGAGCTCAATGGCCCATTTGGTCATTCTACCAGAGGCTTCTAGTTTTCTCAAAATGTTAAGTATTGGTTGCTCGGACTGTACTTCGATGTTGAAATCCTGGAAGTACCGCCGAAGCCTTCTGGAGGTATGGACAAGGGCAAGGGCTAGCTTTTCCAATATCGGGTACCGAACTTCGTATTCTTGGAGAGCTCTACTGATGTAATATACTGGGCGCTGGACCGTAGCCCTGGTAACAACAAGGACAGAACATATGGCACCTTCTAAAGCTGATAGATACACCGTTAGTGTTTCTCCTGGCTCTGGTGCTGTTAGGATGAGTAAGTTTACCAAACATATTTTCAATTCTGCGAAGGCAGCATCGGCCTCTGAGGTCCATTCGAACTTCTCTTTTCCTAAACTCTTTTTCAACACATTCATGAACGGCAGTGTTCGTTCTGCGGCTTTGGAGAGAAAGCGGTGTAGGGCAACCAATCGCCCATTTAAGGACTGCATTTCTTTTAGGCATTGGGGAGGCTGCATCTTTAATACGGCTTCCACCTTTTCTGGGTTGGCTTTAATTCCATCCCGAGCCATTATTACCCCCAAAAATTTCCCTTCTTCAAGGCCAAAGGAACATTTCTTGGGATTCAGCTTCATGTTAATTTCTCGCAGCTTGGTAAATGTTTCCTTAATGTCTCCAATCATGGAGTCTTCTGTTACACTATTGATGACTACGTCATCTACGTAAACTTCAAGGTTCTTTCCTATCTGATATTTGAAGGCCGAATCCATCAACCTTTGGTATGTAGCTCCAGCATTTTTGAGTCCAAACGGCATTTTTGTGTAACAATACAGACCGTTGTTCGTGACGAATGTTGTTTTATCTTCATCTCCTTCGGCCATCTGAATCTGGTGATAGCCTTTATAGGCATCGAGGAAACATTTCAGCCGAAACCCAGCTATGGCATCGACCTTTACATCAATCTCGGGGAGGGGATAGCAGTCTTTTGGACATGCATTGTTCAGGTCCTTTAAATCTACACACATTCTCCAGGCTCTGTCCTGCTTTTTTACTAAGACAGGGTTGACTACCCAAGTTTGGTACCGTACTTCCCTGATAATTCCAGCATTCAACAAATTTTTTACGTCTTCTGTTATAGCTTTGACTCGATCCGGAGCCATGCTTCGCTTCTTTTGTGCTACGGCTTTTATTCCTGGGTAAGTATTCAACTTATGTTCTGCCAAGCTTCTTGGAACCCTAGTCATATCCGAATGTTCCCATGCGAAGACATCAAGCGAATTTGAAAGTAAGCTCTAGAGTTTTTCACGGGTTGTAGCTGGAAGCTGAGCACCCACGGAGATTTTTTGTTCCGGAAATCGGGGATGTACTGACCATTTTTCTATTGCTGCAGCTTCGGATTCTCCGGGATCATTGTCGTCATTTTCTAAACTTAGAGACTGGCGAATTTCGGATATGCCAAGTCCGGATTCGGACTCTAGAGTGGCTATTCCTTCTTCCGTTGGAAACTTAAGTGCGCCGTGGATGGTGGATGTTACCATCCCGAATGCCTTCTTTCCGGGTCTTCCCAAAATAATTTTATGCACCGATCTTGACCCTACAACCAGAAAGGTCAGGATGACCATTCTTTATAGTGATCCAGAACCGAAAGTTACTGGAAGGGATAGTTGTCCAACAGGCTGGACAATCTCCCCGGAGAAGCTTATCAAAGGCATGGAGACAGGAATCAACCGTTGTTGCGATGCTTCGGCCAACAACTAGAAACATTGAAGGTACATAATTTCAGAGGCACTACCTCCATCCACATAGATCCTGTGAGTTTTATGTCCAGCTACGATCCCAGACACAATTATTGGCCCTTCTTTGTAGTCGTTTGGTGAGATAGGAGGGAAAGTGATAGCTTGAGACATCCATGTCATGACATGGTCATTGCTTCGCTTAGTCCCTTGAGGCTTCATGGTACGGATCATATGGATCCTAGCTTGATCATTGGGTTTGGCGATATGAGCAGCATTGGTCTTTCCTTCCTTTATGTCTTTCACCAGGTGTGACAGTTTTCCTGCCTTTAGTGCTTTCTCAATTTCTTGTTTTAGCGACCAACAGTCATCTGTGTCGTGTCCCTTTGCACGATGGTAATCACAGTATTTTTTGGTGTTCTTGTCAGATGTAGGCTTCTGCCTCGGAGGTTTGGGAAAATCAACATTTTCCGTGCTAAGAATCTCGCTAGGAGACTTTAGCAAGTCGGCATAACTTGACCCCCGGTGTGAGGAGGAGCTTCGGCCCGAGGAAATTTTGTCACTTCTAGAGTAGGGTTGTGACCTATTTTTACTCCATGAGTTGCCTCGGTCCGAGCTTGGGGCCCCCGAGCCTTTTTTCCACGAACTGTTTCTTGACGAGGAACGATACTCATTGTCATATGTCTGGCTGCAGGTGCTTTTCCCCCGAGCAAAGGCTCGCACTCGCTCCATTAGTACCTCCATGGTTTTTGGGAGATCTTCATGCAACTTTTCGACTAACTGATTGTTTCGGACCCCGTGGCAAAAGCCGGATATCCGTAGCTGATCCATAGCTCCACTGATCTGCATGCTTTCTTTGTTAAACCTGTCAATAAACCTTTCGAGCGTCTCCCCGTCCTTTCTACGAATGTTATGGATTTCGGTGATGTTTTTTGAACACCTTCACTGTTGGGAGAAGTTTTGTAGAAAGGCACGGCGGAGTTCAGTCCAGTTTGCTATTTCCCTTGCCTGCAAACCGTCAAACCATACTCTGGCCGCCCCCGTAAGGGTTTGAGCAAACATATGGCACCATGCAGGCATGGGCCATAACTCGATCTCTGCATCTCCTCCAAAATAAAAAATATGATCATCTGGATCTGCCGTGCCATCATATTTTTTACCGTTGCAGGCATTTTAAGCTTCGGTGGCAAAGGAGCACTGGCGATTCGGGGGGTAAACTTGGAGTATGCAGCCATGTAGGCTGGGCGATATGGAGCGATAAGGTCATCTTCAGCTGTGGTAACAACTGCCCTTTGTTCTGCCACGGTGGTGACAGGGAGTGTTGTTCCGCGATTTACCCTGAGGCATGAAACTTCCTTGTGGAGTTCCGAAGTTAGGAGTAGTAACCACAGTGGAGTACGTTGCCTGGCCTGATCCCTGTCCGGGGGACGCTAGAGGTCCATCAGTGGAGAACAAGTTTACCTATACACTCTTGAGTTTTGCCTCATTCTCTTGCTGTGCTTTAAGTTGCAATAAGAAGTCATGGTTCTTGATGAGAAAGTCCTCATCGAACTCTGGTGCGGTATTCGAATTTCTTTGAGAGATGTTTTCCACCGAACTTTGTGTAAACATAGAACGTCATTCTGTATTGAAGAGTCCTACAGACAGGGCAACGATGACAGAGGTCGTGACAGTGGTGACCTCTTCCTCGTGTTCCGTCTGTGTGACATCCTCTATAATGAAACCTTCAGATGAAGCCGCCATGGGAAGAACCGTCGATATCTTTACCTTTTAAGGTTATAGAAAACGGTTGTACAAACGGATGGCGCCAATTGAAGATGCAAAAAGTGGACGAACCTGCAATAAAGACTATGACAGGGTCGAGTTAGCTGGATCTTGAGTGTTCCGAACTTGGGCTTAAACCTGCACAAGGTAAAAGACCGTTAGGCTCGTTACAGAGGAGGAGGGAGGGCCTCTCTGTAACCACCCTCTGGCGTGAGGATAAGTATTTGTTTAGTGAGAGAAAGTAGAGAGAGAAAGTGAAGTTCGGAGTGTAAGCATTCGTGTGTCATTTGTACTTTGTGGGGGGAATTTATAGTAGTCAGCAAAGTTGTACTTTGCTTCGGACCCCCTTCGTACTATCCTTCGGAAGTGTCTGACTTCCGAAGGTGTATTGTACTATCCAACACCTATGGTGACATGTTGAGGTTCCAACTGTTTGCCTGCGGCATGGTCTGCTTATATGTGCTCAAGCCGCAGTATAATATGTTATAGCTCGTACTTATTTCGGTTTTTCTAGCTTCTTGCTATGCCTATCTCCATTCCATTCATATAATGAAGTTTTGCTGTTAAAAAAAACTATAGAAATATTACTTTTATTTTCATTCTTCTTGCAATAGAAGAATCCGGGAGGTGGAGGAAAGTGATTTATTCGATAGCGCATTATAGTGCTTTTGGAGAAGTAGAAATGGTATGGTGTTCAATAGGAAACAAGCAATGGTAACCGGTATCAATTATCATGGAGGAGATAAAAACTCTTGGTTATCTTTGGGTTAGGAGTGGATTTAAATCCCATTCATTAACTTGAAAACAATGGTGTAATTTTGAGTTATTGTGGTTTGTTTGGTTTGGGCTAACCTGTTGACCCAGTTTTTTTTTTGTAAAATTTTATTCTCCGCTACAAAAAATTAAAAAAAGAAAGTTATTTAATGGTTACATCGAGAAATTTGAGAATCAGGAATCAAGATGTGTTGGTACTTTTAATTTCACTGAAATGCATGGGCTAATGTGCTAGCTTCATTTATTAGCTCTTACTTTTGTTGCATTCAAAATAATCTTGGTATTCATAAAATAAACGTTAAATGAATCAATGTTGTGTATTCAACGAGTAATGCTACGCTATATTCCAAATTTTATTATCTTAATTTGTTGTTTGTTTCTTTAATATAGTTACAATATATCCGGCTTTTACTTAGTTGTACGTTCAAAAAAAAATACGATTGTATATTTTCACATAATTACGAACTAGTGGGGTGCCCGCGCGTTGCGGCGGAGACCACAACACTTCAATTAGTGATTTTAAGGGTGTGTACAAGCTGTTGTTCGGTTCACTTCCATATCGAGCCATAACCAAAACTTTCGATTAAGATATTTCAAAAACTGATTGATTTCAGTTCTTTATTTGTTCCAGTTTGGTTAATCGATTATGAACATCGGTCCAACTGGTTTTCTATAGATAATCGAAAATTTTTCTTGAACTGTAAATATGGACTTGAGTTGAAGTACTCAAGAAGAAAAACCCATTATTATTAATTAATTTATTCGTCTGTTATTGTCCACTCGTTTTATATGAATATTTCTTAATATCTTTGTTCGAAATTCATTATAAACATAAGCTTTCTTCTCCGATCATAGAATCCGGTGACCGTATAGTTTAGATTACATTAGCCATAAGTAGTCATTTCAAAATTCAAATCGTTATCTCATAATTAAAAACACGGTTTTCTTGATTTCTATATAGTGTTATTAGGTTTATAAAACTTTAACTTTTATAAAGAATATAACAAAACATGTAGCATTATGAATGATTTTTTATATGTGTTGTATTTAGGGTGCTTTAAATAATTGTAGAATTGAATGTCATGGGGTCTCATAAACATCTCATGACTCTTGATTACCTTTTGATTAAATATGGTGTTTAAAAGACAATTTTACCCTCAAAAGTTAGTTATTATATGCATTGTATGTTGTATCATAAGGAATCAAACTTGTACCTCTTAAATTTTAAGAAGTCCTTAGTAAATGCTTTATAATATAGTATAGTATAGATATAGATATAGATATAGATATAGATATAGATATAAATTTTTGTTGGCCTTAAACAAAAAAAAGAGATAATAGCTTTGACAACCGAAGTGCCATCTTTTCAAGGACACTGGCTTGACTGATTTTTTTTTTTTTAATGACACCGTAGAAATTTATGTGTCCCATTTAATTAGATATTAATTAACTAGCTGATTACCCCGGGAAGGTCCCGGGGTTGAAAAATTTAATATGATTTAATAAAAAATGATAAAAGAAGAAAATCAAATCACGAAAAGCGTAAATAACTTAAACATAATTAATCTTAGTTAAAAAAACATTTATTTAAAAAGTTAAAAAAATAAAAAGCATAAACCATATTAAACATAATACAGTATTAAAAGGATAACCTTCAACATATAATCATCTTCACGTAATTTAAAATATGTTACAATTTGACTTTGACTTATATAGATGTAGAATTCATGATGGGGGTTGAAAAATATAACAATTCTAATAATATTAATACTAATAGTAATAATTATTACTCTTGTAATTAAATAAATAAAAAAAATAACCTTGTTATAAGGTGACACCATGTGTTGCAGTGTTGCGTGATTCGTTCTCCTAATTTCTCTTGATGAAGTATACCTATCCATCTTTAGAAGAGTAAAATTTCAATGATAGCATGGCGATTGGGCTGAATTTCAACATCGTAGATAAGAACTTGGTTTAAAAGAAAAAAACATGATTAATGAATAACCTGAACACTTTGTGTTTTTTTTTCTGTATGAACATAACCCCACAAAAAATAGTCGTTTTTTTCTCCGTTTTTTATATAGCACTATGGTACTCGTTGGAAAGATAATAAAACGCTCGTTAATTTGGTGTAATTTTTTTATTTAAAAAATCTCGAATATAAAAGATATTAACGTTTAAAAATTATGAGAGGAACATAAGAGAGAAAATTTTAAATTTGTTTTTAAATTCTTTTTTCCTAAAATAACTCAATTTAATTTTAGTAATTGAGAATTGAGAAATAGAGAGATAAATTTAGAGTTTTATGTTTATTTTTTTAATTAAAAAAAGGAAATAATTCAAAAAACATTAAAATCTTTCAATTATGATGCCCCGTGGCAGTTTCATGGAGAGGAAGAAGGCACCATTGCACGCCACGTCAGCAATGTTCAATTCTTTTATATATATTAATATTAATATTAATATTAATATATATATATATATAAAAGAATTGAACATTGCTGACGTGGCGTGCAATGGTGTCTTCAACCTCTTCATGAAATTGTCACGTGGCATCATAATTGAAATATTTTAGTACTAGCTGATTACCCCGGGAGGGTCCCGGGGTTGAAAAATATAATTTTACGTGATAACCTATTGCAAATGGCTCAAGTTAACTAACCACAAAATCTCTCAATCATTACATGTTCATAGTATTCTAATCAGTAATAACTCATATTTCCTAATCTAAAACCTAATCAGTAATCATCTAAAGAATCACTTATGTAAGCTGCAACTATTAAAAAACTCATCACATCTCTCTAATCTCTCTAATTTCTCACATTCTAATGGCTCTTATAATTCCTAACCTAATCAACTAAACAAACACTTAAGTTGGAAGTTGTAATCATTGCATCTCATTATGCCACGTGGCATAATCAAGAGATGGTTGAGGCCACCATTGAACGCCACGTCAGTAACTATCAATTCTTTCTGGGAGCGTCCCGGGGTTGAAAAATATAATCATTCTAATAATACTAATACTAATAGTAATAATTATTACTCTTGTAATTAAATAAATAAAAAAATAACCTTGCTATAAGGTGACACCATGTGTTGCAGTGTTGCGCGATTCTTTCTCCTAACTTCTCTTGATGAAGTATACCTAGTATAGTTCCAATGATAACATAAGAACCTGGTTTAAAAGAAAAAACATGATTAATAAATAACATGAACACTTTGTGTGTTTTTTTCCTGTATGAACGAAACCTCACAAAAAATAGTCAATTTTTCTCCGTTTTTTATATAGGACTATGGTACTCGTTGGAAAGATAATAAAACGCTCGTTAATGTGGTGTTATTTTTTTCTTTAAAAAATCCCGTATATAAAAGATATAAACGTTTAAAAATTATGGGATGAAACATGAGAGAGAAAATTTTTAATTTTAAAATTTTTTTTTTTTCCTAAAATAACTCAATTTAATTTGAATTTGGGGAGAGGATGTAGGATATAGGGTTTTATCTATAATATTTTTAATTTATTAAAAAAACTCAAAAAATTAAAAAAATCTCATATAATGCCACATGGCACATTCAAAAAGTGGGGGATTGCTCCATTGAATGCCATGTCATCAAAGGGCTTTTCTTTTTATATATATTAATAGATTTTTGAATTATTTCCTTTTTAATTAAAATGAGTTATTTTAGGAAAAAATAATTTAAAAATAAATTTAAAATTTTCTCTCTCATGTATCCTCCCATAATTTTTAAACGTTTATATCTTTTATATACGGGATTTTTTAAAGAAAAAAATTACACCAAATTAACGAGCGTTTTATTATCTTTCCAACGAGTACCATAGTGCTATATAAAAACGGAGAAAAAATCGACTATTTTTTGTAGGGTTTCATTCATACAGGAAAAAAACACACAAAGTGTTCATGTTATTCATTAATCATGTTTTTTCTTTTAAACCAGGTTCTTATCTACGATGTTGAAAATCAACCCAATCGCCATGTTATCATTGGAATTTTACTAGGTATACTTCATCAAGAGAGGCTAGGATAAAGAATCGCGCAACACGGCAACACATGGTGTCACCTTATAGCAAGGTTATTTTTTTATTATTTAATTACAAGAGTAATAATTATTACTATTAGTATTAGTATTATTAGAATGGTTATATTTTTCAACCCTGTGACGCTCTCGGGATGACTTGATAGTTGCTGACGTGGCGTTCAATGGTGGTCTCAACCATCTCTTGATTATGCCACGTGACATAATGAGATGCAATGGTTACAACTTCCAACTTAAGTGTTTGTTTAGTTGATTAGGTTAAGAATTATAAGAGTCATTAGAATGTGAGAAATTAAAGAGATGTGATGAGTTTTTGAATAGTTGTAGCTTACATAAGTGATTCTTTAGATGATTACTGATTAGGTTTTAGATTAAGGAATATGAGTTATTACTGATTAGAATACTATGAACATGCAATGATTGAGAGATTTTGTGGTTAGTTAACTTGAGCCATTTGCAATAGGTTATCATGTAAAATAAGATTTTTCAACCCCGGGACCCTCCCGGGGTAATCAGCTAGTATTATATATAATTTATTAGCCAATGGTGATACTAACACACAACGTCCTTAATCTATGTTTAGAAGACAAGATTAAACAAATTTTAATTAAACTCATTCCTTCGTTGAAACATGACAATTATGATGACAAAACTAGCTACATAACCTATTCAGAAAGGGGTGACGGTGTAGTTTGTTGCTCGCCTGCCCGTTATCTTGATGTAATTTTCCTTGTTCTGGAATTATAAGTATTTAATAATTAATAAAAAATATAGAAAATAAATAACCTAATAAGAAACAAGTGAAACATTAGCGAAAACCTAGTTTAAAAGTAAACAAGAAATCTAGTCATGAGGTACATGTTACAAAGCTACATACTATACAACCTCACCAAATTTATTTACAAATTCTTTAGATAATTAAATAAGTGTCACCATAGCATAAGTTTAGGTCTACAATAATCAAAACACTAAAAACAAAATATAACATAGCCTCAACTTTCCAGCACCTTGTAAATCACAACAAAACATGGAAGTATGGCCCTTGGGTTATAAACATACAACTCCTCAACACCCGAGTATGACCCGCCTCGATACCCGGCCACCGAATCATACGGCCCATCCTCTTGTGGTGGCGCGTCTACTCCCACGCGCTTCATATTCCCAGCAACCACACGACACACCAACATGGCCCTAACCCCACGCGCCGCCCCAACCACTAGAGAATTGTGGGCCCTACCACTACTAGCTGTGGTGCACACGCCGTCACCGGGTTTTGGGCTTTGGAAGCCGTGGCGGATGACGGTGCATACGCCGCAGCTTGGCGTGGAGCCGCAGAGGTGGGACGAGCCGTTGGAGCCGAGGGAGCAGGTGATGGTGGTGCAGTGGAAGCGGAGAAGCTCGTTGCCGTCGGCGGCGCAGCGCGTGGTGGTGGCGGTGGCGCGTAGCTTGACGGTGTTACGGCAGTCTTCGAAACGTTGGATGGTCCGGCGCGTGTTGTTGACTTTTAAGATTCGTTGGATTGTGAAGATCGGATGGTCCTTGTTTTGCCAGCTGGATTTGAATATTATTTCCACTATGTTTCGACCCGAATCTTCTGGCCCGAGCTCCGATACTAATGACAGTAAATTAAACCAAATAGTTTACATTAATGGCCCTTCTAATTAATATAAAAAATTAAAAATGTATCTTATTGATTATAGTGTCGTCAAAATCTTGTTTTTATATGAAGTTTATATTTATTTAATCATCGAAAAACCTATCTAAAATCTACTGTTAAATATCATTTTTAAGCTCATTTTGTAGAATTTGAACCTGCTTTATTCAGAAATAGTGGCGGCACAGCTTATTGTCCGTCTATCTTTTATTGTGATATAATTTTCGTATTTCTTTTTAATAAAAATTATTATTAGTGAGCAAAAAAAAAAAAAAAAAAAAAACTTTAACGTTAGTTTAAACGAGGATAAACATAGTAATGTCAGTAGGCCAAAAGGATATCGACATGCAAGTTTATTTATAACAATGGAATCTAGCTAGCTCTAGTCGACTAAGTTGTAGAGGTCCACTATCACCATAAATATGGCATAGCAACATCGCATGCAACTAATCTAAGATATGTTAGCACTGTCTAAGCAGGGGTGGTGGAGTTATTGTTTAGACTACTAGGTAGTTTGGCTTGTTGTTCTTCTTTTTAATATCTATAGCCCCTTAGGGATATGTCATGGGTGAGCTTCATTTGTATTATTATTAATTCATGAAAATTTTCGTACATTGCCCTTAAAAAAAACAAGAAATGATGTTATATTATCAAAAACATCATCTTATATAGCAAAACATGATAGAGAAGAGGTACGTAGAGATAAAATAGTTTACATAGTATTATGAAAATAGTTTATTTGTCTCACTATAAGTATATACAAAATGATTAATATGAGATGGACATTGACATTTCAATGAACAAATGTGTTTTTTTCTTTTTCCGTTAGAATGAAGGCAAATTTAAAATTAATACAAAATGGTCCCAAAGGAATGTGTTTACATTGATTACCCACATGCACACAATTCTCCAAGGCAAAGACACAAAACAAAAGGTCACCTTCATGATTAAATGAATCAATAACAAATTTGTTTCATATAAATCCATGATAACTCTAGTTATTGATAAAACCAAAAGGAATGCTAAATTATATATCTATCTTTCAAATTATTATATATTTTATTTCTTTGTTTAACTTTAATGTACAGTATGATGTAACGTATTATAAATCATCCATAGTGACAAAATTTGTGTTTTTACCATATTTGTACATTTGTTTCGTTATTTGTCTACTAGTTAATTACCGTTTACATTATTATTAATTTTTTCTTCATATATATTTGTGTAAAAAAGAGTGAAAATAATTTTATTTAGTTAAAGAAATGGAGATGAAATGAATACCAGCATGCCTAACAGCTTGATGATGTTCCAAGCTTTCAATCTTCGGAAATACTTCACCACATTCTGAACATATACAAATTGTACTTCTTGCGATAACATTCCTGCATTGTAAAATCAGATTTGTTATTACACTTTATTACTTTTATTGATTAATCAATTAACAACTAAACATTAAGTTAAACGTATTAACAATTCATACTTGGATTAATCACTATTTTAAAAACTACTGGTCTAAACTAACCGCTAACCGAGTTGAGCCTGAGCTAGCCTAAGTAATTTAAGCTTGACTCATTTAACTTACAAGATTTTGTGCTCGACTTGTTTCGAGTTGAAGTTCGACTCGTGAGTAGCAGTGGCGAAGCTTGAATAAAATAGTGGTGGGGGCTGAAAATCACAAGACCTAATTTTTTTTTTTCTATCGGTGGGGGCCAAAAGATTAATCGGTGGGGCCGGACACAATTCATATAAAAATTACCTAGAAAAATCGCAAACTACCACCATTCAGCCAAAAAAACGGTGGGCATCGGGAACCCACTGACCCTCATAATCCTTCGCCAATGGTGAGTAGTCTTTTAAGCTTAAGCTAGCTTGACTTGACTGCACTATCAATTAAGCTATATACACTTTTAGTTAAAAAAGTTTCTCTACATTTGTATATAATTTTAAGGGATATTGGATTTAAATAATCCAAAGTTTTATTCATTGGTCAATAATAATCTGAACTTTAATGTTGGAACAGGATAATCTCAACTGGACATGTGAGTGTCAAAAATGAACCATCAGATGTCAAAAATAATCTGAACTTTAACGTGGTGGTTCATTTTTGACACCTACATGTACAGTTGAGATTATCTTGGTTCAACGTTAAAGTTCGGATTATTATTGGCCTGCCAAACTTTAGATTATTTAAATTCAATACCCCTAATTTAAAAAAATCAGGCAATTATTTTTATCATAAATTTATATATAATAATAATTATTATATTAATATTTATTAAATAAAAATTATATAAATAATGCTCGTCATTTAGGTTCGGGAACCAACTCGAGCTTAATAAGTAAAGCTAGGGCTTGGCTCGACTCTATTCGAGCCTTTGCGAGCGAATCTTGAATAGCTCACAAGCGGCCTGACTTTTTTACAACCGTATGACTTTTTCATGTCCCGGTTTATTAACCCCCTGAACCAACGTATGAGTTTTTATTTAAACCGGTCCGACCCACCAGTCCACTTTCTCACTCACGTGAGTGATTAAGTTTACCTAGTTGTGTTAATCAAATTATTAAAGCTATAATTACATTGTACATTGAAAAAAACAATTTATATTTATTTTACCAATTGCCATTTGTTTTTTAAAATCATTTTGTTGAAAACATGAAATAAAAAATAAAAATAAAAATAAAAACAAACCTTGCAGGATCAACAATAGCATGACATTCATAACACCCAGAAAGCTTTCTCAACTGCATGCCTCGTGAAGCCAACGTGTAACTCCCATGCCCATTGGATTTACCCGACCCGACAGTAGTATTCGAAGAAGGTGACGATGACACACCATTACTAACATGTTTCTTCCTTCTAACCATGCCTGAATCTTTAACAACATTGTTACTTTCAGGTGAGTTATCCGGCCTATGAACAACCCTAGTGTTCCCATTAGAAACATCCCTAAAACTACATATTGAACTACAAGAACTCAGCTTCGAATATCCGTTATTGTTAGTGTTCTTAACCGGGTCGGGTTGGGGCTTTGGGCCCGACCCGTTAATGTCCATTTGCTTGCACTTTAGAAGGGTCTTGATTTGGTCCCATGATGATGGTGTTGGTGATGATGGGGGGTGTTGTGGTTGTTGTTGTTTTGGTTTAGGGTTTTGTGGGTGATGTTTTCTTCTACGCTTTGTGGGTTGTACCTTGTGGGATTCAGAAGGTGGGAGTTGTAATACTGCCATGAAGGAGAGAGTACAACAAGGTGTTGCAGAAAACAATGAAAGAAGTATTGAAGGTGAGTTAGTTGTTAATGAGGAAGAAAGAGAGAGATGTGTTTGAAAGGTGTTTTTGCTTCTTTTAATGAGGTGTGGATGTGAGGTAAATTTGAGGAGGGAAAAAGGGTTGCTAGATTTTTTTTATTTTTTTTAAGCCCTTTTTATTTAATATATAATTTTATAAAATTTTCTTTTGATATTTTATGTCAGTAAGGTTTAGTAAACCTTAGAGCATTCACATCCCATCCACCATTTTTTACTCTATAATATAACAAAAAATCATACTTTTCAAAATTTATCTCTCATTTTAAAAAACCTTCCACATCCCCTCCACCATATTTACCTTTATCTTACTCACAAACACTTATTTTATTATATTCCTCGTTAAAATACACTCACAATAATTTGATATAGGGCAAATAGTAGCTTTTCATATATGAAAAGCTAGAAGGTTGATTTTTCAAAATATAAAGATGGGGTATAAAATGGTGGATGGGATGTAGGGTGTTTTTAGTAAGTTTTTTTAAATTTTGGAGATGGGGGGAGGTTTGATGGAGGGGATGTGAATGCTCTTAGTTTCAATTTTCAAAATAGCCTTTTTATCCATTGCACTTTATATCCTTTGCTCTTTTTATCCGGCGGATTTGACATAAGTTGTGGTAAAGTTTAAACTTCCATGTATGTATGCAAAAGTTTCTTTTGTTCATATTTAGGAGTAATTTAAGAAAGTTTTAATTTGTAGTAGAATACCATGTTTAGACCATCTCCAATGCTACGTGCATCCTTAGGCGCCCTTAGCTTTCACGTCATCTGCCACATAATATCCTTACAAATCCTTAAAAACTCTTATTTCATCTCCAACCCTACATATATCCTTACTCTTCTTAATTTCCACCTCATCAATAACTACCACACACAATATTTAAATAAAACATTTTCTTCTTTTACTTTGGCCCCACTTATTTGCAAAAACCAATAAAAACCAAGCCCTTCCACAATGACTTATTTGCTAAGGGCTCTTAAGGACAAAATTTCACAATGCTAAGGATTTGTAAGGGCTCCCAAAGGCATCCCTCCAAAGGATGCATTGGAGATGGTCTTATAACAATGTATATTGAAGATCCAAAGTTAGAACTTACTTTGTAGCAAGGTAGAAGACAACTAACTTGATAAGATCTTTGTGAATTGTACCTGCAACACTAGCAAATCGTTAGGCTCGTCACAGGTGAGGATGAAGGGCCTCTCTGTGACCACCCTTCGGCGTGAGGATAAATATTTGTTTGGTAAGAGAAAATAAGTATAGAGAGTGAGAGAGGTTCGGAGTGTGAGTGAACGTGGGTCACCTGTACTTTTGATGGGGTATTTATACTAGTCAGAATTTGTTGTACTAGGCTCCGATCTAATGGTATTAGCCCTCAGAGCTTTTGACCTCCGGCCCAGTTTGGTGTACTTGTTATCTCGGACTTCTAGGGTACTGAAGAATGATGTGTAATTGATAATAATAGATAATAATAGTTTTGGCGGGAAAGTTAGTTAAACAGTTAGTGGTTAGAATAGTTATAAAAACGGTTGTAATAAGATCAGTTGAATCATCTGTTGAATAATAACCACTTTTCTCTCTTATCCTCTCTCTCTCAATTCTCTTAATCATCTTCTTCTTCCATAATTGTCCGATCATTTCATAGCTTATTCTTCATCTAAGCTATCAAGTGTTGGATTGTGATTGACCACTTAACAGTCTCAATTACTATATACATCAATGGTATCAGAGCCTTACTTTCCTCGGTAAGCTCAAAATATCCATTAATCCACCATTTTTCCTGTTCTTCATTTCATTTCATTAATTCTGTTTCTTGTAACGAGGACTGATCAATCTTGGTCATTCCATTTCGTGGTTGGTCAATTTGTGACTCGCCACTCTGTGAATCGATCTGTTCGAGATTTGTTCACTCATAAACTGTTTTTTCCTTCATAATAATAATACTCTATCACTATCAATTTTAATCATGACAAAGAGAACAGATTCTCTTAAGATCACTACTGGATCTTCTGATGACAGCAATTCTAATGAGGCTGAATTGAGTCAAGAAATTCAAAAACATTTAAAAGAATGCTTGGAACAGTCAATAAATGATATCAGAAAGGAGCAGGCTTCATCAATGATGGCTATGCGTGAAGCAATCAAGCAGTTGTCTGATTCAATGAATAATCAGGCAAATAAGGGAAGCAAGAAGGTCATCAATCTGGATGAATCAACCTCTACTCATAACTATTTTTCAAGATTGACTAAAGTTGACTTTCCAAGATTTAATGGAGACAGTTTGTCTGCATGGTTGTACAGAACAGAACAATTCTTCATGTTAGATAATATGAATGATGAAAATAAAGTGAGGTTGGCTTCTATTCATTTTGAAGGTAGAGCACTGCAGTGGTTTCAAAACTTGGTTAAACAAAATGATGGGTTGCCTTCTTGGGAAGAATTGAAGAGTGCACTAGAAGTGAGGTTTGGAAACCTTTTTGATGATCCAATGTCTGAGCTCAAGAATCTCAAACAGACTGGGAGTGCACAAGAGTATCATGACACATTTGATGCTATTATAAGTAAGTTGAATTTACCACCAGACTATGCTTTAAGTTGTTTTCTGGCTGGTTTAGAAGATGAAATAGAGTTACATGTAAGAATGTTTCATCCAAAGTCTATACAAGAAGCTTACTCTTTGGTTAAACTTCAAGAAGCTTCTCAAAAAGCAAAGAAAAGTAAATGGGGATCTAAGACTGGGTTGGGAAACTTTAATAAAGGAATTTTACCCACACCAAAACCTGTTAATGAGCAAAAGGCTATAACTAAACCATTTGTTGCTAGGAAGACCATGACTAGTGAAGAATATGATGAGAGAAGGGCTAAAGGCCTTTGTTATTTCTGTGATGAAAAATTTGTGAAAGGCCATAATTGTAGGGGAAAAAGGCCTCAGTTGTATCATATTGAGGTAGAGTGGAGTGATGATGAAAATGATGAGATAGGGGAGGAAACTGAAATAGAGTTTGCACAGATTTCAGTCAATGCTATTGATGGTAGCATCTGTTATCAAACTCTTAGGATTACAGGCCATTTTGGGAAGGTTGATCTACAAATATTGATGGATACTGGTAGCTCTCATAATTTCATTGATGCAGCTTTGGTTCTTAAGTTAGGACTGATAACTGTTGCCAGAAGTCCTATGTTAGTGAGAGTTGCAAATGGGAAACAAGAAAAGTGTGACAGAATGATTTGCAATTTTACTTGGAAAATGAAAGGGTTGGTATTTGTTACAGATGTGTATGTGATGCCTCTTGGAGGGTGTGATCTTGTGTTAGGTGTTCAATGGTTGTCTAAGTTGGGAGACATTAAAATGAATTTTCAGGAGAGGACTATTGCATTCAAGTATCAAGGCCAAAAAGTTGTTTTGAGGGGTAGTACAGGACAGAAGTTGTCCAGTATGTCAAAAGGTTGTTTGCAAAAGATTGAAGGCCAAGGTGGTGAATGTTCAATGATACAAGTGTGTGCTATAGAAGGTCATTCAACACCAACATCAGTAGTACTATCAAAAGAAGGGAACAAGGAGCAATGGCCAACAGATTTGCAGCAGTTGCTGACTGAGTTTGATGATGTGTTCTGTGACCTTAAAACTTTACCTCCTTATAGAGGAAGTTTTGATCACAGCATACCTCTCAAACAAGGAACTGATGGTATCAATTTAAAACCATATAGATACCCCTTGTTGCAGAAAGATGTGATTGAACAGATGACAAGTGAACTGTTAGATCAGGGAATCATAAGGCATAGCAACAGTTCCTTTGCTTCTCCTGTAGTGCTAGTCAAGAAGAAGGATGGTACATGGCGAATGTGTATTGACTACAGAAAGCTAAATCAGGCTACAATTCCTGATAGGTTTCCAATTCCATTAGTAGAAGAACTATTGGATGAGCTGCATGGTACAAGATTTTTCTCTAAGTTAGATTTGAAGGCTGGCTATTATCAGATTAGAATGAATGCAGCTGATGTGGGCAAGACAGCTTTTAAAACTCATAGTGGTCACTTTGAGTTTCTGGTAATGCCATTTGGCCTTACAAATGCTCCTTCTACATTTCAAAGTTTGATGAATCATGTTTTTAAAAATCAACTTAGAAAATCAGTCTTGGTATTTTTTGATGATATTTTAGTGTATAGCCCAAACTGGGAAGTACACTTGCATCATCTTAAAGAGGTTCTACAGTTGTTAAGGGAGCATCAACTAGTGGCCAAGAAAAGCAAATGTGTTTTTGGGGCAAAAGAGTTGGAGTATTTGGGCCATATCATCTCTGAAGAGGGTGTATCTACTGATCCAGCAAAGGTTAAAGCTGTTCAACAATGGCCAAAACCAAAATCCTGTAAGGAGTTGAGGGGTTTTCTTGGTTTAACAGGATATTATAGGAGATTTGTCAAGAACTATGGCAGCATTGCAAAACCACTGACTCAGTTGTTAAAGAAGGAGTCTTTTATTTGGAATGAAGAAGCTGATAGAGCCTTTGAAACCTTGAAGTCAACTATGATTCAGCCACCTGTCCTAGCCCTTCCAAATTTTGCTGAACCATTTGTTATAGAGACAGATGCTTCAGGGTATGGAATAGGTGCTGTATTAATGCAACAAGGTCATCCAATTGCTTTCATTAGCAAAGCATTATCTCCTAAAAATCTATCTTTGTCAACATATGAAAGGGAGCTATTAGCTGTTATACATGCTGTTCAGAAATGGCAACCCTATTTGACAAATTTGCCCTTTGTCATAAGAACTGATCAGCAGAGTTTGAAGCATCTCTTAGACAACAAGGTGGCTACTCCCTTTCAACAGAGGTGGCTTTCTAAACTGATGGGACTTCAGTTTGAAATTGTGTACAAAAAGGGAACTGAGAACAATGTAGCAGATGCACTTTCAAGAGCAACCCATGGAGAATTACTATGTTTAGCTGTTTCTTCCATTCATAGTGATCTTTATGCAGAGTTGAAGGAATCTTGGCAAGTGGACGTTCAATTAAAGACTATTATTCAGGAGTTGCAGCAGTCCCCTTTGTCACATCCTCATTATTCTTGGCAGGATGATGAACTTAGAAGAAAGGGCAAGTTGGTGGTGGGAAATGTTCCTTCACTAAGGCTGCAATTGCTTAAATGGTTTCATGATTCTCCTCAAGGTGGTCATTCAGGAGTACAAGCCACAGTTAAGAGGTTGAGTAGAATGTTTTTTTGGCACAAGATGAGACAAGAGGTAGCTGCCTATATACAACAATGTCTGGTCTGCCAACAGTGTAAATATGATAATGCAGCTTACCCAGGGCTATTACAACCATTACCAATTCCTCAGGGAATTTGGGAAGACATTGCAATGGACTTTATTGAAGGGCTGCCAAAGTCTAATGGAAAAGATGTTATATGGGTAGTGGTTGATAGATTGAGTAAAGGAGGCCATTTTGTAGCCTTAGCACATCCATTTTCTGCTGTGGATGTGGCTCAACTGTACCTTGATCATGTGTATAGGTTACATGGTAATCCAAAGACAATTATTTCGGACAGAGACAAGGTGTTTGTCAGCAGTTTTTGGAGAGAGTTAATGAGGCTGCAAGGGATTGACCATCATTTATCCAGTTCTTACCATCCACAAACTGATGGCCAAACAGAGGTTTTGAACAGATGTTTGGAGAATTATCTTAGAAATATGTGTTTTGAGAAACCTCAAGATTGGGCTAAGTGGTTACCATTAGCTGAATTCTGGTACAACACCAGTTATCATTCAGCAATAAAAACTACTCCTTTTGAAGTTTTATATGGCCAACCTCCTCCTATTCACATTCCCTACTTAGCTGGTGAAAGCCATGTGGATGCAATTGATCGAAGCTTAACTACCAGAGAAGAGGTGATTCAGATGTTAAAACATAATATTCAACTAGCTCAAAACAGGATGAAACAATTGGCAGATCAACACAGAAGTGAGAGATCTTTTTCTGTTGGTGATTGGGTTTATCTGAAGTTACAACCCTATAGACAATCTACAGTTCAACAAAGGTCCAATTTAAAACTTTCTGCAAAGTATTTTGGACCCTATCAAATAATTGCTACTGTGGGAAAGGTTGCATATACACTTGATTTTCCTAGTGGAGTGGCCATTCATCCTACAGTCCATGTGTCCCTACTGAAGAAGTTTCATGGAACAGTGCCTGTTTCTGTCACTACCATTCCTGGTGAAGCTGGGCCTTCTAAATTTCCTGTTCAAGTACTTGAGACAAGAATGAAGAAAAAGGGCAACAAAATGCAGGTGCAATGGTTGGTACAATGGAGTTCTGCTGGTCCTGAGGATTCTACTTGGGAAGATGCTGCTTTAATTAGTGATTCTTTTCCTTCATTCGATCCTTGGGGTCAAGGATCATCTTAAGGGAGGGGTATTGATGTGTAATTGATAATAATAGATAATAATAGTTTTGGCGGGAAAGTTAGTTAAACAGTTAGTGGTTAGAATAGTTATAAAAACGGTTGTAATAAGATCAGTTGAATCATCTGTTGAATAATAACCACTTTTCTCTCTTATCCTCTCTCTCTCAATTCTCTTAATCATCTTCTTCTTCCATAATTGTCCGATCATTTCATAGCTTATTCTTCATCTAAGCTATCAAGTGTTGGATTGTGATTGACCACTTAACAGTCTCAATTACTATATACATCAAAGAACTGCGGCTCCTTATTGGGAGTCGCGTCTTATTATGTTATGGTTCGGAGGGAGTGCTTTATGCCTCTTCATATATGATGGATCTGAATTTATAAAATTCTTTGCATATTATAGTTCGTAATTTATTTTAAATGTTATCTCTTTTCGATGTTTTGTTTTCATAATGTAAGAGTGATACGAGTTAATCTACAAACTAGTGGACACTTGTATTTTAACGGATGAGATAATAAAAGGGGTGCAACTTATAAAGGATGTACATATCCTTTGCTTCATGCGTTTGAAGTAACGTGCCCTAAAAAATGGATGTATGTGTAAGAATATATTTATATATTTTAATTAAATGACCCTTATAATCATTTATCTAATAAATGATCAATGACTTAAATACCCCTATTGGTTTAACTGGTCTTTATGTGATGGACGTAATTACCCTTAATGAACCATTAAATAGGGTTTCCCATTTAGGGTGTACAGTTAGGATGGCTTAAGGAGATCAGAGATCTCAGTTTTTTAGAGAGGAGAAGAGGAAGAGTTAGGGTTAAGAGTAATGGTGTTTCATTAATCTTTACCTCTCCTAATAATCTCTATATATACACCCAAGGGGAAACCCTATTTAATGGTTCATTAAGGGTAATTATGTCCATCACATAAAGACCAGTTAAACCAATAGGGGTATTTAGGTCATTGATCATTTATTTGATAAGTGATTATAAGGGCCATTTAATTAGAATATATAAATATATTCTTACATTCTCCCACTTGGCCGAGTAATCATTTATTATGAGTATTAGATAAGCCTGATCAGGAGTTAATACTCATTTTAGTTTTAAACCCAGAAATGTAGCAGAGAAATACAGTCGTTAAGTTAGTTATTCAACTCAGGACTCCTATTAATCATACTACACCCTAAATTTAAAACTTAACATTAGGATCATGACAAGTAAGCCCTAAACGTTAATTTGTATAATTAGTGTCTATACGTCGTTAGGCATGCATGAACGTATTTAAAGACAAACAAATATTAAACGGATGAGGAATAATTAATAATTAGCCATTCATAGTGCAATATGCAGCTGTTCATGGTTATTAGTAAAAGCCGTCTCAATTATAGGCCCTTAGAGAGACTTATGGGTGATAGACCTTTAGTTATTGGATCCATAAGCATATCATGAATGAATTCGATACAAAGAATTAGTTTCCTCTACTTGTTCATAAAATAAGTGAAACAATAAATTTCGTATCGAATTTCTAATGCAGCTCCCGCTCGAACTGTTACTGTTCGAGAAAACAGGGTAGCTGACTTTATCACAGTAAGCCTTCAATATAGAATTTAGATGGAGTTATTAATTATGAGTCTACTGATAAAATTCCAACAACATTTAGTGACAACTGCGTTGTGATAAGCAACATATTATGTCATTATTATTTAGGTTGTTGTTAACAGTTCATTATGACTCCTCCATGAGATAAGTTTTTGTCTGCTAAAATAAGGATATATCCCGAAGTTGACATATTGTTTTCTTTAAATACAACAAAGTTAGAATAAGAGTATTCAACTATTTTAAGTTATCACTTCTTCTTTAAATTATAGTCTCTCGTTTCTTAGAGATATTGTAATATTTTATTAGATGCTTCACAATAATCTAGACGAGTCTAGTGTTAAGCAACATGAGCAATATCCAAACGAGCATAGACTTAAACTTACACAAGGATTCTAATTAATGAAGCATAAGGTAGTAATCTCAATTATCCTATTAGCCTCTAAAGGAGAGCAATGTTGTATGTTACATGTGTAAGGGCCCACTTAGAGACGAAACTAATGTCTCGTTGAGTCTATCTCGGTGAATTTGATTCCTATAACATAAGAGGTATCTCCGAGATTCATCATGTCAAAGTATGCGCGAAAAATGATTTGACTAATATAACAGATACTTGTCAAAAGAATGTCATCTATATAAGGACAAGTTTGCGTTAGTTGCTCCCACTCATCTTGAGGTAGGTGTATTAATCGACTTGGTTCTTGATGAAAAGAATTGCATTATAATTTCATCATGTTTAAATGCTTGCATCAACCCATACATGGATTTCATTGACTTGCAAACTAAGTGTTCTTGACCTTCAGTTTAGAACTTTCAGGTTATTTTATGAACATGTAGGTCAATGTTAGGGAAAGTTGTCTAATGTTCATCTAATGTAGCTCTTAAATTATTATAAGCTACTAGAACAGTAAAGATCCTTAAATAAACCTTTTCTAAGACAAGTACGAAGGTTCTTTGATAATTTATTCCCTCTTGAGTATAACCCTCAGCAATCAATCATACTTTTAGTGTGATAACATTTCCATTCAGATTCAGTTTAGTTATGAACACCTTTAGGTAATTCAACTAAATCCAAACGTTATTCTAATTCATGGAATTAAGCTTGCCAATAATAGCTTTGTCCCATTTAGAAGATTTAATTGATGCCGATGATGTAATTAGAAGAGGTAGGATCGATAAACTTTCCAAACATCCATTTCAACTTTAGTCAGGTAAGGTACTTTATCATCAAAGTTAGTAGGCCTTTTTTAGACCTAGATGACCTCCTGAGTTAACTATTGGGTTTATTAGGATACATATGCAATTTTATGAATTAGCTCTTGGTTAGGTGCTTTCATTCTCAGGTAAATAAGGAGCAATATTAGTTTCTAAGTGTATAAGAGTTGGTGCAGTATGGTGTACAAGAGGTGTAATCGGAGTTAAATTCGGAGTAGAATTTAATAAGTCTCTCCCCCCGCCTCTTGTACTTCTGGCAAGTCATGATAAGGACTTTTACTGCTCCCACTAAACTTAGAAATCTTTAGGAACTTAGCATGCATAGGTCAAAGATTGGAAGACCAATAGATTCTAATAGAGAAATAACTCAATGATGTTTATGTTATTTTCTCTTATTGAGGATTACTTTAGTTTTGATAAGAAATCTAAGTTCTTCCCATAGTTAGACATCAATGAAACTTTATTAGGAGTATCATTATATTCTAAGAAGACAAGTTGTGATGGAGCAATGTCATATACAAGAGGTGTAATTTGAGATAAGATCAAAATTGTCACTTCCCCCACCTCTTGCAACTTTTGCAAGTTATAATGAGGACACTTAATACTCCCACTGATCTTTTAGGTCTCTAGGAACTCAATATGATAAGTTTTAGCGATGCATGTGAATGGGAATATTTCATATATTTTAAACTTGATTTCCTTGTTGTCCAGAATTCGTAAGAAATTTTAAGGACATATTTAGAAGGAAACCTTTTAAGTATATGAATTGATTTCTTGAAGACTTAGGTCCATATGAAACATATTAGATACAAGTCGACATTTTTCTAAGCTCCACTAATGTCAGGTAATTATACCTTGTTATGGAAACCCATTTATTCCTTCTGCCATTTTAAATTTTAGGGCATTTAACACATGTTTTAAAGTCACTAAGAATGAGTATTGATAACAAATCATCCTTCATTAACCTATTCATGATTGCTCATGCAAATTTTTGGTCTCAATGGATGAAGTGTATAGGTCTCATTATCCTTTGTTAAATTTTCATTTTCATGATAACAAAGTTGTGAAAATGTGTGTATCCTCTTGTTCTATTTTATAAGGTTTCTGTTCAGATAATGACAACAAATAATATGAGAGTTTAAGTTAATATAGACTTTGTTTTGGTCATAAAACTCATAACTGTCAAAGTTTGGCTTTAGTGTTGATACTAAAATTCTGAGTAATATTCAGAATATCGTAAGGTATCATAAAGCCTAAAACAAAGATCAGTTATTAATGGTTCTTTCAACCTTAACAATAAATTCGCCACTTACTCCCATCTTAAGTATTTGTTGAAATCTGGTAAGGAAACGAATAGAACTACAACAATCATGTGTTAATTGGAATATTTATATTTGTGGAGTCAAATATCATTGATTTTCTACTACTTAACTTAGCCAGCTGTTTCCTTGGCTTATGGATTTGTCTCATTAATTATGCCTAGTCTAATGGCATAGTTTTGCAGTAAGACATCCTCTTGGAAAACTTAGAGCTGGAAGCAGTACTTGTATTTGTTTCTGGACTTTAAAACTATCCTCTCTATTGTAAGTTATCTTCCATTTTTAAGTTTTAGTGGTAGTAAGGTGAATAACATCTGATTTTTTCAGTTTTAGGCATTTCTTTTCCTGTACGTATGTTGCTATCAACACATTCATTTTCCTTTGGTACTTCTGAGTGTTGTAGTTGATTCATAAGACATCCAATCGTACTAATGGAAAAGTTATTTTATAACGCACTGAAAATCTTTATCGATTCCATGAATAAGCCCTTAGTTTAATAGGCCATGTTATTCAATATTATGATGTATTCACGAATGTCACCTAACGTTATTATTTGACTTAGATTTATTGCATGCTTCTTTAAGAGTTCTTTTGATTCTTCCATAGAAACAAAATTAGTCTAAGGAATTTCTGTAACACCCCAACCGATGGCGGAAACATCGAGGTGTCACGTAAGAATGAGTATACAGTAGCACATGGTAATCCAAATTTTAATTGAAATAAATTTAAATTGCAAATATCCAAAAATAGAAATACATAAAGAGTTTTAAATGTGGAAATCTAATACATCACAAAAGAATCAAGCAAGCATAGACTCCTTATTGTCTTCATAAAACACTCTAGTCTTCATGCATCATTATTTCCTGTTGAGTTGTAAAAATGGGGGGGTCAACTAGAAGTTGGTGAGAATACATAATCCATGTTAAGCTAATAGTTTAAGTATAAAAGTCTAGCAATTCATATGCCAATCGTAAATTTAAGTCTACATGAATAGCATAATATGTTGAATCGACATAATCAAACCTCCGACTAGTTTAGGTCCATCCCGTCATCTACGGTTCACCTTAGTAATATGTTGGAACGATAACAATCACCCACGCTACCTATGTAGGAGGTACGCGTATCCGGGTGGGGTTGTCAATCCAATAGATCTATTATTGAATATCGCCGGCTTGGCCATAGCTAATGATTATGTAATGTTGAAACTCGTTGAAACTCGTTGAAACTGTTGTTGACTAATTCATGAGGCAATAAAGTTTACAACTAGACATACATGTTGAATTGCTTAAATAAAATGTTGCAAGTATAAAGCATCGCATAAACATGGTTACGTAAACTCACCTTGGTATAGTATTAGGTTTTGAGGAATAGTATAAGTGTAGCCCAATAGATTGCCAAGTATCACCCTATGTATAAGGCAACAAATAAGTCTAAGTCTATCTAGTCTATAAGTATATTCTAGGGTTTTGATTTGGGGATATCCAATTGTTGAATTTATAATAAAATGTTTAAATAAATAAAGGGAAATTTGATAATTAAATAAATGAAAGTCTTTTTATAAAGTTGAATTTAGGATGCTCACAATAATGTGTTTGAAGTATATAAATAATTTTTATAAAATTATTTTCCTTAAAATAGATTTTTAAATCTATTTATTACAAATTGCCAAAATTTAACTTTAATATTTAAAAATACTAAAATTAAAGAATTATTATTTTAAAAATCATATTTCTGTTCTAAATATTCAGAAATAAATTGTATAAAATTTTGGTGCAAAAATATCAAAAATTGAATTTATTATGATTTAATTATGATTAAAACTAACAAAAATTGATTAAAAATATAAAATAAATAACTTTTCAGAATTACAAATCATTTCAGTAAAGTTTATCATTGTACAAACTCAGGATAATTTTTGTGGAAATTTATAAAATTGTTTTGATATTTTAATGGATTTTTATAAATATAATAGCATAAAATTGATTTAATTATTATAAATATTAAATAAATAAATTTCAGAAAACTAAAAATTGTAGGTAAAACTTTTACATCAGATTTGTTAAAAATAATTTTTTTTAGAATTTATAAAAAGGTTTTAATAATTAAAAACGAATTTACAAGATTTAATGTATAATATATATAATTGGTTTAATTGTTTTAAAAATGAAATATAAGGAGAAAAAGGGTGCCATGGCCGGGACTCGAACCCGGATGGCTTGGTAAATACCATCAGTCACAACCACTTGGCCTAGGCCAGTGGTTGTGATTAATTTTGTTTCACTAAAAAAATAAATATACGATGCAAAAATCAGTTTATCCCCAAATCAATATCACGAACCCTAGTTTCTGCAATAGATTGATTCACACATCAATAGCCCAATTAATCATGGGCTATTGATGTGTGAACGCCGATGAACAAAACCCACTGAAATAATTGAACTTACAATGTTGTTTCGAACACGATTGAATGGTCAATCAAAAAGTCAAAAAAATGCGATCGTGATCAAGAACAGAGTGTTTATTGTGGAGAATTGGAGGTTGAGAAAGGAGTATTGGCGTGTTGTGAAGGCTCGCAAATGATCAATTTATAGTGTAACTCACTGGATCGAAGAAATGGTAAGGATTGACCACTCATTCAATGTAATACGCGTATAAGGTCAATTGATTGATAATTGATTGATAATTGGCGTGTTGCTTAGTCACAATAGGCCGGTTATCGCGTATAGATACCAAACTTATACAAATCACGAGTTAATATGATGGATTATGGCAAGTCATTCATCACAATTGACTTTTCAAGTCAACTGTGAAAGTTTTAAGTGATGTTATAATTATAACGCTCCTGGATTCAAACAGATATCAAGGCCAGCCCAGCTGGTTGATGGTTGTGTGTGGTTTGGGCCGGTCTTGGGCGCGGGTTCGATTCTCGGCCCAAGCGGTTTATTTTTTTGCAATTAATCAAGACTTATCCATATTATATTAATAATATATATAGTATTAGGGTTTCTAAAAAGCGACAAAATAATTAAATGCGAATATTATCGATAGAATCTTGACGTTTTATTAAATATGATCGTGTAACGTACAAGTTTAAATACGTAATGTTACAATTTCAGAATCTTTTAATGGCTCCCCTGATAGCAATTATTAATTTGAGTTATTGATTACCATAAGTGACATTATATTTGACTAATCCCACTTCTTAATGAAAATAAATTTCATTTTATTAGAAAATTAGCAGGAGTGTCATGTTTTAAGGGATAATCAACACTCAATAAGAGCAAATCATATTAAGTTTTAGAATAAGAGTGGATTAGTTAGTTTGAGATATGACCTTTTAGAAAAACTTTAGAGTGATTTATGTTATGGGATATTCAAGTAAGGCAGACAAAAATTATGATCATTGTATTAATGAAGGATCATTAATATGTGAGGATCATTGTTTTGATGAAGATGTGATAACATCTATTATAAACACCAAAATATAATAGATTAATTAAAAGTTTTACTTAAATAATAGCACATCACCTTTGGGCATAAGTGAGACACTTAATTTATTAGGCACAATTTAGTTTTACAGGACATGTATGTAACACATCATCTTTGGACAGAAGTGAGACATTCATGTTAATTAGGCAAAACTAATTTAGTATGCTTAGTTAGACTTAGATAACTATATTAAGGTAGCACATCACCTTTGGGCAGAAGTGGGACCTTTAAGTGTTATCAAAGTAAAGCAAAACGTTTATTGATTTAGGTTTTAAAAAACATATTAGTAAGGTTTTACAAAACTAATAAACTAATTAATAGCAAACCCCGAGAAAAATTTAGATTACCAGTTCTCGGGAAAGTAGGTTTAGTTCCCGGGAAAAGAGGTTCTCGAGAAAAATAGTTAGTTCTCGCAAACAAGGAAGTTCTCAAAAAAATGGTTAGTTCTCGAACTTGTCATAGTTCTCGGTAAAAATTGAGTTCTCGGGTGGCCTTTGGTTCTCGGAAAATTAGTTAGGTTCTCGGTTAACATGTTAGTTCTCGAATTCCTGAGAGTTCTCGTATTCAGTAATGGTTTTCGGAATCAGTAATGGTTCTCGAATTTAGGTTTTCGAAAACATAAAATCGAGAACTGTTGGTTCATGAACCTGAATTCAGAAACCTGTTTGAGAACAACTTTTCGAAAAATGTTAATCTGTGAACAATTTGTCCGAGAACTATGATACCCATAAGTGCTATAATTTAGGGATTTGAGATCATCTGTTTCAATTAATTCGGGATTTCAGTAAATCTCCAAAATATTTCAAAAAATTATAATAACCTTTTAATTTAAACTTGGAGATTAAGTTACTCCCAAAATTTTAGGAAACAGATTTTAATCCTAGTTGTAACCAAATTATACTAAGTTACATCAAAATTAAGATGAAAATCATAAACAGTTCTAAAAACATTCAGGAACCATTCTTGACTAATTATAAGATTTTGAAAAAAAAAATCAATTTATTGTAATAAGGATTCCATCCAATATCCTAATAACAGAATCCTATAAAATATGAATTAATCGATCATGTCCACTGGTTGATTTCATAATATTGAAAACTTTGTTCATTGAAAAATAATTTGGCCGCCAGTGGTTTTCATACGACAACATATATGTTAATTTCAACCTATTAGGCTTAAGGGTATGGAGACGCCCCCTGCCCCCGTCCCTCACTTTTTGCCCCGTCCCCCACCCCCACACCGCCCCCTGCCCCGTCCCATGATCCCCCCGTCCCCCACGTCCCTCTAAGAACGAGCAAGACTGACCAATGGCTGATTTTTGTTTTTTTTTTTTTTCGAAATCCAAGCAAGACTGACCAATGGCTGATTAATATTTAAAAATAAATTAAATGCTTGAGACATGGGTTTCTCATGTCTCCACACCCCACTCCACCCATGTCTCAAGCATATGGAGACATCACTTTGTTGAGGTGACATCCTATGTGGCATGGAGACATGACCTTTCTCATGTCTCCACACCCCATAGCCTTAGTGGTTACTGTTATCGTAATGCCATTGTTGAATTATATTGGCTTATCGATTTGGATTTCTTATTTGCCAAAATCAATTCAACAACCTTTAAAACAATAATTAAGTTTTATGATTGAATTGATATAACCAACATATGCTCTGATACCACATGTTGATCAATTCTTTAATAATAATACATAAACATGAATAAGTAAATCGGATATGTACCTTATTAGCCAGTAACCACTGAGAGGGAATACTTCATTATCTACAGAATGATCGGGTTCCCATTTAGGGTGTACAGGTAGGATGGCTTAAGGAGATCAGAGATCTCAGTTTTTTTAGAGAGGAGAAGAGGAAGAGTTAGGGTTAAGAGTAATGGTGTTTCATTAGTCTTTACCTCTCCTAATAATCTCTATATATACACCCAAGGAGAAACCCTATTTAATTGTTCATTAAGGGTAATTAACGGATGAGATAAAAGGGGGTGCAACTTATAAAGGATGTACATATCATGTGCTTCGTGCGTTTGTAGTAACGTGCCCTAAAAAATGGATGTATGTGTCTTAACAAGTCGAACCATGTGACAAACGTCATAGGTAGTTTGTCACAACTCTACTGATAACATCATATGATGCCCCGATTTTATGTTTAAATGTTTCATTTTCTTTATAAAGTATGTAACTCTTTGATTTGACAAATTCATATATGCTTATAAGCCGTCAATTTTAATTTGTTTTTTAGTTTTTCAAGCTTACGATATATTGTCCAATATATGTGTTTTTACACTTGATGGGAAAAAAGTAACGCATTACACATTAAAATCTAAATATGACATCTGAAGAGCATCAAGATACTCCGTACCCCACTTTTACAATTATTTTATCATAAGTTTTCCCTTTAACATAAAGTGCCTGTCTAATTAATAATTGAAAACTGGAATTTGAATTCCCATTCAATAATTTATTTGGTTTAAAATTCGAAAAATCCATTCCTTTATCAAAGATATTCTATGTTTATCAGTAGTTTTGAATTCGAATGAAATTCATACCATATAACATACACACACATTTATGATTTTACCCTACCTAAGATTTCCCGAATCAGTGTTACATATAACTTAAACTAGCTGATTACCCCGGGAAAGTCCCGGGGTTGAAAAATTTAATATGATTTAATAAAAAAATGATAAAAGAAGAAAACTCAAATCACGAAAAGAGTAAATAACTTAAACATAATCAATCTTAGTTAAAAACATTTATTTAAAAAGTTAAAAAAATAAAAAACATAAACCATATTAAACATAATACAGTATTAAAAGGATAACCTTCAACATATAATCATCTTCACTTAATTTAAAATATGTTACAATTTGACTTTGACTTATATAGATGTAGAATTCATGATGGGGGTTGAAAAATATAACCATTCTAATAATACTAATACTAACAGTAATAATTATTACTCTTGTAATTAAATAAATAAAAAAAATAACCTTGTTATAAGGTGACACTATGTATTGCAGTGTTGCGCGATTCTTTCTCATAGCTTTTCTTGATAAAAGTATACCTATCCATCTTTATAAGAGTAAAATTCCAATGATAGCATGACGATTAGGCTGAATTTCAACATCGTAGATAAGAACCTGGTTTA
The DNA here is from genome assembly GCA_030844895.1 of Ambrosia x helenae. Taxonomy (NCBI): domain Eukaryota; kingdom Viridiplantae; phylum Streptophyta; class Magnoliopsida; order Asterales; family Asteraceae; genus Ambrosia; species Ambrosia x helenae. Next base: position 464,718 of record JAUTDX010007030.1, on the reverse strand, counting down.
AAAGAAAAAACATGATTAATGAATAACCTGAACACTTTGTGTTTTTTTTTTCCGTATGAACATAACCTCACAAAAAATAGTCGTTTTTTTCTCCGTTTTTTATATAGCACTATGGTACTCGTTGGAAAGATAACAAAACGCTCGTTAATTTGGTGTAATTTTTTTATTTAAAAAATCTCTAATATAAAAGATATTAACGTTTAAAAATTATGGGAGAAACATAAGAGAGAAAAATTTAAATTTGTTTTTAAATTCTTTTTCCTAAAATAACTCAATTTAATTTTAGTAATTGAGAATTGAGAGATAGAGAGATAAATTTAGGGTTTTATGTTTATCTTTTTTTTAATTAAAAAAGGAAATAATTCAAAAACACTAAAATCTTTCAATTATGATGCCACGTGGCAGTTTCATGGAGAGGTTGAAGGTACCATTACACGCCACGTCAGCAATGTTCAATTCTTTTATATATATTAATAGATTTTATGTTCCAAAATATGAAACATCATCAAATGTACGTGCTAGAAAAGCATAGTCCTATACATATAGATGCCCTGTTAGATTGCTTTTGAAGTTACCATGTGCAATTATTTTGATCGTATTTCAGTTTCAATTTTCAAATATCGCTTTGCTAGCATGAGATGGTACTAGGTTATGTTGAAGTTTTATGTTGGGGGTTTCCGGATATTGGTTAGATTTGGCCTCTGGGTCGGTGACGGTGAGGCCAGTGAGGGTTACATTTATATGTATACGATTTTAGTTAGTAATATAGTAGATTATACCCCGGGAGCGTCCCAGGTTGAGAAATTTAATATAATACATCAATTTTAAATATGAAATAGATTGATGTATAACTCTAATATTAATATCTAACCTAAAACAAATTAACAATGTACAATTCCAATTCTAACACCTAACATAAAAGAATGTAGAACTTTAATGTAACTCTAATATTAACACATATCATAAAAACTAAACAAATGTACAACTCTAACATACTAATATTGATACCTAATTTAAAACAACGTATAACTCTATTAACCTATTCGGCTCTGGTTGAAAAAAAAATTATATTTACTGATTTAAACATAATTAGTGACTTGTCTATACATGATTAATGATTTACCTGAACACTTTGTGTTTTTTTACTGTATGAACAAAACCCCACAAAATTTTTTTTCCGTTTTTTATATAGCACTATGGTACTCGTTGAAAAGATAATAAAACGCTCGTTAATTTTGTGTCATTTTTTTATTTAAAAAATCTCGTATATTAAAGATATTAACGTTTAAAAATTATGGGAAGAAACATGAGAGTGAAAAATCCAATTTTGTTTTTAAATTATTTTTTCCTAAAATATTTCAATGCTATATGGGATGACACATGACACACTCAAAAAAGAGAGTGGCTCTTAAAGTGTCATGTCATTAAAATGGCTTTGATTTATTATATGTATAGATGATTAAAACATAGTGGAATAGTTTCTTATTTTTGTTAGAAGTTCGTAAATTGTCACTTAAACTTGTTTCTTAGAGGATGTTTGGGATTGCTTTTTAAAAATAAATTATGCGTTTTGTTGCAGTAGGGGTGAAGTTGTTTTTAGATTATTGCGTTTTGGTAACATATTCAACGCAAATAATATATTTTAATAAACATTTCCCAAACACTAAAAACTGACTATTTACGTTTTCAAAACACAATAATCTAAAAATTCATTTCAAAACTCAACCCCGAACACCCTCCTAGTAATCATGTCAAGTTGATAAATGTGTTAGTGATATACTATATTTTTATTTCTTATTAAAAATTATTCTTTAAAAAGTTTTGCGGATACATATTAAATAAAAAAGAATATTTTAAAGATTCTACAATTAATTATTATCATATATATACACACACGCTCACACACTAGAACAGGGGCGATCCTTAATAGGGGCGGCCGACCTTTCTGAATTTTCGCTTAGAAGTTCCGATTATGTAGTATTCGTATAAAATTTTTTTGGTATATAAGGTTTCGACCCCCCGAAACTGGTTTTCGACCCCCTCGAAACTAGTGACTTTCGACCCCCGGTGACTTCCGACCCCCCAAAGTTTTGGGTCAAGATTCGCCACTGCACTAGAAGTGTCTCCGCGTTATGCGATGGAAAACACAGACGTCATTAGGGGGTTTATAGTTCTGTCGTTTTAGTTATCATTTTCAACCAAAGCTAACACCAAAATTATTGGTTAGTCTATTATATTAACCAATGACTTCCCTTTTTTTTTATTTACAGTCTAAAATTTTTAAAACTTATTTCTAATTTACTTCAAAAACATATTATAAAGCAAATGACTTCAAACGATTATCAAATCAAAACACACTAAAATATATTTCAAAATTTAATAAAATTAAGTGAACTGAACTACAGTCTTAAAAAACTACATTTCAGTATAATACTAAAAAACTTTTACAAAGTTGTCAATATTATTTTATGAATATAATTTGAATCATATTGTAATCTAAAATATGGAGGGGTGATTATGAAAGATATCAAGTAACCACGTGGAGAGGGTGATTGTTCCCCATCATCCTCATACGTGCATCGTTTGCACGTTTTAATGGCGAGTGCATGCTTAGAAATCCTCAAAAATGCCCATAACTTTGTATAAAATTTTTGAAAAAACAAAGTAATTTTGAGTTTCAGATTTCAATCATTAACTTTCTTTTGTTTGACATGTAAATATGTAATATAAGCAAATTAATTTACTTCCTAATTGTTCATTATATTTACAATATTTTAAACTTATATTCTTTTTCATTCTTAAACTTAATTTACTATTTGTAACCACATTAAAAACTCTATAACTTTGATGTGGTCCATAGTATTTTAGTTTTTACATTTTATAATGTAGTTACTATTTCTAACCACATTAACTCGATATTGAAAAAGATGCGTATTGAATGTTTAATATCACAACATACTTGCATACATACAAACAAAAACAATTTTGACTTTCTAGTTTCAAGGAGGAGAAAGAGAAAGTTAAATAATTTGGGATTTGTACTTGTTGGAAGATATTAAAGTGGAGTTTTATTGGTGGATGATCAATCGAGCAAAGGTGTCGGGCTTAGAGAAGGCATCATGGTGGGATTTCTCGATTTTCGATCATGGATAATGGGTGGTAGATTGTCATATTAGACGGGTGTGTTGTTTTCATGCTATGGTTTTGTGTATAGTTTTGGGGTTTTGGTGTTTCGGCTTAGGTAGCCACAGGCTAAATGTGCCTCGGCGATTTGTGGTGTATTGTGTTGGTTTGTTGAAATGAATGCTCCGATTTTGCTGTTCAGAAAAATAATAATTTGGGATTTGTTTGTATGTTGAACCTTAAACGGTATATGTTCTGATCAGGTAATTAGAACTTCAATGAATTGGTTAAATTAAGTTTTTTTTTTTTTTTTTTTGGGAAATTATAATTTCATTAGAACAACGGACTCTCCAAGACGGAGAGACCACACAAACAACTTACATCAAGTCCATATTAAAATTACACCAAGAACGCCAACTAACATTACCATCCTTCATCCTACTTCGAAACCACAAGAATCCCAAAGCTTTAATATCCGACACTATTTGCGTAACCGTACTCTCCACCTGCCGGAAAATTTTTTCATTCCGGGCCTTCCAGATGCGCCAGCACGTCAGAACAAATAACCCGTACACAATAGCTTTCCTTTTCTCCGGCATCCTGTCTTGTTCGAACCACACCTGAATATCTGAAATAGAAAACCAAAAGATCGGAGGAATTTTACACCAAGACGCCACACCGCACCATACCCCAAACGCTATACCACAAGCTGTGAAGATATGATTAGTAGTCTCTTCCGCATCCCCACACAAGGCACACATACCATCACCAAACATTAAATTCCTCCTTCTAAGAGCACTCATAGTAGGAATCCTGTCAATATTCGCTCGCCACATAAACAAATTAACTTTATTTGGAAGCCACTTACACCAATTATACCTTTGCTCCACGCTAATATCCACAGAACCAATCAACCAAGTCCTTGCTTCCTTAGCCGTATACTCTTGGACCGACCCCATATTCCAGCTCCACATGTCTTTGCTGTTTGAAAGAATAATATCCGCAACATTTCGAAAACATTCCACGAGCTCTAGCCTTTCTATATCTGTGCTAGGATAATTCCTCCAATCCCACTCAACGCCTCTAAAACCATCAATACAACCAATTCTGTCCGATACGAAGCACCACTTGTTCCTTTCTAAGCGAAACAAGTTAGGATACAAAACCTTAAGCGGCTCTCTAGTAACCCATGGATCAATCCAAAACCTTATATTGTAGCCATTCCCAACTACGCCACGAATCATATCAGTAAAGTTAACTCCTTGAGCCTTCGTTCTATATCCAATCCGAACCAGATTAGTCCATGCACTCGTAAACTGTCTACTAGCCGGATATATATCCCATCGTCGTGTAGAGCCGTGAACCGCATCAATGACCTTTCGCCATAAAGCATGACTTTCCACCCTATATCTCCACAACCATTTGAGCAAGAGCGACAAGTTACTATTTTCCAACTTATTGATACCCAACCCTCCTTCACTCATGGATTTCGTCACCGTATTCCAAGCGACCCAATGCACCTTATGAACTTCATCATTACCACCCCATAAAAATCTTCTCATCTTTGCCTCCAATGTATTAATCACCCCCACTGGCGCTTTGTATAGAGAAAAATAATACATAGGAATACTCTGTAAAACTGATTTAATAAGCACAACACGACCACCTATAGAAAGAATATTCGCCTTCCACTTTGAGAGCCGATTATCAAAGACCTTAACCACCGCCTCCCAGTTACTAATCCGGTTCATATTAGCCCCCACTAGAATCCCCAAGTATTGGAAAGGTAACTCACCCGATTTGCATCCGAGACTGTTAGCTTTCAAAATCACCTCCTCACGACTTAAACCCACTCCAAAAATAGTCGACTTATTAATATTAAACCGGAGGCCTGAACACAGATGAAATATCCGTAAAATTCTTCTAAGGCTATTAATATTAAACTGAGACCATTCGCCCATCACCATAGCATCATCTGCATAAAGAAGGTGCGACACAACTGGCCCCTCATTCGGCAACCGAACCCCATTAAAAGCCCCAACCTGAGACGCTCTCCTGATGAGACTAGAAAACGCCTCCATAACAATAACAAACAGAAAAGACGATATAGGGTCTCCTTGTCGTAGACCTTTACCACAATTGAACTCAAATGTAGGAGAACCGTTAACCAACACCGAAGATCTCGCAGAAACCAACACCCCTTTTATCCAATTACACCATACCTCCGGGAATTTCATTTGCCGCATAACAGCCATCAAAAACTCCCAATGCACATTATCATATGCCTTTTCAAAGTCAATCTTAAAGAAAAATAATTTCCTACCCACTTTCTTGGCCCAAGCCATAATCTCATTTATAATTAGAGGACCGTCTAAAATATACCTTCCCGACAGAAAAGCCGATTGCGTCTCATGTGTAATATCCCCCATAACCACTCGCAGTCTGTTCGCTAACGCCTTAGAAATAACCTTGCTCACCACCCCGATAAGATTAATAGGCCTATACTCTCCAAGGTCCACGGGATCACTAACTTTGGGAATTAGCGTAATGAAAGACGATCCAACACCGTGACTAAGTTTTCCAGAAACCGAAAACTCTTCAAAGATATTCACAAAATCGTCAACTAATAATGGCCAAAATTTTTTAATGAACCGGAACGTAAAACCGTCAGGCCCTGGACTTTTATCACCACCACAATCAAAAACCGCACTCTTGATCTCTTCCACAGAAAATGGCCGAATCAAATTCGCACTATTCACCTCTGACAACTCAAGTAACCCATGACAAAACAGACTCGGCCGATTAGTATCTTCCTCAACGAATTTTTTCTTGAAAAAGTCGTAAACCTGTTTTTTAATCAAAGAAGGCTTACTCTCCCAAGTACCATTAATCATCAAACCAGGAATATTATTAACAACCCGCCTCTTATTAACCAACCCGTGAAAAAAGCTCGAGTTTTCATCACCGTCTTTAGCCCAACGAACCTTCGCTTTTTGACGAATATCTTTCGACTTACGCTCTTGAAGTTCCTTTATCTTAACCTTCGCCTCCTCATACACCCATTGTTCCGCCTCAGTTAAGTCTCTATCCTCAATCACACTATCTAAATCGAATAAATCATTACGCAAATTCTCTTCCTCTTCACTCTCTTTATCATCCAAAATCTTTCTCCAGCTAATTATCGCCTGCTTCACACTTCTGAGTTTATTCAAAAACCGAACATCCGCCGGCCCTTGACCAGAAAAACTATTCATCGCTCGATTAACCACCTCTTCAAAACCCTCCCTATCCAAATAAGAGTTGAAAAATTTAAACGGCTTAGGACCAAAATTTTTATAAGACACCTTCAAGACAAAGGGCTATGATCCGAACTGTCTCTCCCAAGGGCCCGATATTCCGCATTTGGCCAATCATTAATGAAGTTCCAAGACACAAAAAACCTGTCAATTCTACTACATTTATTACCAGAAACAAAAGTAAACTTACGGCCTCGTAACCCATACTCCTGTAACGCACATCTGTCCAAGAATTCGTTGAAGTCCCTAGCCATACCCACGTTAAACGTAGAATTCCGACGTTCACACCTTTCTCTAACACAATTAAAATCCCCTCCCAACACCCAATAACAATCGCCGATTATCACCCTCTCTAGCTCATCCCACAAGGCTTTCTTATCCGCTATTTTTTGAGGAGCGTATACATTTATCACAGACACCTCTCTATCCCACCCTTTAACCTTCCCACTCACAATAAAAAATCTCCTATGCTTCAAAACCGAAACCACATTGAACACCTTAGAGTCCCACATCGAAACCAAGCCCCCTGATCTTCCAGAAGGGTCAACATGAGCACTATTAAATTCCCCCTTACCCCAAAACCGGCCAAGATCAATACCCTCCAATGAAGCGAACTGGGATTCCTGCATCATAATGAACCCCACCTCATTAGAAACCCGCAGCCTCCTCACCCATTCACCTTTCCGGTCACTCCCCAACCCTCTAATGTTAACGGACAAAAAATTCATTGGATCACCGATTGAAATCCTTCTTCGCGAACCGACTTAACCAAGGATTCTTCAAAATTCTCTAAACTCTCCGCCCCCAACACCTTGCCTAACCCAATAGTTTCAACAACCTCCTCGCGAATCTGTTCTTCACAACCAAGATCAACATGCCCACCATGGCTATTACCCAAAGAACTACCACCACACTCCTCCATAATAATACCACCTACATTGACATCCTCTTCGTTATGTTGAGCATCGAGCGGATAAACCCCAGACGGACTATTAATAACATCAACAAACCGCTCCAAATTTAATGACTCATCCCCATCCCGACACCTCTTCTTCGGACGTTCCAGACCCGACGGCGAGGCACTTTTACTTCCACGTGACCTACGTCTTCTAGTTGCCCTCCTTCCTTTCTTCTTATACTTTGGTTTGTCCGTAACCACCTCCACTTCATCATGAGCCAACACCACATTCTCCGCTTGCCCACCATAATACCCCATCCCAGCATCGTCCATATCCCCGTTCACTTCCATACACACTTCCTCCTCGAACCCAACTTCATCCACTAAATTAGCAACCGCGTCTTCTTCACACTCAAGCAAACAGTCAGGATACCACTCCCCCACGTCTTCCTCTATCAACACTTCAAATTTCGAATCCATCCACTTGAGCCAGCATTTTTTATTCACCCTGTCAACGCACTTCACCAAAACACCTACATAACCACAAGATAAATCCTTACCTTCTTCCATAAACTCGGTCGGCTGAATAATCGTCCCAACCACATTAGCCACACTATCCACGACCTCCTTACTTGAAAGATGCAAAGGAATGCCGAGAATTTTGAGCCAAGCAATCCGTTCGAATTCAACAATTTGTCCCTTCCACTCCTCCACACGATCAAAACACTTCGTCCACATCTCCTTGTCTTCAAAAAACAACGTTCTCTCAAAGTGTCCACGAAACTCCAACAAAACATTAAACCCTCCAATGTATTTGATCTCAATATCCACATCCGACATCTCCCTTAGCAATTTTTTCAAACCCGTCAACTTATCCAGCGACTTGACTCTAGCTACCAATCCAAATTCCCTAACACCCTCCAAAGCAACCACCTTATCATCAATAGTCACCTCCATCATCTCCTGTTCAATCTCCTTATTCAACAAGGTATCCTTGAACGATCTATTCCCAACCCCAGCCCTATCAATCACAGGCTCCTCATCAACCTTAGGCTGATCGTCCAAATCAACATTAACTCGACCGTCATCCTTGTTCACCGGTTGCCACTTCTTTTCATCTGGCCTTGTAATCTTCTCCCCGTCAAATAGGGTTTTCTGCTCCGAGAAAATAGGATAAATAATTACATAAAATAAAGAATTATGGCCCTCATAAACTATTTAGGTATGGTTCTAAGGGGGAACAGGGCGCTACCCGTAAGTTTTTTCAAGTTCACTAATTTCAACAAATCCTACATTGTCACATCACTTCACTGAAACAGTTTTTTGGAGGCAACACTCCACTGGAAATAAAATAGAGAAAAAGACAAAAGGGGGAGAGACAAACTCACGGGTACCAGCCCGTTAACTAGAACCAGGATTTGGTTCACAGGACCACTACCAGCATGGGTGGTGGCGGTGTTACCGTGCTTGTAGTGGGGTACCCGTGACCAATTCTGGTAACGCCCCGTCCCCCCTAAGACCATGTGTAGTAGGGGTGAAAAATATAATGCTCCCCTTTCTAGTTAGTCCATGTAACAGCTAAGTCAGCATGGGAGTTTAATTTAAAATGGGGGTGTAGTGGAGGGCGTTACTTTGTTTCTATTTTTTTAAATAAAAAAAAAATAAGAATATGAGAAAGTAGGAGAGAAAGAGAGTGAGGTGTAGAAAAATGATTGGGTGGGTTTTGTGATGTCCGACGCTAAGATTAAAACGCCTTGTCTCCTTTTTACTCCATAGCCCCCCCCCTGTAATGGTGTTGGGGGCGTTATAGGGCGCGAAGTTTGAAAAAACCCCCTAAATCGCGCTCCACTACACCTGTCTAAGATGGTTAAAGATGAAGAAAGAAAAAAAACTGGTCAGTAAACCTACAACTGATGCTGCTTAAGAAAATTGGTGTAGTTTCAAAAAAAAAAAAGGTTAAATCCAGATTTAACGTTAGGTCACAACCAAGACGGCTAAATATCGGTTTGTTATAGTTTTAACTCTTTTTTTTATATCTAACTTATCTTCATTCCGTGATGGTAAAAATTACATTAAGATAGCGGGCATGCGGGCAACAAGCTGCGCCTTTACCCTTTTCTGAATGACGAACCATAACGTACTGGAAAAAAAAAAATAGGATTAAGCTCATAAGTTATGGGTTTTGCCACTCTATATAGTAGTGTAATTCAACCATAAAACTTGAGGATTTGAGAAGGAACATAGTAAATTTGGGTTATTAACTTTTCCTTTTATTTTTTTGAATAGTTAATTTTCTCTCTCATTTTTTACACTTCTTTTTCATCCTTTTTAAATACACCATTTTTTTTTTTTTGTCTTTTATCAGTTTATGAGACTTGAACTCTCAACCTCCCTTTTAAAGCCTAACCCTTTACCACCACACCCGTCCCATCAAGGCCGCGATGAAGCGGGCCTTTCCCATGAAGGACGAGTTGTCCAAAATGCGAGCTTGGAGTCGTCAATGGGAAATCGCACTGTATGATTCGAGACCACAAGAGGTGAGGATTTTATTGAGGGGAATAAACTTAAATGGCTAAAAGTTTATTACCGCCAACAAAATAACATAAAAACTATGGTAGATGATATTTAAGAAAGAGTACATTAAGGTAGTTGACATTTTATGAGAGATATGATCAGTCGCTCATTAATGAGGCTACTAAATGATCTTTCAGTTAATGTGATGTCTTACAATAATGACCATTGCTCATTCTTTTGCACCTAACATTTTTTTATTTTATTTTTTGAAAATTCAACTTTCATAAAAAATGAGAACAACTATCTCCAAGGCAGAAATAACAACCCAAACAAACACCAACTTATATCAAAGGTATTTAGGAATCATACACTCTCTAATTAGGATTCATACACTCTGATCCACATCACACACCAATAACAAGCTGTCACATACCCAGAATGTGATGTCATAGGATGTATGAATCCTAGAATACATCACACACCTATATCAAATCAAATTTACACCATTCATCCCAACCCATCATGCCTTTTTTTAAAAGATACATATACTACAAAAACCCCAACACTTTAACCTTGGACACTACATCAAAAACATTACATCTCTTACTTTTAAAAATAATCTCATTTTTTTTAGAACGCCTAATTTCCTCCTCCATTTTTACACCCTTTTTATAACACCCACTTTTAAATAGGGTTATTGGATTTTATTACTCCCAACTATATGGTATTGGCCGCTGCCGCTCCCAACTATAACTTTGACTCCCACCACTCCCAACTTAACACCTTATCTGTTGTGTCACTCCGGATCTGACGTGGATCTGACGTGGCAAGTACCTCTGGAGTGACACAACAAACAAAGTGTTAAGTTGGAAGTGGCAGGAGTCAAAGTGATAGTTGGGAGTGGCAGCAGCCAATACCATATAGTTGGGAGTAATAAAATCCAATAACCCTTTTAAATACCATTTTTGCCTCTTATGAGGCTTGAGCTTCCAATCTCCCATTTGAAACCCCAACACCTTTACCACCACATCACAAGGGGTGGGGCAAATAACCTCCTTGATCATCTTCCAAATTCTCCAACACGTAATGATAACGATATCTTGAAGCACCGTCTTCTTTAAGTTTGATTCTCCAATACTGTTATGAAGCTCTAGTAAATCCTTCACTAAGAAAGTTTTTATACCTAGCTACCCAAGAGTATCACTCGTTCGATCGATGGTGTTTGAAAATATATTTTGATTATAATTTATGAATCTTTGACAAGGTAGTACACATATAGGTGTGAGGTCTTGGGTAACTTTATCCAGAACGTTGAGGATTCATTCTCAAGGTAATTGATAATTCTCCATAGTCGGTTAATTAGTTTTGAAAGGAATCACCCAGACCAATGATGGTTTGGAGATACACATGATGTCCGGTGTAACACCCCAACCGATAGCGGAAACATCGAGGTGTCACGTATTGATGATTGTTCAGTAGCTCATGGTAAACAATAAATTTCATTAAATGATTTAAATAAATTACATACAATTGTTCTAAGAATTTGTACATCAAAAGGAAAAATACTAGCTACATATCTTCAAGCATTAACTATAATCTTCAAGCAAGCTATAACCTGAAACATGTTAAGTTTGAAAATATTTTGGGTCAACATAAGTTGGTGAGATTTACATAGGTTTGAATATTGAATAAAATTTGTACAATTCGAGTGTCATGGCAAGTCTAGTCCATATGTGAAAACAATACTACCTGAAGAAACAAATGGTCTTACCACCGGTTAGGGATGATAAGATCATTGTATTCTACAAGGTTGATCCTTCACTAGCAGCTATGGATTATTGAACCTGCAAATAAAAGTTGATTGTGGATGTGGAGACGACTACACAAGGTAGTAGTTTATGACAAAAACGGGGTGAATGGGGATACTATCTTGTTATTGATAGCTCTCCGTGTTAGCAGAAAGTGTCCTCTCCTACTAGGGATGTGATCCCTTTTATAGGAGAGTCCGTATGCCACCAATACCCAAGTCCTAACCGTGGTTAGGTTGTCTCTATCGCCCTTAATTATGTTAGTATGGTGATATATGGAAAGCTAAATTAATGGGAATAGTGGAACATAATACCGCCTTTATTACTGAGCTTACGTGATTTATGCATGGCAATTGACCATGCATAAAATCCGCCTTTGACCAGGACCTGACCATTGACCGGTCATTATTGTGCTTTGACCGCTCCCTACGCATAGGCTTTCTCCGCGTGGCAATGTTATTCCGGGTTTGGGTATGCAGAATAGTGTATTCGGTACCCAATCCCATCACTACCCGGTAAATCGTGTGCATAATCAAACCTTGTGGCTAGAATATTGTGGTCCATCCCATACGCATATGGTTCAGTCGATTTTGTTATATGTTGCGATAACAATCACCCACGCTACCCATACTGGAGATAATGTATCCGGGTGGGGTTGTCAGTCCAATAGATCTATCATTGTGTATCGTTGGCTTGTACGGAGTTAATGATTATGCTAGAATAATTGCGCTTACCACAGTAATGTTAAAGACATAATGCAACATAGAATAATACATAGACACTTATGTTGAATTGTAAATTGATGTTGTAACATGCTTCACCCCAAAAATAGTGAAAAAGAAAAAGGGGCTATGTAAACTCACCTTAGTGCTAGAATTGAGTCCCTTGTTATAGAATAATTGTGGCTCTTGTGTCCAAATATCACCCTATTTATAAGGCAATAATTGAGTAATGGGAAAACTTAAAAGTCTAAGTTTTCTAGTCTACAAGTAGTTCTAGGGTTCCTAATTTGGGGATTGATAATTGATCAATCGTTAATTAGATAAATAGTTAATAAATAAAAGAAAATTTGGAAAATAATTAAATAAACGACTATCTATAGATTTTTGATTAAGAATCGTCATATTATAAGATTTTAAATTTGAAAATAATTTTAATAAAATTATTTTCTCAAAAAATGAATATTTAGTATATTTATTTCTATTTGTCAAAATATAGTTTTAATATCTAAAAATATTAAAATTAATGAAATTTCAAATTAAAATTTATATTTCTGTTCTAAATGAACAAAAATAATTTATGTAAAATTTTGGTATAAAAATATTGAAAAATGAATTTATTATGATTTATTTATGATTAAAATAACAAAAATTAATTAAAAATAATAAATAAACGGTTTTCTGGAATAAAAGTGTATTTCTGAAATATTTATGGATCTACAAGTTTAAAATAATTTTTGTGGGATTTTATAAAGTCGTTTAGATATTTTTATAGAATATTAAAATTATAATTGAATAAAATTGTAATATTTATAATATATATTAAATAATTGATTTGTGAAAAACTAAAAATTGTATAATAAACTTTGTCATTAGATTAACATAAATAAAATTTTTATAGAATTTTTAAGACACTTTTAGTATTTAAAAACTATTTTTAAAATAATATGGAAAGTATAAGTATAAAAGGAAAACACAAAAAAATGGTTGATGTGCCGGGACTCGAATTCGAGTCAGAGTCTTAAATCACAAGCCCAGACCAGTTGGTCTGGACCCTGAGAACGATTATTGTTGGATTCAATTAATCATAAGGACCTCTTGGATTGTTTCTTAATTCGTTTAGAAAAAAATAAAAGAATGGGACGGGGATCGAACTCACGTACAGACCCGATTCCCACGTTTTAACACATGAGGATGGTACCAACTGATCTGTAGATCAGTTGGTGATAAAACTCATTATGTTCTAAATTTAAATAATGACTGCAGTAACACATTATTCCCAAATCAAGAACATGAACCCTAGTTTATCTAATCACAACAATTCACAACCAATAGCTCCTGAATCGTTGGGGCTTTTGTTTGTATTCGGCCGACTAACAAAGCCCAAAAAAAATATTGGACTTACAGTGGGATTAGAGGCACGATTCGAAGCAGTCAACGGCAAAGTCAAACCGTGGCTAATTATCAGATTTGAAGGAGTTTAAGGGTGAATTGGTTATGGGGGTTTAATTATCGGCGATGTTAGCTTGCAAAGGAGGCCTCAATTTATACTAATCGTTTGTGCTTGTAAATTTGGATGTTTTTGACCCGTATTGATTAGTAAACGCGTGATTGGACTATACTTGGTATGTTTTAACTATGATTCTTGCGTGGGAAAAAAAACAGAAAAGGTCGGTCAAGCATTCCATAACAGAATTGAAGCCAAAAACACGGATTGGATGTTGTATTTGGAAAGCTTAGACTCGCAGTAGACTTTTCCAAAGTCAACTGTGTATAATGAGGAAAGGTTATGTTTATTTAGGTTTGGTTAGGAACACAAGGAGAGTCGTAGCCCAGATGGTTGAGTTGTTTGTGTAGCTTGAGCCGGCCATGGACGCGGGTTCGAGTCCCGGTCCATGCGTTTAATTTTTTTTATCAATTATTTCACTAATATTTTGTTATAATAAACTTATAATATGATTATGTATACCTGAAAATGTCACAAAATATTATATTTTTTTTAAAACATGCTAGACTGATAAAATGCAACGTTTTATAAATAGAATAACGGAACATACATAATCGAAAATACGAAATGTTACATCCAGACCAACAAATCGAATAATGGCAGATCGAGATTAATTAAATATGTTATAGCTAATTGTTGGTAGCCTATTTATACCAATCAATGACAATACTTATCATACCTCAAACTAGGCATATGGTCTTATAACACTACAGGATGTGTTAAAAATATAAACTTTTCCTCATTATTTTTATTATTTCTTATTTTTTCAATTTTATTTCTTTGATAAAAGTATAAAATATTTTGCATAAGACTTTGCAGGTATTGGGCTGCTGTTGTGGGCTATTGCTGCTAGTGGGCTTATGCTACTGTTCGGCTCTTGTTGCTGCCTAAGTGATCAGTGGTTAGAGTTGTGTTTGGTCTGGCCCAGTACTGGTGGTCCAGCACAGGTTGTTGAGCTTATTAGCTGGTGTGATCCTCACCTTCCATTTGTGGCCAATCCGTATGCTTTGGATCCAATGGCTGAGATAATGTGTTTTGTGCTTTCTCTATGAAAGCTTTGGTGCCACGTATTTAAGAGAGTTCTCTTTCTTCATTTGCACATTTTGGTTCCAGATCATTCTTTTCATCTCTCTTGTACACATTATTAGGGTTTTGTATTATCAGATCATCTACACATTATTAGGGTTTTGTATTATCAGATCATCTAGATCTGATATATGGTTATTCTCTTGTGTTGTAGGAAGATTATCTAGTTGATAATCTCCTAAGAGTTGTGAGAGTTGTTTTTGTATTGTATTGGACAATTTGTGCTGACTAAGTTGTATTAGGGTTTCAAACTCTTTGGGTTGAGATCTTGAATAACATTGTCTTATTTCTCTAAATATCCATGAAAGTTGACAGGATGAATACTGTTGTTGGCTATTTAATGGATAATTCAAGTTTGTTTTTAGGGAAAATCACCAAAATAGCCCGTTGACCAACCTTTTACGAAAATAGCCCCCCTCGTCTCTTTGGATAGACGGATCACCAAGTTCGAGGCACCTATAAGACCTCCCCAAAGAGGCTTCCCGTGAGAACCAAGACAAAACCGACACCTCACTTTCTCTCTCCTCAGTCTCTCTCTCCTCTGTCATCTCTTTATCTTCCTCAGTCTCTCTCTCCCCTTTCCTCACTTTCCCTCTCCTCTCTCTTTCTCTCTCTATCTTTCCTTTCTCTCTCCTGACTCATCTCTCTTTCTCTGTAAATAACCCAACGAACCAACATTGTTGGGTTATATTGAGACCACAGTTACCAGATCATAGACTTTTGATAGCCAGTTGTATAGTTTGATAGTTGAAGGACTTAGTATGTAATTAACACAATGTTTAGTCAAGAAACCCTAGGTTGCGCACTTGTCATACGGGCCCTGCGCACTTGTGTTAAGTGCGCAGGCCCAGGAGCCTTCCTATATAAGCTAAGTGTGTGCACAGCTCTAGGGTTGGGGTTTTGGGATTATCTTTGTAGCACACGTGAATATGTGCGTATTAGTCAGTGTATTCCAAGGTTATTCATCATCAAATCAGTATGGAATCATCATGTTATTCATTGTGTGTGTCGGTTTTATTCATGTTCATCTAGTATCTTTGTTTTTCTGGATTAATCACTTAAAACACCTAACAAATAGGTGTTTATAAGTGATAACAATCTATTGCATTTCACAAGATCTAGCATTCGGGACTTACAATTTGGTATCAGAGCCTCTGTGCTCTAGATTGTATCTACTTAAAGATACCAAAACCCTCATCTTGTTAGTTTTTATTATCAAGATTATTTTCTTTATGAACTATCAAATTTAGGTTTTTTCTTATATTTTGGCTTCAAATTTCGTGAAAATTGTGTTTCTAAAAGTTAATAGTATGTCATTTTAGGTAGAAAATGTTTTGGAAAGAATTCAACTGAGTTTTTGTGTTTTTCACAGCCTGTTTTGCGCACTTATTTCATACATTCTGCGCACTTATCTCATAAGTTGAGCACTTGTTTCTTGGTTTGAGTACTTGGCTCATATATTGCATACTTGTGATTGTGAGTACTTAAATATTTGGTTTTAGTACGCAATCAAGCTCATGCGTACTTGTTGCCTTCCATTGTCTTGAGCACTTATCTAGGGTTTTTGCGCACTTAAACAGAAATCTTGGATTTGTGCGCACTTATTGATAGGTGTAGTCTTGAGTACTTGGCTAGGGTTTCTGCGAACTTAAATCTTAAACGAGAGTTTAAGTGTCTGCGCACTTAATTTAGTACTCAGACTGATCAGTAAATATTGAGCACTTATCATGCCCAAGTGTTAACTGATCTGCGCACTTATCAAGAAACACAGCTACACGTGTACTTCCGGGCTGCGCACTTAACAAAAGACTACAACTTGACAAGGCTGTTTACATTCTTACAGGTTGCTGCATACATGATCTGGACTTTTGCGCACATATCTGCGTACTTAAGGACTTGGACACTTTTCTGGACTGTTAACTAAAATCTGATAAACAAAACTCTTAAAATTCACTTAAATCATGGCCGGTAACGATAATCACTCAACAGTAAATCCTATCACTCAACAAGAACTTGAAACCGGAACCACAACTAGAGTTCCTAAGTTAAAAGGTGTTGAAGACTATAGAACTTGGAAGAACAGAATGAGACCATTCTTCTATGTCACGGACTTCACCCAATGGAATTCTATCCAGTTGGGCCCACACATTTCAATGAGAACCACTGCCATAGGAGAAGAGTTTAACCCTGATCCAACCACTTACACTGATGTCGATAAACAGCTACTCCAGAGAGATCATAAGGCTTATGGTGCCCTTACCATAGCCTTATCAAATGATGTTTATTACATGTTTGTGGAGTATGGCACTGCGCACGATCTGTGGTTTGCGTTAAATGAGTACTATGAAGGGAATGAAGAGATGCGCCAGTATAAGCAAGACATGGTGCAGAAAGAATATGACATGTTCAGTAGCATTCGTGGGGAAAGTTTGAGCTCACATATTGAAAGGTTCATGAGTATGTTGACCAAGATGAAGAAGGCGGGAATTCCTGTGAACAACAGAAATTCAATCAAGAGGATGCTAGACTCCTTGCCAAAAGAATGGAGCATCCGGTGTATGTTGATCAGGAAAGAATATCTAGACGCCCAGTCTACCTTGGCTGACCTTATCAACACCCTGAAGTCGTTTGAGATGGACATCACGAAGAGAGAGATGAACCAGACCAATCCGAAGGTCGTACCCAGCACTGCAATGAAAAATTTGGCATTAATGACCCCTGTGGGTAACATGGGTTCAAGCTCGTCTCATGTGTATGTTGATGGAATGGGTGGTGGTAGCTCCAGTTCAGGAAAGACCGTTCCATACTCCGACCCAGTGGCAGGACTCTCAACCCACAACAAACAAAGCTTGCTAATGAACATGTTGAACTCTTCAACACTTTCATGACCAGCTTTGAAGCATTGAAGACAGGTGAGATCAAAAGTGAGATGATGAATCCTGAAGACATGTATCAAGTGGATCCAGATGATATGGAGGAGATGGACCTAAAATGGCAAATGGCTATGATTACTCTAAGGGTGAAGAGGTTTCAGGACAGAACAGGTCGAAGGGTTGGAATGGGAAAGGCTGGCTTTGATAAGTCAAAAATCAGGTGCTACAATTGCAAAACTCTTGGACACTTCAAGTATGAATGTCCAACGTTGAATCAAGCTGAAATTAAACCGGCAAAGAGAATGGTGGCAATCATGGATGGAAACGAAGTCAATCAGCAGAAGGCACTGGTGGTTCAAGAGTTTGACTGGGGAGAGGAAGTTGTTGTGGCTGAGGCTGAAGTGAACAAGGCACTGATGGCAAAGATCTGCACAAAATCAACACTTGGTGTGAGCTCTTTGGAAGGGTCATCAGCGGAGATGCCAAAAGGAGAAAGGATGGAGAATGCTGGTCTAAAAGGTGTGCTGAATGAGGACAAGGGAAAGGAGGTTGCTACCGAGGAAGCTTTAGTTGCTGAGAAGACTTCCACAAGCAAAGCTGATGAACAATCTCAGAGCGTGCAGAAGAAAGTTGAGGAGAGAGATCTGGTAAGTATTCCTCTTGAAATAAAATCAAAGCTGTGCTCACCAAGGTGTGTTACAGCTGTTGCTTACTGTTTGTCCCACAATAGGAAAATTTTAAGAGAGATGGATGACATCCGAAAAATCAACACTGAAATGAAAGAAAATGAGTTAGCATATCAGCGAAAGTTAAATGCAACAATAGTTGAAATGCACACTCTAAAAGAATTTGTTCTCAGAAAAGATTTTTTAATAAATGACTTAACTGAAAAACTAGAAATATCTAGAAATGAAACAAATCATCTCCAAATTGTTGTGGACAAATGGAATGTAAGCAAGCATGCTCATACAGATATCCTTGATTGTTCAAGGAAATCATTCGTCAAAGATGGAATTGGGTATAAGGATAAAAAGGGAATTGTAAAATCTCTATTTTTACCTTTGAGCAAAAGTGAATATATACCCATTCCAAAACCACATCCAAAAAATGATCTTTTTGAAAAAGAATATGTCCAATCTGAGTCAAACTCTAATATAAGTAAAAGCAGTGCAGATATGACCCAACATGATCAGGTGGACGATGATGAAAGTTGTGGTGGACAAACGATGGGGTTAGGTCACCCAGGTGCCAATTACTCTACAGTGAATTGGTTCATCTGGAGTCATGACAAGTCTAAAACTATTTTGAATTCGGATGAATGTAATAACTTAACTAAACTGGATGATTGTAATAGTTTATCTAGGATGGATAACTGTAATAGTTTATCTAGGCCGGATGACTGTACTACATTAACATCTAAACTTAATTTAAACGGCGTTGTGGACCCTGATGATAGGAAGAATCTTATTAAACGCTCAGATATTTGTGTTGACAATGTTATGCCAGTTTGTGTTGATCTTAATGATGCATTCTCTGAAAATGAAAATGTATATAGACCATCTCCATTTGTACCAGAATTAAAAAGAAACAGGTTTGGAAAATTTCTTACTGAAGAAATTCCAGAGTTTACTCCATCATCAACAGATATGTCATGTTCTGAAGAATCACTGAGTGAAACAGATAATACAATTCCTGAAGAATCACATAGTGATACAGAAAGTGACATTAGCGAGCCAGACTGCAACGCAAATGAGAAATCAAGCAACAAACAACATTGATGAACCATGTTCCAGTGAAAGCTCATGCTCAAGCAAGATCAAGAGAAGATCATCACAACCATCATCATCCAGACCCTCACCAAAGATCAAGCCAAAGCACTCAAAATGCTTTAGATGTGGAAATGAGGGTCATGTGGTCAAAAGATGTCATTTAAAATTCAGTGATGTCAAAGCACTAAACTGTCTTTCTGATCAGATTGAAAACCTTCAAGAAACAGTAAAAATCTTTGATAAAACCACAAAAATTTTCAAAAGACAAGAGTCAGGTTTGGGTGAAAATCACGATAGATCAAAATTAAACCAAACCTGGATTCCCAAAGTCAACTAAGTAATGGTTTGAGTCGTGATTGTACATAGAGTCTCTTGTATTTATATGTGTATTTCTTGTGTTTTTCTATTGTATTTCAAAATAAGTTACAGAAATGGCTGATAGCACTGATGAGATATCTATGGCATGTTGATAGCGGGGCTTCTAGACACATGACTGGTCTAAAGGAACTTCTCAAGAACTACAGATTTATTGATGGAGAGTTTGTTGCCTTCGCTGGAAATGAAAAGGGCGGAAAGATTGTAGGAATAGGAGATGTAGTCTCTGACGCACTGACGTTAGAAGATGTGAACTATGTTCCAGAATTGTGCTACAACCTATTGAGCGTGTCACAAGTCTGCGACAAAGGAATATCTGTGTTATTCAATGACATGGAGTGCATCTTTCTGAAACCTGGATTCATGCTGCCCACCAATATGATCATGCTAAAAGCTCCTAGACAAAATAACACATATGTGATAAATATGAGAGATGCTAAATCAGAATGTCAAATGACATGCTTACTTTCTAAAGCATCCGAGTCAGAGTCACTGTTATGGCACAGGCGATTAGGACATGTTAACTTCAAAAACATTAACAAGCTTTTAAAACTAAATCTTGTCAGAGGTCTTCCTTCAAAGGAATTCCCTTTTACTGAAAAATGTTTAGCATGTGCCAAAGGAAAACAACACAAGAAATCGCACAAGTCCAAGACAGTGAACTCTATAGACTCACCTCTTCAATTACTGCATATGGATCTTTTCGGTCCTATTAGTGTTAAAAGTTTAGCAAAAAAGTCTTATTGTTTGGTGATAACAGATGATTTTTCTCGCTTTACATGGGTGTACTTCTTAGAATACAAAAGTGAAGCTGCTGAGATATTGATGTTGTTTGTTCCTCTCATTGAGAACATAGTAAAGACAAAAGTTAGATCAATCAGAAGCGATCACGGAACTGAATTCAAAAATCAAAGCTTCGTGACTTTCTGCAACAACAAAGGGATTCATCTTCAGTACAGTGCTACGAGAACTCCTCAACAGAATGGTGTTGCTGATAGGAAGAATCGTACACTTATTGAAGCGGCCAGAACCATGCTTATCGACTCCAAATTGCCGATCATCTTCTGGGCTGAAGCTGTGAATACCGCCTGTTATGTTCTTAACAGAGTCTTAATTGTAAAGACGCGCGGGAAAACAGGTTATGAATTGCTCTTTAAAAGAAAACCTCTGATTGACTACTTCAGGCCGTTTAGATGCTCATGTACGCTGCTTAACAACTACGAGAACATAATGAAGTTTGACGCAGTTGGAGATGAGTGCTTCTTTGTTGGATACTCTTCAAGTCAAAAGGCTTATAGAGTGTACAACAAACGAACCAAAATGGTTCTCGAATCTTTCTATGTTGATTGGCAGGAATCCAACTCTACTAACACAGGAGCCGGTCTTGACTGGTTCTTTAACATGGACGTTGTTTTCAACAATTTCAGTATCATTGAAGAACAATCAACTGACAATCAAGCAGCCGATCCTTCTCCTCTTGAAGATACTCTTTATTCTTCCTAAGACGATGCTGCACCGTTCACCACCCGATTTTCTCCACTCGTAGCCGATCCAATTGTTCCTCTTCAGTCCACAAATGGTGATGCAACTGTTGAAACTACTCCATCTCCTGAAAGTGCTCCAGCTTCAGAAGAAACATCTTCTGCACAACAGTCTGCAAATGATCCATCCAGCTCATCAATTCCTGTAGATCATCTCTCTAATCTGCCTTCCCAAATTTAAGAAGAACAAAACATGGTATTTAAGTCATCTAAGAATCATCCTGTGGAGAACATCATTGGACCAATCTCTGAGGGTGTTCTCACTAGGAATCGGGCAGATAAACTTAATAGTGCACTATCAGCCTTCTTATCTCAGACGGTACCCTTCAACATTGAAGATGCTGTTAGAGAT
The DNA here is from genome assembly GCA_030844895.1 of Ambrosia x helenae. NCBI lineage: Eukaryota > Viridiplantae > Streptophyta > Magnoliopsida > Asterales > Asteraceae > Ambrosia > Ambrosia x helenae. The sequence goes on along the minus strand of JAUTDX010007030.1, from coordinate 442,857 downwards.
GCAAGTTGGGTTGAAGCCATGCAGGATGAACTGTATCAGTTTAGAAAGCTCAAGGTTTGGGAACTTGTGGATCTACCTGAAGGGAAGTATCCTATCGGAACAAGATGGGTATTTCGCAAAAAAATGGATGAAAGAGGTGTAGTGATCAAGAACAAGGCTCGTCTGGTAGTTCAGGGCTTTCGTCAGCAGGAAGGTATTGATTATGAGGAAGTGTTCGCTCCAGTTGCTCGACTTGAAGCCATCCGTATCTTCCTGGCATACGCTTCATACAAGAACTTCAAAGTCTTTCAAATGGATGTGAAGAGTGCATTCCTGTACGGGAAGATCAAGGAAGAAGTCTACGTCTGTCAACCCCCAGGCTTTGAAGACCCTCATCATCCCAACAAGTACTACAAATTGGATAAGGCTCTTTATGGACTTCATCAAGCTCCTCGAGCTTGGTATGAGACCTTATCTTCATACTTGCTACAGAATGGGTACACCAGAGGGAAGATTGACATGACTCTGTTCACCAAAGAAGTCAACAAACATTCTATCCTTGTTCAAATTTATGTTGACGATATTATCTTTGGCTCCACTGATGAAAATTTGTGCAGGGAATTTGAAAGCATTATGAAGTCTCAATTTGAAATGAGCATGATGGGAGAATTATCGTTTTTCTTAGGCTTGGAAGTTCAGCAGAAAGAAGACGGAATTCTCATCCATCAAGCCAAGTATACAAGAGACATTCTGGCAAAATACAACATGACAGACTGCAAGCCGTCCAATACTCCTTTTGCGGCCCAAACAACACTTGTACCAGATCTTCAAGGCCTTTCAGTGAATCCTCACACTTATCGATCAATGATTGGCTCACTGATGTATCTAACAGCCAGCAGACCAGATATCATGTGGGCAGTTGGATGCTGTGCACGTTTTCAGTCCAATCCCAAGCAATCGCATGAAACTTCAGTAAAAAGAGTCTTCCGCTACCTCAAAGGAACACCAAAACTTGGTTTATGGTATCCTAAGAGTGATAATTTTGATCTAATCGCTTACTTTGATAGTGATCATGCAGGTTGTAGGATTGACAGAAAATCTGTCTCTGGTGGTTGTCAATTTCTGGGTAACAGGCTAGTGTCTTGGCAGAGCAAGAAGCAGACTACAGTGTCCATCTCCACTGCTCAAGCTGAATACACAGCTGCATCCAGTTGTTGTTGTCAGGTGTTATGGATCCAAAATCAGCTTTTGGACTACGGTTTGAACGTCATGCATACACCTATTTTTATTGATAATGATGCCTGTCGTGACATTGTGAAGAATCCAATTGATCATTCTAAAACCAAACATATTGAAATTCGGATTCATTCCATTCGCGATGCTCACGACAAAGGATATATACAGGTGTTGCCAATAGATACTGCTGATCAAAAGGCAGATATCTTTACAAAAGCTTTTGACAAAACCTGTTTTCATCAGTTGGTTACATGGCTTGAGATGATAAATTTTGAATAATAAAAAAATAAAAAATAAAAAAAACTTTACTTGTGCATATTTTACAGAAAAATCTTCTTTTTACTTAAAACAAGATTTTTGGGGGAGAAAGTAAAACTAGTCCATCCCTAATGCAAAATTACTCAGGAAATGATAGGAACTAATCATATCTCGTCAGCATGTGAATAGGACCCAGAGGATGTTGTGGCCTCAAGCAACGATATGTCGGTAGATTCAGCCTGGAATCAAGTAAACTGCTAATAGGTGATTAACAATGAAGATCTACACGGAAAGCTGGATTCCCACTATGCTATAGGTCTGCACAAGCTGAGTCCGGTCATACACAGGTTGAGAAATTAAAAGACACAGAAAATTTTGTGCATAGGTAAATCAAAAGACACCTAAGAGTACAAGCTACCAATGCGGGGCTAAGAAAAAGAAAAATTCTGAAACTGAGCAGCAAAAGACACGCAATGTTAGTGACGTGCAAACATATCTAGATAGCTCACCAAACGATCAGATGATCATCTTCTCTGCTTATGGTAACATGGACCTGAAGCTCTCATCATCTGATCAAGATAATGATCATCTTCTTTGCTTACGGTAACATAGACCTGAAGCTCTCATCATTATTTTTCAATAAACCTTGAGGATCGGTAGGCCAATACCTAGCACACTGTGGGGTCCATAAAATTTTCGTCAATTTTACCGAAGAACATGATAAACAACATCACCAAACACATGTTGAAAGAGAAAAGGCATGGATTTAAGTGGACAAGCATACCGACAATTGTTCTTAGGCTGCAGCTATCCAACGGGAAGTTGAAACGGGTTCTGGCAGGTATGGTTAGTATGATCTTGAATGCAGAAGGTGAGATCTGGTAAAACCCCACACACTAAAATGGATTTGGGCTTTTAAAACTCTTATTGGGCCAAAACTATGAACCATGCGTACTTAATTGGGCCCTGCGCACTTAACTCAAGTGCGCAGGCCCATTTGTTGACTGTATATATTCTCAGTCAATTTCTTTTTAACAAATTTTATTTTCTTTAACCCTTTTTCACTTTAACCTTATCTGTTCATCATCATCATCGTTCATCATCAGCAAACATTAAACCCTAATCACTATTATCAAGCATTAACCATCATAAATCATCCTATATCATCCATCTTGTTTCCTTCTTTGTTGATTCTAACCACTGCTTAAGGTAGATTTCGTATAACTAATGGTTTTTATTGTTGTTGTGATCACAGGATAATCAAAGGTCTCATCTGTTTATTATGGCTTAAACATTGGGGTTAAACTTATGAAGTTTGCGTACTTAAGGATAAACAAGTGCGCACTTGTCTCATGGAGACTGCGCACTTGTCTCATACTTATTCAAGCCACAAGAAACCCTAATGTCCTGCGTACTTGAGTGTGAACTTAAAATCTTAAACGAAGGTTTAAGTGTCTGCGTACTTATCTAGTACGCAGACTTGACTGTGTTGCCAAGGGGTTACCATGCCCAAATCATGACCAATCTGCGCATTTGAGTTCTTACCCGGCCATTGCCTGCGCACTAACCTAAGTGCTCAGTCAAGTATGTGCGTACTTGACTGAGTACTTGACTCAATTGACTGTGACTTGGCCTACGAACTTGTGAACATGCGCACTTGGACTTTAAACAATGTGACCTTTATCTTGACTATTGAGACACTTGAAAGGACTGCGTACTTAAAACCGGACGTTAATGATCTTAAAACTGAAAATCAAACCTTAATCCTATGACCATTATAATTACAAAACTTAAAAATAATAATAATAATAATAAAATCTAAGTCTAAGTACGTTGTCCATCTAAGTTTAAGTCTAAGGTCAATCATTGGTCGTCGATTCGTATTCAAGAGATCTAATTGGCTTTTCGTGCTCTTGGATTAAACAGATGGCACTCGACTGGGATCCGAGAGGCATGCACAATCAGCCGATGAATCTTGAAACCGATGATGTCAAGTTTAAAGACGTAGTGACTTGGATCAGACGCAGCAAAGTCGGATATGTTGTGCAGCACATTGTACCAGTCTACTGTTCTCACATTGAAGACTTCTGGAGGTCTGCTCGAGTTGAAACTGCTGGAAGAGTCAAGCGAATCAACGCTACAGTCCGAAACAAGGTTGTAGTCATCACTGAAGATACCGTTCGGAACGTGCTGAGACTGCAAGATCAGCCAGGAACTGTCAGATTCATGCCCAAAGCAGATATTCACCAACAGTTCAAGAATTTCGGCTACAAGGGAGATTTTGACAAGAGAGGCGATATCAAGAAAAGCCAGCTGACAAGAGACTGGAGACTAATCAGTCACGTATTTATTATGTCTCTATGTCATAGAAAAGGAGGCTACAACGCGCTCAGTACTGAATGGTCGACAGCAACAATAAAGATTTGCAAGAACGAAGCCTTCAACTTGTCGGGCATGATCTTCGATTACATGGTAAAGAATGCTGAAGCTGGGTCAGGTAAATGGGTCATGTACCCAAGGTTCGTGCAGATGATGATCAACGCACAACACGAAAATCTGCCCCTTGGTGATCAATACAATTTCACCAAAGGTGCACGATTCTTTACTGAGTGCAACACGCCGGACTGGGAACCCATGCTGGAGAATATGTTTTCAGCCCAGCGATATCTTGTGGTTATGGAGCTGTACAACAAGATCAAGAAGAGAAGCTCAGATGTTACAGAATCTCGTCAACAATCCACTGCTGCCTCTGCACCTGGATCATCTGACCCTGCTCCATCTTCAACCCAGCCAACTGCTGAAGAAATAGCTCTAGAGAAGGCCAGGGGGAAAAGAGTGGCTACTGAAACTGCTCCATCAAAGCCCAGCAAAAGGCCAAGGCCAACTGGTCTATTACAAGAGAGCAGAGAAACATAGACACCCGAACAGCTTGAGACTGCTGCAGTCTTACAACAAGTCGCTGAGTTCGAGAGGGCAACAAGAAAGAAAAGGAGAGAACAGCTACCTCAGTCAGAGATTCCTCGGGTAATGACTGGGGACGATATCGAGCAACAAGTGATCATGGAATCTCTCTTCGGGGCAGAACAACCAGAACAACCAGGGCCATCCACAGCCGCTGCTCCAGCCCCTAAAGCTCCAGCTCAACAGCCAGCTGAATCATCCTCCTCAGCTCCTGCTGCACCACGTCGCAAACCGGTGCATCAGGAATTGTATGAGAAGCTGGTGAAAGAGATTGGAAAGACGGCTGCCAGGGAAATCTGTACCCTGAAAAGCGATGTGCACAACAATCAAGAGCTGAGAAAGAAAGTGAAAAAGGTCATGCACAAGAACAGGAACATGGAGAAAATCATCAAGGATCAACGATACCTGATCAAGTTTCAGAATCAGGTTCAGATGCAAATGTTTGATATGTTCCAAGAGTTCAAGAAGCAGCAAACTGGTGCTACTAGCGCTACATTTGATGAAGTTTTTGATTTCGAAAAGTTTCTGGAGGAAGAGAATGAGAAAGAAAGAGCTGCTGAGGAAAGTGAGGTTGATGAGATCAGTGAAGATGAGATGCCCGATAGATTTGTGGAGATGGGAATGGATGAAGAGGTTGTTTATGAGACGTCAGATGGGCACAAGTTGGATCCTGAAAGATCAACTTGGTTTCCTAGAAGGCCCATCACCATTCCAGCCATGCATCAAAACATCCATCACACTAGGGAAGCTCACAAGGAGAAGATTATCTCCTGGAAGTATGATGAAGAGAAAAGATTGTTTGCTGTGAAGAGAAGAGGGGGAGTTGATACAGTACTTCAAGGGTCAAAAAGAACTGAAGTCTCTCCCTCGATGGGATATCAGGGAGCTTAGCAGGGCCCCATTCATCAACCGCACCCACGACACCACGGGGTCCATGCTTGAATGGTTTATAAGGAAAGAATGTGACACTGATTTCCAAATCTTCAAGCCGCAGAAACCAAGAAGGAGGATCTCCAAGAAAAGAATCGATCCAGCAACAGGACGTGGCATGATAACTTATGTGATTGACCCTCCTCAGGTCGTCACACGAGTTCCTATTCGATCTGAGCTTCCAGTGATGCTGAGGGACTTTAAGAAGTGGTTTTACGACAGCAACACTGGTGAAGCAGTCATTAAACTGCAGGACGATTCGGAGGCTATGAGGATTTTGGATCCAGTAGATGTGTTTGCACTTAATCTGTCAGATCTGAACATGCTGTTTGCGAATCAGATTAATGTGGGTGCCGGGAACGCGTTGTTTGAAGAAGCGGTCTTATTTAGATGGGCGGTTGATCGGGCAATGAAGCTAAAGCGGGAACTACTTGAGATAGTTGACAGGATCAATGCAGCAGACAAAGAAAAGGAAGACGGGGAGAAAGCTGCCCAAGCTACTGCTGCTGCTGCTGCAGAAGTTACTTAATCTGAAGCCGAGACTACTTCAGAGGTACAGACACAAGATCCTGCAACAGTAGCTGATCCGGAAAGACCTTCAACAGAATCTACTCAAGCTCCTCAAGTGGTTGAAGAAGATCCAGTGGCGCTGTACATTCAAGACCCCCCCAGAACAGGTTGAGGGGGAGCAAAGCGAGGTCGAGATTGATTGAAGACGGAAGAACTGGTAGCTGTGGTCTAGGGGGAGTATTGTTGGGTTATATTGAGACCACAGTTACCAGATCATAGACTTTTGATAGCCAGTTGTATAGTTTGATAGTTGAAGGACTTAGTATGTAATTAACACAATGTTTAGTCAAGAAACCCTAGGCTGCGCACTTGTCATACGGGCCCTGCACACTTGTGTTAAGTGCGCAGGCCCAGGAGCCTTCCTATATAAGCTAAGTGTGTGCACAGCTCTAGGGTTGGGGTTTTGGGATTATCTTTGTAGCACACGTGAATAGGTGCGTATTAGTTAGTGTATTCCAACGTTATTCATCATCAAATCAGTAACAGAATCATCATGTTATTCATTGTGTGTGTCGGTTTTATTTATGTTCATCTAGTATCTTTGTTTTTCTGGATTAATCACTTAAAACACCTAACAAATAGGTGTTTATAAGTGATAACAATCTATTGCATTTCACAAGATCTAGCATTCGGGACTTACAAACATCTTCTCCACAACAATGGCAGCTTCATCTTCTTCAACCTCATCGTTCATCCTTTCATCTCCTTCACCACCCAACAAATCAAAGCTTATATGATTCATCGATTTATTTATTTTAGATTGAAATTTAATTTATAATATCGATTGATGACTAAACTTTATAATAATAATCGTTCGAAATCAGTTCCAGATCTACTGTCTTCTGATCCATGAGAGAGAAGAAAAGCCAATCATCAATGATACATATATACATACATAGATTCAGCAGCTTACATATACATATACATATACATATACATATACATATACATATACATATACGATCTGCACCAACAACGACTTGATGAAGTTCAAAATCGCAGCTCGTCATATCTCTTAAGAAACTATGATGAGGAGAGCAGGGATATCTCGGTGACGTCTCAGGTGTGAGGTTTGAGACGTCTCCGGAGTGAGGTTTGAGACGTCTTCGGTGACAAAACTTGTGACGTCTCCGGTGAACTTGTACATTTCATCTTTTTATGCATTTTTTATAATGATATATCATATATATTTTTGTTTAATGCATGGCTTATACATTTTCTATGGGAAGCAGAGATAGTTATTTCTCATATGATGAGTACAGATTTGATCCCAAATGGTTTGGGTACTGGAAGTGCAAGTGTGTTGTCTCCGGTGAGAAAGATGGAGAGGGTTTTAAAGACAGGAATTATTAGAGAGAGGAGAGAGAGTGTGTCAGGTAATTATTAAAGAGATGATAAGAGAAGGAGAGAGAGTGTGTGGGTGATGACGTGACAGTAAGTTATTGGTTGGAGTGGGAGACGTCTCGGGAGACGTTTGAGACGTCTTGGAAGGTGTGACCGGTCTCCCAAAGACGGGTCAATGGACTATTTTCGTGAAACACTTGGTCAATGAGCTATTTTAGTGATTTTTCCTTGTTTTTATTTATTTCATAGTCATCTTTTGAGTCTTATATATTCCTAGTCAAATAGGTTTAGTTGTTAAACTTTTTCCTGATTAGGTCATCAAAATTTTAATAATATGTATTAACGGCTCCAATACCATAGAGATAGTCGTGACGAAGCTTGAATTTTTTCATGGTGGCCGAAAGCCAGCGGGCTCTTGAATTGGGGGGTTGGGGTGGGGGGAGCTCAATAAGTACAAAATTTTATGTTGAAAACGCGTCAAATTACACCACGGGGCAAAAAAAAATAGAGGGGGAGGCACCCCTGTCCCCAACTAAGTGAACTAAGCTTTGCACATAGATATTTATGTATTTGTGAATATAAATACAAAACTCTATATATATTTTATTCCATAACTAAGAAAATTACATCAAGATAGCGGGCAGGCGGGCAACAAGCTGCGCCGCCACTATTCACACTATTCATAAATCAAACATGCGTATTTTTACACTGTTTATTATTTATTTATTTATTTATTTATTTATTTTGGTAGGTTTTTGCTTTTGTTATCCACACATGAATTGTAATAAAAGTTTTCGTCAACAAAAGTGATGCTAGATCTGAATTCTATAAAGTTAATCGGTTAATAGTTAAATACCACCATCTAGCCTAGTGTTGGCATGGTTGGAGAAAGACGTGGTGTATCTTGTGACCGAATACGGGTGGCGCCGGTTCGACTTGGATGTTCGATTCCCACTTTTCTCATTATTTTCTGCGGCATCCAGGTGAAAAGCGAATATGGGTGGCGCCGGTTCGACGACTTGGATGTGAAGCAAGGTTTTACTGATTATTTCACTGTGGTGCCTTCTGACGGATGGAGGTCGGGTTTCCGTGCATCTGGGATAGCCAAGGGGTTGGCGGCGATCGAGTAGTTGACCTTGGCTATAGCGCCCGGTGTCACGGTGATTGGCACGTCGTTGTCGTTAAAAAAATTTACCACTATCTAAGAAAATAAAAACTAAAATATAGGTAAATGTCATTCAAGAAAAGAGGATATAAAGGTAGTTGACATTTTATGGAAAATGTGGTCACGGTCTCATTAGTGAGGCTACTAAATGATCATTCAGTTTTTTTTTAACGGCCAAAAACTATATATATAAATATATAGGCCCAGCAAGGAGCTAGAGGGGAGAAAGTACAAACAAAACGAAACAAAAAAAAAAACGACAAAACAACAACCGAAACTAGGAAGAACCCCCACAATTACAAAAGACCCATAACATCAAAGTTCTTCCAATTCTCCCAAGAAATTTTGGCCGAATTGTGTCTGTGAGTAATCCAAAGGAACGTGTCTTCTTTGATCAAATCAACCGAGCTTCTAACCGAGACAAAGTAATCTTCGAACACTTTTTTGTTCCGAGCATCCCAAATCCGCCAAACTGTAGCCACGATAACAAGGAAGACAAGTTTTTTCCATTTCACACTCCCCGGACTATCACGGATCTTAGCCACGAAACCTGCTATAGAGAGATCATCGGGGGGCCATGGGATCTTCATCCAAACAATAATGTTCCACCAAATACTTCTCGCAAAAACGCAGCCCGCGAACAAATGGTCAACATCTTCAACACAATAATTGCATCTATCACAAACCGAATTGGTTAAATGAACCCCACGGCTACATAGGCCTAAATGATCATTCAGTTAATGTGATGTGTAGTGACCTTGGCCATTGCACGTTCTCTTACCCGTATGGCATTACACCTTCACGAGTGTTTGGAAATATCTATTAAGTTTATTATGAATCTTTCACAAGGTAGTTTACATTAAGGTCATGTGGGGTAACTTAACGCGGACTTATAAGGTAATCAATGCTTCATAGTCTTTAGTTGCGGTTAATTAGTTTTGAGAAGACTAGTACGTCCAGGGAGGTATGTATAGTAGAGATGATATCCAGAATAATGACAAAACATTATGTTAAAGATGTGATAATGTACTCATACACTAACGGATACACAATTTTTTATAGGGTGGGTACATTTGGTTTGGTTAAAAATGGGATAGAGAAAAACAAGATTAATGATAAAATTATACTTCGTTAAAAAAATGTGCACCTTGTGTTTAGTTTGTGTGAAGACATCACAAAGACACCAAATAATCAAATCAGTAACGGTACAACGCAAATCAATATATCACAATTTAAAATATGTATTGATGTAAATTAGCAACTGGTATGTTCAATATCAAGTTATCAAACATTAACTATCAACTTATCAAGATTCATTGCAATGTATTAGATTGTTACACTCCTAAATTAAACCTTCACTTAATATTAATGATCAGCTTTAGTTAATATCAAAATGAACCAATACAATGGTTTGAGATACGTGTGTAGAGTGATAAAGCAAAACAAATTTATTAAAGAAAAGTACATCTTGTTTAATACTAAATAAATAAGCTATAAATAAAACATTTAACATTTCAACCTCTATGGCTCTATTTATTTTTACTATATATTTAAACAACCTTTTTAAGTTTTGATTTGAACTGACTACTCACCAGCTCCCCTCCATTAATACTTAAAATAAATATAAAAAAAGAAATTAAGTTAAGTGTATACTGTATAATATAACGTTTAGAAAGTGAGTCAACCATATAAAGACAAACATCTTTATTTCCGTTTTACTTTCTTCTTGGTTCTCTACCCATGAAAAACCAATTGCCGGCTAACCCTATTGAGGTCGTCGGAATATGTTCAGATTGTGTTATCTTAACAACTTCATAGGAGAAAACCATCAAAAAAGAGAAGACATTGGTTCTGCCTCCCCTGATTCATAAAAAAATCTTGGTTCGTAACCCATCGCCCCTGTTAAGTTTCGCCGCTGCTACGGTGGGCACATGCCCACCCTTCCAGACCTTTGGATCCGCCCCTGGTCTACAAGGTATATTGATGGTTACATTATTCATCAGATTATACATTAGACTCAACCTTTTACCCGAAAACACACGCGAGACTACAAGATACTCCTAGTTGTTGCATGGTTCACATTGAATAAGTTACGCTACCACCACACTAAACCATGGCGAATTGGCGAGATGTAATAAGTTGCACTAGTTTTAACGTTATTTTACTAATTTCGTAAAAATAACGTTAAAAACGATGGACGGTTAATCATGCATCATGTGGTGACGTGGATAGCCAAAAGACAAAAGGGTACATGCACTGATCGGGTTTGTCCCGATTGCTAAGTGTTCTGTGCCTTATGTCCGAGGCTTGATACCAAACCACATCGAGTCGGGGGTCTCACTGGAAGCAACCTCTCTATTCTTATGAGTAGAGGTAAGGCTGTCTACATCTTACCCTCCCCAGACCATACCTTAGCTTTGCTATAGGTGGGATTAAATGGGTATGATAATGATGATTTAGGTTTTACATGCAACTTCTTGTTGGCCCTTTGCTATGTATTTATATAGTCGTTGCTGTGAAGAAAAAAGAAAAAAAAAACTAAACCATGGCGATATTAGTCAAATGTCTTTTTACCTCTTATTTATAAGTTGACGATGAAGGATCCATAAACTTACCAAATATGACAAATGTAAATTGTAGCAAAAGATAAATAATAGTATTATTGCTGGACAAACACAAAGGTCATTGATATATTTATTAAAATATAACACTTTAGAGTTTAGAAGAAAACAAAACAAACTAATCTTTTTTTTTTTTTATCAACCAACAAAACGCCTTTATACCTTACATTCCACCAAGCCGGGATAACAAATGATTAACCTGGGCATACACCAATTTACATCAAGATACAAGTTACAAATTATAAACATTTCAAACACCTAAACATAACAAGTCAAAATTTACCCATTGCTCCCATGAAAGTGAAATAGCTTTAGATCGATGCCTCATCAATAAAAAGCCCAACCCCTTTACTTCCTCCACAATTTTACTCACGTTTACCCGCTTTTGATTGAATATTACTTTATTCTGAGTCCTCCATATACACCAAACTACCGTTTGCAACTTTGTATAACTAAGTTAATCGCTTTCTTCCACTTATTGGACCCCCTTAGTTGTGTGTGGAAATTAGGGTTTGAATAGTGTCATAACTAAGAGATGGCATGCATTTTTCACTAAATATCCATCAAATCTATTTTTTTTTTTTTTTGTTGAACGTCCAACAAAGCCTGACATGTAGAACGCCACTCATGCCCATGATTGCAGACCACGCTTGTGACCTTGTCCGTCGCCAATTCTGGAGAAACCCCACCGCTCGAATGCATATTGTGGTAAACACTACAAGAATTTGAAGCATTAGCGACGACGGCTTTAGCGGCGACATGGCCAATGTCGTCGCTATTGCTCAATCCGCGTGAGAGCTTTTGAAAGCAATCTGGGACCATTGGATGACAAGGGATCTGACGGATGAGGTTTTCCTAAAAAAATGAGTGCTTCTTCTTCCCTCCTTTCTTGCTTCTGCATCATTTCCCCAAACCATCCTCTCTCTTGCTCTCACTTCTTCTCCCGAGACCTCCTACCTTCAACCATGCGACCACCACCTAAACACCCACCGCCAACCACCGCCAACCACAACCAACCATCCCCGTGCTCCACCTTTTCCGGTAACACCACCCACCTTCAACCGTGCTCCACCCACTCAAACATACCGAAGCACCACTTCCGGCTACTCCACTCACTTCCGGCGACACCCTTTAAAACCGGCCACCCACTCAAGGTTTTCTTTAATTAGTTTTTTTTTTTTAATTTTTTTGTGTTTTGGTTTTTGTTATTTTTTTTCTAATTTGTGTATACCTGCAGGTCTTCGAAGCTTGTACGGTTGTTATTAGATGTGTGTCTGCAGGTCTTCGAAGCTTCAACAGAGCACCACCACTCCATCCTTTCTGACGTTGATTCAGACATCAAGACCAAAAAAAAGACAAAAGTCTTCCCAAACACCCTTACCCCTGTATTATAAAAAATTACACAATTGCCATTTGATGTTTGCAATAGTTCTTTCTGTAATTGTTCCGATTTTGGTAATTGTAGTATATATAATATTGTGGTTGATTATGAATTTATGGATATTATTGGTTTGGTTATTGTTTAGAATTGAGTGTTGTGTTTAAACTAGAATGATAGAAATGGTATCGGAATAATTGTTTGAATTAATATTGTGAGTTTGATACATTTTTATTATAATTTCTAACATGAGATTGAGGATTATTAAGTATAGTTTAGTTGACATATGAAGATTGTTCGTTTTTTTCAAATTTAATTTTGTATGTATTTATGTTTTATGTAAGTGTATGCCGGAATTAAGGCACCAAAAAAAAAGGTTATTAGCGGCGACATGTCGCCGCTATTGTTGTTGAGCAATAGCGGCGACCAAAAGCAATAGCGGCCACATAAGGAGCAATAGCATCCAGGCAATAGCGACCAGACAAATAGCGGCGACTGTCGCCGCTATTAGCAATAGCGGCGACCCGCGTTAGCAATAGCGGCGACTTAAGTGGCCGCTATTGCTCTGTTTTGTTGTAGTGAAAGCCTCTGGCCCCCACATGACGTTTTATCATGAACAAGACTGCAACCGATGACGTTTCTTAAAAAATCCACCAAATCTAATATATAATTAAAATCAACTTGAAGGAACCTAATCCTTCTCAAATTCCGGAACTATGATTTCAAAATTATAAATTGGTCATTACAATTTAATGATTTGTATTGGTTTGATTCCTGTTTATATGATTTCATTTTTTTTTCCTAAATAAAAAGAGAGAAATTTGCAATAAAGGGTGTATAATTAGTATTTGGGTATATAACTTGGGCCTTAATCAACAACACTTTGATCACCATCCAAATTAACAAAATTCAAACATACAAATACATAAGACAATCTAAAACATCTCCTTTTGTTTACCCATAACGACGTTTAATTGGAGAGCGTAGAGACGGGTGCAATAACAACGGCGATGGTGAGAAAGGCGACGGGGAGGAAGGTCCTAATTTTGAATAGCGTGTTGGGGTCATTATTGGGTCCACGACTTCTGAACGTTCACTCTTCTTGCAACCAAAAACGCTTGTAATTTTGCGCCATAACCCCCTCTTTCGCTTCGGTTTTTCATGAGAAATGTTGTCCCATGCTTCTGGTCGTGAGGTAGAAGTGGTGTATGCCATGAGAAAGAGTACAATGACTATTACAAGTCTACAGAGTGTTGTGGGTGAGAATTTAGGATGATGGTTATGTATTTAAATGGGCATTCTACTGACTCCATTATAATAAAAAAATGAAATCATATGTTGTATGGCATAATCATGCTGCTTTTCTTTTTCTTATTTATTTAACAAAGTCCAATCCAATCGAACAATGCTTAGATCATCTAAAGTGTTTTATTATTTGAATAATAATTAGGGACTTTAAATTATACTTTTTTTTTGTCTATTATCTTTTGCAAAATGGAAGATAATATATGTTTCTCATTAGAACCCAAAACACTAAGTTACATAATTATGTTCTTCCTAAATTATAAACTATCCTAACTCTTTCATTAAACATGAGGCATTTGGGTCAATTTTTTAAGCATTTGTAATTATCAAAGAACTAAGATATAAAGAAATTAAAGTTTGAAAATACTGGAATTAGAATTTGTTAAAGAGATTGCAATTTGATGAAATTACAACTTGCCAAAAGGATTGTAATACTCGATGCATTCAATTGACAAAATAACCATGTTTAAGTTTTAAACTTGTTAAAGGCAACAAAAAATGGTGGTGGTAGCAGCGACGATAAAGGCATTGGTTAACATTATAGTGATGAGGCAACGGCGGCAATGTCAGTGACCACAGAGTTGTGATGATAGATTGATGGTGGCGGCAATGATAACCGGAGATTCACATTCCCTTGATTAAATTCTCAATCAGACATGAGACGAGTACTATAGAAAATTCGTTCAAATTATAAATTTCTCGAGTTAATTCCACAAATAGCCCATGTGTGGCAAAATAGCCACTTTAAGATTTTACCTAAAAATGGCATGTTTTAGTTCTCCATGATTATGAATTATCACCTAAAAAAAAAGCTGCATAAGTTGTCATTTTATAACATCTCCAATATAATAACTTCAAATAAAATTATGTTATAAATTTAAAAATCACAATTGTAAACTCAACTGTTACTTATGACCAAATAAACATTACGGATGTTCCTGTTAGCCCAATGATGTAACAAAGTGATAACTACATCAATATGCTTCAAACATGCAACTTTTAAAAGCAGAATCTAAAGTTGTTACTTTCGACAAATCACATGGACTATTTACGTAATCAACTCTTTTAACTTATTTTATTGTCCACAACATTTTATCCCGAGAATTCCATAATCCCATTGTAACTAATTCCCAAACCAAGACATGCATGCCATATGGTCTCTCAGGTCTTTCCTATAACTTTGCCAGTACAACTGAATACGCGTTAGAAAGGTCAAGCCCTCCCTACGACACAAAAAAAAAAAAAAAAAAAAAAAAGCGGGCCTAACTTCTAGCAGCTCGCCCGCTTCTGTAGAACAATATGGTGGCAACATAGACCTTCTAGCATACAAAAGATATTGTAACAAATTACATAAGTTAGAATACATTTACCTCCCGTTCCCATTGAAAATCATCCACATTTTCAAATAGAATACGAGGGTATCAAATGCATCTAACATAATGCGCCTTAAGGTACAAGTACAAAATACCAAACAGATATGTAGGCGAATTCTCAGCTATTATGGCAAATAGAGAAATGACATATATAACATCAATATATCACTATCAGTATCCATATATCCAACTCTACTGCCAAAATACTTGCACTTACATAAATGCATGATAAAGGGGACTTGATGACTTTTATTATCACCCGCATTCACTGAAGGGAAATTGCTTTCCTCAACCTAGCCCGTGTAACCCGCCCAGACTCTTCCATCATGATCTCTTTAACAGTACTTGGGCTCGCCTTTAAAGAAGATGAACCTGCAGGCTCAATCTGTTTCTTCTCTGGTTCAGTAGTGGTTTGAAGTTCTGTAGTCACGGCTAGGTTTTGGGTTGAGGTTGCTTTTGGTGCTTTCGTGACAGCTGGCACTGGCGGCACTTGTGGCTTTCCTGCACCTGACTGGATTTCTATCTCATCAGAACCCGAATTTGATGATGATGACGATGATGACGATGATGACGATGATGATGAGCTGGCAGCAGGAAACGGTGGCTCTTTAGTCTCCTGTTGTTGAGCTGCAGTTTTGCCCTTGGGGTTAGGTGCAGGTTGGTGAGCTTTCACAGGTGGTTTTGGCTGTAATGTCAATTTACAATTAAAACATTTTTTTAGGATTACAATAAACAAAATATAAATAAACGCAAATGAGCCTTGTAATGCAAGTTATATATAATACCTTAGAGGTTCGAGGTTTCGGTGTTGATTGTGACGCAACATATTGAATAATATCTAAAGTTCTGGTTTGTATATAACTTGCAGCTCTTTGCCAGTACAATACAGTCATATCTCCAGCCATAGTCCTCAGTTCAGACAAATTACGGTCAATTTCTGTTTCATGCTTTGATATATACGGTTGAAAAAAGGAATCATAAACATATGATGTTCCCTGAAATAATGAGCGCACAACAGCAAAAAAATAAAATAAAAAAAATACATCTATGATAAGAAACAAAAGAAAAAAAATAAGATTATATTAAAAAACTAGAACAAAAGAAATTTCACCTTTGTTTTCGGAAACCACAGGTATATGTAAAATGCCAACTTTGCTTCACTGTACATCGGGACCCTTCACACAAGTATGAAACAAGAAAGAAAATGTAAAAAGGCGCAAAATATGCTAGCCATAATATAACTTATGTTCATACCATGAAATAAACGTGTCACCAATTCGTTCACAAACAGTTAGTACGGCAACCAAAATCCTGAAAGTAACAATTCTTAAGGTTATAATCACAAAACCAGCAATGTTAGTATATTATCACCTTAACATAAGTAACATATGGTAATACCAGTACTGGCACCAAAAGCGGAGTTGCTCTATATCAGGCTTATTTTTCTCCACACATTTAAAGCACTCATAGGCTGGATATGCATACCCAAACACCATCCTGCATGTAATTAAGTAGTTATATTATAAAACACAAAACAGTGAATTAAAATTTCCCAAACTAAAAAGAAAAAAGAGTTTTGATCAACATACACAAGCCCTCTGGTGAGAAATGATCCAATCATCTTGTAAACCTATAGAAAACAATTAACATAAAAAAGGATTCAATCCTGCATAATGTTACAAATCATTTGGCTGAACAGAAGATGGCCAAATTTGAACTTTAAATAAATGAACTTGATATGCTAATAAGCTATTAGGACCATCAACAAAGTAAACTAACATATAACATTTAACATGTACCACAGCAATTGTTACTTGTTAGTTAAAAGTACATTTTATATGGCCATAACAAAGGACAATTATTCTGTTCCTTCTTTTCTTTGCACTGATGTAAACATAACAAAGCCAGTCAGATACAACTATACAAGTACCTAGAATTATGTAAAACGCTGCAATTTCATACTTATTCTTCTAAACTCTCTTCAAACAATTTAATATTGGTATCTACACAGATCAACTTTTAAAACACAGAGAAGTAGCATAAATTTTATAAACCAAAAACTAAGGCCAGCAAAAAAGGTCAGAGAGACGACACAATTAACACAAGTACCAAACATGAAAACGACTTGCATAACTACTTTATATCTTATGTCTATAACACTGTGCGTTGTGGCTCAAGGTGAGCACAAACTCTATCCTCTAATATTATGCCAACCGGGCGCTGATTGGCAGTGTGATAAAGTTGCAGCTCACTCACTTGACCCTGTTGTGGCTCAAGGTGAGTAATGGCTTTATCCATATTTTTTTTAGGCTTTCTAAATTTGCAAATGTAATATTAATACAAAAATAAAATTAATAGGAAATGTTAGATTGATATTAACAGATCGTCTGTTATCCTGCCCACTTCCATCATCAAATCGTCTTCCTCCGAAGAGTCGGACGAAAAAAAGTCGTTCCGTTCCATTTTTTATGTGTTGAGTGAGTAAAATTTTGAAAATAAAATGTAGGTTTCTAAAAATTCTTCAAGGTTTCTAAAAATAACTCCCAGCCAGCGAGCCCCCAACGGCTACTTTTGTACCGCTAACTCACGCGAGCACGGTAGTGGGGGCTCGCTTGCGGCAGTGTTCACACGTGTCGTTGTGGTGTTCGCGAGCCACATGGATCAGGTGACCGCTCGCGGCCCACAACACACAGTCTAAGACAGATGTATGTTTTATGCTACCAAGAAGGAGAAATGATAGAGCCTAGCCTCTTAATGTTAATTATTATTATTATTACTATGTATAAAATTATGTGTACTGTTTATTAAACAGCTTCAAAAACAGGTCAGGAATTGCTAGCTCTGCCAAAAACTATGCACTCACCAACTAATTGAACTCATTCTCTACACATTTTAAAGAACATAAACCATTTTCTGAACATCAAGAAGCAGATGCTCACTTAAATTACCAATTGAAACAATTTTTCAAACAATATCACATTCATAGGCACCAAATCCAAAACAAAATAATAATAATAATAATAATAATAATAATAATAATAATAATCAAAATTGAAATTAAATCACAAAACTACATCTCTAGGAAAATCAATTAAGCATCACAAACTGAAACAGAAACAACAAAACCAACATTCATAAGAAACCTAGAGATCGGTAATAAATTAATCAATTGGCAACAAACATAACAACAAGTAGCAATAACACAATGTAAGAAGGATTGATAACAACATTTGAAAACAAAATCTATAAGGAATGTGTGAATGAGTAAATGAGAAATTACCGTACGTGTTACGGATTATTAGTATTATTATTGTGTGGTAGATGTAATGTGACGGAAGGTAAAATAAGGTGAAGTAGAGAGTAGTGTGGTAAGTGAGATGTGAAGTTGTTGGTAGAAGTGATGGAATGGAGGTCACGCCGCCGTTACGCGACGGCGAACCGTTGCGACGTTTGATGAGAGAGAGAGAGAGAGATTTTAGGGAGTTCAAAATATTTTGCTCTCCCTGGCTCACCGTGTGGGTTTAAGAAGTAACTTTTTTTAAATGTTTATTATTGAATTGTTGAACCAAATAAACCTAATGTTTTAATTAGTGTATTAATGATAATTTTATATTTGTATATCTATACTATATTATGAGGGTGTTTGGGATTGCGTTTTAAATCTGATTTTTAGATTATCGCGTTTTGAAAACGCAGATAATCAGTTTTTAGTGTTTGGGATTACGTTTTGAAAACGCAGATAATCAGTTTGTTAGGTTACCAAAACGCAATAATCTATAAGTAGCTCCACATCTGCTTTTCCAAAACGCATAATCTGTTTTGAATAATCAATCCCAAACACCCCCTATAATGCATGAGTGAGGGGTAGTTTAAAATACCAAAAAGTTAAAAACTTATTTTTCATTAATAACCCTAAAATAAGGGTAAAATAGTCATTCATACATTATTTACATTTTAATACCCTATTTTAGTTACACTTTAATCCCTTAAACTTACTTAACTTTTGTTTATTTAAATTATAGTTAAACTTTTTTTTTCTTATTTTAAACAAACCACCCCCATAATTTTAAATAGTCATATTTTTTTAAAAATGTTTATACTTTTATAAAAAAAATTACATCATAATAATGAGCATTTTAGTATCTTTAATTTGAGTATAGTATTGCTATTTTTTATTTAAAAAATCTTTATGTGTTACGTGATTAACGATATATAGAAGTGGGCAATAACTAAATCGTTCACCGAAGCCAAACTAAAAAATTGACAAAACTGAACCAAAATCTATTGAAAACTGAAAACATTTGATTTAACTTAAAATTGATTATCGTTTTCTTTTTGTACCCTTAGTTAACCCAAATTAGTTAAACTGAAACAGACCCATTAATATATTCATAACAGTATGCCCGTACGATGTGGTAGGAAACACAGACACTTCTAATGGTTCATGGTTGTGTTTCGTTCAGTTCGATTATAAGCCTCAACCGAAACAAAAATTGACATTATCGGCTTATCAATCTTGTTAACAAACCGGTTAATTGGTTCAGTCTATTTGGTTAGATTGTCGTTTTTAGTTCGGTTTAGTTAATAACCAAACTTTGGTTAAAATTTTGCTTAGAAGCACATGAAATGAAGGTATAAATACATGTAATGGATGTATAAAGGATATACATGTATGAATGGTTCAGTTTTGGTTTGTTAATTTTGGTTAACTTAGGGTACAAAAAAAACCGATATTAGGTTAACTCGGTTTTGGTTATTTTATGTTCGGTTTTGTATATTTTTGTTCAATTTCGGTTGAGTTACAATTATTGTTCACCTCTAGATATTGTTAATCACGTAAAAAATCAAAATTTGAATTCAAAGTATATAGCAAATTATACTCTAATATGGTTTGAAGCTGAGTAGATAGGTTTATGAATTGTAGTGGCAGTATAAATAGAGGGGGTTTTGAAATTTTTAGCTTTTATACCTAGGCCAGTAAACGAACCGAATGTTCCTTTAATTTTAACCGAACATGAACACATAATCAAACACATTTTTGTATTCATGTTCGTTCATTAAGAAATTTGTCATGTTCTTGTTCGTTTATGTTCGTTCGTTTAAACATAAATGAACAGTTCACCAACGAACATAAACGGACGCTCACGAACATAATAAATGTGAACGATTTTGTATTACTGAAAAAACCCAATTACTAATTGATTATATATTTGTACAAGTTGTTAAAGCCCAATTTATGTTTGTATTTATGTAAATATAACTACGTATGTAATTAATATACTTAAACAGACATAAATAAATGAATATAAACGTACGTTCACGAACATAAATGAAAAAACTTAACGTTTGTTCATGTTCGTTCATTTAACTAAACGAACAAATTTTTTTGTTCGTGATTGTTCGTTTATTAAATAAACGACATAAACGAACTTTTCGCCGAACAAGTTCACGAACAACTCACGAACATGCGGTTCATTTATAGGGTTATTTTTTACCTCTATTTCATGTATTTATTATGCCTCAATTTCATGTACTTCTAGGCAAAAAAAATTTAGCCAAAATTTGTTTTTGTTATTCACCAAATTTAACTAAACTGGACTAAAACCGATAATCTAACAATACTAATCGAACCAAGGAACCAATCGTTTTTTTTTTTTTTTTTTTTTTTTTTTTGAAAAGTTAAGGAACCAATTGTTTAATAAGATTGATTAATTGATGACTTTTGATTTTAGTTTCGGTTGAGGCTAATAATCGAACTTAACAGAACCATACACACCCTTAGGAACGTTTGTGTTTCCCGCTGCATCGCACGGGCACTCTACTAGTAATTTTTAAAGGTTGTGTTCCAGCAATAAACCCTTAGCTAGAAAGCTACCTCTGGATATGATCGAATCATATACGGGTTTCTCCTTTCAAACCCAATGGTTATTTTTTCGGTGGAAGACGAAATCGAACCTGAGATCCTAGGCAGGAACCCCACAAATGTGGGTAAACCTTCTCACCTCCATTACAACCACTACCCTACAACATCATTAGCTTTTTTTTAAACATTTGTTTTTTTTTTCTCTTGAACGAACGTAAACATGAGTTAATTGTTTCTTAACCTAGTGATGTTAATCTAGATGTTAATCTTCATTAAAGTAGTGGGGGTTTGAATACCCCAAAATAAGTAGTTGGATTTTAGGGGATGTGTGTTTGCACTCAAAAAGGATGCTTCTCATAATTTAAAAAATTAGTTGGACGGTTAATCATGCATCATGTGGTGGCGTGGATAGCCAAAAGACAAAGGGGTACATGTACCGATCGGGTTTGTCTCGATTGCTAAGTGTTTTGTACCTTATGTCCAAGACTTGATACCAAACCACATCGAGCCGGGGGTCTCACTGGAAGCAGCCTCTCTATTCTTAGGGGTAGATGTAAGGTTGTCTAAATTTTACCCTCCTCAGACCCTACATTAACTTTGCTATAGATGGAATTAACTGAGTATAATGATGATGATGTTATTATTTGGATTATTACGAAAAAAATGCTCCGTATTATTTTCTGTTGTTAGCTTTAGTTTCAATTTATTGGTTTCTTTGTTTTGTATTCTTATCAAGAAGTATTCTGAATTTTAATGGTATTTTTATAAGATATGTTTCAAATCGAGTTTTGATTTTTAAATGCAAAGAGTGCTACATTTTTATGATGGTTATTTTTTAATGAAAAACTGTAAATTTGTCTTTTAACTAATCATTATAAATACCAACAATATTAGTTGTAGACTTGTAATTTACAAGATTAATCCAAAAAGTTATTAGCAATTGATATTTTAATTATATGATGGATTAATCAAGCCACCAACATTTTTGTAATGAAACATGTTAAATTTTAAGGACTTATCTATCATATAAGAATTCCATGTCAGGATATTTAACTTTGTCTCAAGTAAAGCTTGTTACGTGTATCATGATGTTATTACTAAAGGTCTAAAACTATTAACTAAACTTGAAAATAGTATTATAATAAGGGTTAAGTTATCCTACACAGTACAACGTACAAAAAAATGAGAAGGATACAAAAAAATACAATTGATCACGAAATATAGCACAATGGATCATAAAATATAACACAATGTCAAAAAAAACTTTTTGAAAGATTAGGGTCCTTGCCCTCTTCTCATTGATTATCTCCTATAAATAATACAAGGTGGTTCCACTAATTATGGATACCACTAATTACAATAATTAATATTAAATACAATTTAATATATACTAAAGATAGTCATCGGCTATTACACCCCCGCAGTCGAAGCGGGAGGTGACCGGATGCTGAGACTGGAGCGAAAATCTTCAAATAGAACACGAGGGAGACCTTTGGTGAAGATGTCTGCAATCTGATAGCGTGAAGGCATGTGAAGGACTCGAACGTTGCCGCGTTGGACTGCTCGCAAACAAAATGAATGTCTAGCTCGATGTGTTTAGTGCGCTGATGCTGAACTGGGTTGCCCGAGAGGTAAATGGCACTAACATTATCACAATAAACCAAAGTCGCACGAGCTAACGGGACTGAGAGTTCTAATAAAAGATTGCGTAACCAACAAATTTCTGCAACGACGTTTGCTACACCACGGTATTCGGCCTCGGCACCGGATCGAGAGACGGTACTTTGGCGTTTGGAGGACCAGGAGATCAGGTTATCCCCAAAGTAAATGCAATACCCACTGGTAGACTGTCTGGTATCGGGGTAACCTGCCCAATCGGCATCCGTATAAGAGACAAGAGACGGAGGGGCCGATGATGCCGAAAGTGTGAGGCCGAGTGTAGATGTTCCTTTAATGTACCGAATGATACGCTTAAGAGCGTTCCAATGATCCACACGGGGTGCATGCATATGCATGCAAATCTACTGTACGGCATACGTTATATCCGGTCGGGTGAAAGTCAAATACTGTAGGGCGCCAGCAAGACTGCGGTACATAGTCGGGTCACTGAATAACTCGCTAGATGTGGTGCTTAGTTTGCCATTTGTATCAACTGGTGTAGCAACGGGATTGCACGCCTGCATGCGTGCCTGGGCAATGATGTCATTAGCATAAGACTGCTGTGAGAGAAACATGGAGTTGCCGGTTCTAGTAACAGAAATGCCCAAGAAATAACTTAGAGGCCCAAGATCCTTCATTGCGAACTCTGCTGACAGACTGTGAAGAAGTCGCTGGCGAAGGGCTGTGGAAGAAGTCACGAGTTGTATGTCATCAACATAAAGAAGTAAGTAAGCCGTATCATGACCCTGGTGTAGAGTAAATAAAGAAGCATCACACCGACTGTTTAGAAAGCCCAATCCAAGAACGTATTCTGTGAATTGTTGGTACCAAGCCCGTGGTGCCTGTTTGAGACCGTATAGAGATTTCTTGAGGAGGCAAACGTGATCAGGGAACTGTTTGTTTCGAAATCCCATAGGTTGGTACATGTAGACTGTCTCATGAAGATCCCCGTGTAAGAAGGCGTTAGTGACATCCAGCTGGTGAACTGCCCACTTTTTAGAGAGAGCAATAGAAAGGACCGTCCGTATAGTAGCCGGTTTTACAACCGGACTGAAAGTTTCTCCACAATCAACCCCAACCTCTTGTGACCGACCATCACAGACTAAGCGTGCTTTGTACTGTTCCAGCGTGCCATCCGACCTGTATTTATGTTTAAACAACCACATGCTACGGACAATATTCATATTAGGTGAGCGAGGAACTAACTCCCAAGTACCATTTCTAATTAAAACATTATACTCAGTAAGCATGGCATTATACCATGCCGGTACGGTCAAGGCATCAAGCGGGCTTTTGGGTACGGGATGTATGGATGGTGAGGAAGTGGTTGTGTTAAGGTTAAGGGGCTGTTTTGGTTTGAATATGCCGCTCATTGAGCGGGTGTGTATGGTACGGTGATGGGGCGGTTGGATGGTGTTCGGCTGAGGGGGATTGGTGGGTTGGGATGGCTGAGGTTCGGGTGATGCGGGAAGGTGGTGGGCCGGTGGAGGTGAAGCTGGGGCAGTGGGCTGTCCATAAGTAGTTGGGCCGGTTTGCGGATGTAAAGGGACGGGCGGGGCAGTGTGGTTGGGCGGTGAGGGGATAGAGTTGGCTGGGCTAGTAGGTGTGGGCTGAGATGGGCCGGGCATATTGGGCTTAGCGATGTGTGGACATATGTGGTATGGGAACGGGCCGGATAAAAAATCATATGATGGTGTGGGTCCGATGGATTGTTTAAACGGGAACGTTGTTTCATCAAACGTAACATGTCGGGAGATGAAAATTTGTTTAGTGGCAAGGTCAAGACAACGGTATCCTCTATGGGAGGTTGGGTAGCCAAGAAAAACACATGGCGGGGAACGGTATTCTAGTTTGTGGATGGTGGTGGAAGGTGTTAGAGGGTAACATAGGCAACCGAACACCCGTAGGTGATCGTATGTGGGAGTGGTGAGGTAGAGTAGTTCGGTTGGGGTGGTGTTGTGTGTGGTTTTTGTGGGTAAGATGTTTAGGAGGTATGTAGCGGTTTCTAAGGCAAAGTGCCAAAAATGTGAGGGGAGGGATGCATGGGCAAGAAGTGTACGGATCATGTTATTTATTGTTCTTATTTTACGTTCGGCTTTACCGTTTTGGGATGAGGTATAGGGACAGGATAGGCGGTAGAGGATACCGTTAGTGGTAAAAAAATGTATTAAATGCATTGTTCACATATTCACGACCGTTATCACATTGGAAGGTTTTGATGGTACGTTCAAATTGTGTTTTTATTTGTGAGGCAAAAGTGGTAAATGATGGGAAAACATGGGATTTATTAGCAATCGGGTATGTCCACAAAAAATTAGAAAAGTCATCCAAAAATAGGACATAATATTTATGACCCGAAGAGCTAATAATGGGTGAGGTCCACACATCACTATGCACAATGTCAAATGGTTGAGAAGTATGAGAAAGTGATGCAAAAAAGGGTAAACGAATACTCTTTCCATAAACACAAGACTGGCATACATTATTCAAATTATTGTCAAAATCAATAAAACTAGAAGTTTTTAAATTATGCAAAGAAGAATGTCCTGGGTGACCAAGACGGTGATGCCA
Organism: Ambrosia x helenae; assembly: GCA_030844895.1. NCBI lineage: Eukaryota > Viridiplantae > Streptophyta > Magnoliopsida > Asterales > Asteraceae > Ambrosia > Ambrosia x helenae. The sequence continues at coordinate 417,644 of JAUTDX010007030.1, read as the reverse complement.
GAGTTGTGCAGTGACAGCAGCAAAAGCAGTGGGCTGAGAAGATGGTGATCCAAGCACAAGAGGGTATAGATCACCACTGCTGTTACATCGCAGGAGGGGGGCCTTGGTCTTGTAGTCCTTCACAAGAAAACCAAATGGGTCAAATTCTACGGAAACAGAATTATCAATTGTAAATCTAAGAACAGAAATTAAAATTTTAACTAATCTTGGTGAGTAAAGGACATTTTTGAGAACAAAGGGTGGGAAGGGTTTTGGTAGGTATTTGGTGCCTTGACCGAGCACGGGAATAGTATCGCCGCTACCTACAATAATATTTTGAGAAATGCTAGAATTAGAAAAAGTATGAAAGTCACCTTGCTCGTGAGTCATGGTAGAAGAGGCGCCCGTGTCCATGTACTGAGTGGGGTCCGGTTGCTGCAACGACATAGTGTAAAGGGCCTGTTCTATGTCGGTAGGTGTGTATGCCGTGTGGGCCTGATGCGGCCTGGGTCCAAGAAGGCCGGACTGCTGGGCTGGTTGGTTGCTGGTATTGGGCCGAGGAGTGTTAGGGTAAGGACATGGGGGAGTGGGCCATGTGGGATAGTATGAATAAGAAGTGTTATTGGGCCACAGGTTATTAGCAGGCCACTTGGCAGGCGGGGTGGGCCAGAAATATTGACTGCTGGAGTTGGGCCAAGGTGCAGCGGGCTGAGACCAGGTGGGCTGCTGGAATCGTCCGCGGCCATATGTGTTTCTGCCGCGTCCGCGTCCACGGCCCCGGTTGCGAGTGTAGGGTTGGTCAGAACAGTTGGGTGTGGTGTCAGGTTGGGTGTGTTGGTTGGGGCGGTTTTGGGTGGTGGCTGAGAGTGCCGTAGAGGCTGTTTTGGAGGCTAATAGTGCTTGCTCGGCTTTTTGTTGTTCAACTTGGACGAGTTGGGAACGAGCAGTGTAAAAATTAGGAAGAGGTTTGGTGTTTTGTAAAATGGTGCGGATGGCTTCATATTGTTCATTAAGGCCGGCCAAAATTTGAAGAAGAAGGCGATCATCGTCGACCGGGGCGTCAACGTTGGCAAGTTGATCGGCTAGGGTTTTGAGTTCTTGGCAATACGCGGAGACGTTCGGGAACCCGTCTAGGCGTGTGTTGGAGAATTTTTGCATAAGGTGGATGGCACGGGCGGCCTTATTATCTTGAAAGAGGTCCTCAATGGCACGCCAAGCTTCATGAGCGGTGGAGGTTTTGTTGATGATAGTGTGTAGAAGGTCATTAGAGATGGTTGTGTATAGCCATTGTAAGACAATGGCATCCAACCGGTTCCATTCCTCGGCTTCAGCGGATGATTGGGTTTCGGGTTTGGAGAAAAGGTGGTCATAGACAAGGAAGGCTTTGCAATGAATGGTGAAGAGAGTGGCCCAAGAGTTGTATTGTGCCGAGTTGATTTCAAGGAGGATGGGCATGGGCGGACTGACTTGAAGCCTAGGAGGGTCCTAGGCACCCCCTCAACTTCTTAAAATTAATGTATTTTTGTGGTAAATAGAGACCCAAAACCAATAGGGACCCCTACATAATTTTATCAGGCACCAATTCAGCTTTTTACCAGCCCCCAACTCCTTAACCTTTTTCTTCGAAGCCCAATTAAAGTGGCCCAAGATGAAATCTGACAACCATCAACTATCTAATTTTGTTATTGCCTAATCAATTTCCACATTCCTAGAAGTCAGATCAAAATTGAAGGCTAATTCCATCCTTAAGTAATAACTAAATACAAGGTTAATTCCAGAAACGGTACCCAAATCAATGATTAATTCCAAATAAATAATCAGGTCGAAGATTCAAAATAGATATCATGGTTATTAGAATGTTAATTCGCATGTATTTTGTGCAGTTCATATGTTTTTGAATTTTGATTCATTTGTAGGATTGGTACCAAGATTGAAGGATGTTGTTAAAATCGCTAGGTCTTGATACTAATTAGCAAGTCTCTTGTATATTGAAAATTGTTCTCTTGTTTTGTTCTTCCATCAAGTTTGAAGAAAGCTTCACAGTTTGAGATAATTGTCTATTATTTTGATGAAGGTAATTAGAAAATATCAAAGCACTTCTCAGCTACGTTGTTAAATGTTCTCTTGCTACACCTTTTTAAAGCCTAAATGTATATTCATATTTGTTTTACTAGATAAGTTGTTATGACTCGACTTAGTGAAGTGCGACCTGTTGACCCATTATGACCTCACCTTATCTAACCTTACCCATTTTTGGCACCCCCTCATGAAAAATCCTGGATCCGCCACTGAGGATGGGTATGTAATTCTTGATGTTTGAGACGGTTGTGGCGGGGTGGATTTTGGATTCAATGGTAATGGGTGTTTGAGAAGAGGGTGGTTCGGTTGACATGGTGAATAATCGGAGAAGAGGTGTGTAGAAATCGGCGGCAGGAGGTTTTGAATCTGTGTGTCCCCTCGGTGTGGCCAAATGTGCGATCTCTGCATAGCAACGACTTGTTGCCGGCCCGCTGTTCACGCTCACCTGCATCTGCTGTTTTTTGGTTTCTTGCAGTTTAAGTGTGTCTAGCTCAAAAGTTATGTGTTGCGGTCTTTCTTGTTTTCCCTCCATATTTTATCCTTCTTTCTATCTACAACCGCCAATAATGCCTATCAAAGTTCTGCCAAAAGAGATCTACAGACAGAGAAAGAGTTGCAATTTAATATATACTAAAGATAGTCATCGGCTATTACTTTTCCTACGACTTTCTATTTTTTACAGTATATTTGATCATAACCCTTATAATTATAGTATTCGAATCCAAGTAATTGATGTAAGTACGGTAATTCATATCGTTGTATATGAAGTGTTTTGATTGAAAATAAAGGTTTGAAGTTGAAATTACTAAATCATTAGTGGTTTTAGAGAGCGTAATGTTGATGGATCCACCGAATGAAAGTCAAAGACAACAGTACCGCACAATGAGATGGGGCAAATTCACTAATGATGGTGGGTATTTTGAGAGAGAGAGAGATACTAGAAGAAGAAAAAAACACAAAAGTTCTAGATAACATATATGACAGATGGATAGATCATATTTCAAAATACAAAAGTCTGATAAGACATTTTATAATTGAATCCTTTCAACTTTCAACGTCCCACCTTTTCTGAAAATTTTTAGTTACCGTTAATAGGAGTTAAAAACTGAAGGGATATGATATCAAAGCATTACAAATACCATATCATCGCCCAACTAGAACCGGCATTGCCTGGTGTCCATCCGTCTGTTTTACGTCAGCGGACCGTTTAGCGTCCATCCGCCCGTTTTACGTCAGCGAAACGTCTGGCGTCCACCCGCCCGTTCTACGTCGGCGATACATCTGGCGTCCAACTGACGCCAGAAGTAGCACTACCCGCCCGTTTTATGTCGGCGATACACCCTGGCGCCCAATCGACGTCAGGCGCAACATCGTTCGCCCGTTCTACGTCAGCGGACCCAACATGCTTCGAAGCTTCCCCAGCAAGCCAAAGGAAGTTTCGCCAACACAACTGGAAGATACCTTTTAGGGCAGCCTTGAGACTCACCCCTGCCCCAGACAAAATATCTCTGACGCAACAGGCTGCCCGTCAGAGTTCCTCTCCAATCAGTGACTGCTCTCAGTCTGACATGCAGAAAGGACGACGACGTGGCAGCCTCCCAGCCAAGATATCTTCCTAACAGCAGGCTTTCTCAACCTATCTCGAGGTCCAAGAAAAAATATGATTATCCACCGCCCTCGGTCTACCAATAGGCGGGCGCCACGTGTCCGCCGACCATCAGCGTCCACTCGATGGGCGCCACGTGCACAGTCGTCAGGACGGTAACATCCCCCCTTAGTATTTTACTTTCTCCTTTTTATCAAAATCCATTTGCACCAAATGGGCTTAAGGACTTGGGCCGGATTCTTAGAGACACCTCTACCTGGGCCGGGCCCCATCAAGGGTAGAGGATGGGCTGAGAAAGTGTGGTAGCTATGTACTATAAAAGGAGAAGCTCCTTCTCCTTTTATTGGCATATAATATCACATATACTTTCACTCAAGAAGAATACGAACTCCTTCGTACTTTCTTCAACCCCTTGTTTATTTCACTAACTATTAGAGGCTTGGCTCTTCTAATCGGTAGTCTTCTAAACTCCTTGGTCTTGTCCCTAGACCCACACGTATTTTATAAACACACTCTCTTTATCAAAATACCGTAGAATCACATCTCGGATTAGCGCTTGTTCGATAATCCAGGATTCGTGTTTCTTCAAAAACAAAGAGATAACATATTTGATACTTGTATAGTAAAACTTTAAAGGTCTCATACTATGGTATATAATTATATACCATAACACAATTCGTCAGTTGTTCATCTTAAACATTCAACAAAGTGTGTTGGCACCGCAGGCTGCTCGCCTCTCCCTCCACCACCACAATTGTAACTGTGATCACTGCCGACATCACCACACACCCGTGGGATATTGAATTTAAATAATTCAAAGTTTGGCTCATTGGCCAATAATAATCTGAACTTTAACATTGGACCAGGATAATGTCAACTAGACATGTGAGTGTCAAAAATGAACCGCCACATGTCAAAAATAATCCGAACTTTAACGTGGCGGTTCATTTTTGACACCCACATATTCAGTTGAGATTATTTTGGTCTAACGTTAAAGTTCGGATTATTATTGACCAATAATCCAAACTTTGATTATTTAAATCCAATACCCCACCATCCGTTGCCTTCATCCATACAACCACTTCCACCACCTCAATGTCTTCAATTACATCCATTTCTTGCAAGATTTGCAAAAATACATGAAATACTACTTTCTCATATAACATACTATTACTAAGTGTTAAGTCACACCAAATATATATTAACCTTGACATGTGTTAAACTTATGCATAGCAAGCTAAAATTGTTATCAACAATGTACCTATTACTACCAACCACGTAAACTTTTAATTTTTGGGTGGCATGTTATTACTTGACCTTTTAAAACAAATTAAATATTTATCAAACGGCTTTAACCGGGTTGCCATGTAACAACCTTATATCTCTCGAGTCTCGCCTTTCGTTGCCAAGTCTCAAGACCTTAGCATACCACCTTCTCCTCCCATATTATAACAATAACATCTCAATTTTCATTGAAATTACTTTTGAGATTGTTATACATTTAATATAAGGTATGAGATTCTTATTCAATTATGTTAACTTTGATTATATATTTTGAGGTTGACGGGTGACCATAAAGTGAACAAAAGTTATGCATGAAGTCAAAGTTAACTAAACCCAATTTCTTTTTTAAATAAATATTACAAAATTGGGATCTCAAGGGCTTATGTTGCCAATGGCCGTGAAGCTTGGGTTTCGAATCGGTGGGGGCCGAACTCAATTTTTTTCGATCGGTAATGGCCTGAAGATCAAATCGGTGGGGGCTGGACTCAACTCGGACTCAATTTACCTACGAAAATCGCAAATTTCCTCCACTGCGCCAAAAAACGGTGGGGGTCGGGGCCCCCTCGGGCCCTCAAGAACCTCCGCCCCTGCCAATGGCGGATTTAGAAGAAAACTTGAGAGGTAGCGCGGATAAAAAATTGTGTTGTGGAGTAGCCGATGCATACAACGAAGAAGAAAAAAAAAATAAAGTTTTGCACTAAAAATCTACTTCGCTAAAATAGTTAGGGGGTAACACGGGATACCCCTCAACCCCTTCTACTCTTCTAGGTCCGCTCTTGTATGTTGCCAAGTGTGCATAATGTTTCCTTGGTCTTCACTTCAAAGAAATATCCATTAGCAAGTGTTTACATATACTCAACCCAAGACTTCAAAATGAACGAAACCACCATTGTAATGTGTTTGGGGCAAAGCCCAAATGAAAAATGCATTCGGTTTGTTAAAATTGTGAAATGTTCGTATTTTAGCCTAATTCAACCTCATGTAACAAATCTCAGAAATTGTTACCAAGCTGTCGATTATAATTTCAAAGCTTGTAAAAAATCTTTTTTTTACGAGTCTTTAGTTAAATTTCTTCAAGGGAGTGATTCAAAAGTGACGAATAGATCAAGCGGGTCGAGTTCTATTTTAGAAAAATTATGAGCACAAAACTAACATGTCAGGGCGCTCAACCTTTTCCGAGGCCTAAAGCGAACAAAAAATTAGGGCCTTTACGAATTTCAAGTTTATTTTTTAAAGAAACACCCACAAGATCCTTTGCAAGAATTTTTTTGCTTGACCTTACTTAATCACTCCTTAAGAAAACCTTGACCTTTTGCTAGGGTTATTTCCATTCCTGTTTCAATATGTTATTTCTAAATACAGTCAATAAAAACATTAACATGGTAATAGAATTAGCATGCTAAATACAAGTACGCATACAAACAGAAAGAAGAAAATTGATTGCATCCTAACACCATGAGCTCGTCTTCAACTTCTTGGTCTCTTGCTTAAAAAAACAGTTAACAGCAGAATTCCCTATATAAACTGTCACTTTGCTTCCATCTCATGAAAATTATTACACTCCCTCTTTTTAACAAATTTCAACTCATAACTGTTTAATTGCTCACAGTCACACAATGATTATTTGTGTTTATGCTATTGTCGCTTCAGTTCCATCTAACCTTTTTTTAACGGCTAATTTCTTCTCCCATTTTTACACCCCTTTTTTCTCCCATTTCTTCTCCCATTTTTTACTAGTCCTCGCTAATATCGCTTAGTCGGTTAATATTCATGTGATTGAAACTTAATTAACTTAAACACATATTTAAATATTGGGGTGTTACAGTGCAAACGAGCCGGTTCGCGAGCTACTTGAGATCGGCTCGAAAAAAAGCTCGAAATGAACCGAGTCTAATCGAGTTCGATCCCGAGCTTTAAAACAAGCTTGTTTAGCAAATAAACCCGAGCCCGAGCCTAAACGAGTCTACTATTTATATAAATTTTCATTAATATATATTTAGATAATAATAATTACTATTAATAAAATTATGAACAAATAGCTAAATCATATATAAAATAATATTTATAATTAACAAAAATTGTTAAATAAATAATTAATGAGTCAAGCCCGAGCCAATCTCGAGCTTGTAAAATTACTTCTGAGCCGAACTCGAGCTTTAGAAACAAAGCTTGAATTGAGCCGAGATTGAGCTTTAGAAACAAAGCTCGAATTGAGCCGAGCTCGAGCTTTCATAACTTGAATGAGCTCAGCCCAAGATCAAACACACACACAAATTACGAACACAAAGTTTACTGCTTTTAGTTTTTGCTTAAGAAAAAATGAGAGTACGAAAACAAGCGCTACTGATGTGCTATTTATGATGAGCAAACCAAATAAAACACATGCTAAATAAAATAAAATAAAGCAACTATTGTTGATTTTTATAAAGTAACTGTTGTGTATATCAGTCGAAGACTAGCTAATTTTCTAGCCTTTGTTTAGTGAATCATCATTGTACCAGCGCAAATCACCATTAGAGCCTCATGTCTTAAAGTAATGTTCCTTGGACCATCCAGAACGCGCCTTTAATTGGTCGCCTTTGCTTTTGAATAAGCGTCAGGTAACCTTCGACTCCTTACTCTCTGGTCCTTCGACCATCTGTATAGATTAAATCTTGATGCACTTCCTTTATTTCAAGTTATATATCTTAATCCTATGCTATCTAAAAATAAAAGTTAAAATCTTAGGTTTCACAGAAAGATCTAAATACAGTAGATATTCCACATACAAAACTTGTTATTAGAATCCAAATAAAAACGAAAGCAATTATTAATAGTAGATATGATATCCCACAATTACTGTCCATGGTTATCTCAAAAAACAAGAAAAAAGCTTATGTCTCCATTGCTTCTTCAACCACAACACTCCAATAATACCCCAAAAACCTGTTGCAAAACCACATGTTATGTCCACGTACAACCATACCTTCTTTCGTTCATTAGCATTTTTGTATTTCTTCTTGCTAGTTGTGTGTTTAAGAGGAGAGCATTCCTTTGGCAGTGGTGCACCACATAGATATGTGTTATCATCATATATCGATGGATCGATAAGCGTCTGCAATTGATTACCTGTTGGAATGTGTCCTGACAAGTTGTTGTGTGACAAATTCAAGTAACTCAAGAAATTCAAAATTGCTATGCTTGGAGGAATAGTACCATTCAACTTGTTTGTGGACAAATCGAGAGAAATTAGTGACTTCATGTTCCCGATATTTTTTGGAATACCCCAACTAAAATGATTATATGACAGATTAAGACCCACCAATGCATCAAGTGATGTTAGCGGTTCAGGTATTTCTCCAACGAGTTTATTACTTGAAAGATCCATGTTTATGACGAATTCTACGGTATTTGTATAGTCAAGTGCAACACCTCTAAGGACTTGCATAATATTTCCGTAATCAGGCCAAAGCATATGGAAGCCAGGAAACGACTTCTCTTTCATGCCATCAAACTCTCCGAAACAATGAGGGATGGTGCCTGTTAAGTTGTTGTGTGCCAAATCCAAAATTTGGAGGTGTTGAGATTTGCACAAAGAATGAGGAATTATTCCAGTGAAATTATTCTTGTGTAGTCTCAAAGCACCTAACATTGTAACATTTTCTCCAATCCATTCAGGTATATTTCCTGAAATTTTGTTCTCACCCAAATCCAATACTTCCAAATTTTTAAAATATCCAAAATCATCAGGAAGCTCTCCATATAAGTTATTGTCATTTAGCTGTAACCATTTTAAGTAAGGATCCATACGGCCCGAAGAACTCGGCAAGACACCATATAGCTTATTTGAACTAAGTAGCATCACATCCAAGGAAAGATTCCATAGGCACTTGGGAATTTTTCCAGTCAACTTGTTTCTAGAAAGATCAAGAACTTGCAAATCTGTTCTTTTGCATAACCACTTTGGAATCAACCCTCTAAAAAGGTTATTTTGCAAAAGTAATATTCCTCCCAATTCATATCTTACCTCATACACCAAAGGAAGGTTCGTTAGAAGACCAGTTAGTTTGTTGTGGGAAAGGTCTAAGACACGTATGATAGGCATGAGGCGCAACCATGTGGGAAGAGGTCCTGAAATTCTAGTATTCGACAACACCAACTCCTCAAGATTCCTTTGAGTTCGTAACCATTGTGGAAATCCATCTTCAATCTTGCAAGAACTAAGTCGAATAACTTTCAACTGGAATGGAGGTATCCACTCACGTGAAATATTGAAAAACAATTTATTATTATAATCTGCATTCAAGTACTTCAACATCGAGAGGTTAGCAAAATGGTCTTCCAAAACCACCCCTTGTAAAGAATTGCGAGAGATGTCTAAAAGATGGAGGTTGGTGAGTTGCCCGATTGACTTTGGAACGATCCCATTTAACGAATTTGAAGACACTGAAAGCATTCTTAATGAAGTTAGTCTTCCCAATGATTCCAGAATGGAACCCCTCAACTGATTATTAGATAGATATAATCCTTGCAGTGCTCTTAATTTCCCCAGAGCTTTAGGAAATGGACCTGTAAATTCATTGTATGACAAATCTAAGCTTCTTAAATTGGTTAATCTTCCGAGAGATTCTGGAATTGAAGAGCTTAACATATTTGAATCTAAATACAAAATCTCCAATGCATTTTGAGAGCATTTGGATACATTAGTTGATGGGCCAATCATTTCTCCTATAAGTTTATTGTATGAACCAATTAATTCTTTGATGTGACAGTGTCTCCAGATTCCAACATCGTCAATTTGCATAAAGTTATTTGCAGAAATATCGAGCTTAAGAAGGTTAGGCATGATAGGAATTGGTGAATTTAACATGTTCTCCGAAAGGTCAAGAGATAACAGAGAACTCATGTTTGTTAAAACTGATGGAAATCTACCTTCAATTTCGTTGAGGCTAAGATCCAAGTGTTGGATGTTAGAATGTGTACTGAAATTAAGATTGGTGGGAGATAAATTGATATTTTGGATCCAACAACCTGATAAACGCAACTCTGAAACAGAAGGTATCATGCTTATGAAGTTTTCAAAGCTCAATGCCACACTAAGATTAATTTTTGAGAGATCAAGGAATGCTAGGGATGTCATGTTCATAAGAAAACGAGGGAGTTGACCTTTGAAATCATTTTCACTAAGATCCAGGTGTTTGATGTTTGCAGGTTCTATACTGGAATTAAGAAAAAAAGAACCAAGATGAGACATAGTAAGTCGACATCCGGACAAACTTAGCTTCAATAATGAAGGAATCGTGTAAAGAAAGTTGCCTAGGTTGTGTACTCTACTAAGATCTACTCCACTCAAGTCGAGATGCTTGAGTTTTGTAAGCCCAGAAATCCACGCCATATCATCTATCATCAACATGTTAAAGTAATATGGCGATGAACCGAGATCAAGAATCTTCATATTGGAAAGATTTCCAATTTGTTGTGGAATTTTACCACTGAAACCTGCACCAGAGAGATTGAGATACCTTAGTTGTTTTAAGGATCCAATGAACTCTGGAATTCGGCTATTTTGAAAATAATTCCCACTCAAGTCTAGATATTTTAGATTTACCAACTCTGTTAAACAAGGATTTACCTCATTACCAACTAAGTAGTAGCTCTCATCAATATTAGCTAGATTGTAGTCTTCAACAAGCAAGCCGGCTCGATCAAATAAGTAGTAGTCTTCCCTCAATGTTCTTCTGAGATGTAGGCTAACAACCCTTCCGGTGGCATCATCACATCCAACTCTTTCCCATCTACAACAGTCGTTGCCAACCCCCCATGATGAAAGCATTCCATGGTCATCTTTGATGCTGTGTTTGAACTTTACAAGAGCTAGTCTCTCTTGCTCAGAACAAGAAGTTGTGAAATTTCCATTTCCACCGCACACGCATTTATATGGCATTAAGACTAAAAAGATAAAAATGAAAACGAGACGGATTCCCAAACCCCAATAAGTGTTCCCCATGTTTGAACCCTAAATACTTATCGAAAAAATGGGGATATGGAAGGATTGATTTTCTTGTGATCCACAAACTAGTTTGTTTACAATCAATAAATAAACAACTTAGTGGTCACTGAAGACTTTTGGAATACATGGTCCTCTATTCCTCCTTGAGTTTGGGCGATGACTGACAAAAACAATGGTTGACCTGAAGTCTTCACATTTACGTAGTCTATAAGTTTTATGCTAACTTATTAAAGGGGTCATGGTATGCAACAACATAGTAATTTCCTAAGTGGTCTATAAGTCGTATGCTACCATATTGTGTTTGAAAATTCAACAACTATACTTAGTATGTACAAGAAATGATTTTAACATTACGACGGTGTAACACATTATACACGTTCAAGTATTAGGAATTTATGACGGAACATTTTTTCACAAACATATCAATATTAGACATGATATATGCCCCGATTCATGCCCAAAGAATAAGCTACAATTATGTTGTATCCCCGATTCATGTCTAATAATCAAAACCTTATAAATGGAAACTGACTAGCCTAACCAAACCCCACATGTGACACCGATTAAAGTTACGAAGGTTGGTCCTCGGTTTCGTATTTTCTCAATTTTCAGTCTCAGGGCTGGACCTGATACGGTTCAGTGCGAACCGAATCGCGCATCTGAGTATATACATATGTAAATTGAAGTATCTATGATGAGAACTTGGAAATTGGGTATGCTCGTGTTCAACTAACTGAGTTGTCGGTTAGCAGCCAATGTTTTAACTTTGTGTGTGAACCAAATAATATTGTAATGACTAATATGGTGAGATACTTATTATTTGCTAAAGACGGTGAGATGCTTATTATTTGGTAAAGACTGTAGATATGAATTAAATAGCTTTTGTTTCTATTAATTTTCGTTGAACGAATAAAATTGAGTAAAAGATTCTTAGACAAAAAAACTAGCAATTGGATGGCACTATAAATTGTGTACTCTTGCATTATCTAATTAGCCTCACACGTTGATCTCTAGAACCGGTGACGGAACCAAAACATTTTTATAGAGTTGTCGGCATAAGTCTATCTTCTCTACCGGCTACAACTAAAGGGTTCAAACCATATTTTTTCTATGAAAAATCTCAGAAAAAATCAAACAAATTCGGTGATCAGAGGGTTAATGGAACCTCTTGACACCCCCTTGGTTCCACCCCTGTCCAGTACCCATATTTAGTCTCTCTCTCTCTCTCTCTCTCTCTCTCTCTCTCTCTCTCTTTTTACCTGGATTTTATATTTCTAATGCGTAATTGAGTACTACAGAAGCCCATACACATACACCGAAAAAGACCACAAGTTGTGTAAATTAGCTCATGTATTAATTAGTTCCCGTCTAACCCGTGAAACCAACAGAATGAAAACCTAATGTTACAAATAGTCTGGTTCGTGGTTTGGGTTTTCATGGCTATAGTTGGTCTCGGTTTGGTTAATATCGGTCCTGGTTGGTCCCCAACCCATGAACAGGTTGTATCTGAATAATAATCAGCAAATACGTGTGGATCACCAAAATATATACTTGGCTTCACTAATAAATAGTTTTGAACAGCTTGTTGCTCGCTTATCCATTATTCATATGTAACTTGGTTTTTAGTGTGGAATGAAGTTGATATAAGTATAAAAAAAATTAAGTTATGCTTAAACAAATAGCAGCCCAGTTTTCATGGAAAGCCACTAAAAGCCCACTATATGCAACCCATGCTCTATGCAGTCCAGTCCTTGAGTTAAATTGTATAGGCTTCTTGGTTTCGATCCCGTCCAACTTGTGGCCCATGATCACCCCTATTTTACGGTACAAGCGTAAAACTTCTATCTATTCATTTAGTATTGGCAATGAGTGTTTATATTGTCATATAAACCATCCAAGAAAGTAAAGAAAGAGAGAGGGGAGTCTCAAGATAGACTTACTTAGATGTTTAAGCATGTATATTGTATTTTCTTATAGTCACTACCGATTTTCTGTGATATTTTCCTTGAAGACGATCTAAATGTGAGTGTATTATATTTAACAAGTTGGATTCATAAATTTTTAGAACCTAAAATTAAATTGAAACATTTTCAAACCACAGCTAGCAGCCTCCAAAGGCTTGGTGCAAATTACCTAGCCCGTTTTAGTAGAAATATTTAATTGAAAGGCCCGCATTCAAGCCCAATTAAGCCCAGAGTCCTCAAGCCACTATCCCTTAGGCCAGTTACCTAAAATTATGCAACCTCTAAGGTAGCGTTCGTTTCACGGAAATGGTTTGGAATTGGAATTTGTGAAGGAATTAGAATTAGAAAGAATTGGATTTGGAATTTAAACATTCCAAAAGGAATTGGAAATTGTTGGAATTAGAATATCAAATCTTTTATTATTGTGTTTGGTTGGTTAATAAATTGGAATCTATCACCCTTGCCTCCACGACCCGCACCATTGCGACCCATACCAGTCCGAACCGTTTCGACTTGTACTGTTTTGACATGTACCGTTTCGACCCGTACCGTTTCAACTCGTAGCCTTCGAACCAAAAAAATTTTACCTCCACCGTTTCGGCGCACACCGTTTCGACCCGAAACGATACATGTCAAAACGGTACGTGTCGAAACGGTTCAAGCCGGTACGAGTCGAAGCAGTACTGGTCTAAACAGTATGGGTCGAAACAGCACAGGTCGAAACAATTCGGGTCAAAACGGTTCCGGTCGAAACGGTGCGCGTCGAAAATGTACGGTTCGGAAAGGTGCGGGTCGAAACGTTACAGGTAGAAACGGTTCAGGTCGAAACTGGTATGGCCCAAAACGTTTCAGTTCAAAACGGTACCGGGTGAAATGGTACCGGTCGAAACTGGTACGTGTCAAAACGGTACCAATCAAAACTGGTACGGTCCAAAACGGTACCAGGTGAAACGGTAACCGTCGAAACTGGTACGGTCCAAAACGGTTCAGGTCGAAATGGTGCTGGGTGAAACGGTACCGGTTGAAACGGTACCGATCGAAACTTGTACGGTCCAAAACAATTCGGGTCGAAATGGTACCGGTCGAAACGGTACAGTCCAAAACGGTTCGGGTCGAAACGTTACTGGCTGAAATGGTACGAGTTGAAAGCGGTACGGATCTAAACGATTCGCGGCGAAACGGTACGGTCCGAATCGATTTGGGTCGAAACGACATCAACCGATTGAAGATTCCAATAAATTGACTTGAATTCCTTCTAATGTTGGAAGGATTTTGAATTCCTTTAGTTAAAGAAATTTGAAGGAATTCATAACAAATTCCAGTTCCAATTACTTTGTTAACCAAACACATCAAGATTGAAATTTCAATTCCAATTCCAACAAAGTCAATGAACCAAACAGCACAAAAGCTGAAATTCAAATTCCAATTTCAATTCCTTTGATTTCCATTCCATTCCCGTAAAACAAACGCTATTTAAGAGCATCCGTACCCAGATCGAAATGTATACCATATCCTTGAAACACTAAATTAGATTCCTTAAATTAAACATTATCCTTCTATAAAATTGTATAAACATGAAAAATTAAAGTAAAGAGATAACGTACAAAGTTTCTTAACGTAAGAAGCGTAAGAAGCAATCTCAGCCATTAGATTAACAAGATGGTTGGATGCTAATTTAAAACCATAAGGTTAATCTAACCAAGGGTAAATTACGAAAAAACATTTAAATCTTTTTCAAATCGTAACAACAGAAATCAATCAAAACAAAATTTTTCAACGATTACAAATCGATTAAACCAATCTGAATGATTACACAATCAAAATAACAAAAAAACATTTGATTACAATGAACAAAAACGAAAAAAATTTATAAAAACAGAGATTTACACTGGAACGATTTAATCATACGAAAAAACATACAATTATGAATAAACGCTCGTAATAGTTGTCAAATACTTTCGATTTTGTTTCAATAAGTATGATTAAACATAAAAATTAAGTTAAAAAAAGTTGCAGATGAAAGAAGATGAAGTTGGTGAAAACAGAGCCTTTTAAACGCACTAACAAAATTTAAATGCACTTATTAAAAAGTTTGAAAACACTCATTAAAAAGTTTGGAAGCACTCATTGAAAATTTAGAAGTACTCATTAAAAAGTTTGGAAACACTCATTGAAAATTTAGAAGCACTCATTACAAAGTTTGGAAGCACTCATTGAAAATTTGGACGCACTCATTAAAAAGTTTGGACGCACTCATTGAAAATTTAGAAGTAATCATTGAAATTTTGAACGCACTCATTGAAAACTTGGACACACTCGTTAAAAAATTTAAACGCACCTTTGAAGCTTCTGTACTTTATGCTCCTGAGAAATGCTTCTGGTCAATTCTTGTGTACAAAGGGGTGTGTGTGATGGTGGCACATATTAATAAACACAAGTACAACTCATCGCGCTAGTCTTTCTTTCTTTCATATTAATAAACACAAAGTACAAAGAAAAGCTTCTGGTCAATTCTTGTGCTCCTGAGATCTTTCTTTCATCGAGCTCCCTCTTATTATAATAATCAACAAAATCTTTCTACTTTCTATCTGTAACATATCAATTGCTTAGCTATTGTTTATCACTTTACACTGAGATGAGGTTTTCACCCACCAGATACTCTGCTCATTTGTATTAGTGGAGATGCGTTCAGCCGTCTCCGGTCGTAGGTAGGTCGCCGGTGACGGTGGTGTTTAGTTGTGGATGATGATGATGTTGATGATGGTAGTGGTGGTGGTGGTGGTGGTGATAGAATAATCGTTTGCTTGAAAGGAGGAGGAGATGTAGCAGTTGTACCCTTTTTATCAATCAGGATTTGGTTAGTTGGAGTTAACTACGGTTTACACATGTTAAATTGTGGTGGCTTCCTACACTTTGTATGTTAAGATTCTTTGTACCATATACTTTCTCAAAATTAAAACCTTAAATATACCAATTATTTATTATTACCATTTCCAATAAAATATAAGGTTTAGGAATGAGATGTAAGAAGCTTTTAAAAAATGAATAATTTTTTTTTATGAAAAATGGTTTTTAGTTAAATTATACGAATAAGGAAAATAAACATATTGTGAATGCTCTAAGTTTAATTAGTTTTATATAAGAGTGGACTTAATGAACCAAGACCCATCCAAAACAACCAATCAATAATCAAGTGGCACATCATTTCAACCAAAATCAATTGCGGAGGTGTGCAACTCCCTTCCTTTTTCTTTAGCAGGAGTTTGGGTTCACCATCTGAAATTTCCACCCTAAATCCCATCCAAAACTATGTGCGATGGTGGTCTATTTTGGTACGGATGAACCAAATTTCCTCTAAAAAACAAATATGCTATAAAATATTGGGTACTCCCACATGATGTGGATTCAAGCGGTATTATTTTTTACTCAAATTGTTTTTTTTATTTAAAACTAGTAAAATTGTCCGCACGTTGCGGCGGGAATTCATTCAGTAGTATTGGTATGGTTAATTCAGGTCTTAATAATGTCATGACACTCGGTTAAAGACTAAAAGATAAAAAGACACGTGTTTTACATCAGTCAAAAACCTTAAAAAGAAATATAAAAAAATAATTCTAGATAACCGTTTATTATTAATTTAATGTGTTACAACACCCTTTGATTATATCCAAATGTGCAAAGCTAGAATTTATGATAAATTGGGTGTGTAGGTTAGGATATGGGTGATGGTTTTCTAATAGCATCAAAGTATCAAACCTAAAAAAATCAACAAATTCAACATGATTACATATACATGAAGCATCTATAAATTACAAATATACGGACCTTTTCTTCTAGTTTGTTGTCAAGTGAGCAGTAATTATAAATTCAAATACAGATAGAGCATAACATGCCTCAATAGAAGCCAAATAGTAATGGTACCGACATCAACATTCCCCTTTTCGTGTAAGGTCAAAACACATAGGTTAGGTTCACCATGCTCAAGGAACATAGATAAAAGACGCATTATAAAATCTTAAAATGCAAATCACGTACAATGCATTGGCCATATTCCCATAGCGCGCAACAAATTTTTCCGATAATGAACAAAAGTATCTACAGTCCGATGATGAACCGTTCAACGGGGCCTGCATGTACCATCTGGACCAAATTAAATTAACATATTGCTAATATTTCAGCAAAATCAGATGGATTATAAACATCACATTAAACCCATTTGGATCAAAATTGATAAAACTAAAAAAGTCCATGGTTTTGAATTTATATTTTTCAAACCTTCAAATTATATTAACCGTATATATCCAGGTTTTCAGTACATGAAGACAAAACATGTTGAGCGAGTGACGGATCAAAACGGGTATTCTATAATACATGTCCGACCAGGCTGGTCCTTTGGAGCTGACCCGTCAACAGTTTTAGCTAATGAACCTACCAAGCCATTGTTAGTCAAACAACATCACAAAATCAAGCAATGCACCTTAATAACTGTTGCAAACCAACACATGTTAAAAGAATTTAATTAACAAAACAACTATAGTAAACATTATGACTCATGTAAGGGCTTCTAAATGTGTACCATAAGAAAGCAAGAGAAAAATTCAAACATTTTGGGTAGCAACAAACAACATCAACATCCAATGGTACCAACTCCATAACCGAACTTTTAATTACTGTCCGTTAACAATATTAACTGATAAAACAATAATAATAAGCATAGTAGAAGCATATATAAGTTAATATTATAGATAATAAAACGGTTTTAAGAAAATAGAATCAGAAGTAAAGGCATGGATCCAGACCCATCCTTGCTCTCGGAATCAATCTTCTCAGTTTCTGACCACCGTCCAACGACTTAAGAATTAAAATATCTTTTGAGTTAACAATTGACGAAAAAACAACACAACATGTGATGTTCATGTTACAATGTTAGTTCAATACTCACACATTATGGTAACACATAAACCCTCATATATCTATTATCTATAATCTATACTATTCTATAATGCATCCTAGATGGGCATCAAGGTAATTTCACTACCATTTTAAGATGGCATATGAAGAGGCATAAGCATACATCTCTATATTTTAGCCTCTTTCTTCCCATTATGCCCTATATACAACATATTATGCCTATGGTACATGTGACTAATGCACGGTTAATATCTTCTCCACAATGTAACCCCCTTTATACATTAAAACATATATGATGTTATGAATTGGACTAAATTAAATAGAATTGAAGATTATGATTAATTTGCCAATGAAGAGTCATGGCAATAAACAAGAATTTGTTAGAAATGCATTTATACAACCATTGGCATGACCTCATATGTCATTATGTTGTCATTCACACACAAAGCATCCTCTCAGTCACCATTTTGATCACAAGAATGCAGCCATTGCCAAGCTCTGATTAACACCCACTTCGAACATAAGGATCTCAAGATTGTCAATATACTGGTTATTTTTCTCTATTTCAATCAAGGTACGGTTATACGTTATATATTCTAAAAATTTATAAATGTTACTTAATATTCAGAACTATTTTAGATATATGAAGTTATTATTGGAGCACTTTATATATATATATTCTATATCATACTTATATATACACACACTATACACATTATATAATTTGTACATATAACTCTAAATCAATATTTTATTAATATATAGGAACATTGTAGACGCTTTTAGACACATTATTAATTAGAATTCTTCATAATGAGGGTATGGGTGTCTCATTAGATGAAACAAGCGCCAACATGAGAAATGCCATATATACGTTCGGAGCATATTCGGGAATATACCACAAAATCGACCATTTAGTACTACGGGATGGCAAACCCATCCCACACACCATTCTTTATTTTTTTATGGCTTCATTTAGAGTATTTAGCTACTTTTTTTTCAGAGACTGAAATCTTGTCTTCTGATTCATGTTTTCAGTATTCTTTCGCATCAATTTTTATTTTTTATTTGTGCTTTCAATATCAAAGGACTTCCACCAAAATAATTGTCACATAAGAATACATGATGACTTTTAGTTTAATATTATTATATATGTAATAAAAGTTTACGGATACAGCCCTGCCGCAACGCGCGGGTTCCTGCTAGTACATTATA
Organism: Ambrosia x helenae; assembly: GCA_030844895.1. Classification (NCBI taxonomy): domain Eukaryota; kingdom Viridiplantae; phylum Streptophyta; class Magnoliopsida; order Asterales; family Asteraceae; genus Ambrosia; species Ambrosia x helenae. Next base: position 398,617 of record JAUTDX010007030.1, on the reverse strand, counting down.
AAGGAGGAGTGGTGGCCAACATGGTCATTTTCATTTCCATACAACTTAAGAAGCAACATGTACAACATATTTAAGCAATAAATTTAAGGGTATAATAGGCATAGTTGTGACAATTAAGACACTTTGGAGGTTATGATAGTAATTTTGTGTTTTGTTTTTAGTTAAAAACTAAAATCTCATCCCCATAATACCCTTCCACATTTCACCTTCCAAGAAATCAATGATCTATTGATGAAAAGTTATTGTTTCAATTTAATTTGATGACAACTATAAAGTCATCATTTTGAATCATAATATTCACATTTAATCCACCAACTTAAACATCTACTATTGGTTCTGAAATTCCACAAGCATTTTATGATTCTGATTGTCAATCCTAGAAATCGCAGGCCTCAAATCCATGTTGTTCAATTGAACCTTTTTAGAGGTATTTCGTGAACTCAATGAATCTGTTGTTTTATAATCATTTAGTATGTTTTTAGAGGTACTTTGTGAGTTTGTTTAATTGTTTAAGAAGATCATGTATGTTTTATGGAATTTTCACGTTTTGGATAGAGGATTTTTGTGAAATTAGTTGGGTTTTTCCTTCTAATTAGGGCTTAATAGGTGTAGGTTAATCTATAATGGTGTTTGTTGTGCTTCTTATCAGATGTTTTGATTTGCAACCAAAAAATGAAAAATAAACATGCTTGATTAATAATGGTCAAGGCATGAGTATTTAAGATATGCTTAAAATCTTGTTTGGTTCATTTGTTGCAGAGTGATATTTGCGGATTGGTTTCACGGCTACAAGAGTTGTAGAAAAAGAATTTAGAATTTGATGAAGCAAATAAAAGAATGACGTCAAAGGTTAAGAACTTTTTGATACATTGTTGTGGTTTAATCCATCTTATTAGTTTGTAATTGGTGATGTTAATATAACTTATGATCTTCTTTATTGTTAAGCTTAATTCATAATTTAATGAGTCGATCTCAACTTTTGTGTTTTTTTGTATTTTCAAGTATATACACGTTAGGCGTTCTCATGTTTATGGGTTCTTAAGGCGTATCTCACTAAACTTGGAAAAGTTTGCGTAGACGTTTCCTTCATGTGGCATATGTTTCAACCAACTTATACCACATGCAAGCTACAAAACATATATTAAGATCCATATTCTTTTTTTTTCCAAGAAAAAATTGATTTAATATTTAGCCATTCATTAATATTTTCCATAGGTTACATCTTTGTTGAATAATTAATTATAATTAAAGTAATTTATTGTAAATAAATTTTGGAGATTGGGCATGACTAACTTTATAAACCCAAGGGATCTTGTAACTATGAGGTAAGTATGTAGCACATGTATGTATATATTAAATTTCTTATCCTTTTCTAAACATTTGTTATCATAGTATTCGTATGATTAAGCATTATGATGATGTAATTTAATGTTAATAAATTTTTCACTGAACTCATACAGAAAATAAGAGAGATGACAGAAGGTGGGGTAGACTTCAGCTTCGAGTGTTGTGGAAATCTTGATGTACTTCGTGAAGCCTTCTTATATGCTTAAAATCTTGTTGGGTTCATTTGTTGCAGAGTGATATTTGCGGATTGGTATCACGGCTACAAAGTTGTAGAAAAAGAATCTAGAACTGGATGAAGCAAAAAAAAGACTGGCGTCAAAGGTTAAGAACTTTTTGATATATTCTTGTGGTTTAATCCATCTTATTAGTTTGTAATTGGTGATGTTAATATAGCTTATGATCTTCTTTATTGATCATTCATAATTTAATGGGTCGATCTCAACTTTTGTATTTTTTTTGACCTAACTCATTTGAAAAACATTTTATTTGGGGTTATGTTTCACTTTTTAATTTAAACAAAGTAGTTAGTATAAGGTGAACTGTTAGTGTATAATCTATATAATATGCTCTTTTTTAATTAGAACACCATTTAGTTGTGCTATTGATCTACATCAGACTATAAAATTAAGCACCAATTAATTGTGATATTGATCTATCATCTATATTAGATTTAGGTACAGATAGTTGTTTAGTTGTTTTTGAATTTCATCTACATCAAATTTACGCAATATGATAATTAGTAACTCCATTAACAGAAAATAAGACAAAGCATGTTTACAAAAGAAAATAAGAGGAAGAAGTTATAGAAAATAGATAACTCTTTCTAGCACAGTTCGAACCGAGGACATGAAATTACCCGTCGAACGGTAATTCTTTTCATGATATACGAGTGTAATGGTTTTACCTGCAGGCTACACTTGATATCAGCCTAAAGCTGAACACATACTCTGTTTAATGCTCCTCATCCTCCAAAACATCCGTTAAATTTTATAAGAATTTTTTTGTAAAAACAGAATTCGAGACTATTTGTTTGATTTTAGTAAAGTGTACATTGATAGGTCTGAAATACTTTATAAAATCTAATTCTTTTTTAATGGTGAGAACTATTTTGACTTATGAGCGCCAGCGCCAATGATGTGCCCTTGGAAAATAGTCATACAAAAAAGCAACTCAACAAAGAAGATGATGTTGGTATACTCAAAACTGGAGGGCACCATGCTGTCAAGCTTCTTGAATGCGAGGATACAATATGTAATTTTCTATGCCTAGAGACAAATTCATAGCAATTTTTGATGTTGGGTGAGTGGTTAAATGTGAATGTTTGGTCGTTCTAGAGTTAATCAGAATCTGCAAGCCTTTTTTAGGAAGTCATCATGGTTGAAGCCTAAAGCTATAAGATCAAACTCCAGGGAGATTATTTGATTTGCTACTGTTTGCTTTAGTTACTCTTTTAAAGTAACTCTCCATAGTCCATAAATTCAATTGGTTTATTGTGCTATATTATATAGATAATGACATGTTAACTACGTAATCACAATAATTATTGTACAGTTTGTCATGTTGAATGTACATTAATTTTGTGTTTTATACATATATAATGTGTTACATGTATTGATTTATTTTGTTTTTCTAATAAAATGTTGTTTATGATAAAGTAAATGTCTTATTACACGGACATTTGAACATCATAGTTTAGCGAAGTTCTTCTTACCCATCTCCTTAATATACAACATACAAATTATTTTTATCTTTTTTTTTTTTTTTCAAAAACACAAATTTGATTTCTTTTCTTTAAGAAAACACCTATGGATAATAGATGCTTTACGGTCCGTTCTAACGAAAAAGTTTGGCTGATAACTATGGTTTTGAATAACGGGAGCGTCAGATCACCGAATCAAGATGCTTCGGTTTGAAGCAATTTTATATTTGAAAGTCTTTTTTTTAGGAAGTTATCATGGTTGATGCCTAAAGCAAATAATATGGATGACACTAGGGGTGAGCATATTAACCGTCATAATCGATAATCTAACCATAACCAACATAATCAAACCGATTTTAACCAATAACCAACATAACCAATGGTTACGGTTATTAAATTTCTTTAACCGACTGATCGCTTATGGTTATGGTTATGAAGTTTTGGTTAACCGATATAACCAAACCGTACTTGTAATCTTAACTTTATGTTTTACATTAACTATCTAGAGGTTTTTACTATAATAAAAGTATGTCATTAACAAAATGATCTTGACGTAATGCTCTTTTTGTGACGAATTAAAATTATAATCAAAGGCTAAGTATGTTTTTTGTTAATATCTTATTAAAAGGAATCACACATTGGTAGTATAACTAGAAAATGTAGCCTGATTGCCTTGTACAAAATAGCACAAACTAAGTAAAACATTGTAGGTTTCGGTTTTCCTAGACCCATTGACTTTTAATTTTATACTTTACCCTAAAGTTAGTTTTAGTTAATTTTTTTGGTTAATAACCGAAATAACTATAACAGAATTCTTAACCGAATAACCATAATCGAAGTTTGTTATGGATATGGTTATGATTTTTTTGTAAAAACCGAACCAAGCCAAACCGACCCATGCACACCCTTAGATGACCAAAAATACCCGCAGCAACGCACGGGCAATCTTACTAGTAGTTAGATTATGACTTATGATGTCAACTATCCATGATACAAAACGAAAATATTGATATAGTTTTGTAACTGGTGTAACTTGAGTTTATGACTTTGTAATCTTGAAGTTATACAAAATAATACACATGTATGTACCTTTGTGATAAAACTTTCATGTTCTTCAGCCTGCTTGGGCAAGGTTTCCTTGGTTTTTTCTTTGTCTATCGAATTCTCTACACAAACAACAAACTGTCGACTAATAGGTAGAATAATATTACTACTTATAAACTTCAGTTATCATATGCAAATGGGGAGCAACTAAAATAAGACCACCAACCTGGGTTGTTTTCTAACATTTCAAACCATTTGGGGAAACCCAAATCATCACGATCAGCCTCTAGCTCAAAAAAACATCCGCAAATTAAATTAAAAAAAATAAAAATAAAAAACAATGAATATCCTTTAGGTCACAAAACAGACCCGATCTACGAATCGGAATGACACCCCTAACTACTACAATCTAACAAAAAATCCAATCACTAAGCTAACCATTAGTACAACCTTTTGTTTAGAAATCCAAGAACGTGATTAACTTTCTAATCTTTAAAAATGATCAATTCAACCTTCAAAGTAAAATGCTAAGAACACAAAAATTATGAATGGGAAACAAATGTATGCGTAACTAATACAGTTGCAACAGCCTCAACAGCAAAGACAATGCATGTTTTAAACATACCTGAAAGATTCACAATAAGAAATAAACAGACTAACTCCAACAGGATAGGGACCTAGCCGGAAAGAGCATTTCACGTTCAAACGTCCATCAAAATCTCATGTGCTACCCCTCCCCATCACCAAACCACCGCCCTAACACACAAAGTTTCAAACTTTCAGGTCTGTAAAGAGTTACTCACCACCAAAAACTGGGGTTCACACCCATCATCATCATATTACAAATTCAATCATCCACCGACCTCCATCACCACAACCACCACTACCGCCATCCCAACCCAACGCCACCGTTCATCATCCCCAACCCCAACACCACCGTTCATCATACCCTAACCCCAACACAAATCTAACGAAGAAGACAGGGAAAACCTAGGTCTAACAACAAATTAACGATGAGAGTTCCATACCTTTTTTAAGACATGGACCAACAACCCAAACCAGAGCAACAATGGTGGTGGTAGTGGCGGTGGCTTTTAAAAGGAGAGAGAGAGAGAGAGAGAGAGAGAGAGAGAGAGAGAGAGAGAGAGAGAGAGAGAGAGAAACCAGATGGTGAAAGTGGAAGAACATATGCAACAAAGACTTGTACCGCACAACACAAACCAGCACCAAACTGATTTTTTTTGGAAAACTCGCAAAGCACGTTGTACAACAAAATTTTGCGCCACCGACCTTGGTAATTGTATGCTTTATAAATTTGTTTAATTTTATACTTACATTTATTAGTTAATTTTTTTTTTAATTTTATACTTACATTTATAGTATATAGGACTGTGTATGAGGTAGTGGATGTAGCGACCTTAATGTGATGAACAGGGCGATGCGTGATTACAAAAAAGAGCATTGGGTTGGTTTTAATCATATTCCTGCATGGGAGATTGTAAGAACACATGAAAAATGGTCCAAACAACAAATGATGGGTCCTCAACCGTCCGATAGTCATTCCGATAAGAGACGAAAGTCATCGGATCGGATGGCGGCAAGTATCATGGGTCCAGTACACAGACAACACCCATTAGCAAGTTTTCAGATTTCAAAAAGGATAATGCTCCAACAAGACCACATCGGGATAATAAGAACTGCCGAGTCTCCAAGAAAAACCTCCTTAGTTGACGAATTTGGGGCGTACTGATTAATGAAGGAAGATAAGTTGAGCAAGTTGGTAGAAATACAAACTCAACAAGGAGAAAAAACTATAGCCTTGTTTGATGAACAACACGAAGCGATGACGTAAAGGCAATATGACCACAACTTGAACATATTTTCGAAACCACACAACAACCTCAAGGGTAACACGTTGGATTTGGGTTTACAATGAAAACGTGAAATTAAACATGGTTGGGGTGTTATAGGGAGTATGAGGAAGAGAAAGACGATGACCAGTTTAATATTATTTCCATGTTTTATTTTTAATTTACGTTTCTTGTATTTTTATATTTTTAGTCTAAATTAACGTAATTTTATTTTATTTAATAGAATATTAATTGAACGTATGATTTTATTTTTAATTTAATTAAAATGCCTATCTAAAAAAAACTTTTTACGATAGTGATGTGACATTGCCAGATTAGAGGGAATCATAGTACCCAATGGTGGCGCCCTTCCCCTTTTACTTTTCTTCGTCTATAAAGTTAGACTGTTACGAGGTACATTTTTTAAGGAAAAAAAATGAAAATACCTTATCTGAAGATAAAAAAAATTAATACCAATTTAATATATTTTTATTAGTAAATTAATATATGAGAAAATTAATGAGAGAGAGATTAATAAATGTGGGTCGATGTGAGATGGGTTGATGTTCACTCACAAGGGGTGGGAGCAGTACAGGTGCAAAAAACTGGGTTTGGGTTCTTGTTATGAAAGTCAAAACCAGCTCTAGTTAGAAAAAGTTCGGATTGAAACCGGTTTGTTGAGGGAGGGGGATTGGTAATTTGGTACGGTTCCAAAACCGGGTTTTAGATGGTCTGATTTGGGTTCATGTGGTTTCAAAGTATAGGTTTCCAAACCAATTATAGGTTTCCAACAAAATTAGGATTTTAGGTATATACGATTATTTACAGGTTTAAAAGTTGTAACATTTTCCTTTTTCGGAAGAAATTTCACGCATCTCCCCAAAATATGCAATTGAACTTTTGTTGTGCGTCATACCAATTTATCATAATAACACACTATCCGTAATCTTTATGTCGAGTGAATGTATGTAAAACTATATTTAGACAATTTCATGGATATGTATCCAAACTTTTAAAATATCAAATATTTCGAAACCATGTTTTAAAAGCATCGTGCGTCATGCATTGAAATTTATATTCCATGTCTACAAGATATATACAAGTTTAAGGGGTCATAACATTTCGTTTTCCGTAAGGAATTCCATGCATTTCCTCCGGAATGAACTTTTGACAAATTTATCATCAAGAACACGGCATTTATTATTTCCATGTCGAGGGAATGTATGTAACGCTAGATTCGGACCTATTAGATAAAGTTTACCAAGTATCAAACACAACTACTACCATTGTTTGCGAAAACGATCCACAAACTAATAGTGACATGGACATTTATGACTTTCTATGATAGGGCCATGATATTCTATTTTTCACTCAACATGTTGACCCAAGGAGGATATGATGAGATGAAGTTTTCATTCACACCTAACTTATTTTGTGATCAAGTTACTATACAAGAAGTGGTTGATTTAATTGATTTTATAAGTTAATTTCATGAATTTCTTTCATATGAACATATAAGTGAAGCCAATTACCATCCATGTCAATGATGAATGTACGATTTTTGAGAAGTAAAAATCGTAAATGAAAAGGTAGCTATATAATGTTAGATCTGATTAAACTTTGATAATTTATGCAACTAGTTGTATAAAATCACGCGCGTTGCGCGTTTTATAATCGAGATTTAGATGAGGTGTTGATCAATCAATGAATTATACAATCGAGATTGCATTTTGGTTGCAAACGTTAAAAAAAATCTATACATAAGGTAACGCATGAAATTTGTAACGAAATTACATAATATTATGTTATTTATAATAATAGTATATAATATAATAAAGTTTTTTAATGAATAAAATAATAATGAAATTAATAATATAGTTAATTGAATAAAATAATATTATAGTTACTATTCATTTTAGGTTACTATTCATTATTTATTAATAACTAGTTGTATAAAATCACGCGCGTTGCGCGTTTAACAATCAAGATTTAGATGAGATGTTAATCAATCAATGAATTATACAATCGAGATTCCATTTTGGTTGTAAACGTTAAAAAAAATAAAGAAATCTACACATAAGGTAACACATGAAATTTGTAACCAAATTACATAAGATTATGTTATTTATATTAATAGTATATAATATAATATTTTTTTAATAAAATAATATGAATAAAATAATAGTATATAATATATTAATTAGGGATGAGCATACAAGGCCGAATACCGATCCCGTCCCGTCCCGATCCCGATACCGTGCCGAACCGATACCGAACCGAGTGGTTTCGGGATCGGTATCGGTACGGGATCGGTATGGTATCGGTATTTTAAGGTAAAATACCGATACCATATCGGTACCGTACCGATACCGAACCATGGTTTCGGTATTATCGGTATCGGTACGGGATCGGTATGGTATCGTTATTTTACCATACCGGTACCGTACCGATACCGAACCGTTCGGTATCAGTATTGTCGGGATCGGTATAATACATTAATAGTATATAATATAATAAAGTTTTAAAATAAAATAATAATATTATTACTATTCATTTACAAACTACTATTCAAATAGTTTGCAAATTAATATATAGTAATATATAATAATTTAGTTTTAATTTTTCAAAAACATCCAATTTGTTACATGGGTACACATGATCATAACACATGTAATGAACCCCACCTCACTCATGACTAGGTTGTTGAACAGTTTTCAAACTAAAAATCCTATCTGCTTTATTTTTTTATAGAATGTAGTGATGTACCAATAATAATTATTTTAGGTATGCGCTTAGATTTAAAAAGTTACATACAGTTTTGGTTGCAGTTACGCTTGCACACATATAAGTGTTCCCTTTGAATATAGGAATATTGAATTTAAATCATCTTAACTATCAACTATTGGTCACTATCAGTCATAACTAACGAAATGTGTGCTAACGTTTTCATCTAACGGACTATAACTAATAGAATACTAGGAGAGAATTTGACACGCAAGAGGGAATTTGATACACAAGCATACCATATCAGTTGGAACCAGTGATGAACAATAGCTAATAGTTAAAAGGTGGATAATATGTATGTTAGTCATGTTCCATTGGTGGATAATATGTTAAAAATGTGAGTCCACTAACACACATTTTATTAGTTGAAATCGATGACGACGAATAGTTGATAGTATTATTTAAATTCAATAATCCTTGAATATATCTAAGAAACTGAAAACAAGATACCATTTTAAATCAAACAAAAGGCCATACACATCATGATAATGGTAAGTCACTCTTGAGTACATCCCCCAAGAGAATTCCAACAGCACATAATTATGAAATACTATTACTCTATGTAATAAGGAGTGCAATCTGACATGTTACATGTACAGTTCATGAACACTTAACGAACGAGTTTTTTTGTCCGTATTCGTTTGTTAAGATAATACTTGTGTTCGTGTTCGTTTGTTAAGTTTGTTCACGAACGTTAATGAAAACAAACATTTTTTTATGAACACAAACGAACACAAAGAAGTGTTCATGAACGGAAGCAAAGATAAACAAATCTATATTAACTTTCGATAAGAACGAAATATATACTTAGCAGTGAGCGTGAAGATTAAAAGTAGGGTTATTGAACTCATATAGTCATATATTTACCTACATAAATTATTTGATTATTTATTTATCTGGATAAAATAAATAAAAATAAAAGAATATAAAAAATTATAAAAATAAAAACACTATTAAACTATTGAACACAAACGAACACGTTACTGAACGTTCACGAACATAAACGAACGAACGCGGCCTCTGTTCGTGTTCGTTCATTTAACTAAACGAACGAAAATTTTTGTTCGTGTTCGTTCCTTTATTAAATGAACGAACACAAACGAACTTCCCACCGAACGGTTCATGAATTGTTCGCTGAAAGTTCAGTTCGTTTGCAGCCCTACTTCTAACCAATATGTTAGGGGACGGGGCGTCATCAGAAAAGGTCACGGGTACCTCACTATTAGCACGGTAACACCGTCGCTACCAATGCCGGTAGGGGTCCCGTGAATCAAATACGGGTTCTTTCTAACGGGCTGGTACAAAGGAAACAGTCATATTTTTTTACCAATAATTATTTACCAACGTTTTTTTTTCTTTGACCGTTAATTTTCATTTTTTTTTTTTGACAAATAACACAATTTCATTAAAACAAAATACGAAAATTACATCACAATAGAAGGTAGACAGGCAACAAGCTGCGCCGCCACCCCTTTCTGAATTGCAAACCTTAGTCTACCAAAGACAAAACCTTGCCCCCTGGAGATGAACTATTGCTGTGGACGACCCGTTGGACCCTGGTCAAGAAACGAATAGCTTCGGGCGCTGGGGTGCCAAAGGTATCAAAGGCAAAATGGATCGTTTTTATTTTTTTTTTATTTTTTGACCGTTTACATTTGGACCGTTTTTTATATTTTACTCAATATTAACCATATCTTTACATACAATTGTACACAACTACATCTTTTAATATGGGTGGTGGCAATATGTTTCCGAATACGTATTGTCGACGATGATCATCCCGCCCCGCAACACATCAACCGACTACACACCCACCTACTACACATCAACCAACAACACACCAACCAACTACACACACCAACAACACATCAACTAACTACACACCCACCGACTACACAACCTCTCCCAACATTTGAATATTACTAGCCACAAGATCCTGACAATTTTTCCACGGAAGAATTGATTTACGTGTATGATTACGTAATGGTTCTACTACAACTAGGAGCAATACGGGTTGGAGATGTTGTAAGAGTGCCGGAGTGTGTCAATCCTCCTTTAGTGCGAAACCCACCGGTTATGGTACAAAACCCCCGGACGAAGGTTATGAAACTGATCCCGGGGCTGAATACGTAAATTATTCAGATGAAGAAATGTATTGCCCGACACCCAAAAGTGAGGGATATCAATACGAGATGTTGGACGGGCGTGATAGTGATCGTGACGTTTATTTGCCCGAGTCAATTGCGTATTCTTTCTTTTTTTAGCTATGTTTAAGTAGTATTTTAATTAGGTTTATGTTTATGTTTAATTAGGTTAATTATGTTTGTATTTTGATTGTCAATTTTTAACTTTAATTATTTTTAACGGTTGCTTTCATTATACATTAAACAACATTAAACATTAAACATTAAACAATAAACAACATAAACATTAAACCTATCGTGCAACAATCGCCATGTCGCAACATGGTTGAAGTTACTCCCGCGTGCATGGAAATAGTCGCGGTGTTTGGCAAGGATTGCAATGTCTTCTTGAAGATTAGGGTGCCTCTCAATCGTGGCTTCATAGAGGGTGTTTCATCGGATACACTTGGTGAAGAGATCATGCCACTTACTAACGAGTGAATCCTTGTTGCGGTCATTTGTGCCAGTTACTTGATTGAATTCCACCGACACGTTGTTCCAAAACGAAGCTCTCCGTAAATCGGCAGAATCATTTGTGTTTCTCACTGCCAAATACGCCCTCGCTAATGCGATCTCCTCATTTACATTCCACGAGACCATTTTTATGATATGATTAAAGTATGATAATCGGTTTTGGTGTGATTTTGGTATTGAAGTTAGGGGATTTTTTATAGGGGTAAAATATGTAGCCGTTAGGTTGTAACGGTTACAAAATTAATTATCGTTCAATTAAATTAAAAACAATTACTTTTTGAACTTAAATGAAAATAATAAATATAAGAATCAATGGAGTGTTGCCTTAAAAAAAGTGTTTCAGTGAAGTGAAGTGACGTGGCAGTGCATGATTGGATAAAATCAGTTAAGTGAAAAAAAAATTCAACAGGTGTCCCTTCCCCCGTTAATATATACTAGCACGAAACCCGCGCGATACGACGAGAGCGACACTTTGCATTGCGGTACTTATTTCAAATTCGTATAATATTTATTGTAACATCATTGCGGTGGATATACATTATAAGTGTTACACATGTCTAGGGACAAATCCAGGACTATACATCCAAACTCGAAATCCATCGGGATTTTCATGCATTCCAGTTTATTATTTCGTGTGCACCCGAAATGATAAACTGCTCTACATGGTCCTCCAGATGTACCCCTAATCCAGACCCCAGTCACTGAATATCGTCGCCTAGTAAAGTGTGACGATAGGTGCAAGTGTAAGAAGGCATGTGTGTGCTAGAACCAACAAATCAACCCCTCCTTCTTCAATCCAGAAGAAGAAGACAAAAGTAGGTAAGAACCCAAATAAAAGCGGATGATGTAACGGAGAAGCATGATGATGATATAAGGACACCCCGACAACGTTAGTACGTATCCCACTAATAAACTCAAAGTATGTGACCGTCTAGTGTGTGTGACTCGCTATAGACCAGACTCTACATGCAGTCCTAGTTCACTATAACCATTGGCTCTGATACCAATCTGTCACACCCTCAAATTACCACTTGAGGGGTTTTACCGCGAGGCGCATGACAAACCAGGATCCAAGTCAACGATCACAATAAACAACTCTATATGAAAACGTAAATAGACATAACCATTAATTTAATAAGCGGAAGCGTTTAAGTAACATTTAATCAACTATTCTATCAACTCAAAAGTTGTTCAAAATACTTTTATTACAAAACATGCAACTATGCCTAGACGCCAATGCAGACCCGTGCGCCTAGTTCCGTTCATTGCTACCTTAACGACCTGAGAAAAACATGCCAAAAAGACGTCAACATATAATGCTGGTGAGTTCACAGGTTTGTTCAATATGTTACCAAAATGTTACCATGTCCATACTATATCAATGTTACCAGGTACGCTAGCTAGGCGTATGTTTTATTACTACTACGATTGGAAACCATTACTAGACACGTTTAGCAATGTTTAGCATGTTTAAGCAGCCCGTATGTTCAGCACGATAATGTTCCTGTTCGAGACAATATGCACCCGCCCGGCCCTCCAAGCCGACGAGTGGGGCAGGTCACGCCCAATAGATCTATCCACATTTCCCCCGTTGTGCATCCCCGCACATTCATGGTTTCCCCGGGACTTTCCAAAAGATCGTATAGCAATATAAAGTTAAAACCATAGTATGACATATGTTACCAAAACCGTTTAGCGCATGTTTTCTCCCCCAAAAGTTAAAGCAGTAAAAGTGGGGCCGTGAACTCACCTTAGATAGCGTTCTTCAATTACAAGTAAAGATGTTTAGCCCTTGATAATCCCTCTACCGGAGATCTATCAAAATGTTCACATAAGTGTTCCGACTAATAACCATAAGGTTATCTAGTCCCCGATTGTCCAGATCGTAACCAAGTATGTTTTAAAACGTGATTAAATGTTTAACCGACACACTAGACCGACCCGACATCCCGTTGGTGACCCATTACCCTAACTAATCAAGTACACATAGATTACACACAAGGTTCAAGCATAAAACACTTAGTTTGTATCAAAAATCTCATTTCTGCATCAGAACGGTCGAACCAGTCAGTTTTATGTCTCCTTCGCACCTTTTCAGTCTCCTTCGCCCGTTTTACATTTCGTTCGACCGTTTGATGCCTCCTTCGCCCGTTTTACCACATTCGCCCAACAAAAACCCAGGTTCGACCCTGGTTTTCCTCCTTCGCACCTTCGATCGGTCGAAGGAGGCCAGGTTCGCCCATGTTGTGCAATTTTTTCTAAAACCGCTTCAAACACATTCAAAACGACTCGAAACATCATCAAACACAGCAGTCAAGCATGGATAACTTATCCCTACAAAACCCCACCGATTTCCCCCGATAATACGTCCGTTTCAGCCCTTTCCCACAATGGTAAAGATTATGGAAACATCACTTTCATGCATGAATAATTTACCCAATTTGGAAACTTTTGAAATCGATTCATGCTTAGCTTAAAATCAGAAGTTTGTCGATTATCCGATCTTTTCTTATCAATTCTATTGATCATAAATATCATGCATCAAGTTTAGATCCAATAAAACCCCCAAATATCATCATATTCAATCCTAACCCTAGACAACAATATTCCAACATTAATAACAATCTTATATCATGTTTCTATCATAGATATAGCAGCAAATCATTGAACAACACATAACACCACATAATACACAATTTACATATGTTATTCATCATGAAACCTATGTTAAATGATCATGTTTTGATTTAGAAAGATGTTTAAAAGGTTTTTAATCATAAAAACACCCTTAGAACAGATCCGGACAATTAGGGTTAGATGAAAACGAATTAAAATGCTTTTAAAAAGGTTTAGGATTATGAACACACCTTGGATTCTTGTTTAGATGTTGTAGATAGGTTAGATTATGAGAAAGAAGAGCAAAAAATCCTTCCTTAGTGTTTTAAATCGTTTGAGAGCGTTTTGGGACGGTTAGGGTTTGTGAAATGATGAAAAATGACAAAGGTTGGTATTTATACTAATCCTCCTTCGCACCATTTCAATGGTCGAAGGTGGTCTCCTTCGACCCTTTCACAGGGTCGAATGAGCCCTGTCCGGTTGAAGGGAATTCCTTAAATTCCACTTCCCTGGTTCGCCCATTTACAAGGGTCGAACCAGACAATTACTTCTCCTTCGACCACCCGAAGTGGTCGAACCAGAATCCCTTATCAACTAGTTTTCCAGTTTGTCGTGTTTAACGCATTCTAACACATCTTAACACATAAGCATGCATCCTTAGTCTATATTTAACATGTTTAAGCATAGATAATCATTTACACATCATTTAAACACATCCATGTATATAATCCACCACACGACCCATAATCTACACATATACTTAATTAGTTCATGTAATGTCACCAACAACGGAACCCGGTACTAGTGTATTACCAAAACGACTCCCAATGATCCTCCAGATCATTGTACCCTGGACAATCCTAACTTGACCCGACTCAACTAACCCAGTTAAGTTTGTTTATAAACGTTTCTCGCTAAGGTAGACTTAGATGTTACTAATGCCAAACATGCCGGGTGTCACATCATCCCCACGTTGAAAGAATTTTCGTCCCGAAAAATTGCGCAAAGTCCCAAAAGAAAGAAACGAAAAGAACAGAACGAAGAGAAAATTACCGGATGTCACAATATACATTATAAGTGTTACACATGTCTAGTAACTAAAAACATTTAACACTTAAATTATAAAGTACTTCAAGAAAATTTGATAAAATAAAGTAACATACGAAAGGAAAATTAACTGTTAATAAACGTAAAAGTTGAAAACTAAAAGCTCAACCGTGACCAATCTGAATCATGAGATCAATTTAGTTATACGCCTTCCAAATCTACATGATCTTATCTATATTGTTTGCCCACCATTTGTCATCAAGAGCGATCCTTGGAATTTCTTGTATACCTTCATGTTTGATTATTACATCTTTTGGAGGATGGATGAGATTTATTTCAATGATCAAAATCTAGAACAAATTTTACTTTCAATCTATCTTTAGCATTTTCAGCAAACACATATATTTTTATTTTCTTGTTGTTGATTTGCAAAGTCAACATGATAATTAAAATGAAGAAAAATCATATCATAACTGACTAAATAAAAGAAAAGTTACCGGAATGAAAAAAATAAATTACAATGTTAAAAATAACACAACTTTCGAAGAAACATATAATATTAAACCGCATGAAATCTATTGCGCTTCTGATTTGACATCCAAATTATCTTAAATGGAGTTTTCAGTTTAGTACATAAATCTACAGTATCATCAAATATGTCTTATTTGTCATTTTTGTCAAAACCATCTAGATCAATAACTTGACTCCATTTCCATTTAGAGAGCCTATTGGATTTCTTACTATTATTTTCTTGTATCTGATCCTTAAAAAATTAAAAATATTTAATACAAATGTTAATAGAAGATGAAATAAATATTGATATTACCTCTTCATTAAATTCACATTGAAGATCAGATTTGTAGGGACTAAACATTATACCATAGCAAATAACCTCAACACTAGTATCACCATTATTTTGCAATAAAAAAACATACAATATACTACATAAAATAACAACCATCTTAATATTTAAAAGTAAACATTAATAAATACAACCTTAAACGCTACTTTAAACGCTTGTATGGCTATTGGTTTGTTCATTTCTGTATGTTTTTTTTTTATCTAAATGAATATGCAAAACAAAAAGCTAACATTTGCATGACTAAGGGCAGACGGGGCACTACCGGAATTGGGCACGGGTACCCTACTAACAGCACGGTAACACCGCCGCCACCCGTGCTGGTAGGGGTCTTGTGAACCGTTTTCTGGTTCTTGTTACCGTGCTAGTAACCATTAATAATAATTGCAACGGTCGATTTTAAGTTTTTATTTTATTACTTTTTTGACCGTTTGAATGAATTTAATATAAAACGGTAACAATTTTTTGACCGTTAATTTAGTATAAAACCAAAGCTAATTTTTATCAATTGGTCATCTTGAAGTTGAAAACAAATGGCAAACCAGAACCCAAATCCAAATCCAATCCCGCCCCCGCTAAACCGTGTGCGACAACCAAGCTGGAACTTGGAGGACGAACTCGCCTTGGTGAATAGCTATTTAGCTATTCAAGAGCAAGGACCCGAGCGAACGCAAAGTTTTTGGAAAGCGGTTGTCACAAAATTCAATGAACAAATTGGTGAAAACAATCGTTCAACGGACGCGATATATGGAAAGTTTGTATCTTTAAAGTCGAAGTGCGCAGTATTTCAACAATTATTCGTTAATGCGATGGATGTCAATCCGTGGTTAAACAAAGATGAATACTTGAAGAAGCCCGTAACTAATACCGAAACATATACAATGATAACTACCCGATGGTCGAGGTTTGGAGAGCTATGAGAGGACGTTTTATAATATAGCCGTGTTTCTACTATTTATTTACGGTTTTAAATAATGGTTTGATGTCATGTATTGATGTTATTTTATGGAATATTATGTAATTTTATTTTATTTAGTTTAAAAATATGTGTAATTAATGTTTCTTTAAAAGTAATAATAAAAAATAAAGATTTTAGTGAAGTGAATCAGTTAAGTGCTGCCAACAAAAAAGTGAATAAGTGAAGTAAATCAGTGAAGTGATGTGTTAGAGCAGGATTGGTTAAAATCAGTGAATGAAAAACAAAACTCTAGTAGCACCCCTTTTCCCCTAAGATATGTATAAAAAAGTATAATTAGTAAAATGGGACGAATGAAAACTATAAACGGGCAAAGACCCAAGCTTAAAAGCTTCAACATTTGAATTCAGATTTAGATCCATACTTATGTATTTTAGCAAGTGAAATAGGTGTGCATTACTATGTATTTTTTGGATAAACTTTATAAAGTTAGTATATGGTTTAAATTTTAAAATTCATGATTTTTCCACCTTATTAAATTAGGAAATTTTGTTTATGTGACTAAAGTGTAATAATATTATTATATGTTTTTTGGTGAATACTAGTGAGTGCTTTTATCTTTTATTTTTTTAAACTTGTTAATAAGAACCCTTCAAATTAGAAAGTTTGGTTGTTAATAACACATGACTGAAATATAAACAATATCTTGTATGGATCTCACATGACACATCAACCATTAACAAGTGCAAAACGTCACTCAAGAGGGCGACAGTTCATGCATTACAAACAACCACAAGAACTACAGATCTTTTGATAATAAGACAGCTGAAATTTTTTAGTAGCTTCCATGTCCGATTTTTGATTTAAGGCCCCTTATTAAACCTCCCAGATATGAAGATCGATATCTCTTTATTTGTATTGAAATGGCTTCCATATCAAATATTGATTCATGTCTTTATATGGCAAATGAATGTGTCACGCGACTTTTGTTTGAGAGTCGCATAAAATGTTTGATGTCTAAAGTACCATGTTGTCATTGCGGTAAAGATACAAAAAAGAGATTATACACCAGGAAAGATCACATAGATATCAAATTTCGTCAATTAATTACGACGGAAGAGACATTTTCAAATGATAGGCTAGTAAATTTGTATTAACTATTATATCGAAGAGACATTTTCTAATACAGAGGTTTTAATGTATTAGAAAATATATCAATTCTACACTATGTAAATATATAACTTCTCTACAAATTTGTGAAATGTTACATATACATATATATATATATACATACACACACAACTCATATTTTAAGAACATTTTACATTCTACGCAATAAAAACATATATATCTTTCAGGTATACATTAATATTCTAAAAAGTTAGGCTAAAATATTTTCTCCGTCCTAGGACAATTTCACATACATCTCCTTACGATTAAACAATTTTCATGGGCCGCGCCATTTTTTCTTGACAAAAGCGCTCTTTATAAGTTCTTTGTCGAGGGAATGTATGTAACACTTCAAGTTCGGACCTCATTGACAAATTAAGTAGGCCAAATATCAAAAACTACAGCTAGCTAGTGTCATGGTTCGTGAAAACGATCTACATACTTATAATGATATGAACATTTGTGTTATTGCAGAAGTTTCGTATGACTACAACTGAGGGTCATCATATGCTCCACCCAACAAGTTCATCCCAATGAAGACACATTTGTCATTTAATTTGTGATAAAGTATATAAGCCAAAATCTTAGAATGTAAACGTGGTAGTCTTAAGAACATACATGATTAATTAAACTTTGGATAACAAACTCACCCAATTATTTATGACATGGGTACCCATGTATTACTATTGAACCCCACCCCCAATTCTTGAATCAGTGATGTTATTATTACTTTATATTTGGATAACAACGTTGGATTTTAAAAAAAAAAGAAACAAAAAACCTTTTGTTTATCGGCGTTTGTTACACGTATATCACTACTAGAAAAGAGCCAAATTTCCTTACGAAAAATTCCTAACATATTTCTTATGAATTAACAGAACTTTTGACGTGCTCCCAACAAATTTAGAGGTGTTCTTTTTAACCGATAATCAAACCAAACCCGAAGTAACCTGACCCGAGAAAGTAACTTAACCGATTAACCCGAACCCGATTAAGTGCCAAACCTGAACCCAAATATAGTCTTAGGGTCGGTCATTGGATGATTTTTTTTTTTTTTTTTTGCAATTCAGGTTGACCCGAAAAATCCGAACAACTTAAAAAATGAAAATGATCCGGTAATATTGTTTCTATGTATATCATGATATCACATATCAATTTGAATTAAATTCAAGCCTCACTATTTGCATTCATCTCCTAATTCCTAGGTTTTCTTTTCTGAAAGGCGAACTTCATTAAACAACACAAAAACACGGGCAATCTCCTAATTCCTAGGTAATTCCCTATTTTCAAATCCTATAATTAATTGAATTCCCCCTATATGTATTCAAATTCAATTATCGACTTGCTCCTTCTGTATTGCAAGCATCAGTGTTCATCCCATCTACAGACTGCAATCAAGGATTCAAGGAGCATACATGAAGTTGGCAATGTCAAATTGAATAGTGAAGACAAATTTGAAACTTATTTTTATGGATTTATATTATTATTAATATATTTTGGTTTGAACGATTGTTGATACGTTTGAGGTGGTGGTTTTGTTTTATTAACTTGGAGTGTTTGCTACTTTTAAATGTTGAGTTGCTCTATTTACGATTGGAGTTTGTTAGTTTTCTAGTCGTACTGAAGCTAAATTTGCAACTAAATATTGTAGCCCATGTTGTCGTTTTATTTTACACAGATTGCAACCCAAATGGATGGAAATACGCAATCCAAATAGTTGGAAATATGCAGCCTAGATGGCTGGAAATACGTAAATCAAACACCCGGACCATTTAACCAATAACCATTTAACCTGACCTGAAAAACCCGAACCCGATTAACCCCATAACCGATAACCATTTAACTAGACTGGGTCGGTTATCGGGTAATATTTTCACCATTGAAAACACGAATAACCCAACCCGAACAACCCGATAACTGAAAACCAAACCCAATGAACACCCCTAAACAAATTTCCCGTAAAAACCCCTAATTATCCGACAAATTTATCACACATTAGCGACATATATATATATATATATATATATATATTAACGAACAAATAACTTAACAAATATACAAATTTGGAGAATGAATACGAACAAAATTTAGTGCGTATTTCTTAGCTTAGTAACCCGCGCTCCGCAGCGAGCCAT
This sequence comes from Ambrosia x helenae, assembly GCA_030844895.1. Lineage (NCBI taxonomy): Eukaryota > Viridiplantae > Streptophyta > Magnoliopsida > Asterales > Asteraceae > Ambrosia > Ambrosia x helenae. Next base: position 378,493 of record JAUTDX010007030.1, on the reverse strand, counting down.
AACAACGTGATAAAAAAAATGTTGTCATTTGAATTTAAAGAAACACATAATGATTATTTCCTTTCAAATTATAAAATGTAATAATATATATAAAGTTATAAAACAATTAAGTTTTCATTTATTTTTAAATTATAATTGGTCACATACTATAATGTCTTGCTAAGAATTGTAGTAATCTAAAGATATGTTTACATGAGATCAAATTTCATGAAATGTGTTATGGTTTACGCGTTTTCTGTATTCAAAATTCTTGTGATTTTCATGCTCCAAATAATTGAGTTCAAATCATTATTATGAAAAAAAAAGATCAAATGTCATCCTTCATAACTTAGTAAAACTCAAATATATTTACGTTTAACAAAAGCTAATTTGAAAATCTATATAGCAGATCAATATATTATCTATACTACATTATAAAGCAGGAGTCATGGGCAAATATGTTCAAATTGTCCAAATTTAAGATGATATACCAAGGGTTTCTTTACAATTTTCTAAATTTTACCACGATTCTTCCCTAAATGCCCCTAGAAGATAATCACTTATATTAAAAATTAACTCCTTATCTTTACAAGGTTTTTATTCCCACCATTGACATGTACGACTACTTTTTTTTTCTTGTGATGGTCAGAAGAACACGCAGAAAGATAAACGAAGCAACTTTGCAGAGCGTTAATGGTGGTACGAAGTGACGCACACACAACGCAAGTAGTACGGTACGTTTTGATTTTCTGTTGATAAGTTTTTTTTTATTTTAACTATTTAATAAAAACTGAATTAACCGACATCCAATTTAACTTAAAACCGGTAATCGTTTTCTTTTTGTACCCTTAGTTAACCGAAACCAGTCAAACTAAAACGGAACCATTCATTTATTCATAACAATGTGCCAGCGCGATGTAGTAGGGAGCACAAACACTTCTAATCATGCATGGTTGTGTTCTGTTCAATTCAGTTATTAGCCTCAACTGAAATAAAAAGTGACATTATCGGTTTATTGATCTTATTAACCAACCGATTAATTGGTTTAGTCAATTTGGTTAGATTGTTGTTTTTAGTTCATTTTAGTTAATTTTGGTTAACAACCAAAACCAAACGTTGGTTAAAATTTTTGCTTAGAAGTACATGAAATGTAGATATAAATACATGAAATGGATGTAAAAAAGATAAAAATTTAAGTACAAATATTTAACCAAAGTTTGGTTTTTGTTAACCAAAATCAACTAAATCAAACTAAAAACCGATAATCTAACCATATAAATTGAACTAAATAATCGATTGTTTAGTAAGATCGATTAACCAATGACTTTGGTTTTAGTTTCGGTTGATGCTAATAATCGAACCGAACCGAACTATACACACCCTTAGAAATGTCTGTGTTCCTCGCTGCATCGCGCGAGCACGCTACTAGTTAGAAAATATAGCAATTCTACACTGTAAATATATAACTTCTCTACAAATTTGTGAAATGTTATATATACACACACATATAACTCATGTTTTAAGAACATTGTACATTATATGCAATAAAAACATATATATGTTTCAGGTATACATTAATATTCTAAAAAGTTAGGCTAAAATATTTTCTCCGTTCTAGGACAATTTCACATACATCTCCTTACGATTAAACAATTTTCATGGGCCGCACCATTTTTTCTTGACAAAAGCGCTCTTTATAAGTTCTTTGTCGAGGGAATGTATGTAACACTTCAAGTTCGGACCTCATTGACAAATTTAGTAGGCCAAATATCAAAAAGTACAGCTAGCTAGTGTCATGGTTCGTGAAAACGATCTACATACTTATAATGATATGGACATTTATGTTATTGCAGAAGTTTCATATGACTACAACTGAGGGTCATCATATGCTCCACCCAAGTTTATCACACATTTGTCATTTAATTTGTGATAAAGTATATAAGCCAAAATTGTAGAATGAAAACGTGGTAGTCTTAAGAACATACATGATTAATTAAACTTTGGATAACAAATTCACCCAATTATTTATGACATGGGTACCCATGTATTACTATTGAACCCTGAGAGAGGCTAACGTAAAAAGTGAGTTATTGTACAAAGTGTAAGAAACAATATGAAGCGTAAGATTAGATTTGATAATCAGGGGCACGATGGTAATTTATTAGCGTCATTAAAGTTCCACCCCCATTTTTAAAACGGCCATAATTTTTTCATACGACATTATTTTTTTAAAAAAAATTACACCATAAAAACAAGCTTTTCATCCTCTTTCATTTCCATACCATATTGTTATACTTTAAAAAAAAATTGCTGGGTTGATAGTACTTGCGTTTTATTGAGGGTATACTTGCGTTTTAGAAACGCAAGTTATACCTGATAAGACGACCTGGTAAAACGACCTGATCAAACGCAAGTTATAAATGATAAAACGCAAGTTATACATGCTAAAACGTAAGTAAGTAATATCAAGTTTTTACATTTAGACGCAAGTTATTATTGTTTAAACGCAAGTATGTAATATCAAGTTTTGAGAATATGAGATTCTTGGACTGAAGGAAAGACCTGCATAACACCAACAAGTGGAGATGAAAAGAAAAATATGTACAGTTCTTTAATCAGTAGTCGATGAACTCAAAACACGTTAATGGTATTTGAAACTGGACTATATCATCTGAACCTAACGTACAGTAATCATCCTATATGTAAACGTTGGCATTTATTCTCTCTTTGTCTCTCAGAAATCAAATCAGAATAACATAAAAAAAATATACATATATATGCAGTTGGATATGATTCTCCCTGACAGAGCTTATGCATTTTTCTCCCATACTCAGAAGGCACAGAAGGAGAATATGCCTTTGCTCGATAAGGTGGTTTTTTTATATATAATTTCTTTCCATCTCTTCATATTAATTATTATTATTATTAATATTGACTAGTGATTGCAATAATTCTGGGCTTAGTCATCTGACCCTTGCCAATTTTGACTGGTTTCCCCAAATTCCTCGACTTTTCGCCACCCGAATCGATAACACAACCTTCTCTCTACTTCCCTCCATTGCAGTTTCACAGGCTAGCCGGAGTTCAGCATCGTCTACCTTTCCCATGATATTAGAAACAAACTAAAAAACAAAAAAAACTATTATTACATTCAGAATGTTTAAACGCAAGTAATAATATCAACTGTTTACATTTAGACGCAAGTACTGGCAACCTAGCAAATTTTTTTTTTAAAGTATAGCAATATGGTATGCAAATGAAAGACGATAAAATGCTTGTTTTTATGGTGTGTTTTTTTTTTAAAAAAAATAATGTCGTATGAAAAAGTTATGGACGTTAAAAAAATGGGGGTGGAACTCAACCATTGTGGGTTATACCTATTTTGCCCTTCTCCTCCTTTTTTAGAAACTCAACTTATATTTTCCCCCTTTCAATCTCATCCATTGATTTATTTTGATCAAAGGCCCAAAATACTTCTTACACTTTGTACGTTAAACTACTTTTTACACTAAACTTTCTCTTAAACCCCACCCCCAATTCTTAAATCAGTGATGTTATTATTACTTTATTATATTTGGATAACAACGTTGGATTTAAAAAAAAAAACCTTTTGTTTATCGGCGTTTGTTACACGTACACTACTAGAAAAGAGCCAAATTTCTTTACGAAAAATTCCTAACATATCTATACTATATACTAGTAGGGTGCCCGCACGATGCAGTGGGGAACACAGACACTTCTAAGGGTGTGCATGGTTCGGTTCAATTCCATCAACATGTTAATCCAACTAAATTAGATCTTTTTAGAAGCCTTCAAATGTGAACAAAGAGATTAGAACATAAACACATTTGAAACCGTAAAAAAATGCAACCTTTGTACGTCTAATCTCACAAGTTTATAAAGTATCATATAATGGGAAATCACAAATTTCTCAACCAGATATAATATTAAACATAAGAGAATCAATAGTATAAAGATTGTCAGCACAAAAGATTAATGAAAAGACCAAAAATCGGTAGGTACTAAACACAAAAAAATCAACAGTATAAGAACATGTTGTTCTCCTACGAGTTGTATATTTTCGGAGATGAAAATAACCATATTGTCGGCAGGTCCTAACGGCTGATAATTGATAATTGGGATGTTGTGGTTACACTTCTAGAAGAGGAGAGAAGTGAGCTTGGTGATGATGTATTGGAATCACTATTTAATGAAATGAGATCTAAAAAACTACAAAGACAAAAATGACATAAAATATGAAAATTAACCATATAAAAACTTGTTTAAGTGAGATCTAAACGCTTAAGAATCATCTGTGTAAGATTACTATTCAATAGAATCCATGAACTCTATAGCGAGGCATGGAGTTAGCTTGAAGCCAGAGACAAAGAAGATGATTTTGAAGAAATTGAGAGAAAAGGCGAAACAAGTGGCGAAAATAAATGATTCAAATTTTAAAATTTCAAAACCCCTCTATTTCTTCCACCACTACAAAATAAAAGCCCGTTTACTCAGCTTCAAATCATATTATGGGTATAATTTGATATATACTTTTAATTAAAAATTAGCTTTCTACGTGAATAACAATATCTAGGAGTGAACAAAAATTGAACCCTCAACCTAAATCGAACAAAAAACATATAAATCCGAACCGAAATTTAACCAAAAATCAAGTTAACCTAATATCGCTTTTTTTTTGTACCCTAAGTTAATCAAAACTGAACCATTCATATATTTATATCTTTTATACATCCATTTCATGTATTTGTACCTCTATTTCATGTACTTCTAAGCAAAAATTTAACCAAAGTTTGGTTTTGGTTATTAACCAAAATTACCTAAACCGAAATTACCAAAACCGAACTAAAAGCGACAATCTAACCAAATAGAATGAACCAATTAACTGTTGGTTAATAAGATCGATAAACCGATAATGTCGATTTTTGTTTCGGTTGAGGCTAATAACCGAACTGTACCGAACCCAATCATGCACCAGAAGTGTTTGTGTTACATACTACATCGTGTGGGCACGCTGTTATGAATATATGAATGGTTTCGTTTCAGTTTGACTTCAGTTAACTAAGGGTACAAAAAGAATACTATAACCGATTTTAACTTAAATCGAATGTTGCTTAGTTCGGATTTCAATTGATTTTGGTTCAGTTTTGTCTGTTTTTTATTTGGCTTCGGTGAACAGTTTAGTTATTGCTCACTCTTAGATATTGTTAATCACGTAGCATATAAAAAATAGCAATACTATACTCAAATTAAAGATAATAAAATACTCATTATTATGATGTAATTTTTTTTTTTATAAATGTATCAACTTATGAAAAAAAAAATGACTATTTAAAAACAATGGGGATAGTTTACTTAAAATAAGGAAAATGAGTTTAATTATAATTGAAATAAGTAAAAAGTTGAGTAAAGTTTAAGGGATTAAAGTGTAAATAAGATGAGGTATTAAAGTGTAAAAGTATTTGAATGACTATTTTACCTCTATTTTAGGGTTGCTATTGAAAATTAAGTTATTAACTTTTGGGTATCTTAAACTACCATTGCCTTATGCATTATAATATATACTGGAACACGACAACTAGAAGGAAAATCACCAACATCAGGCATCAGAATTAAACACCACTCATCAAAATATAAGTTAATTAGGGCTACTGGTCGTAAGGCGTAAGATGATGGGAGACGAACTACCAAGTTTATATTTGATTCATCTTTTGTATATATCGCAACTACCTCATTTGTAGACCTGCATATAATACAAAATTAATAAACAATGATATTGAATAACATTGAAGTTCAAAACATAATAGCGTGTAGCAGTGGTAATACGATATAGGTTGGGTCCATGGGATTGATTATGTTCAAAACAAAAATCCCTTAAGAGGGTGTTTGGGATTGCGTTTTGAATCTGATTTTTAGATTATTGCGTTTTGAAAACGCATACAATCAGTTTTTAGTGTTTTGATTGCGTTTTGAAAACGCAGATAAGCAGTTTTTTAGGCTACCAAAACGCAATAATCTATAAGCAGCTCCACCCCTGCTTTTCCAAAACGCATAATCTATTTTGAATAATCAATCCCAAACACCCCCTAAATCTCCCCATTTGATTGGGAGATTGATTTTTTCAAAATTTGAATAACTGCGATTTACTCTATTGCCCTTATAATTAAAATAAAATTTTGTCACGTGTCGCTCCTACAACCCTTCTTACCCTTCTCACAAATACCTGAACCTTTATCTATTGTCATATAAACCATCCAAGAAAGTAAAGAAAGAAAGAGGGGAGTCTCAAGATAGACTTCGTAAAGAAAGAGAGATGGGAGTCTCAAGATAGACTTATTTAGATGTTTAAGCATGTATATTGTATTTTGTTATAGTCACTACCGGTTTTTCTATAATATTTTCCTTGAAGACGATCTAAATGTGTGTATTATATTTAACAAGTTGGATTCATAAATTTTTAGAACCTAAAATTAAACTGAAACATTTCAAACCACACCTAGCGGTCTCCAAAGGCTTGGTGCAAATTGCCTAGCCCGTTTTAGTAGAAATATTTAATTGAAAGGCCCGCACTCAAGCCCAACTAAGCCCAGTGTCCTGTCCTCAAGCCACTATCCCTTAGAGCACTCACATCCCATCCACCAAATATATGTGAGTGTGTCCATCAAATTATATGGGGTGAGTGTAAGTGGTTGTGAGTGGAGGAGAGAGAAAATATTTGGTGGAAGCACTGTTCCACCCTAAATATGAAAAGCTACTGTTCACCTGTATATGTATTTTAATATTTTTGTAAGTAGTTGTGAGTGAAGAGAGAAAAAAATGTAATGATAAAAGTATGATTATTTTAATTAGGAGAGAGAAGATTTAAGGGTGAAGTAGTGATTTTAAGTGTAATTTGATGGAGGAGATTTGGTGGATGGGTTGTGAATGCTCTTAGGCCAGTTACCTAAAATTATGCAACTTCAGCATCCATATCCGGATTGGCCTTGAAAGGAAAAAGAAAAAAAAAAAAAAAACAAGATATGAGTTTAAAGAGCACTACATTAGGATCCTTAAATTAAACATTATCCTTATCTATAAAATTATATAAACATGAAAAAGTAAAACCTTAAATATACCAATTTATTACCATTTCCTATAAATTATAAGGTTTAGGAATGAGATGTAAAGCTTTTAAAAAAAGAATAATTTTTTTTATGAAAAAATGGTTTTTAATTAAATTATACGAATAAGAAAAATGAACATATTACGAATGCTCTAAGTTTAATTAGTTTTATATAAGAGTGGACTTAATAAACAAAGACCCATTCAAAACAACCAATCAATAATCAAGTGGCACATCATTTCAACCAAAATCAATTACGGAGGGTTCACCATCCAAAATTTTCATCCTAAATCCCATCCAAAACTATGTGGAATGGTGGTCCATTTGGTACCGATGAACTGAAGCCTCCAGGCACTCCACCACCCCTACATGATGTGGATTCAAACGGTATTATTTTTTTACTTAGATTGTTTTTTATTTAAAATTTGTTTAATTTTATACTTACATTTATTAGTTATTTTTTTTTAGTTTTATACTTACATTTATTGTATATAGGACCGTGTACGAGGTAGTGGATGTAGCGACATTAATGTGATGAACAGGGCGATGCGTGATTACAAAAAAGAGCATTGGGTTGGTTTTAATCATGTTCCTGCATGGGAGATTGTAAGAACACACGAAAATTGGTCCAAACAACCAATGATGAGTGAAGAACCATCCGACAGTCATTCCGACAAGAGACGAAAGTCATCGGATTGGATGGCGGCAAGTATCATGGGTCTAGTACACGGACAACACCCCATTAGCAAGTTTTCCCATCTCAAAAAGGATAATGCTCCAACAAGACCACATCGAGATAATAAGAACTGCCAAGTCTCCAAGAAAAACCTCCTTAGTTGATGAATTTGGGGCGTACCAATTAATGAAGGAAGATAAGTTGAGCAAGTTGGCGGAAATACAAACTCGGCAAGGTGAAAAAACTATAGCCTTGTTGGATGAACAACACGAAGCGGTGAGGTAAAGGCACTATGACCACAACTTGAACATGTTTTCAAAACCACACGACAACCTCAAGGGTAACACGTTGGATTTGGGTTTACAACGGAAACGTGAAATTAAACATGGTTGGGCGTGTTATTGGGAGTATGAGGAAGAGAAAGACGATGAGTAGTTTAATATTATTTCCATGTTTTATTTTTAATTTACGTTTTTTGTATTTTTATATTTTTAGTCTAAATTAACGTACTTTAATTTTATTTAATAAAATATTAATTGAACGTATGATTTTATTTTTAATTAAAATGCCTATTAAAAAAACATTTCACGATAGTGAGGTAACAGTGCCAGATTAGAGGGAATCATAGTACCCAATGGTGGTGCCCTTCCCCCTTGTACTTTTCTTCGTCTATAAAGCTAGACTGTTACGAGGTAGATTTTTTTAAAAAAAAATGAAAATACCTTATCTGAAGGTAAAAAAATTTTAATACTATTTTAATACCTTTTTATTAGTAATCGATGAGAAAATTAATGAGAGAGAGAGAGATTAATAAATGTGGGCCGATATGAGATGTGTTGATGTTCACTCACAAGGGATGGGAGCAGTACAGGTGCAAAAAACTGGGTTTGGGTTCTGGTTATGAAAGTCAAAACGAGTTCTAGTTTGAAAAAGTTCAGATTGAAACCGTTTTGTTGAGGGAGGGGGGATTGGTAATTTGGTATGGTTTCAAAACCGGGTTTTAGATGGTCAGATTTGGGTTCATGTGGTTTCAAACTATAGGTTTCCAAACCAATTACATCCCGTTGGTTACAATTGGCCCCCAAATCGGTTCTAGTTCTCGACCGATTTTTTTTTTTTTTGAACTTTAAAGGGGTAGTAAAGAAATTAAAATGGATTTGACTAGTCAACATTTTAGGTCTATATGATATGAATTATAGATTTCCAACACAATTAGGATTTTAGGTGTATACGATTATTTACATGTTTAAAAGTTGTAACATTTTCCTTTTTCGGAAGAAATTTCACGCATCTCCCCGAAATGTGCAATTGAACTTTTGTTGTGCGTCATACCAATTTATCATAATAACACACTATTTGTAATCTTTATGTCGAGTGAATGTATGTAAAACTATATTCAGACAATTTCATGGATATGTATCAAAACTTTTAAAATATCAAATATTTCGAAACCATGTTTTAAAAGCATCGTGCGTCATGCATTGAAAATTTATATTCCATGTCTACAAGATATATACAAGTATAAGGGGTCATAACATTTCCTTTTCCGTAAGGAATTCTATGCATTTCCTCCGGAATTTGCAACTGAAATTTTGTTGTGGGTCACACCAATTTATCAAAAAGAACACGGCATTTATTATATCCATGTCGAGGGAATGTATGTAACGCTAGATTCGGACCTATTAGATAAAGTTTACCAAGTATCAAACACAACTACTACCATTGTTTGCGAAAACCATCCACAAACTAATAGTGACATGGACGTTTATGACTTTCAATGATAGGGCCATGATATTCTATTTTTCACTCAACATGTTGACCCCAAGGAGGATATGATGAGATGAAGTTTTCATTCACATCTAACTTATTTTGTGATCAAGTTACTATACGTTGATTTAATTGATTTTATAAGTTAATTTCATGAATTTCATTCATATGAACATATATGTGAAGCCGATTACCATCCATGTCAATGATGAATGCGATTTTCGAAAAGTAAAAATCGTAAATGAAAAGGTAGCTATATAATGTTAGATCAAACTTTGATATTTTATGTAATTAATATATTCAAATATTAGTTCTAATTTTTCAAAAACATCCAATTTGTTACATGGGTACACATGATCATAACACATGTAATGAACCCCACCTCACTCATGACTAGGTTGTTGAACAGTTGTCAAACTAAAAAACCTATCCTTAAGATACTTTATATTTTATAGAATGTAGTGATGTATCAATAATAACCTATTTGTGAATATCATTTTTTTTATCCTACATAAAGTTTTAATTCAAATTTCACTCGTATTAATTTATCAAATTTAAATACACTTACCGCTGAATAGTTGTCTAACAAAAACATAATATTGTACTTCAAAGCTAATGAAATAAATTAATTAATTTTAATAATTGAAAATTCATGTGGTTAACTGGATAATCTAATAAGAAAATCCAGTTAAACAATTATTTTAGGTATGTGCTTAGATTTAAAAAGTCACATACAGTTTTGGTTGCAGTTGCGCTCGCACACATATAGGAATATTGGATTTAAATCATCTTAACTATCAACTATTGGTCCACTATTAGTCATAACTGATGAAATGTGTGCTAACGTTTCTATGTAACGGACTATAACTAACAGAATACTAAGAGAAAATTTGACACGCAAGAGGGAATTTGACACACAAGCATACCACATCAGTTGGAACCGGTGGTGGACAATAGCTAATAGTTAAAAGATGGATAATATGCATGTTAGTCATATTTCAATGGTGGATAATATGTTAAAAATGTGGGACCACTAATACACATTTTGTTAGTTAGAATCTATGACGACGAATAGTTGATAGTATTATTTAAATTCAATAATCTTTGAATATATCTAAGAAACTGAAAACAAAATACCATTTTAAATCAAACAAAAGGCCATACACATCATGATAATGGTAAGTCACTCTTGAGTACATCCCCTAAGAGAATTCCAATAGCACATAATTATGAAATACTATTACTCTATGTAATAAGGAGTGCAATCTGACATGTACATAAGATACACTTCTAACCAATATGTTAGGGGATGGGGCGTCATCAGAAAAAATCTATTGGATTTCTTCCTATTAATTTCTTGCATTTGATCCTTAAAAAATTAAAAATATTTAACACAAACGTTAATAGAAGATGAAATAAATATTGATATTACCTCTTCATTAAATTCACATTGAAGATCAGATTTGTAGGGACTAAACATTACACCATAGCAAATAACCTCAACACTATTATCACCATTATTTTGTAATAAAAAACATACAATATACCACATAAAATAACAACCATGTTAATATTTAAAAGTAAACATTAATATTGGTTTGTTCATTTCCGTATGTTTTTTTTTTAATCTAAATGAATATGCAAAACCAAGAAGCTAATATTGCATGACAAAGATATGCATAAAAAAGTATAATTAGTAAAATAGGACGAATAAAAACCATAAATAGACAAAGAACCAACCTTAGAAGCTTCAACATTTGAATTCAGATTTAGATATATACTTAAGTATTTTTAGCAAGTGAAAAAGGTGTGTATTACTATGTATTTATAAGATAAACTTTATAAAGTTACTATATGGTTTAAATTTTAAAATTCATGATTTTTCCATCTCTTTAAATTAAAAAATTTTGTTTATTTTGACTAAAGTGTAACAATATTATGGGGAAATGGAATCTAATAATCCCAACTTTGGGGAGTTGGAAGGCAGCAGTCCCAACTTGCAACTTGTACCACAGCAGTCCCAACTTGTCAACTATTTAACTTGGTTGGTCCCAGACTAACTGAGGTTAACTTTTTCTGTTAAATGCCACGTGGGCATCCCACGTGGCAGTCCTACGTGGCAAAATCTGTCCAGTTGGCAAAAAAACGTGGGTCCCACTTGTTTTTCAATTAAAAAAAATCTATTAATTATTTAAAAAAATCTTTAAATAATAATAAAAAAGAATTTATATATATATATATATATATATATATATATATACCCCTACATCTTCATCATCTTCACCACAACAACCACCTGCCACCACCGTCCACCACCACCATCTCCGACGACACCTACCACCACCACCACAAACACCTCAAAACCCATTACCCAAATCCACCCACTATAACCTTCCACCACTGCCGATAACATCAGACGCCACCACCATAACCTAACCACCATTCTCCCACCTCCATTCTGTAACCCATCACAACAATCAACATCCTAATCGGACTCCTAATCTGAACCCTAATAGGCCGCCGCCGCCGGTGGTGGTCGACTCAGCACGTGAAAGGTCACCGTCCATTCCAGCACGTGAAAGGTCACCGTCCCCATTCCAGGGTTTGTAGGAGAAGACAAACAGTAATGAATGATTGTTGTTGTATGTTTTGTGTATTGTTTTGTAATCTGTAGTTATATCAGGTGGCAGTTGGTTGGTGGTGATGGTTGTGGTGGTGGTGGTTGGTGGTGATGGTTGTGGTGGTGGTGGGTGGTACAAAGACAGAGAGAGAAAAGAGAGATGAAGAGATGATGATGAAGATGTAATATTATATATATATATATATATTATATAATTCTTTATTATTATTATTAAATTTGTGGGTCCCACTTTTTTTAAAGAAAAATAATTATATTTGATTAAAACATGTGGGCCCCACCTCGTTTTTTGACAGATACACCAATCTTGCCACGTAGGACTGCCACGTGGGATGCCCACGTGGCATTTAACAGAAAAAGTTAACCTCAGTTAGTCTGGGACCAACCAAGTTAAATAGTTGACAAGTTGGGACTGCTGTGGTACAAGTTGCAAGTTGGGACTGCTGCCTTCCAACCCCCCAAAGTTAGGATTATTAGATTCCATTTCCCCTTTTTTTAAACTTAACAAGAATCCTTTAAATTAGAAAGTTTTGTTGTTAATAACAAATGACTGAAATATAAGCAATATCTTGTATGGATCTCACATGACACATCAACCATTAACAAGTGCAAAACGTCACTCAAGAGGGTGATAGTTCATGCATTACAAACAACCACAAGAACTACAGATCTTTTGATAATAAGACAGCTGGAATTTTTTAGTAACTTCCATGTCCGATTTTTGATTTAAGGCCATCCCAGATATGAAGATCGATATCTCTTTATTTGTATTGAAATGGCTTCCATATCAAATATTGATTCATGTCTTTATATGGCAAATGAATGTGTCACGCGACTTTTGTTTGAGAGTCGCATAAAATGTTTGATGTCTAAAGTACCATGTTGTCATTGCCGGTAAAGATACAAAAAAGAGATTATACACCAGGCAAGATCACATAGATATCAAATTTCGTCAATTAATTACGACGGAAGAGACATTTTCAAATGATAGGCTTACGATTAATGTATTAGAAAATATATCAATTCTACACTATGTAAATATATAACTTCTCTACAAATTTGTGAAATGTTACATATACATATATATACATACACACACAACTCATGTTTTAAGAACACTAGTAGGAATGCCCGCGCGTTGCGGCGGGTGCATCTGTTTTGCCTTTCGTGCATCGTGTTTGTTGGTTATTCGTTATGATGAAGTAGAAAACAACGATGTATAAAATACATGTTATTAAAAACTGAAACTCATAAGTATATCTTCTGAATATGTTAAATAGGTATATCACAATAGGCCATACTATTCCTTGCAACACCCTTATATTGGCCTACGTCCTTTGGTGGGACCCTTTTTATGTATCTCAAAGGCAGATAAGTATGCCATCGTAGAGCGGTGCTTAGCGTGGTGAAGTGGCGTTGTATCTCTTAATGACCATAAGATTGTAGTGGAAGTGATGTAATTACTAAAATGCAGTTTGTAGTGTGCAACATATTTCTATTATTTTAGGGCACCCGCGAGATACAGCGGAGTCAATGTTTTTCATAAATACTCTCGTTTTATGTTAGTTTGACAAGCGTCGTAACAAATATATTAGACCAAACAAATTAGTAATCAATATAGTTAAAACTACCAAATCAACTGAGAAGAACTTGTATTCGTTTGGATATGTAAGCAATTGGTGACTTCGTGAGATCAGAAACTTAAATTATATTCCTAGAAGCTTATAGTAGCAGAGAAAAAAAAAAAAAAAAACCATCGAGGAAGATGATGACGTTGCTCATGAAGTATCTCTACCATATTTGCTTGTATAAACGTCAAGCCTACATATATCGCTCACTTTAATGGATTGAAACGTGTCTTGGGTTGGGTGTGTTGGCAAACTTCAAGCCTACATATTCATTTGTGTGCAGAAGTGTCACATCATACCATCCCGCAACCACATAAATTTAAAAAGAATATATAAATATATAATATATGATGTAATTTATTTACTATAAACATGGAAAGATATGTAAGTTATGTATGTGAAGAGTCATCACATTATTTATATACCAAATACATGACCACTATTTATAGGAGTATAATATTGATACAAACATAATAAAGACATAGAGGTTATGAATGTAAAGAGTCACCACATTATTGTTAATTTCCTCATCAATTTTATAATTATGTTTAAATTAATTTCTTCAACAATTTAATATTTAGGTAGAAAGACAATTTTACCCCCTAAATGACTTCAATAAGCATTGTACTATAAGCAATAAAGGTTGTATTTACTTAAATTTTGCAGGTATCCTTTACTGATGCTTTATAATATAGTATAGATATAGAAGATAAAGATTCGGGTTGATTCAAACATAATACCAAATACATGACCACTATTTATAGGACTGTAACATTGATACAAACATAATAAAGACATGGATGTTATGAATGTAAAGAGTCACCACATTATTGTTAATTTCTTCATCAATTTTATAATTATGTTGAAATTAATTTCTACAACAATGTAATATTTAAGTAGAAAGACAATTTTACCCCCCTAAATGACTTCAATAAGCATTGTACTATAAGCAATAAAGGTTGTATTTACTTAAATTTTGCGGGTATCCTTCACTGATGCTTTATAATATAGTATAGAAGATAAAGATTCGGGTTGATTCAAATATAATACCAAATACATGACCACTATTTATAGGACTATAACATTGATACAATTCATACAATTCAGTAGCGTTGAGGTCAATAGGTCATAGAACATGCTGGCTTCTAAAAGCTTCATGGAGAAAAACTAAAAATGCACAAAGAAGAGAAAAAACTGTACTAATTAATTTTGAAAAATATTCTCATCAATAATTCTGAATATTGTTTGTTTATTGTTTTAATTCTTAGTTGCACAATTAAATTACCTCAATTTGATTATGCAACGATCGAACATAGTTGATTATTATATCCAACATCAGTGGCATTCCCATTGTCTATAGCAAATAACTACATTTAAATGAAGCAAAACAATGATATATTATGAAGAAAATTTTTTGTAATTGTCAAAGAACATATGAACAAGTAGAAAAAAAATGTATATATGTATATAAAGATTAACTCATATCTTTATACCTTGTAGCATCCGGGAACCATATCTTGCAAGCGTCTTAACTTCTCATTGATTTTTTTCTCTTCTCATCTAATGAAGACATAATTTTTTAAGACAAAACAATGTTTCAAAACATAAAATTAGCTCTAAGATTTTGTTTGGGTTATGAAAAGACTATTAACATTCAAGAAATTGATTATAATGAAGTATATATAATAATATGGATGAGGGGTTGAAAGGTCTCACATTTAAGATGCATCATAGGTTAGGTTGTATTTTGTGTTTTAAAAGTTGGACATAAGGGCATAATTGGGATAAGATTTTAGGATGTGAGGTATTGAATTATGTTAAATTTACTAATCTACCCTCCTAAGTGTCTTAATTGTCACAACTATGCCAATAATACCCTTAATTTTTTTTGCTTAAATATGTTGTACATGTTGCTTGTTAAGTTGTATAGAAATGCAAATTACCATGTTGTACATCACTCCTCCTTAATAAGATAATATAGATTTTACATTCTACGCAATAAAAACATATATATCTTTCAGGTATACATTAATATTCTAAAAAGTTAGGGTAAAATATTTTCTCCGTCCTAGGACAATTTCACATACATCTCCTTACGATTAAACAATTTTCATGGGCCGCACCATTTTTTCTTGACAAAAGCGCTCTTTATAAGTTCTTTGTCGAGGGAATGTATGTAACACTTCAAGTTCGGACCTCATTGACAAATTAAGTAGGCCAAATATCAAAAAGTACAGCTAGCTAGTGTCATGGTTCGTGAAAACGATCTACATACTTATATTGATATGGACATTTGTGTTATTGCAGAAGTTTCGTATGACTACAACTGAGGGTCATCATATGCTCCACCCAACAAGTTCATCCCAATGAAGACACATTTGTCATTTAATTTGTGATAAAGTATATAAGCCAAAATCGTAGAATGAAAACGTGGTAGTCTTAAGAACATACATGATTAATTAAACTTTGGACAACAAACTCACCCAATTATTTATGACATGGGTACCCATGTATTACTATTGAACCCCACCCCCAATTCTTGAATCAGTGATATTATTACTTTATATTTGGATAACAACGTTGGATTAAAAAAAAAGAAAAAACACCTTTTGTTTATTGGTGTTTGTTACACGTATACACTCTAGAAAAGAGCCAAATTTCTTTACGAAAAATTCCTAACATATTTCTTATGAATTAACAGAACTTTTGACATGCTCCAACAAATTTCCCGTAAAAAACCCCTAATTATCCGACAAATTTATCACATTAGTTTCCAACCCTTCTCTCCACTACTCAATTTAATTCCAGATTTTTTTTTTTTTAAACAATTGTGGTATTTTGATTTCTCTTGCATCTTCCAACAAAAACATTGATATTTTATTTGTTTAAGCTAATTTTCATATTATGTTTTCATTTATATTTTCGTACTGAATAAATAATTCGCTATTGTGAACTAATAATTAATCTAAAGTTTAATTCAACGATTTTTTTTTTCTAGGATTTAGGTTTCAATTTAGAGAAATGTTAAAAACTTCTAGTATATATTTGGTATAACTAGTGGGGAACCCGCGCTTCGCAGCAGGCTAAGACATAACAACGTGATAAAAAAATATTGTCATTTGAATTTAAAGAAACACATAATGGTTATTTCCTTTCAAATTATAAAATGTAATATACATAAAGTTATAAAACAATTAAGTTTTCATTTCTTTTTAAATTATAATTGGTCAGATGCTTATAATGTCTTGCTAAGAATTGTAGTAATCTAAAGATATGTTTACGTGAGATCAAATTTCATGAAATGTTATGGTTTACGCGTTTTATGTATTCAAAATTCTTGTGATTTACATCCTCCAAATAATTGAGTTCAAATCATTATTATGAAAAAAAATCAAATGTCATCCTTCAAGTCAGTTGTAATTGTATTGGTTAAATGCACACCACCTCTTTAATAATTCGCTTCATGTTAACAGTCGAACCATCATATCATCTGTGTTTCTATTAGTTCTTTCACATTCATATTGTTCTTGATTGCTTTTAATTGTCCAATAAGCCATTAAGCACAACTAAATGGAATCTATCTATAAAGTTTTGTATTTACTAACTAACCACACACTTATGATCATTCTAGTGCCATAGGCTGATATAAGATATGTAATTGCAATCACGCCTGCATTATGATATAATATTATCCCAACTTGTTGTGAGACTGACTACAAATTGCATCAAACTTTATAAATCACACCAAGGGCGGATGTAGAGATAGGTAGGTTAAGGGTAGCTCGCTCTATCCCTCAACTTTATAGTCGCGGTTTAAAATTAGTGCAATTTTTCTTCTTCTCCATTTTTAGTATATGGATACCTTTAACAAAGAGTAAGATACCCTTATGTCTAAAATAAAAATTACGCTAACTCTAAACTTTCTTCTAGATCCGCCACGATTAAACCTTTTTATTTACATTTGATAAAAAGAAATAATTTTCCAATGCAAATTAATTTCAGGGCACATAATACTTTCTTAAATTAATCATAAGTTTGCAATTTGTGAAAGTAATTAATTTAATCATACTAACTTTCTTGAATAAAAACATATAGTTTAGTCATATTTAATCTTCCAGATGGGTTTATTTACAAAACATTCATTTAAACTAAAAGAATCAAAACGAATATTTTAATCATGTTTAATCTTCTGGATGAGTTTATTTAACTAACATTTATTCAAACAAATGAGATACATGTCTTTGTCATATCGAGTGGGGCGAGAAGAAAAGAAAAAAACAGTGGGCACGAGCCATATAATATTTAAAATCAATTTAACACCATACTTTCAAATTTGGTTTCTCATAGTTATCCAACAGGTATTCGGAAACCTAATCATACCAAGTGCAGTAATCAATTACCTTTACAATTAAATCAATAGTTAATCGAAGATGAAAAGGTACCTTCTTAAGACAAACATCGGTCGCATAGAGAAGCTACAACAGATAAAGCCAAGATGATGATGTTATTCAATGGATTTGTGAGTGGTCGAGATGGCAGTCGGTGACGACGACAACAACTTACACCGCGACACCAAAAATCAGAGAAAGGACCTAGTGTTGGTGGGGGCTCGTTGGTAAGGTCGAAGATTTTGAAGCTTTCAGTGTGGTGGTGGTGGTTTATTGGTAACACCAGCGAAGTGTGGCGAAGGTCGGAAAAGAAGACAACAGTTGTATATCGATGACGTGTTGCGAGGCCGATATAATAACACTAAATCCGACTTTTCATTTACCAACAATCATTAATCATAAATCTAATTTTTAATGAGAGATCAAATTGACATACCTAAATATTTTATTGATGAAAATTAGTTGTTTTTAATTATTAGGCCATTAGTTATAATAATATGAATTTTATTTATGAGAATATGTTATTATGGTATACGTATATATATTATTTTTGTATTTATATGAGTTTAATATTTATTGTTGAGAAATTTTAATAAATAATGTATTTAATTAGAAGTTTCTTAAATAATGTATTTAATATAAGTTTATTAAATAATATATAAATATGTCTTAAACATTGAGGCAAATTACAATAGTGTCATCCTTGAATAAAGTTAAATTACTTCTTTGTCCATCTAGAATGCAATATATAGTAGTATAGATATAGATAAAGCAACTAGTTATGACTGGTAGGGAACCGCGCGTTGCGGTGGAGACACATGAGAATTCGTTGAGTTTCGGGGCACCTAATATGCTATAGATTGTTAAACCTTATAAATACATATATATGTGTAATATGTCAGTCTTTCTAAATTTTAAAAATAGTATCTCAGTTGTTCTTATCCATTGGTATAATGCATCTTCTTTCAACCTTTATTTGAATAATTTATGTTCTGTTAATGTTACCCTCAGGTCTTAATCATAACTGTTTATTGTTCATAGCATGTTATTTTTCGAGATATGGAAAGATATAGTTTTGACATTTGAAATTCAAACAAACTACTTTACATATTCAAAATTGACATGTTTTTCACTAAGCGTTGCAACACAAATGAATCACAAGAAGGGAAAAAAACATTTACCTGTGACAGACATGTATTAAACATTGAGGCAAATTACATTAGTGTCCTCCTTAAATAAAGTTAAATTGCTTTTTTGCCCATCTAGAATGCATTATATATGACTGGTAGGGAACCGCGCGTTGCGGCGGAGACGCATGAGAATTCGTTGAGTATCGGGGCACCTAATATGCTATAGATTGTTAAACCTTATAAATACATATATATGTGTAATATGTCAGTCTTTCTAAATTTTAAAAATAGTATCTCAGTTGTTCTTATCCATTGGTATAATGCATCTTCTTTCAACCTTTATTTGAATAAATTTATGTTCTGTTAATGTTACCCTCAGGTCTTAATCATAACTGTTTATTGTTCATAGCATGTTATTTTTAGAGATATGGAAAGATATAGTTTTGACATTTGAAATTCAAACAAACTACTTTACATATTCAAAATTGACATGTTTTTCACTAAGCATTGCAACACAAATGAATCACAAGAAGGGATAAAAAACATTTACCTGTGACAGACATGTATTAAACATTGAGGCAAATTACATTAGTGTCGTCCTTAAATAAAGTTAAATTGTTTTTTTGCCCATCTAGAATGCATTATATAGTAGTATAGTTATAGATAAAGCAACTAGTTATGATTCATTGATTAGTAGTGATGGTGTAACATTCTAATGCAATACATTAAAAATGGGGTATTGGATTTAAATAATCCAAAGTTTGGGCCATTGGCCGATAATAATCCGAATTTTCACATTGGACCAGGATAATCCCAAGTGGACATGTAGGTGTAAAAAATGAACATCTGTTAACTCTGAACTAACTGGGTTATTGAAAGCTGGCGTGTCAGTTGAGGTGGCATGCTGACGTGGTAGGTTAGGTGTATGATGGCTTGGATTTTTTTAATATCATTAGTTTCATCTTCATCATATCATCATCATCTTCTTTAATCTTCATCATATCATCATCATATTCTTTCAATAACAGACCTCTAAATCCATTTCTCCCTCAAAACCCCAAACACAATCATAATTTCAATGTATCACAATAGTAGCATCATCATCTATTACAACAGCTAAGAACCGACCAAATACACCGTCCACCACCCACTGGAAAATCTCTCCGACCAATCAAAACCTTTCTTCGTCAACCCATTCAACCAAACCCATGAGTTCCCTCCCATATTTCTCACCAGACCCACCCAAACACCGAACCCAAACCATCGACCCAACCAAGCTAAAAACCCTCTTCAACAAACTCGACCACTGCTCGACCCCACCACCGACTCCAACCTCTGCTCACTACCTACTCACCTACACCATCTGTCACTACCCACCTGCGACAGCAACCACTGGTTCAACCTTCATTAGAGCGAGGCGGCTTATTGGATTTCAAGGAAGCTTTGGAATCTAGAAACGTTCGAGGATGTAGAGAGAGAATAGACCTTCCGTGAAAGGGATTAACATGTTTTGAGGTCTGTGATTGGATCATTTATGGAGGTTTTGTGATACGATTGAAACCCTAGAATTAGATCGATGGATGGATGATATTGTTGTTGTTGTTGTTGTTGTTGTTTTTGTTGTTGTTATTGTTGTTGTTGTTGTTGTTATTATTATTATTATGGTGGAGGAGAGGGGAGATGGTGAGGAGAAGGAGGGTGGTGGTGGAGATGGTGGTGGTAGTGGTGTTGCAGGTGAGGAGAGGGAGGGTGGCGGTGGTGATGAAGATGATGATGATGTTGAAGGAGGGATGAAGCTGATGATGATGATGTTGTTAATTAAGATGGAGGTTCATTAAAAAAAATATTTTCCATGTCATTGTGACACCTCAGCTTCCATGTTAGCATTTGGTCCACGTCAGCATGCCACATCAACAGCCACGTCAGCTTACACTAACCTAGTTAGTTCAGAGTTAACATAGGTTCATTTTTGACACCCACATGTGACATGTCCACTTTGGATTATCCTAGGCCAACGTTAAAGTTCGGATTATTATCGGCCAATGGCATCCAATACACCCATTAAAATTTGGAAACTTTGTAGAATAGTAACCAACTTTTAAAAGTGTCCTAGTTAGGCCACTCAACTTATTTTTTTTTTGTCTCGATTAAGTTACTCAACATTCACGTTTTATAATTTATATAAATTAAAGGTTTTTTCATCTATTTCATGGGTTGTGACTTTTTGTTTTTGCCTATTTCATACGTAACTATGTTAATGTGACTTTTTGTTTCTTTTTTGCCGACATTAAGTGATGACGTGAATTTTAACATTTTTTCCTTTTTAATATAATTAACATGTTTTTTTTATGCAATTACGTATATAGAAAATTCAAAACCGATCGTCTTCTCCATTTCATTCTTGACACAAATAAAATTTTACAAGAGTCGATTTGAATGTTAAGTAACTTAATTGTAACAAAAAGGGTACGAGTTACTTAATTGAAACACTTTTGAAACTTAGCCTATAAAATATTTGCCACTTGGTTGTACTTGTACCTAGGCTAGTGGTAAGAGGTAGAAGGTTTTTTTTAGAAGAGATAGGTTCAAACCTAAACGTAAGGTGTAATTTATTATCCGTTAAAAATTACATAAAAATATAAAATCTTTAGTATCCATATTTCAATGTTAAGTACTCTTTTGTGACATATTTGTATAAATCCAATTTATATTATATTAACTTGGATTGAAATCTCATAAATTGTTGAATCCGAAGATAAAAGTGTAAATCTTGAGTTTTATGGTAAAACTCCTAACTAAATAGACACAAGGGGCCAAATGTGGTCAGTTGCAAACTTGATAAAATGTTGATTACAATGAGAAATTGGTGCCGTTTACAAGGGTTGAATGACAATTGACAAAAGGCAAAACTGCGAATGTGTGTGAGGGTCTTGAAGAGCAAAACATGAGTCAGTGAGAAACCATAAATCTAGTTGCAAATTTGAGTTTTTATCAATCAGTTTGGTAAAATACGAACCCAACTTGAGTTTCCAATGTTGTTTGTGATGTTTTATTGTTTAGTATCATCACGTATGCTGATTAAAATTTGGTAGAATTCATTGGTTATGTTTTTTTTTGAACGGCCAACAAATTGGAATCACTCACGGAACATTGGAGTATCATCGTGCCACCAATGTTACCACGCGATCATATTCCACCACCAAGTCACCAATTCAGGTAGGAAACTCATAATAATTATGAGAAAACCCCCTTTGTGTGATTCGAACCCAGGACCTTATGGTCCCTAAGTCTTATCTCACCACCAAGATGCCGCTGGGCTATAATGCCTTTGGCAATTCATTGGTTATGTTACATAGCTGATAAAAAAAAATTGTAAATAGTATACTTTAGTGAGTTTTGGGCCAAATTGCCAATCTCTAGGCATGTAATCAAGGCACCCATATGCGTACAAGCATCATAAATGATGTACACCACACGTTAGAACTCATAATTGGGTTAATTTGACAAAATGGTGATTTTGCATAAATTGCGCTTAAATCAATATTTGAACGTGTTCAAAACAAAAGCCGTGGTTCAGAGGGTGAAAATGACGAGAGTTATGCAAAATTTTGTTTTATACTAGAATGAGCTCCAAAGGCCAAATATGTGATTGGATAGTCTAGTTGATGACTTGGATGTTAACTTGCGGAATAATAATGATGTGTTTGTGTGCAACTTGTGTGAAAAAAATACATTTGGTTAATATACACGTATAGGCACTTATATTAGTTAATGCAATGAATATAACTTGGGTTGCCAAATAGGTGAATTGCGAAGTGTAAATTAGAGCATAAAGGTGTTGAAAAGAAGATGGCCATGTAAGATTAAGTGGCGAAGCTTGGTTCTCGAATCGGTAGGGGTTGGACTCAATTTTTTTTAATCGGTAGTGGCTGGAAGATCAAATCAGCGGGGGCTGGAGTCAATTCAGACTCAATTTACCTACGAAAATCACAAAATTCCACAACTACGCTAAAAATCATTAAAAGCCAGGGGGCCCAGAGGCCCTAAAGAAGTTGAACCCCTGATAAGAGTTGAGCTTATAGTTAGTCAACTATGGTTGTGAGTTGGTCAACGCAGGGAGGGTCACCACCACCAGCTAGAGGTGATAAAAAAACCAGTTCGGGAATCAAAACCGGTAAAACTGACCCGAACCGAAACCGGTTTCACGCGAAACCGGAACTAAAAAAAATCTCAAACCAAACCGAACCGAAAACCGGCTTAAAACCGACAAAAAAACCGGTCAAAAGAAACCGAAACCGAACCAAAACTGGTACACAAACCAGAACAGAACCGAAACCGGTATCGCTAAAAACCGGCCGAAACCGGTAAAAACCAAAACCGAACCGAAACCGGTTTAAGAAATATACATTTTTTGCCATAAGCACAAATAAAACTTTGTTTTTTTTTGTATTAATATTCAATTTCCTTCTGTAAAAAACCCTAAAACTTATTAAAAGTTAAATTTTATGTAATTTTTACGATTTTAAAAGGTGCGTGAAAAAACCGATTAAGAACCGAAACCGAAACAAACCGAAACCAGTCTTACGAATCGATAAAACCGGTCCAAAACCGAAACCGGTTCGGCAAAAAAACCCGATTTGCTCACCTCTACCACCAGCCCTCTTATCAAACCTTGTCAAATGGGCCAGAGTTGACCAACGCTCAAATGGGCCAGATTTGATCGACGTTTAGCGGACACTAACTCAACCTCAAGAGTGTTTTTTAACCTATTTTACAAATAGTTTTTTAAGTATAAATGTGTAAGGTGGGGCTAGCCCACTTGGTAGAGACATATGTCTTTTATATGGGAGGTCCAAGGTTTAATTCTTAGCAAGAGTGTTATAATTTAGAATTATTAGTGTAATATATAGGAGATGTAACGTTTGCTGTTAAAAATAAAGTATAAATATGCATTGAAATGGTATGTATTTAGGTTTTTTTAGTAAAAATTGAAGAGGTGTCATAACTTGTTATCAATCTACCTACTATTTTAATGTAATTCGTCATTGTGAAACGAAAAACAAATGTTACCTAAAAAAAATAGATAGATTTTCCCAGTTAGACTAAAGGAGATTAAACAAGCATTGAGCTTTTGGATTCAAACATGGTTTCGGAAAATTCAATATATATATATATATATACATATAGGGTAGGGATCCTAAGAGAACCAACCCCTATTTGAGAATTGAGAGAACCATTCTGAGCCACACATTTCATATAA
The DNA here is from genome assembly GCA_030844895.1 of Ambrosia x helenae. Lineage (NCBI taxonomy): Eukaryota > Viridiplantae > Streptophyta > Magnoliopsida > Asterales > Asteraceae > Ambrosia > Ambrosia x helenae. Next base: position 353,907 of record JAUTDX010007030.1, on the reverse strand, counting down.
AGGCAATTTTTTTTTTTTTTTTTTTTTTTTTTTTTTTTTTGCTTTAATCGCACATTTTTATGCAAGGAAATTTTTTTTTATTTTTTTTGAATTTTTTTTTTTCATTTATACATATGTGTATATGACAATTATACATATGTGTATATAGCAATTATACATATGTGTATATAGCATTTTTAGCTATACATATGTGTATATTTCAGTTATACATATGTGTATATAGCATTATACATATGTGTATAATGCAATTATACACATGTGTATACTGAAAAAAAATACAGAAAAAATAAAAAAAATTTCCTTACATATAAAGCAGCGATTTTTGCAAATTTTTTTTTTTTTTTTTTTTTTTGCCTTAGAGAAATGTGTGGCCCAGAATGGTTCTCTAGTTCTCAATTTGGGGAAAGGTTCTCATTTGAACCAAATCCTATATATATATATATATATACATATATATATATATACATATATATATATATATATATATATATATATATATATATATATATATATATATATATATATATATATATATATATATATATATAGGGGAGGGTTATCTTGAGAACGCTAAATATTTTGAGAACCGTGAGAACAAGTACAAAAATCAATCAAAATCAAATTTTTTTAATACAAATCCCATTATAATCAAAATACAACATTAATAAATGAATTTTCTTTTCAAATAATTCATCTTTTCTTGCAAAAACACTTTAACATTAACTTTTTACACATGTGTAAATGAAACAGTTTACACATGTATAAACAGCAAATTTACACATGTGTAAAAACAAATTATTTCCGTATACGTTTGAATTTTTACGCGTAAATTGTGTTTTGGGGATTGTGTTTTAGTAATAAAGACAAGTGTAAAAAGAAATTTTGAATTTGAATGGTTTTAGATGCCGTTCTCACGGTTCGCACGAAATATAGGTGTTCTCAAAATAACTTTCCCCTATATATATATATATATATATATATATATATATATATATATATATATATATATATATATATAGGGTTAGGATCACATGAGAACTGTATCGAGTTGTGAGAACTAGAGAACTCTTGTGGATCATTGATCTTGATGATCTAATGGTTGAGATCAAAGGATGTGAGTTTTTGTCTTTACTTGATTAATAAGTATTTTTTTAATATATTAAAGTACATTTAGGGGTATTTAGGTAAAAACCCATGGAAGAGAAAAATTAATATAATATTATGTTAATTTTTTATTCCATTATTAAAAACAATTATATTTTTTAAACTTTATTTTATTATTTTAATTAGAATAATTTACTTGTTAAAAAAATTATTTTAAAACAAAAAAACGTGCACTTTTTGTCATCTCCCTCTCGTTTTTACACTGGTGTAATTATTTACACCAGTGTAAATCTGCCATACACAAAGTTTTACAAAAATACATTAGTGTAAAAAAAACCAAACAAACATATGATGTAACAACCCGGCCAGGAAGGGCTGGACGTTACGACAGTTTGGTAACAGACTTGCACAACGGAAGCAACGATAGATTAATATTAAATATTTGTACAACTATTTAGTTCCAAATATTATAAATACATGATATAAAATAAACTAATATCTATTGCAGGGACGAGACGCGACGGTCGTCAAAACAGCTGACGGGTTGTAATCCACTAGTCGAAATAGTTATACAAGCTTAGCTCTAATCCTCAAGTAGAATAGTCTTCATAACGTTCCATATTTGTTTTAAGTCCACGTATTGTTGGAATAGTTCATTCATAAGTGATCAATGTCTTCATAACCTCTAGTCCATATGGTTTGTATAATGTCCTAAACGTCTCATGTCTTATATCCGGTTGTCTTAGTTGTCATGTGCATGTCTTCCTAATTAACCAAATGTTCCAATAATCGTCCAATCATCTTATATTTTTTTTTGAAAGGCATCATCTCAAAATTTATACATAGTATTTATCGTGTCAAATGCCAATGATCTCCAGCCCAGCAGGTTTGAGTTTGGGTGAGTTTTTCCTTAAAGGTTCCTATCCTGAGGGTAGGTCACATGTTCGATCCATGCACACCACAAAAAAATTTTTCTCCGTGACGGTTTGAGTTTAGGCAATGAGGACACCGGTATGTGGGTAGAGATTCGAACTTGGGACTGCTAGATTAGAGCTGTACAAGTATTTCCACTTAACTAACTCTTTTAAAAAAATATATATTGTGTCAAATTTATTGGATGAGATTGAGACAGTTGTTTTGTCTTTTACAATGGTTGTGCGTGCATCGATAGTTTTCAGTTAAACCGACAGTACATGTGAATTTGTGATCGGCGTCTATGGTTGAGGTACGTCCTTAAGTCCTTTGGTATCACCTTATTTCAAGGATTGGGCTGGAAATGGGCCCATTATACATATTTATGACACTTTCCATATTTATCATTCAAAACTTCAATCATTTTTATTCCAAAAGATCGTATATTATATTAGTTTTGTAATATTTGAATTATATTACTAGGGTTAGAGTCTTTTTTATACACGGTAAATGCCTAATTCAAATAAAAGAAAATTTCTATAAAGATTGTATTATAGTTAAAAAAAAATATATATAGAAGTTTATAGTTTTAACAAATGATTCAAATGTAGAAAACAAAATAGGCTAAAAGTCTTAAAAAAATAATTGTTTGTCGTAAATAATTAAACTATTAACATACGCATAATTTTTTCCATATATATATATATATAGGGAAAGTATAAACTGAAAACCCCATTGAGTTAATAAAATTAAGAAAACCTTTGTAAAAACCATCTAAATTTTTTTATTTTTTTTGAAAAAAATACACAAGGTAACATACATGTATTAAAGCGTTTTGGGCCAAAAAAGTAAAAAAAAAAAGCGCCAATAGGATATTTAAAAAAAATAAACAAAGTTTGTGCTGTTACATATGTAACGGCGCAATTTTTGTTTATTTTTTTTTTAAATATCCAATCAGCGTTTTTTTTTTACCTTTTTGGCCCAAAACGCTTTAATACATATATGTTATCTTGTGTATTTTTTTTCAAAAAAAAAAATTTTAAGATGGTTTTTACAAGGGTTTTCTTAGTTTTCTTAACTCAAGGGGGTTTTCAATTTATCCTCCCCCTATATATATATATATAGGGGAGAGTTATCTTGAGAACGCTAAATATCGCGAGAACTGTGAGAACAAGTGAGAAAACTAATCAAAATAATTTATTTTTTCAATACAAACTTAATTATAATTAAAATATAACATTAATAAATGAACTTTCTTTACAAATAATTTATCTTTTCTTGCAAAAACACTTTCAAATTTACTTTTTACACATGTGTAAATGAAACAGTTTACACATGTATAAACAGTAAATTTACACATGTGTAAAACCAATTTATTTTCGTATACGTTTGAATTTTTACGCGTAAATTGTGTTTTTGAGACTGTATTTTAGTAATAAAGATAAGTGTAAAAAGAAATTTTGAATTTGAATGGTTTTAGATGCCGTTCTCGCGGTTCGCACAATATATATATATATTTCAAATGGCTAAATCCTACATGGCACTCATATAGTCATTTCCCATTGAGAGTGTCATGTAGGATGCCATGTGGCATTGAGTATTTTAGGAAAAAAAAAGAATTTAAAACAACATTAGATTTCTCTCTATCATGTTTCCTGTTAGGATATGGGTTTGATTGTTTTGATTTGTTTAGAATAGAATGAGAAATGAATGAAGTGAATATATATGGAAAGTGCAGCGGAATGATAAACTATAATCAAAACAAAGGAATAAATGTTTTCTCAATCGAAAGCTTTCATTATATTTGAAAGATTACAATTAATTACAAGTACTCCCCCTCAGCCTGATCACACTGTGATTGTTTGTCTGAGAGAATGTTGTGTGTGACTAATAGAACAGTACAAGCACTGTTCTATTTATAGACAAATCTAAACCACTGGTGACCTATGCTGACGTCACCTAAGATAGTGACCTCTAACAGAATAACAACATAAAACATCTGCCCTACACAAACTACTGTTATATTACAAAACACTGTAAGGTAAACTACTGTAGAGGAAAACTCTGATGGTCTTGTATCATCTGTTGGAGCCTAAGTGCTGTTGGCTCCAACAGACCTTTAGTCTTCAGTACTTGATCAGCAGTTGTTCTTCATCAGACCTTTGGTCAGCAGTTGTTCTCTATCAGTTGTTATTCAGCAGTCCTTTGTAGCAGCAGTTGTCATAGCAGTTGTTTGGGTGGAACAATTGTTAGGGTTAACAGTCTTTTGGGAAGAGTATGTTGTAAAGACTGTTTATTTATGTGGATCAACTGTTAGTATATTTTGGCTTTTAAATCATCTGTTCTTCTTCAGGTCAGCAGACCCAACAATCTCCCCCTAGAACAGATGATGCCAAAACTAGACTTTATTCTTGATCTTTATTCCTCATCAGACTTTTTCTGATTTGACCTTTGAATTGTAGCTCAAAGTTCAAAGAGTAGAGGTCTTCTGTATCTCTTTCAAGCTCAAGGTTCGGCAGTGTTTGGAGGTCATCTGCACACAGGCTATATGCATCATCCATGCTTAGCTTTTGAGCTTCTCCATCTGACCTGACCAAAGTCAATTCATGGGTGTCTTTGTTGACCTTCCATTTTAGAATTTTTGAGTCAGAGGATTTGCTGAGATGCACCTTTATTCTGGATGAGTTTGGTGATGGAGGTCTCCCAATGAGTTCTCTAAGCTTTTCAGTAATGGGATCTGAGAAAAAATATACTTGATTGAAGAGGCCCTCCTTTATATAAGTATCAGCAAACTTCTGATCTTCTTCAGACATTTCTTTCTTTTTCTTGAATTGTCTTCTAGCAGCAGCTGATAGATCAGAAGTATCAAGTAGGCTGTCTAATGTAAAAACCTGTTGAGGTCTCTTCATCAGTGGTTCATCAGAGTAGACAGGTTTTCTGGGCAGGTTAGGATCTTTCTTCCTGTTTTCTTCCAGTTTCTTGTATGTTTCAACCAACCTCAGCTCAGACCACCTTGCAACAGACCTCATCTCCCCATAGTCAGCAACCACAATTTCTTGTCTCATTCTTTTGAATTTCAAGGCTCTGGCTGGATCTTTGCCTTTACTAAAATCAGGGGCAGAGACCTTAGCTGGGGGATTCTTGGCCATCCCTTCAATTCTTAAGAGTTCTTCTCTGAGAGCATGAGTGGTCCAGCTTGCGAACTGTTTCTTGTTTGCTTTATAAGGCATAGTTGCCAAGATCTGTTCAAGAAGAGATTCCCTAACCTCCCTTTCCATGTCACTGCTGAGAGGCATGGTGGACATGGAGTTGCTCAGGGTCTTAGCAAAATCTTCAATCCTTCTCAATTTGCTAAGCTCTGCTGAATGGATGCCCTGAGCAGTCCTGTCATCTTTCCCTTTGCATTTCTCTTTTATGATGGCATCTGCCTGTTCAGCCTTGTATTTTAGCTATGTGTCTATGTTTAGGGGAACAGGGAAATGTGGAAGAGAAGGGAAAGATCTTTCAGATGGTTGTTCAGTATTATAGAAGGATTGCATTTCCCACTTGAGTAGATCAAGTTCAAGGGGATACTGAACAGCCAATGGTGTGATGGTTGGTGGTGGTCTATGAGAAGTGAATTGTGATGTGTGTGGTGAGAATGATGAAAGTGGAATGGATGATATGGGTGTAGATTGTGTGGTTGAAGTGGTAGGTGGTGATGTGTGAATGTTTTCATCCTGTACAACAAAGGTAGATTTCCTCTTCCTTTTGTACAATATTTTTGGTGATGGTGGTGTAGAGGCAGTGGTGGTGTTAACATCTGTTGGCACTTTTGTAGGACCAGCAGATGTTTGAGATTTAGGTGGTGATGTGGTTGTAGGTTCAGATGTTGGTTTAGTGGTAGTGGTGACAGGTTCAGATGTTGTGGTGGTATCAGTGGTTTGGGTGGCAGCAGTGGTTTTAACAGCCAGTTTGGATGGTGGTTGTCTGATATGTTTGGTAGACATTTTCTTCCTCTTAGAGGAACCCACATCTTCAACTTCCTGCTGTTGTTCCCTTTTCTTTTGTATCAAAGCCTCTGCCTTGACTTCCAAAGTGTCAGCCCTCTTTTGCTTATCTTCAGTAGCTTTTTCAGCTTCTTCATTAGTAGAGTTGTCCACTTCTTTAGCTTTGCTGGTTTGTTGTTGTTGTGGTGCTGTTTGGGTAGACCCTGGTTTGTTGGCAAACTTTGATTGACCTTTTTGTGAAGGTGGACAACCAAAGGGATCTAGCTTTGGCAATCTATCTCTGCCACTCTCCCCTTTTTGGCATCATCAGCTGTGAATTCATCATCATCTTCATCTCTGAGAATAGTGGTGGGGGCAGAGCCAGTGGTCTTAAGCAGATGGTCTTTAATGGCCTGAATGTCTGCATGGGTATCTTTGTACCTAGCATCTACCATGTTTCTGATTTCAGCCATGTAGGTTTCATGAGTCTGATCTGCTAGTTTTCTGTGAGCTATGATGATGGGAGAAACACATTTCCATAGCTCACTAGCAATATCAGTTGTGGATGGTTGACTCTTGGTGAGAGTAGCCAATGATTCCAATATTGACTTGACATCAGATTTGATATCAGCAACAGAGGTTTCAATGGACTGGACTCTGGCCGTCAATTCTTGGTATTTTAACTCATCACCTAAGTTAATAGGATCATCTGAATTCCTACCAGTGGTAGTTGTAACTGGTTCAGTCCTAGGAGGTGAGTCCAAGGGATGAGAGCCAGATGCCCCTTTTTCTTGGTTCTGGGGACTTCCAACTGATTTTGGGGACACTATAGTGGCCTCATCAGTTGTTGCCTTCAAGGGAGTCTTAGTTATGTAACCACTTTCCTGTTGTGAGACAATGGTCTCTACATCAGTAGTGGCTGCTCCACTTGAAAACTCACCTAGAGTTTCATTGAACTCTAGGGGTGTAACCCCCTCTTCTGCTTGTGGGACGGCTGATTGAATTTCCTCAGTCCCAGTCACTTGTGGAGGTATACTCTCATTGATAGGTGAAAGAGAGGAACTGGGATTTTCCTGAGTTTTCTCAATAGCCTCAAACAGAGGTTGCATGGTTTGTGGAACATGTGATGGTGAAGGTGGAGGAGTAAAAAGAGAATTAGCCCTGGGAGAGGGGCTTGTGAACATATGGCCAAGTGACTCAAATGTATCATGATGTGTGTCCCCTTGGCTTACAACATGATCCTTTTGTGAGGATGCATGAGGAGTTTGGTCAGGTTGAGATATTACCAACTGTTGTGAGGAAGTAACAACAGTGGTTTCTTGTTGCTTTTGTGTTGCAACAGGCTTATCTTATGGTATCGCATCTTCCAGAAGTCCCCTTTTTGGTTGAGTGGTGGTTTTGTGGATGGACGTTTTCTTTTGGAAATGGCTGGTGTGGGTTTCACAGCACTGGATGTAGTGCCATGATCACCAGGAGCAGTGGGCTCAACAACAGAGGTTTGGACAACAGTTGTTGTCTTAGTCCTCTTTGTTTGTGTTTTTGAAACTTTTGACACTTTTGATACTTTTTCTTGGGTGGTTGAACCCAACATTCTTGTGAAAGTTTCATCAGTTAGACTCTTCATTTGCATAGACTCACCCTTTTTAAAATCTTTTTCAGGTGAAACCTTTTGAAGGATTACACTCAAAATTCTTGGGTAAATCAAAAAAGCATTATTAGACCCAGACTTTACGGCTTTCACATTTGACACTAAGTCCATAAACAGTCCCTGGGATAAATTGAAGTCAGAATCTGACAACATAGCATAGCCCAAGTACTGAATCCTCAATGGGATTTCGTTAAAGGAAGTTGACTTAGCAGAGACACAGAGAAGGAGGGTATGAAAGGAAATTTCATGACTGGCGGGAAAAACTTTTTGAAAAGTGTTGACCCAGTCATCTGTGCATCATAACCTCTTTCCTGAAACTCTGTGTGAAGCTCTGCCTTAAGGAAAGAGTCTTTACCTGACAAGTCATTAAGTGAGAAGGTTGTGGATATGAGTTCAGGGGTAATGACGATACTTGTCTCTCCAATTTTTGAGATAATGGAAGTAGGCTTTTTGTCTTGAAGTAGAAACTTAGCATTCAACCAGAATTCTTGGAGGGTATCAAGATAGATAGGGGCGTCAGCGGTTAGGATTGTCAGGTATTTGGATTGTAAAATGATGTCGATGGTGGAATGGAATGGAGTATTTTCATCTGTTTTTACCAGATATGGGAGATAATTGTGGGTGGCTTTAGCTTGAAGATCCATTGTAATGGACTCCGAGTGCGAGAGTGAGTGGAATTAGAGTAAGGGTTTGAGAATGAAGAAGGCGGTTTCAGTATTTTGAATACAATGAGACAGTGTAACGACTGTTGTGATAAAACAGGGTTTTTATAGGCTCTGGTGAAACCGCTGATGTGGCCAAAACTCTGCTTGTAGGAGCAGACGTGGCAAACATCTGATGGTTAAACATCTGGTGGTGTACAGCTGTTTTGGCAAACATCTGATGCAATCAACTGTTGCTTTACCAAAGTGCTGATGCTAACAGCACTTGATTTTTTTTATTAACTTAATATATATATATATATATATATATATATATAGATAATAAAACAATTGTTTTATTTGATCAAAGGTTTGAAACAGATTTTTCAACTTAACAGTGGATAGAATGGATAAAACAGTGGTTGTTTTATCCTTAACAGATTTTCTGAAACATTTGAATGCCTTTATTAAAAACATTTGTGTTGTTTAATCCATGTTTAGCATACCAATTCTAGAAATCAGATTTGTAAAGGTAGATGTGTCTAAAGCTTTTGTCAACACATCTGCCAACTGATCCTCTGTTGGAACATGGTGTAGAGAAATCAAACCTTTTTCATAGCTATCCCTGACAAAATGATGCTGATGTGTATGTGCTTGGTGGTTGAGTGAGAAACTGGATTCTTGATGATATTTTCAGCAGCTTGTCTGTCCAACATGAGTGGAGTCTTTAGTGCAGTTATCCCAAAATCCAATAATTGATTTTGAAGCCACATGAGTTGGGCTGTACAGCTTACAGCAGCAATGTATTCAGCCTCAGCTGTTGAGGTGGAAACAGCTGCTTGCTTTTTGCTTTGCCAAGAGACTAAGGCATTCCCTAGAAACTGGCACCCTCCTGATGTAGACTTCCTTGTGGTGTGACAGCCAGCAAAATCACTATGTGAATAACCTGAAAGCTCAATGTTTCCATTAGCAGGATACCAGATACCAAGTGTGGGAGCACCTTTTAGGTATCTGAATATCCTTTTCACAGCAATAAGGTTTGACTTTCTGGGTGAAGCCTGGGATCTTGCACAAACACAAGTGGCAAACATAATGTCTGGCCTAGATGCTGTTAAGTACAATAGGGACCCAATCATGCATCTGTAATGTGTTTGGTCAACCAGTTCATCCTTGTCATCAACAGTGAGTAGCTTGACTATACTCATGGGTGTACTACATGGCTTACAGTCATTCATCTCAAATCTAGTTAACACATTTTTTACATATTTATTTTGATGAATGAATGTGCCATTTTGCAGCTGCTTCACTTGGAGACCAAGGAAACACTGAAGTTCACCCATAGCACTCATTTCAAACTCTGCTGTCATGAGTTCCCTAAACTCTTCACACATTTTGTTACATGTGGATCCAAAAATAATGTCATCCACATATATTTGAACAATAATTAAATCTTTCCCTTTCCATTTCAAAAATAAGGTTTTATTAATTTTACCTCTTGTGAAACCAATGGATAAGAGAAAGGTGGAAAGAGTTTCATACCAGGCCCTAGGTGCTTGCTTGAGTCCATACAGAGCTTTATTAAGCTTGTAGACATGATCAGGATGGAATGTGTCTTCAAAACCAGGTGGTTGACATACATAGACCTCCTCCTGAATTTTGCCATATAGGAATGCACATTTGATATCCATCTGATACACCTTGATGTTGTGGTTGACAGCAAAGGCTAGAACGAGTCTGATAGCTTCTAACCTTGCTACAGGAGCAAAGGTTTCATCATAGTCTATTCCTTCTTCTTGTCTGAAGCCTTGAACCACAAGCCTGGCTTTATTCTTGACAACTATACCCCTTTCATCAGTTTTGTTTTTGAAGACCCACTTTGTACCTATTGGACAAACATCCTTAGGCAGTGGTACAAGTTCCCATACTTGTTGTCTTTTAAACTGAAGGAGCTCTTCTTGCATAACTTCTACCCAACTGTTGTCTTTTAGTGCCTCTTGGTACTTGACAGGTTGTGTGAGAGATAGAAACCCTGTAAAAAGACAGATATTGGAGGATTGGCTTCTTGTTAGCACACCCTCTCTGATGTTGCCAATGATTTGATCTGGTGGATGAGCTCTTAGGTAGATTAGATCTCCCTGATATGGTATGATGGCATTTTGAGGTGAAGGACAGAGGTTTGGTGACTCTGTTGATGTAACATCTGTTTGCACTTCTGTAGTGCCATCAGATGTTTGAAATGGAAGTGGGGGAATGGGTCCAAGTGGTGTAAAACTGGACTGACTTTTGTCAACAGATGTTTGAATTTTGTTAACAGATGATTGTGCAGTGGTTGTGAGAGGTGAAGCAGTGGTTTGAGGGTAAGACTGGCCAACAGTGGTTGACTCAGCTGTGACAAAGTTTTGACAGTTGTTTTGAACAGCTGCTTCCTCTGATGCAGAATAGATTTTATAGTGACTTGGGATCACAACATCTGTTCTGTAATCTTGTTGTGGAGATTGTAGAGTACCTGTATTGTTAGTTTTAACAATGATATCTTCAATTTTGAATTTATCTAAATCAAACAACTCAGCAGGATTTGCTGGGATTTTTAGGGATGAAAGTTCATTGAACTTTACATTTAGTGTTTCTTCTATTGTCCTGGTCTTTGTGTTAAACACTTTATAGGCCTTGGCAGTAGAAGAATATCCCAGAAAATATCCACAATCTACTTTGGCTGCAAATTTTGAAATGGAATCTTTGAGATTTAAAATGAAACATGGGCAGCCAAAGATTTTGAAAAATGAGATTAATGGTTTGATTTTGAACAAAATTTCATAAGCAGTCTTTTGATGTCTTGGGTTGATCAAAACTCTGTTTTGAACATAGCAAGCAGTGTTTACAGCTTCTGCCCAGAAGGATAGTGGCAAACCAGAATCTGCTAGCATGGTTCTTGCAGCTTCAATAAGAGTTCTATTTTTCCTCTCAACCACCCCATTTTGCTCTGGTGTTCTTGGGATGCTGTACTGCCTCACAATCCCTTTTGACACACAGAAGTCATCCAACTCCTTATTTTTAAACTCTGTTCCATTGTCACTTCTAAAGACTTTTACTGGTAAGTCATATTGTTTTTCAACTTTGGTGACAAAGTCCTTCAAGATACCTGCAGTCTCATCCTTAGAGTGTAAAAAGTAAGTCCATGTAAACCTAGAAAAATCATCAACTATGACAAGACAAAATCTTTTTCTTCTTAGACTCATGATTTTAACTGGGCCAAACAAGTCCATGTGCAACAATTGTAGACATTGACTTGTTTTGGACTCATCAATGGATTTGTAAGAGCTTTTATGTTGTTTTCCTTTTAAACAGGAAACACAATTCTCATCACATTTGAATTCTTTTGATGGTAAACCTCTGACAAGGCTTTGTTTGGAGAGTGAGTTGATAGTTTGAAGGTTGGTATGACCCAGTCTCCTATGCCACAATTCTGTTTCCTTTGTGGAGGCAGTAGAAAACAAACAGACATTTGCCATAGGATTGTCCTTCAACATATCAACTACATACACATTGCCACTTCTATGAGCAACAAGTTGTGCTTTGCTCTCAGCAATGATGGTATCAATATTTTTCACCACTTCTGGCCCAATAATCTTACAAGTTTTCTTAGTGAAGAATGAGCCATAACCTTTGTCACTCATTTGTGAAACACTAAGAAGATTAAATTTAAGATTATCAATAAGATTGACATTTTCAAACTTGAGTTTCCCAGCCTGAACAGTCCCTGAACCCAACACCTTACCTTTTGAATCATTACCAAAGGATATATCACCCCCTCCATGAGCTAAGAAGTCCAGAAGAAGGGCTCTACATCCTGTCATGTGCCTGGAGCCTCCACTATCTACATACCAAAGACTATCTAAACAAGCAGAAGCTCCCTGCACAGCAGTAATGAATTAGTTTTGGTGAGTGTCTAAAGCCAAGTTGGCTTTGGATGGGTCTTCAGACTTTTCAGACTCAAGCTTTGGAAGGTGATCAGTGGTTTGAACTAGTTTTTGAATCAAGTTCAACAACTATTGCTGACCATTTGCAAGTGCTTGAATGTCAACACTTGGGGCAACAGTTGTTTGATCACTTCCAGACAGATGATAATACCCATAGGGATTTCTGTTCACTCTTGGTTTAGAAGGTCTTTTTGGTTCCTCATAAACATGTGACAGATTATGACATGGTGGTTGTCCATATCCTCTTGGGTACTTGCTTGTGGGTGGAGCATCTGTTACTTGGACATCCCTAGGAGCAGATGTTTCAAGACTTTTGGTAACAGATGTTTGGACTGGTGTGAAGGTCTGTTTGGGCTTTCCTTTTGAAGTACTCACCACCTGACTTGCAAGAGTTTTATCCTTGTACTCTTGTATTTTGACATCAAAATTTTTGAGATACAGACACTCTTTGGTTTTGTGATTCTTTTTCCCACATATTGAACATGTGGCTTTGGAATCACATGCACTTGTTCCTTTGTTAATATCATATGCTTTTAGAAGAAAACAGTTTTTAGCAACATGATTCTTCTTTTCACAAAAATCACAGAACAAGTGGACAGACTTTTCTTTCTTTTTCCCCTTTTCAACCTTCTTTTCAACAGATGTTTGAGCATCTGCTGGAAGGTTTTTCAAGGGAATGATCTTTGCCTGAGGTGCTGTCTTTCCCTCTGGAGTTTTGAAATCAACAGGTTTAAAGTTATCAAGAGTACCACTCTCATCAGACCAAGTAGGTTTAAATTCATAATTTTCAAGTTCAGTGAATGATGAGGAACCTTCTAGTTTTTCTAGAACAATCTTCTTACCATTAGGTTCAGTGATTTTAATCTCTTGACCCTTCAAATTTGTTGGTACTACCTCAACTAACTTTTGATCCCTTTTGTCAGTGTTTTCAAAAGCCGGAGCAGTGGTTTCAAAACCAAAACTGTGACACCCGGCAAATTTTGGTTAACAACGCTGTCTAGATAAAAGTCTACCTTAGCGAGTCACGCGTAGATTATACTTAACTGGGTTAGTCGAGTCGTGTTACGGTTCGGGAACTGTTAGTTTAGTATAGAGGATCATTAGATGTTAGTCTAAAGGCTCATTAGATGTCAGTCCTTAACCAAGTGTACAAAGGGTGACGATTCGTAGAATCGTCAGAGCATAGGGAACATACAAGTCTCGAGTCCCGGGAATTGGTGAACGAGTGTGAATGTGTTTGTTTGCAAGTATTATGTGTTTACAATCATTATGTGACTTGTCGGTATGTGAAAACATGTTAACATATGTTAAAACGGAGTTTAACGCGCCAAATACGCTGGACCAGACTCTATAGGCGATTAGCATCTGTAATCGCCTATAGGGAAGGCGAGTAGGGATCCTCATTGGGCGAGTAGGCCCTAATCGCCTATACTATAGGCGATTAGGAGCCCTATTCGCCTGATGCTGCTGCATACTCGCCTGTAACGTACCTGGCGACTAAAAAAGACTATAAATACAATACTTGACCTCCTAAACTTCATTATAACAACCCTAGTCGTCCCACAACTCGTCCCAACACACACAACCTCTGGAACACGATTTTGGATCAAAATACACGATTTCAAGCCTATTACATCAATTTATCATAAACCTAAGGTGTGGTTTTCATTCATGCAACCTTTAATAATGTTTTTATTGAATCCCTAATGGTCCAGACCTGTTTATAAACGTATGTGTCTTCTGAAATTCGTTAATAATCATTGTTAATTGGATTCTAGCTATTATGCATGTTGTATGTGTGCTTATAATTAAAAGATAGGGTTTTTGTGATTCAAGAAGGATTGATAACATAATATTAAGGTAGTTACAGATTGATGATGATAGCATGTTGATGAAATCTGAGTAATTGTTCATTAGGGTTACGGTTATGCATGTTAATGTGATGTTTCATGCTATGTGTATTGTTTTTGGGATACATGGTTGCATGCAGGGCTGATAGAACGAGGTTAAACGAAGGATTTTGATTGAAATATGTTTGATATGGTTGTTTGATTGATATTTGATGTTTACACACGTTCTGGATTTGATTTGGAGTGTTAAACGCGCGAAAAACCGGAACAGCTGGGCTAAAGGCGATTATGAACCCTAATCGCCTATACTATAGGCGATTAGGAGGCAAATCGCCTGATAGGATGCCCTAATCGCCTATAGTATAGGCGAATAGGGGTCTAAATGCCTTCATGCGATTACGATCCTAATTGCTAGTTATGCCCTGAATTGCATGCCTTACGACCTAATCGCCTATAAACTCATGATTTGCATACCGCATGACCCTAATCGCCTATAGTATAGGCGATTAGCCTTCCTAAATGCCTGTTGACCCACATAATCACTAGTTGACTTTTCCTAATCGCCTGTACTGCTGCTGTAAGTATAATTTAGCATTTCGGGACCCGATTGGACACCTAGGAACATGCTAGGAACCCCGTAACATACCTAGTAACTTGGTAACATGTGCTCGGACTTATTTATGTGATACTTGAACTACGTGCTACAAATTGTTGGACTTTAACGTATGTTAAGTGTGATTGCATGATTGTATGTTTGAGAGTGCAAGTATAACACGGGGAGTCTCGGGTCACCAATGGGATGTCGAGTCTTGTACATTGGGTTAATTTAACAGTCACAGTGTTTTCAAACGAACTTGGTTATGGTCTGGACATCTAGGGACTAACTAACCAACGGGTTATTAGTCTAATTACTTGTAACTGTCATATGTTAGGTCGCCGCCTTACGGTGCTAGCATAGCTTGCTGATTTTATTCGTATTACGAAGTAACGCAACCTTAGGTGAGTTCACGGCCCCACTTTTAACTGGTTTCACTTTTTGGGGGAGAAAACATGTGTTAAACTTATGTTTTGGTAACAACTGTCATACTATGGGTTTCTATGGTTTACTATACGATCTTTGGAAGTCCCGGGAGGGAAACCATGAATGTGCGGGTTAGCACAACGGGGAAATGTGAATAGATCTATTGGGAGTAACCAACCCCGCTCGTCGGCTTGGAGGGCCGGGCGAGTGCATATTGTCTCAAACAAGAACAGGTTTACTATTCGGGCACAACATCTGGTTTGCGAGTTAGTAATGGTTTTCCAATCGTTGTAGTAACAAAACATACGCCTAGCTAGCGTACTTTGGTTTACAAATTTATATAGTATGCACAGGTTGAACTTGGTACTTTAATTACAAACCTGTGAACTCACCAGCATTTTTGTGCTGACGTAACTCTTACATGTTTTCTCAGGTCGCTAAGGTAGCACTACGAAACTAGGTGTAACATCGCAAAATTTTCCCCAAAATTTTAATACATAAAAAGCCCTTATATATATATATATTTTTTTTTATTACACCTTTATCATTAATATTATACAAATGTGCCTAAGTCTTTATTTATCCTAACTCACAACTTATATACATACATAAATGTATATAAATAATAATAATAATATGATTCTAAATTCTTTTTTTTTCACATACAAGATTTTTTTTTAAATAAAGTCTTAGTCAAACAGTCAAAGTCTTAGTCAAATAGTCAATTCATCATAAAACCTTACTTTATGGTGTTGACCAATTTTAATGGCTAATTGACTCCAAAACTAGTATAAAAAACCCACCTATGACCCATTATACTTTGCACCTCTAAATCGATTGTTTCAATCCGATTAAACTTTCCCTCATACCTTTCTTCTATAGTCTATTACTTCTACAATTGAAGCTTTGATTATAAGCTCTTGTAATTGGCGAATTGGAAGCTTGATATTCTTTCTTTTTCGTTTTCTTCAATTTGGACTAGCTACGTTGTTGAGTCTTTGGGATTCGCCTCGCATACATTCACAACACATTATTCTATTTTTTTTTACGAGACATAACATTTTGCTAAGGTGAGTTTTACATAGCCCCTTTTCTATTTATCACCATTTTTGGGGTGAAACATGTTACAACATCATTTATGCAATTCAATCATCAATGTGTCTATGTGTGTTTCTATGTTGCATTATGTCTTGAACATGACTAGGGTAAGCACAATTCTAGCATAAACATTCATCAGCCAAACGGTATACATTGATAGATCTATTGGACTGACAATCCCACCCGGATACGTGCCTCCTACAAAGGTTACGTGGGTGTTTGTTACTGCAATATAAACGAGTGAACCATGAGCGTATGGGATGTACCACAATACAACAGTCACAAGGTTGATTATGCACTCGATTTACTTCTAGTATGTTTTCGCATATGAACTAGATTGCCATGACACATGAATTGCACAACAATTTTATTCGATTATCAAAACCTATGTAATTCTCACCAACTTTTGTTGACCCAAAACATTTTCAACTTAACATGTTTCAGGTTCTACTTGCTTGAAGATTTGAATTGATGCTTGAAGATGTTTGCATAGTTTTATTCAATTTGATGTACAAGTTCTTAGAACAATTGTATGTTACTTATTTAAATTATTTAATGAAATTTATTATTCACCATGAGCTACTGAACAATCATCAATACGTGACATCCCGATGTTTCCGCCATCGGTTGGGGTGTTACAGATTGGTATCAAAGCCATGGTTATAGGGAATTAGGTTATTAGAAAAATAATCTAGTCTATAACCATAGGATTTAACCAGTACTTGCTTCTTTTACTTGCTATTCTCTATCTCCCTCCTACTTCTTATCCCTACATTAATCCCTACGAGAAGGTTGCTCTCCATCACTGGATCCACTCTTAGACTAATAAGGCAAAACCCTCAGGTTTAACCTGAACCACCTTGAGATCTCGTCGAAGTTCTAGATTTTAATAACGAACACGTGCAATCTGGAAGGGTGAACGCCTGTATTCTGAGTCTTCTGTCTAGGCTGGCATTGCGCATATATCCCAATCAGACGAGGGACCCGGATGCCTACCTGGGAATTCTCGGGATGAGTGTTCACTTATAGGCTAAAGCATGTCTTCACTATGTTTTTGGAATCTGGAATCTTTGATACGTCAACGTTTTCGTTTATTCGTTTTAATTAATGAATAAATGATTACATTCTTTATATCACCTCATTCATTTCATGCCACATTGAACCTTCATTGTGTCCCTTACCGATCATGTCTCCACGTCGCAGCACTCGCAATAACAGTGGTGAAAACCAAGAGGAAAGTAACAACAACCACAACACCAACCACAACAACAACAAAAACAACAAAGGTGTTGATGCCCAACTGGCTGCGATTATTTCCCAACAAATGGCGCAACAAATCACAACTCTGGTTTCTAACTTGTTGGCTCAAGTCATCCCAATGAATGGGAACGGCAATGGAAATGGAAATGGCGATGGAAATCACATAAAGAACGGGACCTTAGTTCGGAAAGGCGAGAAAACAAGTATTGTGGCCGCGGTAACTACCGAGAACCAGAAGCGCAAGACCAGGGATCCTAATGTAAACCTCACTACACAAGCTTCTAACAAGAAACCCTATACAAGAAACTTTCCATTGTGTAACACATGCAAATGACATCACCCCACTGTTTCAGTGTGTCGCCTGTGCACCAATTGTGGTAGGTATGGCCATCTGGTCAACACATGTCGTGAGTCCCCAAACCCTAACACCAACCAACCAACCAACCCTGCTCAGGTTGCTAATCTTAATCGTCCTGGTAAATACAACTATGGTCAATGCTATGAATGTGGAAACCCAAATCATTTCCGTAACCGATGCCCTAAACTAAATCGAGATCAAGACCCTCCAGCTACTTAACAGCAAACCCCACCATTTGAATGATGTCTACTTTTTAATTCTATGTATTGACACTTTTTGATTCACGTAATAAATTCAAGTATTATCATAACATCTGGGTGCATGCTTGTTTGAATGTGAACTAATTGCTATATCTATAATCATACTTGCTTACTTGTACAACAATTAGTTGACTATCAAACAACCTACTCAACGATTGGTAGAGGTCATCATGTCTTTCCAACAGTCGGGAGAGGCCCTACAACCTGCTCAACGACTGGTGGAGACTATCGAACCTGCTCAACAATCGGTAGAGTCATAAAAGGACGCAAAACCCTAATGTAAGGTAAATTGATAATTACGGTCCGGAACGTAATCATGAATTTACAGGTACGTTAAGGTAGTGAGAAATTTTATCAAGGTTTTCGGTAGTCGACCAATTGTATACCTGATGTTTTTCTTTTAACTTCGGGACGAAGTTCCTAAAAGTAGGGGAGACTGTAACATCGCAAAATTTTCCCCAAAATTTTAATACATAAAAAGCCCTTATATATATATATTTTTTTTATTACACCTTTATCATTAATATTATACAAATGTGCCTAAGTCTTTATTTATCCTAACTCACAACTTATATACATACATAAATGTATATAAATAATAATAATAATAATATGATTCTAAATTCTTTTTTTTTTTCACATACAAGATTTTTTTTTTAAATAAAGTCTTAGTCAAACAGTCAAAGTCTTAGTAAAATAGTCAATTCATCATAAAACATTACTTTATGGTGTTGACCAATTTTAATGGCTAATTGACTCCAAAACTAGTATAAAAACCCACCTATGACCCATTATACTTTGCACCTCTAAATCGATTGTTTCAATCCGATTAAACTTTCCCTCATACCTTTCTTCTATAGTCTATTACTTCTACAATTGAAGCTTTGATTATAAGCTCTTGTAATTGGCGAATTGGAAGCTTGATATTCTTTCTTTTTCGTTTTCTTCAATTTGGACTAGCTACGTTGTTGAGTCTTTGGGATTCGCCTCGCATACATTCACAACACATTATTCTATTTTTTTTACGAGACATAACATTTTGCTAAGGTGAGTTTTACATAGCCCCTTTTCTATTTATCACCATTTTTGGGGTGAAACATGTTACAACATCATTTATGCAATTCAATCATCAATGTGTCTATGTGTGCTTCTATGTTGCATTATGTCTTGAACATGACTAGGGTAAGCACAATTCTAGCATAAACATTCATCAGCCAAACGGTATACATTGATAGATCTATTGGACTGACAATCCCACCCGGATACGTGCCTCCTACAAAGGTTACGTGGGTGTTTGTTACTGCAATATAAAGGAGTGAACCATGAGCGTATGGGATGTACCACAATACAACAGTCACAAGGTTGATTATGCACTCGATTTACTTCTAGTATGTTTTCGCATATGAACTAGATTGCCATGACACATGAATTGCACAACAATTTTATTCGATTATCAAAACCTATGTAATTCTCACCAACTTTTGTTGACCCAAAACATTTTCAACTTAACATGTTTCAGGTTCTACTTGCTTGAAGATTTGAATTGATGCTTGAAGATGTTTGCATAGTTTTATTCAATTTGATGTACAAGTTCTTAGAACAATTGTATGTTACTTATTTAAATTATTTAATGAAATTTATTATTCACCATGAGCTACTGAACAATCATCAATACGTGACATCCCGATGTTTCCGCCATCGGTTGGGGTGTTACAGATTGGTATCAAAGCCATGGTTATAGGGAATTAGGTTATTAGAAAAATAATCTAGTCTATAACCATAGGATTTAACCAGTACTTGCTTCTTTTACTTGCTATTCTCTATCTTCCTCCTACTTCTTATCCCTACATTAATCCCTACGAGAAGGTTGCTCTCCATCACTGGATCCACTCTTAGACTAATAAGGCAAAACCCTTAGGTTTAACCTGAACCACCTTGAGATCTCGTCGAAGTTCTAGATTTTAATAACGAACACGTGCAATCTGGAAGGGTGAACGCCTGTATTCTGAGTCTTCTGTCTAGGCTGGCATTGCGCATATATCCCAATCAGACGAGGGACCCGGATGCCTACCTGGGAATTCTCGGGATGAGTGTTCACTTATAGGCTAAAGCATGTCTTCACTATGTTGTTGGAATCTGGAATCTTTGATACGTCAACGTTTTCGTTTATTCGTTTTAATTAATGAATAAATGATTACATTCCTTATATCACCTCATTCATTTCATGCCACATTGAACCTTCATTGTGTCCCTTACCGATCATGTCTCCACGTCGCAGCACTCGCAATAACAGTGGTGAAAACCAAGAGGAAAGTAACAACAACCACAACACCAACCACAACAACAACAAAAACAACAAAGGTGTTGATGCCCAACTGGCTGCGATTATTTCCCAACAAATGGCGCAACAAATCACAACTCTGGTTTCTAACTTGTTGGCTCAAGTCATCCCAATGAATGGGAACGGCAATGGAAATGGAAATGGCGATGGAAATCACATAAAGAACGGGACCTTAGTTCGGAAAGGCGAGAAAACAATTATTGTGGCCGCGGTAACTACCGAGAACCAGAAGCGCAAGACCAGGGATCCTAATGTAAACCTCACTACACAAGCTTCTAACAAGAAACCCTATACAAGAAACTTTCCATTGTGTAACACATGCAAACGACATCACCCCACTGTTTCAGTGTGTCGCCTGTGCACCAATTGTGGTAGGTATGGCCATCTGGTCAACACATGTCGTGAGTCCCCAAACCCTAACACCAACCAACCAACCAACCCTGCTCAGGTTGCTAATCTTAATCGTCCTGGTAAATACAACTATGGTCAATGCTATGAATGTGGAAACCCAAATCATTTCCGTAACCGATGCCCTAAACTAAATCGAGATCAAGACCCTCCAGCTACTTAACAGCAAACCCCACCATTTGAATGATGTCTACTTTTTAATTCTATGTATTGACACTTTTTGATTCACGTAATAAATTCAAGTATTATCATAACATCTGGGTGCATGCTTGTTTGAATGTGAACTAATTGCTATATCTATAATCATACTTGCTTACTTGTACAACAATTAGTTGACTATCAAACAACCTACTCAACGATTGGTAGAGGTCATCATGTCTTTCCAACAGTCGGGAGAGGCCCTACAACCTGCTCAACGACTGGTGGAGACTATCGAACCTGCTCAACAATCGGTAGAGTCATAAAAGGACGCAAAACCCTAATGTAAGGTAAATTGATAATTACGGTCCGGAACGTAATCATGAATTTACAGGTACGTTAAGGTAGTGAGAAATTTTATCAAGGTTTTCGGTAGTCGACCAATTGTATACCTGATGTTTTTCTTTTAACTTCGGGACGAAGTTCCTAAAAGTAGGGGAGACTGTAACATCGCAAAATTTTCCCCAAAATTTTAATACATAAAAAGCCCTTATATATATATTTTTTTTATTACACCTTTATCATTAATATTATACAAATGTGCCTAAGTCTTTATTTATCCTAACTCACAACTTATATACATACATAAATGTATATAAATAATAATAATAATAATAATAATATGATTCTAAATTCTTTTTTTTTTCACATACAAGATTTTTTTTTAAATAAAGTCTTAGTGAAACAGTCAAAGTCTTAGTCAAATAGTCAATTCATCATAAAACATTACTTTATGGTGTTGACCAATTTTAATGGCTAATTGACTCCAAAACTAGTATAAAAACCCACCTATGACCCATTATACTTTGCACCTCTAAATCGATTGTTTCAATCCGATTAAACTTTCCCTCATACCTTTCTTCTATAGTCTATTACTTCTACAATTGAAGCTTTGATTATAAGCTCTTGTAATTGGCGAATTGGAAGCTTGATATTCTTTCTTTTTCGTTTTCTTCAATTTGGACTAGCTACGTTGTTGAGTCTTTGGGATTCGCCTCGCATACATTCACAACACATTATTCTATTTTTTTTACGAGACATAACATTTTGCTAAGGTGAGTTTTACATAGCCCCTTTTCTATTTATCACCATTTTTGGGGTGAAACATGTTACAACATCATTTATGCAATTCAATCATCAATGTGTCTATGTGTGTTTCTATGTTGCATTATGTCTTGAACATGACTAGGGTAAGCACAATTCTAGCATAAACATTCATCAGCCAAACGGTATACATTGATAGATCTATTGGACTGACAATCCCACCCGGATACGTGCCTCCTACAAAGGTTACGTGGGTGTTTGTTACTGCAATATAAACGAGTGAACCATGAGCGTATGGGATGTACCACAATACAACAGTCACAAGGTTGATTATGCACTCGATTTACTTCTAGTATGTTTTCGCATATGAACTAGATTGCCATGACACATGAATTGCACAACAATTTTATTCGATTATCAAAACCTATGTAATTCTCACCAACTTTTGTTGACCCAAAACATTTTCAACTTAACATGTTTCAGGTTCTACTTGCTTGAAGATTTGAATTGATGCTTGAAGATGTTTGCATAGTTTTATTCAATTTGATGTACAAGTTCTTAGAACAATTGTATGTAACTTATTTAAATTATTTAATGAAATTTATTATTCACCATGAGCTACTGAACAATCATCAATACGTGACATCCCGATGTTTCCGCCATCGGTTGGGGTGTTTCAGATTGGTATCAAAGCCATGGTTATAGGGAATTAGGTTATTAGAAAAATAATCTAGTCTATAACCATAGGATTTAACCAGTACTTGCTTCTTTTACTTGCTATTCTCTATCTCCCTCCTACTTCTTATCCCTACATTAATCCCTACGAGAAGGTTGCTCTCCATCACTGGATCCACTCTTAGACTAATAAGGCAAAACCCTCAGGTTTAACCTGAACCACCTTGAGATCTCGTCGAAGTTCTAGATTTTAATAACGAACACGTGCAATCTGGAAGGGTGAACGCCTGTATTCTGAGTCTTCTGTCTAGGCTGGCATTGCGCATATATCCCAATCAGACGAGGGACCCGGATGCCTACCTGGGAATTCTCGGGATGAGTGTTCACTTATAGGCTAAAGCATGTCTTCACTATGTTGTTGGAATGTGGAATATTTGATACGTCAATGTTTTCGTTTATTCGTTTTAATTAATGAATAAATGATTACATTCCTTATATCACCTCATTCATTTCATGCCACATTGAACCTTCATTGTGTCCCTTACCGATCATGTCTCCACGTCGCAGCACTCGCAATAACAGTGGTGAAAACCAAGAGGAAAGTAACAACAACCACAACACCAACCACAACAACAACAAAAACAACAAAGGTGTTGATGCCCAACTGGCTGCGATTATTTCCCAACAAATGGCGCAACAAATCACAACTCTGGATTCTAACTTGTTGGCTCAAGTCATCCCAATGAATGGGAACGGCAATGGAAATGGAAATGGCGATGGAAATCACATAAAGAACGGGACCTTAGTTCGGAAAGGCGAGAAAACAATTATTGTGGCCGCGGTAACTACCGAGAACCAGAAGCGCAAGACCAGGGATCCTAATGTAAACCTCACTACACAAGCTTCTAACAAGAAACCCTATACAAGAAACTTTCCATTGTGTAACACATGCAAACGACATCACCCCACTGTTTCAGTGTGTCGCCTGTGCACCAATTGTGGTAGGTATGGCCATCTGGTCAACACATGTCGTGAGTCCCCAAACCCTAACACCAACCAACCAACCAACCCTGCTCAGGTTGCTAATCTTAATCGTCCCGGTAAATACAACTATGGTCAATGCTATGAATGTGGAAACCCAAATCATTTCCGTAACCGATGCCCTAAACTAAATCGAGATCAAGACCCTCCAGCTACTTAACAGCAAACCCCACCATTTGAATGATGTCTACTTTTTAATTCTATGTATTGACACTTTTTGATTCACGTAATAAATTCAAGTATTATCATAACATCTGGGTGCATGCTTGTTTGAATGTGAACTAATTGCTATATCTATAATCATACTTGCTTACTTGTACAACAATTAGTTGACTATCAAACAACCTACTCAACGATTGGTAGAGGTCATCATGTCTTTCCAACAGTCGGGAGAGGCCCTACAACCTGCTCAACGACTGAAGGAGACTATCGAACCTGCTCAACAATCGGTAGAGTCATAAAAGGACGCAAAACCCTAATGTAAGGTAAATTGATAATTACGGTCCGGAACGTAATCATGAATTTACAGGTACGTTAAGGTAGTGAGAAATTTTATCAAGGTTTTCGGTAGTCGACCAATTGTATACCTGATGTTTTTCTTTTAACTTCGGGACGAAGTTCCTAAAAGTAGGGGAGACTGTAACATCGCAAAATTTTCCCCAAAATTTTAATACATAAAAAGCCCTTATATATATATATATATTTTTTATTACACCTTTATCATTAATATTATACAAATGTGCCTAAGTCTTTATTTATCCTAACTCACAACTTATATACATACATAAATGTATATAAATAATAATAATAATAATAATATGATTCTAAATTCTTTTTTTTTTTCACATACAAGATTTTTTTTTTTAAATAAAGTCTTAGTCAAACAGTCAAAGTCTTAGTCAAATAGTCAATTCATCATAAAACAATACTTTATGGTGTTGACCAATTTTAATGGCTAATTGACTCCAAAACTAGTATAAAAACCCACCTATGACCCATTATACTTTGCACCTCTAAATCGATTGTTTCAATCCGATTAAACTTTCCCTCATACCTTTCTTCTATAGTCTATTACTTCTACAATTGAAGCTTTGATTATAAGCTCTTGTAATTGGCGAATTGGAAGCTTGATATTCTTTCTTTTTCGTTTTCTTCAATTTGGACTAGCTACGTTGTTGAGTCTTTGGGATTCGCCTCGCATACATTCACAACACATTATTCTATTTTTTTTATGAGACATAACATTTTGCTAAGGTGAGTTTTACATAGCCCCTTTTCTATTTATCACCATTTTTGGGGTGAAACATGTTACAACATCATTTATGCAATTCAATCATCAATGTGTCTATGTGTGTTTCTATGTTGCATTATGTCTTGAACATGACTAGGGTAAGCACAATTCTAGCATAAACATTCATCAGCCAAACGGTATACATTGATAGATCTATTGGACTGACAATCCCACCCGGATACGTGCCTCCTACAAAGGTTACGTGGGTGTTTGTTACTGCAATATAAACGAGTGAACCATGAGCGTATGGGATGTACCACAATACAACAGTCACAAGGTTGATTATGCACTCGATTTACTTCTAGTATGTTTTCGCATATGAACTAGATTGCCATGACACATGAATTGCACAACAATTTTATTCGATTATCAAAACCTATGTAATTCTCACCAACTTTTGTTGACCCAAAACATTTTCAACTTAACATGTTTCAGGTTCTACTTGCTTGAAGATTTGAATTGATGCTTGAAGATGTTTGCATAGTTTTATTCAATTTGATGTACAAGTTCTTAGAACAATTGTATGTAACTTATTTAAATTATTTAATGAAATTTATTATTCACCATGAGCTACTGAACAATCATCAATACGTGACATCCCGATGTTTCCGCCATCGGTTGGGGTGTTTCAGATTGGTATCAAAGCCATGGTTATAGGGAATTAGGTTATTAGAAAAATAATCTAGTCTATAACCATAGGATTTAACCAGTACTTGCTTCTTTTACTTGCTATTCTCTATCTCCCTCCTACTTCTTATCCCTACATTAATCCCTACGAGAAGGTTGCTCTCCATCACTGGATCCACTCTTAGACTAATAAGGCAAAACCCTCAGGTTTAACCTGAACCACCTTGAGATCTCGTCGAAGTTCTAGATTTTAATAACGAACACGTGCAATCTGGAAGGGTGAACGCCTGTATTCTGAGTCTTCTGTCTAGGCTGGCATTGCGCATATATCCCAATCAGACGAGGGACCCGGATGCCTACCTGGGAATTCTCGGGATGAGTGTTCACTTATAGGCTAAAGCATGTCTTCACTATGTTGTTGGAATCTGGAATATTTGATACGTCAATGTTTTCGTTTATTCGTTTTAATTAATGAATAAATGATTACATTCCTTATATCACCTCATTCATTTCATGCCACATTGAACCTTCATTGTGTCCCTTACCGATCATGTCTCCACGTCGCAGCACTCGCAATAACAGTGGTGAAAACCAAGAGGAAAGTAACAACAACCACAACACCAACCACAACAACAACAAAAACAACAAAGGTGTTGATGCCCAACTGGCTGCGATTATTTCCCAACAAATGGCGCAACAAATCACAACTCTGGATTCTAACTTGTTGGCTCAAGTCATCCCAATGAATGGGAACGGCAATGGAAATGGAAATGGCGATGGAAATCACATAAAGAACGGGACCTTAGTTCGGAAAGGCGAGAAAACAATTATTGTGGCCGCGGTAACTACCGAGAACCAGAAGCGCAAGACCAGGGATCCTAATGTAAACCTCACTACACAAGCTTCTAACAAGAAACCCTATACAAGAAACTTTCCATTGTGTAACACATGCAAACGACATCACCCCACTGTTTCAGTGTGTCGCCTGTGCACCAATTGTGGTAGGTATGGCCATCTGGTCAACACATGTCGTGAGTCCCCAAACCCTAACACCAACCAACCAACCCTGCTCAGGTTGCTAATCTTAATCGTCCTGGTAAATACAACTATGGTCAATGCTATGAATGTGGAAACCCAAATCATTTCCGTAACCGATGCCCTAAACTAAATCGAGATCAAGACCCTCCAGCTACTTAACAGCAAACCCCACCATTTGAATGATGTCTACTTTTTAATTCTATGTATTGACACTTTTTGATTCACGTAATAAATTCAAGTATTATCATAACATCTGGGTGCATGCTTGTTTGAATGTGAACTAATTGCTATATCTATAATCATACTTGCTTACTTGTACAACAATTAGTTGACTATCAAACAACCTACTCAACGATTGGTAGAGGTCATCATGTCTTTCCAACAGTCGGGAGAGGCCCTACAACCTGCTCAACGACTGGTGGAGACTATCGAACCTGCTCAACAATCGGTAGAGTCATAAAAGGACGCAAAACCCTAATGTAAGGTAAATTGATAATTACGGTCCGGAACGTAATCATGAATTTACAGGTACGTTAAGGTAGTGAGAAATTTTATCAAGGTTTTCAGTAGTCGACCAATTGTATACCTGATGTTTTTCTTTTAACTTCGGGACGAAGTTCCTAAAAGTAGGGGAGACTGTAACATCGCAAAATTTTCCCCAAAATTTTAATACATAAAAAGCCCTTATATATATATATATTTTTTTTTTATTACACCTTTATCATTAATATTATACAAATGTGCCTAAGTCTTTATTTATCCTAACTCACAACTTATATACATACATAAATGTATATAAATAATAATAATAATAATAATATGATTCTAAATTCTTTTTTTTTTCACATACAAGATTTTTTTTTTAAATAAAGTCTTAGTGAAACAGTCAAAGTCTTAGTCAAATAGTCAATTCATCATAAAACATTACTTTATGGTGTTGACCAATTTTAATGGCTAATTGACTTCAAAACTAGTATAAAAACCCACCTATGACCCATTATACTTTGCACCTCTAAATCGATTGTTTCAATCCGATTAAACTTTCCCTCATACCTTTCTTCTATAGTCTATTACTTCTACAATTGAAGCTTTGATTATAAGCTCTTGTAATTGGCGAATTGGAAGCTTGATATTCTTTCTTTTTCGTTTTCTTCAATTTGGACTAGCTACGTTGTTGAGTCTTTGGGATTCGCCTCGCATACATTCACAACACATTATTCTATTTTTTTTTTACGAGACATAACATTTTGCTAAGGTGAGTTTTACATAGCCCCTTTTCTATTTATCACCATTTTTGGGGTGAAACATGTTACAACATCATTTATGCAATTCAATCATCAATGTGTCTATGTGTGTTTCTATGTTGCATTATGTCTTGAACATGACTAGGGTAAGCACAATTCTAGCATAAACATTCATCAGCCAAACGGTATACATTGATAGATCTATTGGACTGACAATCCCACCCGGATACGTGCCTCCTACAAAGGTTACGTGGGTGTTTGTTACTGCAATATAAACGAGTGAACCATGAGCGTATGGGATGTTATACAATACAACAGTCACAAGGTTGATTATGCACTCGATTTACTTCTAGTATGTTTTCGCATATGAACTAGATTGCCATGACACATGAATTGCACAACAATTTTATTCGATTATCAAAACCTATGTAATTCTCACCAACTTTTGTTGACCCAAAACATTTTCAACTTAACATGTTTCAGGTTCTACTTGCTTGAAGATTTGAATTGATGCTTGAAGATGTTTGCATAGTTTTATTCAATTTGATGTACAAGTTCTTAGAACAATTGTATGTAACTTATTTAAATTATTTAATGAAATTTATTATTCACCATGAGCTACTGAACAATCATCAATACGTGACATCCCGATGTTTCCGCCATCGGTTGGGGTGTTACACTAGGGCGCACGCGTCTGCACGGCGTCTAGTTAGGGTTGCATGGTTTTCGAACATTGAATATTTTGGTTTACTTTTGGATTATGTTTTGAGAATAAGCTTCCGCAGTATTTGGGGATTTTAAACTATGTTTATGAAATTGCATATGTTCATTTAGATTTGTTTATTGTGATCGTTGACTTGGATCCTGGTTTGTCATGCGCCTCGCGGTAAAACTCCACAAGTGGATTTTGAGGGTGTGACAGATTGGTATCAGAGCCAATGGTTATAGTGAACTAGTACTGCATGTAGAGTCTAGTCTATAGCCGAGTCGCACACACTAGACGATCACATAGTACTAAATATTATGGTGGGTTACGTACGGGCTTGTCGGGGTGTCTCTAAATCATCTGACTTTCCTATGTTACATCATCCGTTCTATCTTAGGTCGGGTTACTTGCTTTCTAGGCAGTGTGGTATATTGGGGTAAATCGTGTACTCTTGAGATTTGTTCAAGGCTCGGACATCTCCCTTTCATACTCCAATAGAAACACTTGCCATAAGCTACCGTAGCATTACGGTATATAGCTAAGAGTCTATGTTCGGTGATTTGAACTTTGAACTAGGAGAACACTTGGAGGACCATGTAGAGCGGTTTATCATTTTGGGTGCACACAAAATCATAAACCGAAATGCATGAAAGTCCTAGTGAGCTCTGGGTTTGAATGGATAGTCCTGAGTTGTATCTAGCTTTGATCTTGTGAATGCTAGTGGTTACCATTAGCTATGAAACTAAAATTTTCTCGTCCTTTCTGTCAGAATCATGTCTGGAGTACGAGGAGGACGTGGAGGTGGTCGCGCTGGTGGACGTGGTGGTGGTCGTGGTGGTGGTGGTCGTGGAGGTGTAAACCTAACACAAGAAGATCTGAACAACTTACTGCAAGCTGCCTTTCAGTTAGGGCACAATGGTGGTGGTAAGTTGATTTATCCACTTTTGCCTCATTGGTGAACCTTGTTTATATCCTTCGTGGTTTCTCATGCGTTTTATTTCAGGTGGTCCTGTTAACCCACCCCCACCTATGTGTACCTACAAAATGTTTCGGGACTGTAAGCCCCAGGAATTCTCTGGCACTGAGGGTGCGGTGAGCTTGCTCAGGTGGCTGGAAAAGGTGGAGTCAGTGTTTCTGATGTGCAACTGTCTCCCAGAGGATCGAGTCAAGTATGCTGCTGCGTTATTCCAGGATGTTGCTTTGACCTGGTGGAACAATATCACCCAGAATATGGGTATATGGGAGGCTTATGCTATGCCTTGGGAAAATTTTGTTCAACTACTGAAGCGAGAGTACTGTCCAAGGGAAGAAATTCAGAAGCTAGAGCATGAGGTGTGGAACCTCAAGATGACCGGGTCAGAGATTGAAAAGTATACGGTAAGGCGTAATGAGTTGGCAGTGCTGTGTCCTGATCTGCATGTGCCAGAATACAGAAGGATTGAACACTATATCTCGGGGCTAGTACCAGAGATCGCAGGGTTGGTGGCTGCGGGGAATCTTCCTACATACTCAGAGGTGGTCCGATCGGCTCACAGGATGACAAACTTGAAGGTGAATGAGGGTATCTTGCCTGCTAAGGGTTCGACTGTCAAGGCCCCGGAGAATAACAAGCGTAAATGGGATAATGAGGGGAAAGGATCTGTGCCAGCATCATCACAACAGGGTAAGAGGTTCGATAGCGGGGGTTCTTCTTCTTCTGGTACCAAACCGGGTGGTTATGCGGGGAAATTACCTAAGTGCAACAAATGTGGGCGTCATCATCAGGGGGACTGCGACCGTAATCGTTGCCATCGCTGTCAGCGACTGGGGCATTTTGCTAAAGATTGTCGAGCGACACTTCCATCGACCCAGGCCCCAATTACTACCTCGGCTCCTACTGCTCAAGGAACTACGGGGAAACAGGGTTGTTACAACTGTGGGGAGACTGGGCATTATAAGAAGGAGTGCCCGAAACTGAAGCAGGGCGGGACGTGAGGGATAGAAACGGTAACGGGAACAACGGGGGCGGTGGCAGGAATGCACGTGCCTTCGTCATTGGAGCCGCTGAGGCTAGACAGGATCCTGACACAGTTACCGGTACGTTCCTTCTCAATAATCGCTCTGTTAGTGTTTTATTTGATTCCGGTGCCGATAAAAGTTTTATATCTATGGAAGTTAGTCGATTGCTAGATGTAGTACCCGTACCATTAGAGGCTAAGTATGTAATTGAGTTGGCTGACGGTAAAAAGATTGAAGCTACTTGTATCCTTCGGGAGTGTCAACTAGAGTTGTCGGGTTTGTCGTTCCCCATCGACCTTATGCCGGTACCTTTGGGTAGTTTTGACGTTGTTGTAGGCATGGATTGGTTGTCTTTGTATCGCGCTGAGATCGTTTGTTACGACAAGATTATTCGGATTCCCCTCCCTGATGGAGAATTCCTTTCTGTGTACGGTATCAAGGGCGGTGCTCCGCTAAATCTCATCTCCAGCATGAAAGCCCTTAAGTATCTTCGAAAGGGTTATTCGGCCGTTTTGGCACTTTTATCTGTTTCCTCTACCGATGAGAAGAAGATCGACGATATTCCTGTTGTACGCGAGTTTCCTGATGTATTTCCCGATGATTTATCTGGTCTTCCTCCCCATCGTCAGGTTGAGTTCAGTATTGATCTTGTACCGGGAGCTGCTCCTATTGCTCGGGCCCCCTACCGTCTTGCACCTCCCGAGATGCAGGAATTGTCCAGTCAGTTACAGGAACTCTTGGACAAGGGTTTCATCAGACCAAGTTCTTCCCCTTGGGGAGCCCCGATTCTGTTCGTTAAGAAGAAGGATGGAAGTTTTCGGTTGTGTGTGGATTACAGAGAATTGAACAAAGTGACCATCAAGAACCGTTATCCTCTTCCACGTATTGATGATCTATTCGACCAACTCCAGGGTTCTAGCTACTACTCTAAGATTGATTTGAGGTCCGGTTATCACCAGTTGCGCGTAAGGGAAGCTGACGTTGCAAAGACTTCCTTTCGTACACGTTATGGCCATTTTGAGTTCTTGGTCATGCCTTTCGGTCTCACAAACGCACCGGCGGTTTTCATGGATTTGATGAACCGCGTTTGCAAACCATATCTTGACAAGTTCGTCATCGTGTTTATTGATGACATCCTGATTTACTCCAAGAACAAGACCGAACACGAGGAACACCTGCGTTTGGTTTTGGAACTTTTGCGACGGGAACAACTTTACGCTAAGTTCTCAAAGTGTGACTTTTGGTTACGCGAAGTCCAGTTTCTAGGACATGTGGTTAATGAACTAGGAATTCATGTCGATCCAGCCAAGATCGAAGCGATCAAGGACTGGGAAGCACCAAAGACGCCAAATGAGGTGCGGCAATTCCTAGGCCTTGCAGGCTATTATCGTCGTTTCATTAAGGGGTTCTCGAAGATCGCTCAACCCCTCACCACTCTTACTCAGAAGGATAGAAAATTCGCCTGGGGTGAACCACAAGAGTCAGCATTTCAAAAACTGAAGTCTAAACTTTGTTCTGCTCCTATTTTGTCCTTGCCTGAAGGCCCTGATGATTTCGTTGTTTACTGTGATGCTTCTATTCATGGTCTCGGTTGCGTGTTGATGCAACGCGAGAAAGTGATTGCGTATGCTTCTCGTCAACTCAAGGTGCACGAGAGGAACTACACCACCCATGACTTGGAGTTGGGTGCAGTGGTTTTCGCGTTGAAAATTTGGAGACATTACTTGTACGGTACCAAATGCACCATCTACACCGATCACAAGAGTCTTCAACATATTTTCGACCAACAACATCTGAACATACGACAGCGTTGTTGGGTTGAACTCCTGAATGACTATGATTGCGCCATTAAGTACCATACTGGCAAGGCGAATGTAGTAGCAGACGCCTTGAGCAGGAAGGAATCAATTAATCCTCGTCGCGTTCGAGCGTTACAGCTCACCATTCATTCCTCTCTACCTGACCAACTCCGTTCTGCTCAGTTAGAAGCTTTGAAGGAGGAAAACCTTAAAGCTGAGACTATGCACGGTGCCGACAAGCACCTCGAGCGAAGGCCTGATGGCCTGCACTACTTCGCAGAACGCATATGGGTTCCTTTATTTGGGGGACTTCGGGAGCTTGTTTTAGATGAGGCTCACAAGTCCCAGTATTCTATTCATCCTGGTTCGGATAAGATGTACCAAGATCTAAAGGTGCTTTACTGGTGGCCAAACATGAGGCCGGATATAGCCTCATACGTGAGCAAATGCTTGACCTGTGCTAAGGTCAAGGTGGAATACCAGAAACCGTCGGGTCTCTTGCAACAACCTGAAATTCCGGAGTGGAAATGGGAACGGATTACAATGGATTTTGTCACGCAACTACCTAAGTCACCGAGCGGGAATGATAAGATATGGGTGATTGTTGATCGGTTGACGAAATCAGCCCATTTTCTCGCTATTAAGGAGACCGACACCATGGATCGTTTGGCTCGTCTTTATCTGAAGGAAGTTGTTTCTAAGCACGGGGTGCCGGTTTCTATTATTTCGGATCGTGACTCCCACTTTACTTCTCACTTCTGGAAGTCTTTGCACAAGGCTTTGGGTACCCAACTGGACATGAGTACAGCTTATCACCCACAGACTGACGGTCAGAGTGAACGCACGATTCAAACCTTAGAAGACATGCTGCGGGCATGTGCGATCGATTTTGGCAAAAGTTGGGAAGCTCACCTACCGTTAGTAGAATTCTCTTACAACAACAGTTACCACACGAGCATCAAGGCAGCTCCGTTCGAGGCACTGTAGGGGCGGAAATGCCGGTCTCCTCTTTGTTGGGCTGAGGTGGGTGAGAGTCAACTCACTGGGCCTGAGCTAGTGTACGAAACTTCGGAAAAGATCGTACAGATTCGTAACCGGTTGGCAGCAGCACGGGACCGGCAAAAGAGTTATGCCGATCAGCGTCGCAAGCCATTGGAATTCCAAGTTGATGACAAAGTACTTCTGAAAGTTTCACCGTGGAAGGGCGTCATACGCTTTGGGAAGCGTGGCAAACTCAACCCTCGGTATGTCGGCCCATTTACAATTCTGGAACGGATTGGACCGGTAGCATATCGTCTTGATTTACCAACGGAGCTCGGCAACGTACATAACGTCTTCCATGTGTCCAACTTAAAGAAGTGTCTGGCTGACGAGTCTCTTATTGTTCCACTGGAAGAGATCAAGGTTGATGATCGTCTTCGGATTGTGGAGGAACCTGTTGAGATTCTTGATTACAAGATTCGTAGCCTTCGTCATAGCAAGATTCGCATTGTTAAGGTTCGCTGGAACTCAAACCGCGGACCAGAGTACACTTGGGAACGGGAGGATCAGATGAAGTCTAAGTATCCTCATCTCTTTCCTAAGGAAGCGTTCGAATCGAGATATGTTACCACTGCAACTGAATGAATCTCGAGGCGAGATTCATTTTTAACGTGGGGATGATGTGACAACTCAGCTAAATCTCTCTCTTGGTTTCTATCTTTTGTCTGTTTCTTTTGTTATTCCTTTTGGTACTTGTGCAATTTTCGGGACGAAAATTCTTTTAACATGGGGATGATGTGACACCCGGCAAATTCTGGTTAACAACGCTGTCTAGATGAAAGTCTACCTTAGCGAGTCATGCGTAGATTATAATTAACTGGGTTAGTCGAGTCGTGTTACGGTTCGGGAACTGTTAGTTTAGTATAGAGGATCATTAAATTTTAGTCTAGAGGCTCATTAGATGTCAGTCCTTAACCAAGTGTACAAAGGGTGACGATTCGTAGAATCGTCAGAGCATAGGGAACATACAAGTCTCGAGTCCCGGGAATTGGTGAACGAGTGTGAATGTGTTTGTTTGCAAGTATTATGTGTTTACAATCATTATGTGACTTGTCGGTATGTGAAAACATGTTAACATATGTTAAAACGGAGTTTAACGCACCAAATACGCTGGACCAGACCCTATAGGCGATTAGCATCTGTAATCGCCTATAGGGAAGGCGATTAGGGATCCTCATTGGGCGAGTAGGCCCTAATCGCCTATACTATAGGCGATTAGGAGCCCTATTCGCCTGATGCTGCTGCATACTCGCCTGTAACGTACCTGGCGACTAAAAACGACTATAAATACAATACTTGACCTCCTAAACTTCATTATAACAACCCTAGTCGTCCCACAACTCGTCCCAACACACACAACCTCTGGAACACGATTTTGGATCAAAATACACGATTTCAAGCCTATTACATCAATCTATCATAAACCTAAGGTGTGGTTTTCATTCATGCAACCTTTAATAATGTTTTTATTGAATCCCTAATGGTCCAGACCTGTTTATAAAGGTATGTGTCTTCTGAAATTCGTTAATAATCATTGTTAATTGGATTCTAGCTATTATGCATGTTGTATGTGTGTTTATAATTAAAAGATAGGGTTTTTGTGATTCAAGAAGGATTGATAACATAATATTAAGGTAGTTACAGATTGATGATGATAGCATGTTGATGAAATCTGAGTAATTGTTCATTAGGGTTACGGTTATGCATGTTAATGTGATGTTTCATGCTATGTGTATTGTTTTTGGGATACATGGTTGCATGCAGGGCTGATAGAACGAGGTTAAACGAAGGATTTTGATTGAAATATGTTTGATATGGTTGTTTGATTGATATTTGATGTTTACACACGTTCTGGATTTGATTTGGAGTGTTAAACGCGCGAAAAACCGGAACAGCTGGGCTAAAGGCGATTATGAACCCTAATCGCCTATACTATAGGCGATTAGGAGGCAAAACGCCTGATAGGATGCCCTAATCGCCTATAGTATAGGCGAATAGGGGTCTAAATGCCTTTACTTCATGCGATTACGATCCTAATTGCTAGTTAAGCCCTGAATTGCATGCCTTACGACCTAATCGCCTATAAACTCATGATTTGCATACCGCATGACCCTAATCGCCTATAGTATAGGCGATTAGCCTTCCTAAATGCCTGTTGACCCACATAATCACTAGTTGACTTTTCCTAATCGCCTGTACTGCTGCTGTAAGTATAATTTAGCATTTCGGGACCCGATTGGACACCTAGGAACATGCTAGGAACCCCGTAACATACCTAGTAACTTGGTAACATGTGCTCGGACTTATTTATGTGATACTTGAACTACATGCTACAAATTGTTGGACTTTAACGTATGTTAAGTGTGATTGCATGATTGTATGTTTGAGAGTGCAAGTATAACACGGGGAGTCTCGGGTCACCAATGGGATGTCGAGTCTTATACATTGGGTTAATTTAACAGTCACAGTGTTTTCAAACGAACTTGGTTATGGTCTGGACATCTAGGGACTAACTAACCTACGGGTTATTAGTCTAATTACTTGTAACTGTCATATGTTAGGTCGCCGCCTTACGGGGCTAGCATAGCTTGCTGATTTTATTCGTATTACGAAGTAACACAACCTAAGGTGAGTTCACGGCCCCACTTTTAACTGGTTTCACTTTTTGGGGGAGAAAACATGTGTTAAACTTATGTTTTGGTAACAACTGTCATACTATGGGTTTCTATGGTTTACTATACGATCTTTGGAAGTCCCGGGAGGGAAACCATGAATGTGCGGGTTAGCACAACGGGGAAATGTGAATAGATCTATTGGGAGTAACCAACCCCGCTCGTCGGCTTGGAGGGCCGGGCGAGTGCATATTGTCTCAAACAGGAACAAGTTTACTATTCGGGCACAACATCTGGTTTGCAAGTTAGTAATGGTTTTCCAATCGTTGTAGTAACAAAACATACGCCTAGCTAGCGTACTTTGGTTTACAAATTTATATAGTATGCACAGGTTGAACTTGGTACTTTAATTACAAACCTTAGAACTCACCAGCATTTTTGTGCTGACGTAACTCTTACATGTTTTCTCAGGTCGCTAAGGTAGCACTACGGAACTAGGGCGCACGCGTCTGCACGGCGTCTAGTTAGGGTTGCATGGTTTTCGAACATTGAATATTTTGGTTTACTTTTGGATTATGTTTTGAGAATTAGCTTCCGCAGTATTTGGGGATTTTAAACTATGTTTATGAAATTGCATATGTTTATTTAGATTTGTTTATTGTGATCGTTGACTTGGATCCTGGTTTGTCATGCGCCTCGCGGTAAAACTCCACAAGTGGATTTTGAGGGTGTGACAAAAACCAAACTTCACATGACTTTTGGTTTGTTTGTTGAGTAGCATTTCAAAACCTCTACATGATTCCACCCATTTCTGACATTCAACTTGGGTGGACTCAAGCTCACTCTTGTAACTCTGATATTTAGTTATCATAGTTTGGAGCTGGTCTTTGGTTATGGTTGCTTCATGTTTTAAGCTGCTTATTTCAGATTCTTTTTCAGTTAAATTTGTTTTTAACTCTTTTGAAAGTTTCTCAAATTTAGCTTCATCATCTAAAATTTTCTTTCTAAGGTTTTCATTCACCTCTTTGATGTTAGCAAATGCTATTACACATTTGTCAGAACATAAATCTTTAAGAATTTGAGGAGATACCTTAGCAGTAGCCATCAATGCACAATCATACTTGCACTCACAATCATCAGATGCACCCCAGGAACTGAGATTCACAACCTCTTCTTCAGGTTATTCACCCGCAACTACTTCATCAACAACATCATCAGTCACAACTTTAGATTCAGTCACCACCTCCTCAGATTCAACTTCTTCTACCATAGCCATGAAACAAAAATTTTCTGGTTCATTTTCAGCTTTGGCAACTAATGCAAATTTTTCATCTGTTAACTCATCTGGTAGACTGCTCCAATCAACAAAGCCTTGTGTGAAGAAACTCCGTTGATTGGTCTCTGCAGGAGTAGAGGATGAAGCAGCAGTCATTTGCACAGGTGCCTGAGCAATAGGTGTTTGCACATAGTGGATCTGAGGAACAGTGGCTTGGACAAACTGGACAGGAACAGTGTTTGAGGACTGTGCAAAATGAGCAGTGTTTTGCACATTTGGTCCAGGGGTATTATAGGAATTTTGATAAGTGTTGGTTTGAGGCCTTTGATTTGGATAGGTAATTATAGGTGTACCATGTTGACTCCTACATTCCCTAGCAAAATGACCAAGTCTATGACATTTATAACACTTTATCTTTGATTTATCCAACCCCACCTTTGATCTGCCAGTTAACCCTAGAAACCTTCTCCCAGTTTTCTTGTAAAAATTGTTAGTTCTTACACTGAGAAGGGCCAATTGGTGCATAATGTCCATTTCTTCCAAATCATCAGGGTCAAAGTATTTTAGGTCATCATACTCAAAGGATATGTTATCAGATGCCTGGATATCACCACCACTTGCTGTAAAAGCATAGTTTGGTGAATAAGAATCAGAGTTAAAACCTGAAGTTATGTCAATGAAATGATCATAACTCTGATCCTTAGTATTTCCAGGCACCTCATCATGACCCAAAAGTGTTGTATTACCAAATACATAATCATCAGACACTTTTCCAGAGTCCTGTAGCTTCTTTTTCTGGTTAAACTCTCTCTCATAGGTCAAGAGCTTACCATGAAGCTGGGTCAGTGATAGGTCCTTGAATCCAATTGAGTTTCTCATAACTATAGCAATAGTGTCCCATTTATCTGGTAATGATCTTAAAAACCTATGGTTCAAGGTTGAATGAGGGTAAGTTAGACCAACCAGTTTTAGTTCACTAATGAGACAGTTAAACCTCTCAAATTGTTGAGTTAATGACTCTCCATTAACATGACTGAATGTTTCATATTGTTGGTTAAGTATTTCATGATTGTTTTCAATAACCTCTTCAGTCCCACCAAATTGTTCTTTCAGTGCATCCCATAACTCCTTTGCACTGTTACAGTGTAACAGCCCAACATATATATCATTGGGTAGAGCCATGGCCACAATACTGAAGGCCTTAGCATCTAACTCAATTTTCTGAAAATCCTGGTCGGAGTAGTTTTCAAGTTTCTTAGGCTCCTGAACCTTGGGATCTTCGGTACCATCGGAACATGTGGCCCGAAGATAACCGACTTCCAACACCCAGTGTTTTGTTGAGCTAGAACATGGCTCATCCGACGTTGCCAGATATTGTATTCAGATCTGACAAGCATCGGTGGCTTGTTGTTCGTGCCAGTGTTGTGTGGATCGTGATTGATTGAAGCCATTCTCTGATTTTTCAAAAACGAAGTCTGTTTATAACTGGTTGAATCGAAAATAAACTATTACTCTGTTTTCAATCCGACAAACAAACGATATCAATAATTGTGAGCTGATCTGTTTATATTAAATTGATTGATTAGATCGAATTTAATTGACCAAGCTCTGATACCAATTGTTAGGATCTGAGTTTGATTGTTTTGATTTGTTTAGAATAGAATGAGAAATGAATGAAGTAAATATATATGGAAAGTGCAGCGGAATGATAAACTATAATCAAAACAAAGGAATAAATGTTTTCTCAATCGAAAGCTTTCATTATATTTGAAAGATTACAATCAATTACAAGTACTCCCCCTCAGCCTGATCACACTGTGATTGTTTGTCTGAGAGAATGTTGTGTGTGACCAATAGAATAGTACAAGCACTGTTCTATTTATAGACAAATCTAAACCACTGGTGACCTATGCTGACGTCACCTAAGATAGTGACCTCTAACAAAATAACAACATAAAACATATGCCCTACACAAACTACTGTTATATTACAAAACACTGTAAGGTAAACTATTGTAGTGGAAAACTCTGATGGTCTTGTATCATCTGTTGGAGCTTAAGTGCTGTTGGCTCCAACAGACCTTTAGTCTTCAGTACTTAATCAGCAGTTGTTCTTCATCAGACCTTTGGTCAGCAGTTGTTCTCTATCAGTTGTTATTCAGCAGTCCTTTGTAGCAGCAGTTGTCATAGCAGTTGTTTGGGTGGAACAGTTGTTAGGGTCAACAGTCTTTTGGGAAGAGTATGTTGTAAAGACTGTTTATTTATGTGGATCAACTGTTAGTATATTTTGGCTTTTCAATCATCTGTTCTTCTTCAAGTCAGCAGACCCAACATTTCCTCCTATTATTTTTAAAAGTTAATATCTTTTATATACGCGATTTAAAAAAAAAGGAAAATTACACCAAATTAACGAGCGTTTTATTATCTTTTCAACAAGTACCATAGTGCTATATACAAAACGGAGAAAAAACGACTATTTTTTGTGGGGTTTTGTTCATACAGAAAAAAAACACAAAGTATTCAGGTTATTCATTAATCACGTATAGACAAGTCATTAATTATGTTCCAACCAGTAAATATGAATTCTATTTACAACAGGTGTTATCATTGGAGTTGTACATTGTTTTAGGTTAGGTTTCAATACTAGAGTTATACATTGTTTAAGGTTAGGTGTTAACATTGGAAATACATTGTTAATTGTTTTAGGTTATGTTCTACTCGAAGCTTTCTTGTATGTAACTGTAAAGCGCATCGGTCTATTTCGTATGTAAAATTTATATGTCATATTGGATTTCTCAACCCCGGGACGCTCCCAGGGTATAAACCCAGTAAGTGAATATATGATATAGTTGTTTTGAAGGAAGCCAACATCCTTAGTATTGTTTTCATATAGGTTCATAAGTAACCCAAAAATAATTCAATAATTACTTGTAGTTGTTTAAAAAGATTCATAGCCGTTTCAATTACATACATGTAAATTTGACTTTTGATGATTTAACACTTCTGCGTCCAATATTTCTTAACACATTTGGAACGATTTAACAATTTCTTGCACTATCATAATATAATAGGTATATACAAAAAACTGATAAGCATAACCATAGAAAAACAAAAGACCACGAAATACTACATTAACAGTAATCGTGCAACAGTACTTAATTTATAACTATTCATCATTTTCAAAAGTTAAACCACCAACTATTGTCCTAAACCAAAAAAGAAAAACAAAATAAACTAAACTAATTACCCCCTAACAACATTAGACAGCATAAACAAACCTTTTTTTCTTAAAGAACATGAAATGCATTTCATCACCAGCATCCAGTTCCTTAGCTGCAACCACATACATCATCCCTTGAATAGAGTAACGTTCGTTTGCATTTGAATGCTCCACACCAACAGCTACAGACCAACTACCACCATCACCATCAATAACTTTTAACTTCTTCTTCCTGTTCAAACCATTCTTAATAGCCCAAATCTTCTTCATACGCTACAAAATAAAGAAAAATACATAGTTAACTTGAACATGGTCAATTTTACTCTAAAACAAGTAAAGTATTAGAAACATGGAGATAAAGAACATGGACTTACGGAATGATTGTCAACTCGGAAAACAACCGGCACACCTAAATCATCCTCAACAACATCTTCATTCTAATAATCAACATTCATAGCATTTGTTTCATCATGCTCATTGTTGTCATCATCAGAAAGAATAATGATGTCTCTATCCATATAAAAAATTTCATCAGATTCCTTTTTCGCATCATAAACCCATAGTTAAGGAGGAGGTGTAACTTAGTTTTTCATAAATAGTGACATATCATATGTAGTCATGTTAATCATCTAAAAAATAATTGATTATTCACTAGTGATTGAAAGCTTTTCCATGATATAATCCCATCCTTTAGTTATGTAAACAAAACCCTGGTCTTTCTCAATCTTGGGGTAGGTTGTACCCACTTTTGGGTATTATATTTATAGAATCTAACTTGAAAATGTAGAATTGCTCTTTGACAGTAGGTTGAACTAAACGCATGAAATGTGCACAATTATGTCATGATTGATGATCGATTTGGAGTATGATTGATGGATAATTAGTTGCAGGTCATAGTGAAAGAAAAGTCGTTTCTTAAAATAATCACTATTGACTGCCTGTTAATTTGTAAATCAAAATAGTTTCCAAAAGTGGATACATAACAGTTGAGCGATTTGGAGTATGCTTGATTGAGAATTATTTCCGGAAATATAAATTAAGCAATCATTAAATATCAATTACCATGTTTTCATATTAAAAAAATTCTTTACAAAACTTAATACATAACATTTAAATTGTTAGAATCATTAAATTAGTTATTAATTTACAAATTACAAAAAGGGCAACAATTTAATCTCAATAATCATATTTCCATATAAAAATAATTTTTTCAAAATTTGAATTTATAAATTACCTATTGTGCAAAAACCTTCCAATCTTAACAGCTTCGGTTAGGTTGAACACAAAGTAATCCCTTTGTATCTGGATAAGAAAACAAATATGGTTCACATAAATTGCATTTCATAAGACTAACAAATAATAGATAAAAAAAACAAACAATAACAGAAAACCATGAGCTGCTTGTTTCTTCTCTATGTAACCAGCACTCCATAACGAAAAAAGCTCACAATAAAACAACGTATGGTTTGTGTCAATACGTTTATTGATGAAAATGGCAACAAATAAAACAACTAACCTCATAATCAAACGCAATGTTAATGATGGATATCGCCAACATCATCAGTGGACATTCTTCATAAGGTAGTTTTAATTTATGGATTTTTAAGCAAGTTTTGTCACACCCTCAAATTTCCACTGCGGGGTTTATACCGCGAGGCGCGTGACATACCAGGATCCCATAGCCATAAGTCATATGAACGAACTCTAAATGCCCAAACCATTTAGTTCGTTTTCAAAAACCAAGTTTAGTTAAACTGCGGAAGCGTAAACCAAATTTAAACCTTTTAAAAACCATGCGCAAAACAACGCGCCCAAATTAAAACCATATGAAAGAAAATGTAAAAACATAATATGTAATTTAGGTGTATGCCCAAGACCCCGAATGCAGTGAAGTGTGCAGTGCTTTCTAATCCTGGAACCGGAAGCTAACTACCTGCAAAAGCATGTAAATCGTGGGTCAACAAACAATGTTGGTGAGTTCACTAGGTAAAGTAAATGAGTATGTAACTGTGCTGGTTTCCAAAACCACGTAAGTAAGTAAGTTGTGTTGGTGCCCCGCACCGTGTAACCACTAATTCATCGCATGCCAAGGGTAGCTAACCCATTCATGATAACTAACCGAATATACCGAACTGCTATGTACGTGTAGCCACATAAGTGTGCCGTATGCCTGACATCATTGTCTATCCACAATGATAATGTTTCGTAGTTATAGTTCACGCCCGCGCTCCCCGAGCCGGTGTGAGGTTTGTAAGACCTAATAGCCTATCAACTAATAACCCGCTTGCCAACCCTGGCAACTCATTCGGTACGTGAGGACTTACAAAATGATAGAAATGGTTCAGTTTATCAAGGACACAATTGCGAATTAGCAAAGTGACCGACCCTCATAAGGATCCATGGCATCCCAACCCGGGATGTGTAAGTAGTCCCAAACCGGACTAGAAAATGTTAAGTAAAGTGTCTCATACCTGAGACGCATGCTTTTGAGAAAAAGAGTAGTGAAACTCACCTTAGGTCGCAAGTGAAAATCCAAATTCCACGAATAGTAACGTGCTACCGACTTCCTATTACAAATGTCACTAGGTGAGTATACGTGCGTAACCAACACACCATGTAACTCGTTTATTCCAGACTTTTAAAAGTTCAAAACCGTGTAGTGACACCTAATGACTCTACATGCTCAAGTATGTCCTACGTATCCCGTTGGTGATCATAGCAATTATTATCAGTTTAATACATCAAATACATCTCATACAAGTTTCCACACAAGTACATGTCAATTACATACCACATAGAACTCCAAATAGTCACTTAAAGACCCCGTACACAATCTGCGTTTTTAGGACAGATTGTGCGCTGTGAAAAACAATTTATTTAAAATACTTAACGAATGAACACTACAAGAAAAGAGGGCAATAGAGGCGACATATGTCGTCTCTATTGCCCTCAAAAGTCGCCTCTAATAGCAATAGGGGCGACATGTCGTCCCTATTGAGTCGCCTCTAATTCCTTGTCGCTATTGGTCTTATTTTCGTCGCTATTGCATGTCGTCTCTATTGGTCTTCGTCGCTAATACCTTTATACAAAT
Organism: Ambrosia x helenae; assembly: GCA_030844895.1. Lineage (NCBI taxonomy): Eukaryota > Viridiplantae > Streptophyta > Magnoliopsida > Asterales > Asteraceae > Ambrosia > Ambrosia x helenae. The sequence goes on along the minus strand of JAUTDX010007030.1, from coordinate 310,161 downwards.
AGAGACGACATGTGTCGCCTCTATTAAATTCGTCGCTAATACCTTAAGGCCATTAGAGACGACTCTGTCGCCTCTATTGGTCTTTACTTTTCCATCTTTTTTTCAGCTTTTTTTTTTTTGTTTTTTCCTATTTCAAACATGTTATTTTCCGATTAACGACACACCAAAACATATATCCCATGCGTAATATTTAGCATAAATATACATGTCACAAACATAATGTTACAATCATCATCGTTTTAAGTCACCAATCATTTTACAACATGAACTTTGTAAAAAAAAAAAAGCAATATCATCATCGCTTCTATTGTCGTCGTTTAATCATCGCTTCTATTGTCGTCGTTTTCATCATCGCCGCTATCAACATCGGTTTCTTAGGCTAAAAAGCCTTTGAGTTCGCCATGAAATTCCAGGTTCTTGAACACCAGTGGTTGTGGATGTAGATCGGTGCTTCGGAAAACACACACTACAATAAAATACAAGACTTTAAACAAAATATGCAGAAAAACTAAAGATAAAAAAATAGGTATGAACCACAGAAGTCAATCCAAAAATTTCTAACATAACTAGGTGTATTTACGGACGCGAGTTGCGTGATTTGGAAGCATTTTTCATCATAACATACAATACTACACCAGGAAAATTGGTTACTTTGACATCCTATTTGAATAACCGAGTATTTATTTGCAAGGAGTTTCAATCATCAGACCAATGCAAGCATATAAATAAAATCAGGAGCTAGTGAAGTGTCAACTGTATGTCAGCTATGATAGTCACATTCTACAGAGTTGGTTAAAAAGCAAAGGATATATAGAGAAAAAATTACCGATACTCTTCTATTTAAGGGGATGGAAGCTCTTCATCTGCAGCAGGTCTCACTTGTGTACACTGTACAACGTTTCATATAAATCAAAGTGAATACAGAAAGCCCAGTAATAAACACCTTTATTTTCATAATATATTAAAGATAGCAAAGCAAAATTTAAACAAAATAAGGATGAAATATAAATAACCACAAACAAATATACACAATGAATTGAGCAAATCATAGATTTAAACCACATATTAGCACAAACCCAGATCATGAATTGCTCTAAAGTCTAAACCATCTAAAATCAATAACCACAAACAAATATACACAAAATACATCAACACACCGTCAATTTCATCAAACTTCACAAATAGACAACCATCCAAAATCCAAAACCCCATTTACCTCGTTTGTTTTTCTTCCCTTTACATCTCTTTTCTTTCTGGTAAAACGGAAGTAGACACGAAGATGGAGACCACGGTGGTAACACTCTGGTCAACGCCCCACTTCTTCTCTATGTTTTCTGGAATCCATGGATTTTTAGACATGGGCTGATAACAAACAACAGCCGGGCAAGCCACGAATCTCTAACTCCCTATAAACACTTACAGATCTATTATTAAACACAGATTCAATCATACAAATAATAATAACAATAACAATAATAGCATAACTATAATAATAATAATAATAATAATAATAATAATAATAATAATAATAATAATAATATAGATGCAGAAATTGAGAATTAACCTTGAGAAAAAGAGGGGAGAACGTGACGGAGGGGAGACGGTGACGGTGACCGGGTGAGGGTGAACGGTGAACAGAGGGGTGGGGTAGCCAAAGCCGGTGAGAAGGGTGACGGAGAGGGGTGGGTGAACGGTGAGAAGGGTAGCTGGGAGAGAGCAGAGTAGATCGAGAGAGAGAGAGAGAGAGAGGAGAGCTGTGATGTTTTGGAGGGAATGAAAACATGGAAGCGCTAAAAGGGTTTTTTTTGTTGGGATCTATGATCCTGATGTACGATTCAACCACAACCATTAGATGAGCACATGCCAATCAACGGTGCATAAGCCACTATGATTCCTGCCTCGGATCAAACTAATTAGCGACGATGTTATAGCTTTAGAGGCGACTTTAAGTCGCCTCTATTCCTATATCTTAAAATCTATAACAGCTGTTAGATTATTAGCATGATCCAACGATCCATAACGCCCGCCTCCAAAAAATAAGCAATAGAGACGACTTTTTACAAGTCGCCTCTAATGGTGTCGCCTCTAATGCTCACATTTCTTGTAGTGGAATTAGAGTCCCAAATTTTTACTGAATTTTATCTGGGATTCACTCGACAATACCTATTTTTGTTTTGTCTTAATTCCAAACACAAAAATTATAAAAATTCGTACAACACAGCAGTGTCCAGAAAATTTCCTCAACAGGTCAGTTTAGTAGGAAAATTCTTAAAAATTTTGTATTCATCCAAACAAGATGAATCCACTTGGAAAAGCTCTATTTTTCCAGTATTGACCTACTGTAAAAATTTCATAACCTAACTCCTTGTAAATCTCAAGTTATGACCATTTAAAGTTAGCCCAATTTACAAATCCGAAAATCTGATATGACCCCTAATCAATTAAAATTCCAAAAACGACTCATACGGTGTCCAAATTAGATGGTTTTGCCCATTATGAAAAGCTAAGACCTTGTACATTACAATCATGCAAAGAAATCGTCAAAACAATCGATTTACCAACCCATTACAACCCCTACAAAACGTTCAACCGAATCTGTCAGAATCTTAAACTTGCATCCCAAGTAATCTACAAACCCTAATTCTTCATAAACATCCCTAATACATGTATAACACCTATAGTACTGATTAAACACCATATTAATCATAGCAAAACACATATATTATCATGTGAAAACCCTAATCATGGCTGCTAATAACAATCATCATCATCAAATCATCAAGAACATTCAAGAACTCCTATACATACATACATGCGATTCTATATATATTATTTTTAGGGTTTTTAAAGTTTTTCAATCATTATAATTCATCAAAAATCGTAAGAACGTATACCTTGCGAAAGATTAACCTCCCTAGAGCCTTGAAATCAAACCCGAACTAGCTTGATTAGTGAAAGATTACTTGATTGCTTGAAAACAAAGAGAGAGGGGGGTGGGGGGTTTCGCACGGCGCAAGGGGGGCAAGGGAGTAGGGTTTTTATCTTTTTCCTTGCCTCCTAATTATAAAAGGGCTTGGCTTGTTCCCCAAGCAATTGGTATTAGGGCCCTTCTAGTCCATTAACTTGACCCGTTAACCATGTTCTAGCCCAATACCGGACCCAATATTATTAACCATTCTAAATTGTATAAAAACCATTGTTTTTATTATTACATAGCATATTATTCATGTTGTGCACGTAATTTGCATAATCTACGCATTACCTTTCAGTTAGGCGATCATTCACAAAAACATGTAATTCACATAAGCACGTACTTCATGTTCACCATAATTCACTTGTATATATTATTGCTATGTATGTCACATAATTCACCAACGTTTGGGATACAGGACTCATGTGTGTGTTTAACAAGGATTTTCCTACGTATAACATATGTTAGCATCTTCTAACATATGTTAAACCTACTTAACTAACCCTAGTTAAGTATCTAGCCATGTATGAACATGTAAGTTTACTAGAGTTCAGTAAAAGTATTTAACCTGAAAATGCGGGGTGTCACATCATCCCCAAGTTGAAAAGAATTTCGTCCCGAAATTCAGCAAGTAAACAATAAGCCAGCTATAAAAATGTGTGCTTAGTTCCCGGATGTCACATCATCCCCAAGTTGAAAGGAATTTCGCCCCGAAATTCACTTTGAAAGAGCTGCTTTATGTTTAGCGTTCGATCTAAGTTCATGTTCAGGTTCAGAAAAGAGGTGTGGGTATTTAAGCCGCATTTGATCTCTGCGTTCCCACGTGTATTCCGGTCCTATACGGGAATTCCATTGTATGTTAATAATAGGTATAGTGTTTTGCTTGAGTTTCTTGACGCCCTGCTCAAGAATCTCCACTGGTTCTTCCACGAACCGTAGCCGATCGTCCACCTGGATGTCCTCCAGTGGCACCATCACTGTCGTATCGGATAAGCATTTCTTTAGATTCAATGCGATGCGTGGGATACATCATGTACCCCACCGAGTTTATTACACGAGTTTAACTTGTAAGTTACCGGACCAATTCTTTCGACAATCCCGAATGGTCCAATGTATCGTGGGTTAACTTCCCCGTTTTTCAAAGCGTATCACCCCTTCCAAGGTGACACCTTTAATAGAATCTTGTCCCCAACCTGGAACTCCAAAAGGTTTCCTACGCTTATCAGCGTAGCTTTTCTGATTTGCACTAACTTCTCAGAAGTTTCATGCATGGGTTCGGGACCTGTTAGTTGGCTATCCCCAACCTCAATCCAACAAATAGGAGACCTACACTTGCGCCCGTAAAGTGCCTCGAAAGGCGCACACTGTATCGAAGTGTGGTAACTGTTGTTGTAAGAGAATTCGATTAAGGGCAAGTGCTTATCCCAGTTATTACCAAAGTCCACCACCCATGCTCGTAGCAGATCCTCTAATGTTTGGATGGTGCGTTCACTTTGTCCATCCGTCTGTGGGTGATAGGCTGTGCTCATATCAAGACGAGTTCCTAAAGCATCTTGGAGAGTAGTCCAGAAACGAGAAGTGAATCGCCCATCGCGATCAGATATAATGGAAGTAGGCACCCCATGCCTAGAGACTATCTCCTTGATGTATAGGTTCGCCAGCTTTTCTAACGAATCCGTTTCTTTTATTGCCAGGAAGTGGGCCGATTTGGTTAAACGGTCCACGATAACCCAAATCATGTTCTGGCCCGTTGGCGTTCTAGGAAGCTTTGTAATGAAGTCCATGGAAATTCCATCCCATTTCCACATTGGAATCTCTGGTTGTTGGAGTAGGCCTGAAGGTTTTTGGTATTCAATCTTAACCTTCGCACAAGTCAAGCACTTACTAACATAAGTGGCTATCTCGGCTTTCATGTTTGGCCACCAGTACAGAGTCTTAAGATCTTGATACATCTTGTCTGAACCAGGATGTACCGAATAGCGAGAGGTATGTGCTTCATCGAGCACCAGTTGTCTGAGATCCCCAAATCGTGGTATCCAGACTCGATTCATGAAGTACTGCAGACCGTCTGTTCTCAGTTCTAAGTGCTTATCTGCACCATGTAGGGTCTCAAGCCCAATGTTTTCTTCCTTCAATGCTTCACTCTGGGCTTCACGTATCTTATCAGGAAGGTTAGAGTGAATGGTGAGTTGTAAGGCTCGCACTCTTTTGGGTTTCGTTTCCTTTCGACTGAGGGCATCAGCTACTACGTTAGCTTTCCCTGGATGATACTTGATGGCACAGTCATAATCGTTCAAAAGTTCAACCCAGCGACATTGTCGTATGTTCAGCACTTTCTGATCGAATATATGCTGAAGGCTCTTGTGATCAGTGAAAATTGTGCACTTTGTTCCATAGAGGTAGTGCCTCCAGATTTTGAGAGCGAAAACCACCGCTCCCAGTTTCAAATCATGAGTGGGGTAATTCTTCTCATGGATCTTCAGTTGCCGCGATGCATATGCAATTACCTTATCACGTTGCATCAGTACGCACCCTAAACCTTGGATAGACGCATCACAATATACTACAAAGTCCTCTGTACCCTCAGGCAACGATAATATCGGTGCGCTGCAAAGTTTGGACTTTAGTAGCTGAAAGGCGGATTCTTGGGCATCTCCCCACTTATACGTAATACCTTTCTGCGTTAGGGCGGTGAGAGGTTGAGCGATCTTAGAAAATCCCTCAATAAATCTGCGATAATAACCAGCGAGACCAAGAAATTGGCGCACTTCAGTAGGGGTCCTAGGAGCCTCCCACTTTTGATAGCGTCAATCTTGGCTGGGTCCACATGTATTCCTGCCTCGTTGACCACATGCCCAAAGAATTGGACCTCTCGAATCCAAAAATCACATTTAGAAAACTTTGCATACAGCTGCTCATCCCTCAGTAGTTCCAAGACTAACTGCAAGTGCTGCTCGTGCTCCTCTCTGCTCTTGGAATAGATCAATATGTCATCTATGAACACAATGACGAATTTGTCCAAGTAAGGCTTGCACACACGGTTCATTAGATCCATGAACACCGTAGGTGCATTAGTTAGCCCAAATGGCATAACCAAAAACTCATAATGTCCATAACGGGTTCGAAACGCCGTTTTTGCCACATCCTCTTCTCGGACTCTCAGCTGATGGTACCCCGACCTCAAATCAATCTTAGAGTAGAAGCTCGACCCTTGCAGTTGGTCGAACAAATCATCAATACGAGGCAAAGGATATCGGTTCTTAATCGTTACCTTGTTCAACTCCCGATAATCTATGCACATACGAAAGCTCCCATCTTTCTTCTTAACAAACAGAACTGGAGCTCCCCATGGCGAAGAACTGGGTCTAATGAAACCCCTATCTAATAGCTCTTGGAGTTGGGTAGACAGTTCTTGAAGCTCCCCTGGTGCTAAACGGTACGGTGCGCGCGCAACTGGCGCTGCTCCAGGTGCAAGGTCAATCTGAAACTCCACTTGACGAACGGGTGGGAGTCCAGGTAGTTCCTCTGGGAAGACATCTTGGAAGTCTCGGACCACTGGGATGTCCTCAATTCTAGTTTCGGTTTCGGCTCGAGTATCAGATATGTTAGCCAAAATGGCCGGACAGCCCTTGCGAATACACTTCTGGGCCTTCATATAGGAGATGATGCCCACCATGCCATCACCTCGATCACCCTGTATGGATAATAGTTCTCCACTTGGGAGAGGAATGCGAACAATTTTCTCCTGACAGAGAATTTCCGCGTGTTGCTTGGACAACCAGTCCATGCCAACCACGAGATCAAAGCTACCTAGGGTGATAGGTAAGAGGTTGATGGCAAACAATTGCTTGTTCAACTCGAGCTTACAGTCACGATGTATATGGGTTACCTCGACAGGCTTCCCATCAGCCAGTTCAATAGAGTATGGGGTATCAAGAAGAGTAGGAACCATCCCTAATTGTTTGTTAAGTTTTGATGACACAAAACTATAGTCCGCACCAGTATCATATAAAATAGAGGCAAGAGTGTCGTATCCGTCACGACCTTGTTATCAGTCCTAGCTTCCCCAATGCCAATCACGAATGCTTTCCCACGAACCCCATTGTTGTTGTTCCCGTTGTGGTAGTCGTTGTTGCAGGACTTATACCTCACACTATCCCACGTTCTCTTGCTATCACCAACAGTAGAAAATGAAGTACCATGCTTCAGAAAGGTACCATGATCAGCAGTCTCATCTGTGAGTTTGCGAGTCAAGTGAAAGATTTGTAGGTGAGCTGCAGTGGCCAAGCCACGAATCTGAGGGGCCCACCCTTTCGGTATAAAGTTCGATCCATTTGTAAGGTAGGTTAAATAGATTTGAGCCTATAGTGGCTATCTCCTATAGCCTGGTAGTGTAGGCGTCTATCTCAGACCCATCCGTCTTTATATAACAAAATTTCTAGATTTCACCACAGGGTGTTACGTTCTCCATCCAAGTATTTGTAACTCATCGAGTGTGTATGTAGCATACATTACCCCATCCTGCCTGGGGCAAATGCACATGGTAAAGACTTATACCATCGAAGCAATCAGACGGTCTCCTTCAGTTCCGTTGGAGTTATCGAGGTTTACAACCAATAAAAGGCTTGAAAATACGATGTGCGTTCAAGGTATAAGAAAGTTCAAATGTGGAAGTCAGGGGAAAAGAATGATTTAGCAAAATAGATCTTTACTAGCTTGGAAAGATGCGAGGGCCTCAACCACCCTATCGTTGATCATAAGAACTCAGTCTTATCTAAGTTAGCAAAGGGAAATGAAAGAAAAGATAGGTAAGAAAAGGTAAGAGCCAATTGTCGCCATGCTCTGTCTAGATAGTAGAGCCTTCATCCTCACTTTCCATGTGATCGTCCTGCTTAGGTTCCCCTTCCATCTCTTATCCTTCCTCTTTTGCGATGTCAGTGTTATATGGTTCTCATCACGTACAATCTCCTTCTCTAGTCCTATGTGAACTAGTTTAGTGGTAAGCTGTACCACTCGTTCCTCCAATCGTGGCTATCAGCCATTAGTAGGTTTCATCCTCCCTTGTGATGTTGCATTACATCGCAGGCTTTACGTAACTCCCCAAGTGTGTGTGTAACAAGTCCCGATCTAATGCGTTCCCATGAATCTACCGTATACTTATGAGTAACAGGGATATGCAGTCATACGTCCGCCCGCTCATACTAGGCGTAAGGTACTAAAGTAAGAAATAAGTTCTATATGCGTAACCTAGTCCCGTCTGAGTTTCGAATGGGAGTAAGAAAGATCAAGTAACAAGGAACGGAATCTAATTGTCTCCTTGCTCAGTGAAATAGGATACGTCTCAGTATTCGAATTCCTTCATAGTTGATTTAATGGTACCACGTCATGCGCATCGTGCAGCTTCCTGTGTACGTACGCCACAACGCTCGCAAGGGCTCCCTCCCCTGTACTATAGTTGTCTCCTCGTCCATGAGGTTAATTAGGATATTACTCCCAGTATTGCGCCACCTGGTGTAACCCTAGGTTCCCACCATTGACGTGTTAAGAATTAAGTCTAGAACTAGAAGATAACATATCTCCTGAAATCATATGTTGTAGATATATGTAGCTAATAGCTAGTTGTGCACTTAAGTTGTGAGTGTACTTATGCTATAATGGTTATAGACTAGACTCAACATGCAGTCCTAGTTCACTATAACCAATGGCTCTGATACCAATCTGTCACACCCTCAAATTTCCACTGCGGGGTTTATACCGCGAGGCGCGTGACATACCAGGATCCCATAGCCATAAGTCATATGAACGAACTCTAAATGCCCAAACCATTTAGTTCGTTTTCAAAAACCAAGTTTAGTTAAACTGCGGAAGCGTAAACCAAATTTAAACCTTTTAAAAACCATGCGCAAAACAACGCGCCCAAATTAAAACCATATGAAAGAAAATGTAAAAACATAATATGTAATTTAGGTGTATGCCCAAGACCCCGAATGCAGTGAAGTGTGCAGTGCTTTCTAATCCTGGCACCGGAAGCTAACTACCTGCAAAAGCATGTAAATCGTGGGTCAACAAACAATGTTGGTGAGTTCACTAGGTAAAGTAAATGAGTATGTAACTGTGCTGGTTTCCAAAACCACGTAAGTAAGTAAGTTGTGTTGGTGCCCCGCACCGTGTAACCACTAATTCATCGCATGCCAAGGGTAGCTAACCCATTCATGATAACTAACCGAATATACCGAACTGCTATGTACGTGTAGCCACATAAGTGTGCCGTATGCCTGACATCATTGTCTATCCACAATGATAATGTTTCGTAGTTATAGTTCACGCCCGCGCTCCCCGAGCCGGTGTGAGGTTTGTAAGACCTAATAGCCTATCAACTAATAACCCGCTTGCCAACCCTGGCAACTCATTCGGTACGTGAGGACTTACAAAATGATAGAAATGGTTCAGTTTATCAAGGACACAATTGCGAATTAGCAAAGTGACCGACCCTCATAAGGATCCATGGCATCCCAACCCGGGATGTGTAAGTAGTCCCAAACCGGACTAGAAAATGTTAAGTAAAGTGTCTCATACCTGAGACACATGCTTTTGAGAAAAAGAGTAGTGAAACTCACCTTAGGTCGCAAGTGAAAATCCAAATTCCACGAATAGTAACGTGCTACCGACTTCCTATTACAAATGTCACTAGGTGAGTATACGTGCGTAACCAACACACCATGTAACTCGTTTATTCCAGACTTTTAAAAGTTCAAAACCGTGTAGTGACACCTAATGACTCTACATGCTCAAGTATGTCCTACGTATCCCGTTGGTGATCATAGCAATTATTATCAGTTTAATACATCAAATACATCTCATACAAGTTTCCACACAAGTACATGTCAATTACATACCACATAGAACTCCAAATAGTCACTTAAAGACCCCGTACACAATCTGCGTTTTTAGGACAGATTGTGCGCTGTGAAAAACATTTTATTTAAAATACTTAACGAATGAATTAGAGTCCCAAATTTTTACTGAATTTTATTTGGGATTCACTCGACAATACCTATTTTTGTTTTGTCTTAATTCCAAACACAAAAATTATAAAAATTCGTACAACACAGCAGTGTCCAGAAAATTTCCTCAACAGGTCAGTTTAGTAGGAAAATTCTTAAAAATTTTGTATTCATCCAAACGAGATGAATCCACTTGGAAAAGCTCTATTTTTCCAGTATTGACCTACTGTAAAAATTTCATAACCTAACTCCTTATAAATCTCAAGTTATGTCCATTTAAAGTTAGCCCAATTTACAAATCCGAAAATCTGATATGACCCCTAATCAATTAAAATTCCAAAAACGACTCATACGGTGTCCAAATTCGATGGTTTTGCCCATTATGAAAAGCTAAGACCTTGTACATTACAATCATGCAAAGAAATCGTCAAAACAATCGATTTACCAACCCATTACAGCCCCTACAAAACGTTCAACCGAATCTGTCAGAATCTTAAACTTGCATCCCAAGTAATCTACAAACCCTAATTCTTCATAAACATCCCTAATACATGTATAACACCTATAGTACTGATTAAACACCATATTAATTATAGCAAAACACATATATTATCATGTGAAAACCCTAATCATGGCTGCTAATAACAATCATCATCATCAAATCATCAAGAACATTCAAGAACTCCTATACATACATACATGCGATTCTATATATATTATTTTTAGGGTTTTTAAAGTTTTTCAATCATTATAATTCATCAAAAATCGTAAGAACGTATACCTTGCGAAAGATTAACCTCCCTAGAGCCTTGAAATCAAACCCGAACTAGCTTGATTAGTGAAAGATTACTTGATTGCTTGAAAACAAAGAGAGAGGGGGGTGGGGGGTTTCGCACGGCGCAAGGGGGGCAAGGGAGTAGGGTTTTTATCTTTTTCCTTGCCTCCTAATTATAAAAGGGCTTGGCTTGTTCCCCAAGCAATTGGTATTAGGGCCCTTCTAGTCCATTAACTTGACCCGTTAACCATGTTCTAGCCCAATACCGGACCCAATATTATTAACCATTCTAAATTGTATAAAAACCATTGTTTTTATTATTCCATAGCATATTATTCATGTTGTGCACGTAATTTGCATAATCTACGCATTACCTTTCAGTTAGGCGATCATTCACAAAAACATGTAATTCACATAAGCACGTACTTCATGTTCACCATAATTCACTTGTATATATTATTGCTATGTATGTCACATAATTCACCAACGTTTGGGATACAGGACTCATGTGTGTGTTTAACAAGGATTTTCCTACGTATAACATATGTTAGCATCTTCTAACATATGTTAAACCTACTTAACTAACCCTAGTTAAGTATCTAGCCATGTATGAACATGTAAGTTTACTAGAGTTCAGTAAAAGTATTTAACCTGAAAATGCGGGGTGTCACAAGTTTATTATATCAATTTTTTATCTGAAGAAGAATATTCAACAACTCATAACGTTTTGTTACTCGAAGGAAATTTTATGTAAAATTTGTATAAGCATTTGTCTAAAGTCTAAATGGAGGGCATTTAAGCGTGTATTTTCAAATTTAAATCAGGGAGGATGTGACATCCGGTAAGTTTCTTCTCGTTCTGCTCTTTTCGTTTCTTTCTTTTTGGGCTTTGCGCAATTTTCGGGACGAAAATTCTTTCAACGTGGGGATGATGTGACACCCGGCATGTTCGGCTTAAACATATTAGTAACGTCTAAGTCTACCTTAGCGAGAAACGTTTATAAACAAACTTAACTGGGTTAGTTGAGTCGGGTCAAGTTAGGATTGTCCAGGGTACAATGATCTGGAGGATCATTGGGAGTCGTTTTGGTAATACACTAGTACCGGGTTCCGTTGTTGGTGACATTACATGAACTAATTAAGTATATGTGTAGATTATGGGTTGTGTGGTGGATTATATACATAGATATGTTTAAATGATGTGTAAATGATTATCTGTGCCTAAATGTGTTAATTATAGACTAAGGATGCATGCTTATGTGTTAGGATGTGTTAGAATGCGTTAAACACGACAAACTGGAAAACTAGTTTAAAAGAGGTCTTGGTTCGACCACTTCGAGTGTTCGAAGGAGAAGAAGTTTCCTGGTTCGACCCTTGTAAAATGGGCGAACCAGGGAAGTGGAATTTGAGAAATTCCCTTCGACCAAACAGGGCTCATTCGACCCTGTGAGAGGGGCGAAGGAGACTACATTCGACCAATGATTTGGTGCAAAGGAAGACTAGTATAAATACCAACCTTTGTCATTTTTCATCATTTCACAAACCCTAACCGTCCCAAAACGCTCTCAAACGATCTTAAACACTAAGGAAGGAGTTTTTGCTCTTCTTTTTCATAATCTAACCTATCTACAACATCTAAACAAGAATCCAAGGTGTGTTCATAATCCTAAATCTTTTAAAAGCATTTTAATTCGTTTTCATCTAACCCTAATTGTCCGGATCTGTTCTAAGGGTGTTTTTATGATTAAAAACCTTTTAAACATCTTTCTAAATCAAAACATGATCATTTAACATAGGTTTTCATAATGAATAACATGTGTAAATTGTGTGTTATGTGGTGTTATGTGTTGTTCACTGATTTGCTGCTATATCTATGATAGAAACATGATATAGGATTGTTGATAATGAGGGAATATTGTTGTCTAGGGTTAGGATTGGATATATTGATATTTGGGGGTTTTATTGGATTAATACTTGATGTATGAATATTTATGATCAATAGAATGAATAAGAAAGATCGGATAATCGACAAACTGAGTATTTCAAGCTAAACATGAATCGATTTCAAAAGTTTCCAAATTGGGTAAATAATTCATGCATGAAAGTGATGTTTCCATAATCTTTACCATTTTGGGAAAGGGCTGAAACGGACGTATTATCGGGGGAAATCGATGGGGTTTTGTAGGGATAAGTTATTCATGCTTGACTGCTGTGTTTGATGAAGTTTCGGGTCGTTTTGAATGTGTTTGAAGCGTTTTTAGGAAAAACTATGCAACAGGGGCGAACCTGGCCTCCTTCGACCAGTCGATGGTGCGAAGGAGGGATCCAGGGTCGAACCTGGGTTTTTATTTGGACGAATGTGATAAAACGGGCGAAGGAAGCATCAAACGGTCGAACGAGATGTAAAAGGTGCGAAGGAGACAAAAAGGTGCGAAGGAGACTTAAAACTGACTGGTTCGACCGTTCTGATGCAGAAATGAGATTTTTGATACAAACTAAGTGTTTTATGCTTGAACCTTGTGTGTAATCCATGTGTACTTGATTAGTTAGGGTAATGGGTCACCAACGGGATGTCGGGTCGGTCTAGTGTGTCGGTTAAACATTTAAACACGTTTTAAAACATACTTGGTTACGATCTGGACAATCAGGGACTAGATAACCTTATGGTTATTAGTCGGAACACTTATGTGAACATTTTGATAGATCTCCGGTAGAGGGATTATCAAGGGCTAAACATCTTTACTGTAATTGAAGAACGCTACTTAAGGTGAGTTCACGGCCCCACTTTTACTGCTTTAACTTTTGGGGGAGAAAACATGCGCTAAACGGTTTTGGTAACATATGTCATACTATGGTTTTAACTTTATATTGCTATACGATCTTTTGGAAAGTCTCAGGGGAAACCATGAATGTGCGGGTTTGCACAACGGGGGAAATGTGGATAGATCTATTGGGCGTGACCTGCCCCACTCGTCGGCTTGGAGGGCCGGGTGGGTGCATATTGTCTCGAACAGGTACATTGGTATCATGCTGAACATACGGGCTGCTTAAACATGCTGAACATTGCTAAACGTGTCTAGTAATGGTTTCCAATCGTAGTAGTAATAAAACTTACGCCTAGCTAGCGTACTTGGTAACATTGATATAGTATGGACATGGTAACATTTTAGTAACATTTTGAACAAACCTGTGAACTCACCAGCATTATATGTTGACATATTTTGGCATGTTTTTCTCAGGTCGCTAAGGTAGCAATGAACGGAACTAGGCGCACGGGTCTGCATTGGCGTCTAGATTTAGTGCACGTTTTGTAATAAAAGTTTTTTGAACAACTTTTGAGATTATAGCATAGCTAATTAAATGCTACTGAAACGCTTCCGCTTGTTAAATTAATGGTTATGTCTGTTTATGTTTTTTTTTCATATAGAGTTGTTTATTGTGATCGTTGACTTGGATCCTGGTTTGTCATGCGCCTCGCGGTAAAACCCCGCAAGTGGTAATTTGAGGGTGTGACAGAGGACATTTAAGCATGTACAGAAATGTGTTACTAACATTGAAATTATTACTGATGCATTTAGTAAATAAAAACAAACAAAATTTACTTAACTGTAATATAATCAACCCAAGTTATTCCAAACTCAATCTTAAAAACCCGGTTCCAAATTTTTAAAAAAGAAACTTAGCACCTAAGTTTTGCACAATCCATATCTTAAATGCAACCAATGTCATTAACAACCTTTCCTAATATGTTGGCACAATCTTTGGATTGATTATCTTTAATTTCTAAATTCAAAATTCGGATCCAACCAAACCATATTCCATAACACGGCCAAAACTTAAACGGATTAAACCATCATCCATCCAACCAACACTGATCAATCTTTTGAAGAACCAACTTATAAAAAATTCTCGAGAACATAATAAGAACACCAAGAACATCTTAAGAACACCTACTCGCAAACAATCCACTACTCGGCCAAACTATAAGATTAATATTATGATGACTAACCATGAGTTAACCAAAACGATGATTAATCATGGAGTTTGATCCACGGCCAGAAACAACACATGAATCTTCAAATCAACCATAACACCTAAACCCAAGATGAATCATTCGGCCAAAAAACCAACTCAACCCACAATCCAATTTTAAACAATCATCAACTAACCCCTCAAACTTGAAAAACAATCATCCATGAATATGTCCACAACACGTAATCAATCCCAACATAATAAAAAATGTAAAGAACACAACAAACACCATTGACAACCAAGCATATGCAAACAATTTTTTTTTATTAAACCCTAGATTTCACATATCTAATACCAAGTACCCCAACAAACAAACAAAAATATTAAAAACACAATAAAAACCAGATCTGATTCAAGGGTCTGGTAAAACAATTGATAAAACAAAAAAACGCCTATGAATCTGGATTCCATATTATCAAGGATATATAGTATTAAAGAATGATTAAACAAATATATATATATATATATTATATATATATATATATATATTATCTGTAGATTAAAAAAAACGAACAATAGAAATAGGGTTTGGGTTAGCTGATTGAATAACAATGAAGACGATGCACAAGCTTGAAGCAGACGGAGGAGACGCGTTCCTTATTAAGATCGGAATCAGGCGGAGAAGAGTATTCGTAATCAAAAAGCAGGAAGAGGAAGATGATTATAGGGGAGGCAGTTTTGGGGAAAAAAAGAAAAATAGGTTTTTATATGATAGATATTGGATTTAACATGGCGCTTCATATTCAATTGGAGCTTAAATGGACACTCTAAGAAGGCTTCATTCAACCCAAGTATACTCTTTTATTATATAGATAGATAGATATTATTCTGGCAAATTTTAACTAAAATTCACTTATTTTATTACACAAGAAATTATACTAGTAAGATCGTAATTGTTAAAGTAGTACTAGTATTAGTAGGATCAAAAAGGGATAGCGACGCAACTTGTTGCTCGCTAACCCAATATCTAGATGTAATTTGGTTATTATAATTATCAAGAAAAACAAATAAGGAAAAAAAATCAACTAGTAAAAAAAAATTTAACTGTTATTGGGATTACTTTATATTGGTAAAGATCATGATTGTTATAGTATTAGTAGGATCATTAACTATTGTTGAGATTAATTTGTACTTTGTTCAAGATATAAGTTGTTTTTTTTTTTTTGAATGGCAAGCCCGGCTATCCAGGGTAACTCAATAGCAAACCCCATACGCCCATGAACGCAGACAACATTGGGTGGCCCATGCTCACTATCTTCAGTTTGCGGTAAAACCCGTCGATCAAAGGTCCACTGTGGTAAAACCCGATTGAGATCAGATTTAAACTTGAGACATCTGACCTTTAACCAAAATCTTCAATTCCCCTCCGATACTAGCCGAGCTACAACTCGTTGGCTAGATTCTTAAGTTTGTGATGTTTCTATTATTGATCTCCTTGCCAAGAGGTTAGCTTTTGCCCGATTTGACATACTTTGGTGCCGATATTTAGCTCTTGGAAGGCATGTCATGGTAGTATTTATATTTTTCATATATTACAACTAGATTATAACCCGGGAGCGTCCTGGGTTGAGAAATTTAATATGATACATCAATTTTACATATGAAATAGACTGATGTATAACTCTAATATTAATATCAAACATAAAACAAATTAACAATGTGCAACTCCAATGCTAACACCTAACCTAAAAGAATGTATAACTTTAATGTAAGTCTAATATTAACACATATCCTAAAAACTAAACAAATGTACAACTCTAACATACTAATATTGATACCTAACTTAAAACAACGTATAACTCTATTAACCTATTCGGCTCTGGTTGAAAAAAAAAATTCATATTTACTGATTTAAACATAATTAGTGACCTGTTTATACATGATTAATGATTTATCTGAACACTTTGTGTTTTTTTTCCTGTATGAACAAAACCCCACAAAAAAATTTCTCCGTTTTTTATATAGCACTATGGTACTCGTTGGAAAGATAATAAAACGCTCGTTAATTTGGTGTAATATTTTTCTTTAAAAAATATCGTATATTAAAGATATTAACGCTTAAAAATTATGGGAGGAAACATGAGGGTGAAAAATCCAATTTTGTTTTTAAATTATTTTTTTCCTAAAATATCTCAATGCCACATGGGATAACACATGACACACTTAAGAAAGAGAATGCCTATTTAAGTGTCATGTCATTAAAATGACTTTGGTTTATTATAGGTATAGATAGATAGATAGTAAGTCAAAAGTTAAAAACATTTAGTTTGTTAACATGCAATCTGTTAACAGATTGTGTGTATTTCATTTTTGCGCAAGAAATCACAATATAATAACTAGAAATTCACCATTTTCTTGTATATACACATCTAATCAACAACCAGCAATCCTTGCCCAAAATTTAAATACATTATTATAAATAACAATTCTCATCGATGTGAAAGCGACGTTCGCAACAGTAGTAACGGTAACGGCGTCAGACGTTTTTAGAACACAGTCGACAACTTTGACCATCCTTATCGGTTGACTTTCGTGGACTGCCTTCTTCACCCGTGGTAACCACCAGCCCCACCTGATGATAACCACCCGCCGTGGACCGTCAACCACAGAACTGGATCTATGCGGTTTGTAGCTGGATCTGTGAATGCCGGTGATGTGGGGTTGAACAACGACGGTACACGGAGATCCGGTGAGATGGTACCGTGTGAAATCCGTTGACAACCGGTAAGGTGCTTCGCTACACACCACCCCTGACCGCCACCACCGCCGGACAGAAACCAAACAGTGGTCATAACCTACGATATGGAACCGGTTGCAATCTTTTGCACTGAACTGAAGCCAAAATAACATTTATGTCCCCCGTATAGTATCAAGGTGTTGGTTAGGGAGGAGTGTGATGGTGGTAGCTACGGTTTTTTTTTATATATATATATATATATAGAGAGAGAGAGAGAGAGGGAGGTGCGGTGCGGTGCGGTGGTGTTGCAGGTTTTGAGAGAGAGAGAGGTGAAGATGAAAACCCATTGTGAATCAATAGAGGTTTCTACTTTCTAGAATAGTTTAAATAATAATTGGAACTTATTGATGGAGGAGCTGATGTCTTGCACGTGTTTAGATATGTATATATGTAACATTTCTACTTTCCACTACTTAATCCATTTGGCTACATCAGGAATACACGATAATATAAAATGAAAATCACAAAATTGTAGTACAAAGTATACAATATAGACTGTGTAGTACTGGCGGAACAATACGACTCTCTGCGTTGTGTTATCCCATTAGCAGACCCTCTCAATACAGTTGGTGTAACTCCGTTGTTCGTCGAAAAAATCTATAGCTTTTATCAAATCAGCGCCGGTTATGTTTCTACGCCGCGCTTAGCGCGGCGCGTAATTTACTAGTTCACAATGTTTCACAAACTTGACCAATAATGTCTCTCCACTTGGTTTGAATTGGATTTAAAGAAAAGAAGTAAGAACTAAGAAGAGATGCCATGTTGTTTTCTTTGAACTATTTTAAATTTTTAATTGTACCCCACATTGTTTTGGTCCTAATAATCAATGACTCAAACTTTATATCATAGAAACCTCATAGATTATTTTTTTTGGGGGGAAAAATATTTGATAGTGATCGTATATATACAAGGGTTTTTATATAAGAAATCATCATCATCATACTCAGTTAATCTCACCTATAGCAAAGCTAAGGTAGGGTCTGAGGAGGGTAAGATGTAGACAGCCTTACATCTACCTCTAAGAATAGAGAGGCTGCTTCCAGTGAGACCCCCGGCTCGATGTGGTTTGGTATCAAGCCTTGGACATAAGGCACAAAACACTTAGCAATCGGGACAAACCTGATCGGTGCATGTACCCCTTTGTCTTTTGGCTATCCACGCCACCACATTATGCATGATTAAAATAAAAGAATTAATGTCTTAGAGCATTCCCAGTAGCTTCTCCATATTTTCTCCATAATTACTCTAAAAACACTACTTTTTTTCACTTCTTTCTATTTAATAATATTTATTCTATACTTTTATCATTAGCTTTTCTCTCTCCTCTACACACAACCACTTTAAAAAATATTAAACAATTATGGAGGATGAACAGTTCCATATCAAATTTACTGATGAACAGTAACTTCTCTATATATTCTCTATCTCCTCTACTCACAACCATTTATACACACTGTATATAATATGAAGGCCCCTCTTACAATAATATGGAGGCTCTACTTGGAATGCTCTTACAATATTTTTGACTTTTTATTTTGTAAAGAAAAAATAATTTTGTATAAGAATTAATAAAATAACGACGTGGCATTGGTTAAGTTGCTTGTGATTGTATGTGATTTTTACGTGTGCAAGTGATGGCTGCTCTCTTGCATATAAGCAGCCAAAACATGTTGACTCTTGTCTTCTTGTCATTGGCTAGATGCCTTTGGACT
The DNA here is from genome assembly GCA_030844895.1 of Ambrosia x helenae. Classification (NCBI taxonomy): domain Eukaryota; kingdom Viridiplantae; phylum Streptophyta; class Magnoliopsida; order Asterales; family Asteraceae; genus Ambrosia; species Ambrosia x helenae. The sequence continues at coordinate 290,931 of JAUTDX010007030.1, read as the reverse complement.
TGCACAATTAATAGTAGACTAAACGACGGCTTTCTTTGGCAAAATACGATTGTCATTATATGGAGGGGGGAGGGGATCTAATGTCGACAAGCAAATGGGGTTTAAGCAGGGGCGGATTTAGGCTATGACCGCCGGGTTTCCAAAAACCCACTCGGTTTGTAATTTTTAGTGTTAATGTATATAGGAAAAAAAAGGAACCCATAAGAAATTATCTAAGGAACCCATTACCAAAGTGTTAAGGTAGTCTAGTGGTTGAAAGTTGAAACCTGCTAACACAATCTGAAGGTCTTAGGTTCGACTCCAGTTGCATTCATTTTATTTTTGGGTTTCTAACTTCTTTTTTTATTTATTTGAACCTAGGTAAACCCAAACCCAACTTTCCCCCTTTCAAACAAAAACATACAGGCATACAGTAGCCCCAAACCCTCTCGCCTAGTCCCTGACCTCTGCTCCGCGACGCCGCCGCCTCCTGCCCTCCCCCGACCTCTGGTCATTCGCTGTATACGGGTATGAGACTATCTTAATGTTGTTTTTGTAGGCTATGTCTGCTTTAGTTTATCCCCATATTTGCTTAACAAAATTTCATAACAAAATTTCACAAAATTTCCCCCGACCTCTGCTCATTTAGTTTATCCCCATATTTGATAAAGATAGTTGTTTTGATTATCGTGGGTGAGGCTGAAAAGTTTGAGTCGGCTACTAAAGTATATATCATGAAGTCTACTTATCAAGATATATCATATATCATATTTATTAGTTATCTGTTAGTTTTTAGCTTAGTATAAAAGGCATGTCTTATGTATTCTTTTATTCATAGACTTCGATAGTTTTTGTTTTGCATTGTTTGTTTTGTTTGAAGTCTAATAGAAAATAGTCTTTCTGTTGAAAGTCTTTTGTTTTTGAGTTTTGTATTGGATTGTTTTGCTTGATAATAAAAACTCTATGATAAACTTTATCACAAAAGCTGTGTTCCTTTTCTTCCTTCAAGTTAGAAGTGTTTTAAACTCTACTTTATTTATTAAATTCTACTTGATGAAAGAGTATGTGTTTTAAAGGGTATTATATATAATCGCAGCCCTAAATCCGATCCATAAAGATTGCTTTGGGGACATGGGTTTTTTCAGTTTTAAATACAATGAATCTTGGTTTTCAAGATAATGTGTTTGTCAATGTTGTGGCTTCGATACAATGCCGGGATCAGGGGCGGATCTAGGCTATGACCGCCGGGTTCCCGGGAACCCACTCGGTTTGTAATTTTTAGTGTTAATGTATATAGGAAAAAAAAGGAACCCATAAGAAAATTATCTAAGGAACCCATTACCAAAGTGTTAAGGTGGTCTAGTGGTTGAAAGTTGAAACCTGCTAGCACAATCTTGAGTTATGCTTTCTATATAAGCGGGTCGATTTGAGTTATGCTTTCTATATAAGCGGGTCGATTTGAGGTATGTTTTTCTAATCCTTAGAGACAATCGTATTTATATTATGTGCTAAACCTTATCCGACCCGAACGGGCAAACCGACCCAAACCCGTCAACCGACCCAAAATTTTTATATTTGGTCATATGAAATTGAAACACCTAAAAAAGGAACCCAGTGAAAAAAATTCCTGAATCCGCCACTGGGTTTAAGGTTTTTAAGTATGTTCTTTTGTTTTAAGTGATCAATGAGTAAATGACTTCATTATTCTCACTTATGGGGGAGTACCCTAAAACATAAGAGAAAATATAGGGTATAAAGTATTTTAACATAAAAAGTGTAGGAAATCACTAGAATTTGTCAATTGTTAATTTAAACTAACCACAGTTAAACCACGATTAAACCTATTTTATTCTTCCCTGATCTAAACTTTCATAATATAAACCTAACCCATCCTCCTTTGAAGCATACGTTTATTCTAACTTCATCGATCGAGATCTGACTGTCACACCCTCAAAATCCACTTGCGGAGTTTTACCGCGAGGCGCATGACAAACCAGGATCCAAACCAACGATCACAATAAACAAGTCTAAATGAATATAAATGCAATTTCAAAACATAGTTTAAAATCCCGTTTACAGCGGAAGCTTATTCAAAAACAGTATCTCAACAATGAAATAATAGTTCAACGTTCAAAAGACCATGCAACCCTAGTTAGACGCCGTGCAGACGCGTGCGCCCTAGTCCAGTCGTGCTACCTTAGTGACCTGAGAAAACATGTAAAAGTTTACGTCAGCACAAAAATGCTGGTGAGTTTACAGGTTTTGTATCCAAGTACCAAGTCCACCTGTCCATACTATAATAAATCGAAAACCCGTATACGCTAGCTAGGCGTACGTTTTGTTACTACCACGATTGGAAAACCATTACTAACTCGAATACCAGATGTTGTGCCCGAAAAGTACCAAATGTTCCTGTTGTTCCTGTTTGAGACAATATGCACTCGCCCGGCCCTCCAAGCCGACGAGCGGGGTTGGTCACTCCCAATAGCGCTATTCACATTTCCCCGTTGTGCAAACCCGCACATTCATGGTTCCCCCGGGACTTCCAAAGATCGTGTAGTACACAATAGAAACCCATAGTATGACAGTAATTACCAAATAATAGTTTTAACACATGTTTTCTCCCCCGAAAGTATAAAACCAGTTTAAAAGAGGGGCCGTTAACTCACCTTAAGTTGCGTTACTCCTTAACCCGAGTAAACTCAGCTGCTATGCTAGTCCCGTAAAGCGGCAACCTAACATATGACAGTTACAAGTACTTAGACTAATAACCCGCAGGTTAATTAGTCCCTAGATGTCCAGACCATAACCAAGTTCGTTTGAAAACACCGTGACTGTTTAACTGACCCAAAGTACAAGACTCGACATCCCATTGGTGACCCGAGACTCCCCGTGTTATGTTTACGCTCCACAACATACAATAACGCATTCACACTTAACATACGTTAACGCACAACAAGTTATAGCACATAGTTCACGTATCACCGAATTATATCCAAATATATGTTACCAAGTTATTAGACATGTTACGGGGTTCCTAGCATGTTACTACATGTTAAATCGGGTCTCGGAATGCTAATTTACACTTACAGCAGCAGTACACGCGATTAGGAAAAGTCAACTAGCATTTAGGTTGGTCAACTAGCAATTAGAAACCCTACTCGCCTATATTATAGGCAATTAGGAGCTAATCACATGAACTTACTAGCAATTAGGGCTAATCACATGAACTTACTAGCAATTAGGGCTAATCACCTGAACTTACTAGCAATTAGGGCTAATCACCTGAACTTACTAGCAATTAGGGCTAATCACATGAACTGTCACACGAGTAGGCCTCTACTCGCCTGTGTTATAGGCGATTAGCACCCTACTCGCCTATAACATATGCGATTAGGAATGCTACTCGCCTATAACCTTGCTGTTCCGGTTTTTCGCGCGTTTAACGCTCCAAATCAGATCCAGAACGTGTGTAACCACCCAATATCATCCCAAACACTATCCTAAACATGTTTAACCCAAAATCCTTCGTTTAACCTCGTATAATCAGTCCTGCATGCAACCAAGTAATCCAAACACCATTCACATAGCATGCAACATCATACTAACACGCGTAATCATAACCCTAATATCCAATTACTGAGATTTCTATCATCATACTATCAATATCAATACTGATCTATCATAATAACATATCAAATCATCATCATGAATCATAAAAATCCTAGCTTTCTAATCATACACACCCATAATGCATGCATATTAGTTATAATCCGATTAACAACCCTTATTGACGATTTTCAGAAAGCTTTTTCGTTTAAAAACAGGTCTGGACCATTAGGGATTGATTAAAAACGTTTATAAAGAGTTATGGATGAAAATCAAACCTTAGGATTATGAAAGTATGATGATTCAAGCTTGAAACCTTGAGTTTTGATCAAAAATCGCCTTCCAGAGGTTGTTTATGTGTTGGGGCGGGTTATGGGACGACTAGGGTTGGTATAATAAAGTTTAGGAGGTTAAGTATGGTATTTATAGTCGTTTTTAGTCGTCCAGCCCGTTACTAGCGATTGTGCAGCCCTTATACGCGATTAGGGCTGCTACTCGCATGAAGGTTCACACAATTAGGCCTAATCGCCTATACCTTCACACGAGTAGGCCCCTAATCGCCCTTAGGGTCTCCTACTCGCCTCCCCTATAGGTGATTAGGCTTCCTAATCGCCTATAGGGGTTGGTATTGTGCGTTTTGCGCGTTAAACCCCGTTTTAACATATGTTAACACATATTCACGTACCGACAAGTCACATAATGATTGTAAACACATAATACAAGTAAATACACATTTTCACACTCGTTCACCAATTCCCGGGACTCGAGACTCGTACGTTCCGTATGCCCTGACGATCCTACAAATCGTCACCGTTTGTACACTTGGTTAAGGACTGACATCTAACGAACATCTAGACCAACATCCAATGATCTTCTAGACTAACCAATAGTTCCCGAACCATAACCCGACTTAACTAACCCAGTTAAGTACAATATACGCGTGACTCGCTAAGGTAGACTTTTATCTAGACAACGTTGTTAACCAGAATTTGCCGGGTGTCACATCATCCCCACGTTAAAAGAATTTTCGTCCCGAAAATTGCACAAGTACCAAAAGAACAAAAGAAATAACGAAGGAAACAAGCAAAAGATAGAAACCAAAAGAGAGATTTACCCGAGTTGTCACATCATCCCCACGTTAAAAGGAATCTCGCCCCGAGATTCATTCAGCTGCCGAAGAGACATGTCTCGACTCGAACGCTTCCTTAGGAAAAAGATGAGGATACTTAGACTTCATCTGATCCTCCCGTTCCCACGTATACTCCGGTCCCCGGTTCGAGTTCCACCGAACCTTAACGATACGAATCTTGCTGTGACGTAGGCTACGAATCTTGTAATCAAGGATTTCCACAGGTTCTTCCACAATCCGAAGACGATCATCAACCTTGATCTCTTCTAGTGGAACGATGAGAGACTCGTCAGCCAGACACTTCTTCAAGTTTGACACGTGAAAGACGTTATGTACGTTACCGAGCTCCGTCGGTAGATCAAGTCGATATGCCACCGGCCCAACCCGTTCCAGGATCGTAAATGGGCCGACATATCGCGGATTGAGTTTGCCACGCTTCCCAAAGCGTATGACGCCCTTCCACGGTGAGACTTTTAGAAGTACCTTGTCATTGACTTGGAATTCTAGTGGTTTGCGACGCTGATCAGCATAACTCTTTTGCCGGTCCCGTGCCGCCGCCAACCGATTACGAATCTGTACGATCTTTTCCGAAGTTTCGTACACTAGTTCAGGCCCAGTGAGTTGACTCTCACCCACTTCAGCCCAACAAAGAGGAGAACGGCATTTCCGTCCGTACAGTGCCTCGAACGGAGCAGCCTTGATGCTCGTGTGATAACTGTTATTGTACGAGAATTCTACTAACGGTAGATGAGCTTCCCAACCCTTGCCAAAATCGATCACACATGCCCGCAGCATGTCTTCTAAAGTTTGAATCGTGCGCTCACTCTGACCGTCAGTCTGTGGATGATAAGCCGTACTCATGTCTAGTTGGGTACCCAAAGCCTTGTGCAAAGACTTCCAGAAGTGAGAAGTAAAATGGGAGTCACGATCCGAGATAATAGAAACTGGTACCCCGTGCTTAGAAACAATTTCCTTCAAGTAAAGACGAGCCAAACGATCCATGGTGTCGGTCTCCTTAATAGCAAGAAAATGAGCTGATTTCGTCAACCGATCGACAATCACCCATATCTTGTCATTCCCGCTTGGTGATTTTGGAAGTTGTGTGACAAAATCCATAGTAATCCGTTCCCATTTCCATTCCGGAATTTCAGGTTGTTGCAAGAGACCCGACGGTTTCTGGTATTCCACCTTGACCTTAGCACAGGTCAAACATTTGCTCACGTATGAGGCTATGTCCGACCTCATGTTTGGCCACCAGTAAAGCACCTTCAGATCTTGGTACATCTTATCCGAACCAGGATGAATAGAATACCGGGACTTATGAGCCTCATCAAGGACAAGCTCCCGTAGTCCCCCGAATAAAGGAACCCATATACGTTCTGCGAAATAGTGCAGGCCATCAGGTCTTCGCTCGAGGTGCTTGTCGGCACCGTGCATAGTTTCAGCTTTAAGGTTTTCCTCCTTCAAAGCTTCTAACTGGGCAGAACGTTGTTGGTCAGGTAGTGATGAATGAATAGTGAGCTGCAACGCCCGAACGCGACGAGGTTTAGTAGATTCCTTCCTGCTCAAGGCGTCTGCTACAACATTCGCCTTGCCAGGATGGTACTTAATAGCACAATCATAGTCGTTCAAAAGTTCAATCCAACGACGCTGCCGTATGTTCAAATGTTGTTGGTCGAAAATATGTTGGAGACTCTTGTGATCGGTGTAGATGGTGCATTTGGTACCGTACAAGTAATGTCTCCAAATTTTCAACGCGAACACCACTGCACCCAACTCTAAATCATGAGTTGTGTAGTTCTTCTCGTGCACTTTGAGTTGACGAGAAGCATACGCAATCACTTTCTCGCGTTGCATCAACACGCAACCGAGACCATGAATAGAAGCATCACAGTAAACAACAAAATCATCAGGGCCCTCAGGTAAAGACAAAATAGGAGCAGAACACAGTTTAGACTTTAGTTCTTCAAACGCTGACTCTTGTGGTTCACCCCAGTCGAACTTCCTATCCTTCTGAGTGAGAGTGGTGAGGGGTTGAGCAATCTTCGAGAACCCCTGAATGAAACGACGATAGTAGCCCGCAAGGCCTAGGAATTGCCGCACCTCAGTTGGCGTCTTTGGTGCTCCCCAGTCCTTGATCGCTTCGATTTTAGCTGGATCGACATGAATCCCTAGTTCATTAACCACATGTCCTAGGAATTGAACTTCGCGTAACCAAAAGTCACACTTTGAGATCTTGGCGTAAAGTTGTTCCCGTCGCAAGAGTTCCAAAACCAAACGCAAGTGTTCCTCATGTTCGGTCTTGTTCTTAGAGTAGATCAGAATGTCATCAATAAACACAATGACAAACTTGTCCAGATATGGCTTACAGACGCGGTTCATCAAGTCCATGAAAACCGCGGTGCGTTTGTGAGACCGAAAGGCATGACCAAGAATTCGAAATGGCCATAACGTGTTCGAAAGGCAGTCTTGGCAACGTCAGCCTCCCTGACGCGCAGCTGGTGATAACCGGACCTCAAGTCGATCTTGGAATAAAAACTAGAACCCTGAAGCTGGTCGAATAGATCATCAATACGTGGAAGAGGATAACGGTTCTTGACGGTCAATTTGTTCAGTTCTCTGTAGTCTACACACAATCGGAAACTTCCATCCTTCTTCTTAACAAATAAAATCGGGGCTCCCCAAGGGGAAGAACTTGGCCGGATGAAACCCTTGTCCAAGAGTTCCTGTAACTGACTAGACAATTCCTGCATCTCGGGAGGTGCAAGACGGTAGGGGGCCCGAGCAATAGGAGCAGCCCCTGGTACAAGATCAATACCGAACTCGACTTGACGATGAGGAGGAAGGCCAGATAAATCATCGGGAAAAACATCAGGAAACTCGCGTACCACCGGAATGTCGTCGATCTTCTTCTCATCAACAGAGGAAACAGATAAAAGTGCCAAAACGGCTGGATAACCCTTTCGAAGACACTTAAGGGCTTTCATGCTAGAGATGATGTTTAGCGGAACACCACCCTTGATACCGTACACAGAAAGGAATTCTCCATCAGGGAGAGGAATCCGAATAACCTTATCGTAACAGACAATCTCCGCGCGATACAAAGATAACCAATCCATTCCTACCACAACGTCAAAACTACCCAAAGGTACCGGCATAAGGTCGATGGGGAACGATAAACCCGACAACTCTAATTGACACTCCCGAAGGACACTAGTAGCTTCAATCGTTTTACCGTCAGCCAACTCAATAATATACTTGGTCTCTAATGGTACGGGTACTACATCTAGCAGTCGACTAACATCCATGGATACAAAACTCTTGTCGGCACCAGAATCAAATAACACACTAACAGAACGATTATTGAGAAGAAACGTACCGGTGACTGTGTCAGGGTCCTGCCTAGCCTCAGCGGCTCCAATGACGAAGGCACGTGCATTTCTGCCGCCGCCCCCGTTGTTCCCATTACTGTTGTTTCCACCCTGCTTCAGTTTTGGGCAATCCTTCTTGTAATGCCCAGTGTCGCCACAGTTGTAGCATCCCTGCTTTCCTGTAGTCCCCTGAGTAGTCGGAGCTGAGCTGTTAGTCGGAACCTGAGTCGATGGAAGCGTAACCCGACAATCTTTAGCATAATGCCCAATTCGCTGGCAGCGGTGACAACGGTTACTGTCGCAGTTCCCTTGATGATGGCGTCCACACTTGTTGCATTTGGGTAATTTTCCCGCATAACCACCCTGCTTGTTACCCGAAGAAGAAGAACCCCCATTGTCGAACTTCTTATTCTGCTGTGCTGACCCAGCTCCCTGCCCGTCATTTTCCCACTTGCGCTTGTTGTTCTCTGGGGCCTTAACAGTCGAACCCTTCGCAGGCAAAATACCCTCATTTACCTTTAAGTTAGTCATCCTATGGGCCGATCGAACTACCTCTGCATACGTAGGATGATTTCCCGCAGCCACTAACCCTGCAATTTCCGGCACTAACCCTGAAACATAGTGTTCAATCCTACGGTATTCTGGCACATGCAGATCGGGACACAGCACTGCCAACTCATTCCGCCTCACAGTATACTTCTCAATTTCCGACCCAGTCATCTTGAGGTTCCACACCTCATGCTCCAGCTTCTGTACCTCTTCCCTCGGACAATACTCACGCTTCAGCAACTGCACAAAATTCTCCCATGGCATAGCATATGCCTCCCCAATACCCATATTCTGGGTGATACCATTCCACCAAGTCAATGCTACATCCTGAAATAACGCAGCTGCATACTTTACCCGATCTTCTGGGAGACAGTTACACATCAGAAATACTGACTCCACTTTCTCCAACCACCTAAGCAAGCTCACCGCACCCTCAGTGCCAGAAAATTCCTGGGGCTTACAGTCCCGGAACATCTTGTAGGTGCACATGGGTGGGGGTGGGTCAACAGGACCACCTGAAATGAAACGTATGAGAAACCATGAATAACGTAAATAAGGTTCACCAATGAGGCAAGAAAATGGATAAATCAACTTACCACCACCGTTGTGCCCTAACTGAAAGGCAGCTTGGAGCAAGTTGTTCAGATCAGCCTGCGATAGGTTAATACCTCCACCACGACCACCAGCACCACCGCGACCACCACCACGTCCACCATTGCGACCACCTCCACGTCCTCCTCGTACTCCAGACATGATTCTGGCAGAAAAGAACGAGAAAATTTAGCTTCGCAGTTAAAGATAACCACTAATGTTCACAAGATCAAAGCCAGATCCAATCCAGGACTATCCCCTCAAACCCAGAGCTCACTAGGGCTTCCATGCATTTCGTTTTATGATTTTGTGTGCACCCAAAATGATAAAACGCTCTACATGGTCCTCCCAGTGTTCTCCTAGTTCAAAGTTCAAATCACCGAACATAGACTCTTAGCTACACACCGTAATACTACGGTAGTTTATGACAAGTGTTTCTATTGGAGTGCGAAAGGGAGATGTCCGAGCCTTGGACAAATCTCAAGAGCACACGAGTTACCCCAATAGACCACACTGCCTAGAAAACAAGTAACCCAACCTAAGATAGAACGGATGATGTAACGTAGAAAGACCAATGATTTAGAGACACCCCGACAAGACCATACGTAAACCACTATAACGTTTAGTACCATGTGATCGTCTAGTGTGTGCGACTCGGCTATAGACTAGACTCTACATGCAGTCCTAGTTCACTATAACCATTGGCTCTGATACCAATCTGTCACACCCTCAAAATCCACTTGCGGAGTTTTACCGCGAGGCGCATGACAAACCAGGATCCAAACCAACGATAACAATAAACAAGTCTAAATGAATATAAATGCAATTTCAAAACATAGTTTAAAATCCCGTTTACAGCGGAAGCTTATTCAAAAACAGTATCTCAACAATGAAATAATAGTTCAACGTTCAAAAGACCATGCAACCCTAGTTAGACGCCGTGCAGACGCGTGCGCCCTAGTCCAGTCGTGCTACCTTAGCGACCTGAGAAAACATGTAAAAGTTTACGTCAGCACAAAAATGCTGGTGAGTTTACAGGTTTTGTATCCAAGTACCAAGTCCACCTGTCCATACTATAATAAATCGAAAACCAGTATACGCTAGCTAGGCGTACGTTTTGTTACTACCACGATTGGAAAACCATTACTAACTCGAATACCAGATGTTGTGCCCGAAAAGTACCAAATGTTCCTGTTGTTCCTGTTTGAGACAATATGCACTCGCCCGACCCTCCAAGCCGACGAGCGGGGTTGGTCACTCCCAATAGCGCTATTCACATTTCCCCGTTGTGCAAACCCGCACATTCATGGTTCCCCCCGGGACTTCCAAAGATCGTGTAGTACACAATAGAAACCCATAGTATGACAGTAATTACCAAATAATAGTTTTAACACATGTTTTCTCCCCCGAAAGTATAAAACCAGTTTAAAAGAGGGGCCGTAAACTCACCTTAAGTTGCGTTACTCCTTAACCCGAGTAAACTCAGCTGCTATGCTAGTCCCGTAAAGCGGCGACCTAACATATGACAGTTACGACTAATAACCCGCAGGTTAATTAGTCCCTAGATGTCCAGACCATAACCAAGTTCGTTTGAAAACACCGTGACTGTTTAACTGACCCAAAGTACAAGACTCGACATCCCATTGGTGACCCGAGACTCCCCGTGTTATGTTTACGCTCCACAACATACAATAACGCATTCACACTTAACATACGTTAACGCACAACAAGTTATAGCACATAGTTCACGTATCACCGAATTATATCCAAATATATGTTACCAAGTTATTAGACATGTTACGGGGTTCCTAGCATGTTACTACATGTTAAATCGGGTCTCGGAATGCTAATTTACACTTACAGCAGCAGTACACGCGATTAGGAAAAGTCAACTAGCATTTAGGTTGGTCAACTAGCAATTAGAAACCCTACTCGCCTATATTATAGGCAATTAGGAGCTAATCACATGAACTTACTAGCAATTAGGGCTAATCACATGAACTTACTAGCAATTAGGGCTAATCACCTGAACTTACTAGCAATTAGGGCTAATCACCTGAACTTACTAGCAATTAGGGCTAATCACCTGAATTGTCACACGAGTAGGCCTCTACTCGCCTGTGTTATAGGCGATTAGCACCCTACTCGCCTATAACATAGGCGATTAGGAATGCTACTCGCCTGTAACCTTGCTGTTCCGGTTTTTCGCGCGTTTAACGCTCCAAATCAGATCCAGAACGTGTGTAACCACCCAATATCATCCCAAACACTATCCTAAACATGTTTAACCCAAAATCCTTCGTTTAACCTCGTATAATCAGTCCTGCATGCAACCAAGTAATCCAAACACCATTCACATAGCATGCAACATCATACTAACACGCGTAATCATAACCCTAATATCCAATTACTGAGATTTCTATCATCATACTATCAATATCAATACTGATCTATCATAATAACATATCAAATCATCATCATGAATCATAAAAATCCTAGCTTTCTAATCATACACACCCATAATGCATGCATATTAGTTATAATCCGATTAACAACCCTTATTGACGATTTTCAGAAAGCTTTTTCGTTTAAAAACAGGTCTGGACCATTAGGGATTGATTAAAAACGTTTATAAAGAGTTATGGATGAAAATCAAACCTTAGGATTATGAAAGTATGATGATTCAAGCTTGAAACCTTGAGTTTTGATCAAAATCGCCTTCCAGAGGTTGTTTATGTGTTGGGGCGGGTTATGGGACGACTAGGGTTGGTATAATAAAGTTTAGGAGGTTAAGTATGGTATTTATAGTCGTTTTTAGTCGTCCAGCCCGTTACTAGCGATTGTGCAGCCCTTATACGCGATTAGGGCTGCTACTCGCATGAAGGTTCACACAATTAGGCCTAATCGCCTATACCTTCACACGAGTAGGCCCCTAATCGCCCTTAGGGTCTCCTACTCGCCTCCCCTATAGGTGATTAGGCTTCCTAATCGCCTATAGGGGTTGGTTTTGTGCGTTTTGCGCGTTAAACCCCGTTTTAACATATGTTAACACATATTCACGTACCGACAAGTCACATAATGATTGTAAACACATAATACAAGTAAATACACATTTTCACACTCGTTCACCAATTCCCGGGACTCGAGACTCGTACGTTCCGTATGCCCTGACGATCCTACAAATCGTCACCGTTTGTACACTTGGTTAAGGACTGACATCTAACGAACCTCTAGACTAACCAATAGTTCCCGAACCATAACCCGACTTAACTAACCCAGTTAAGTACAATATACGCGTGACTCGCTAAGGTAGACTTTTATTTAGACAACGTTGTTAACCAGAATTTGCCGGGTGTCACATCGACCACCACCAACACCGCCACCACCACCATCATCGACCAATTCCCCATATTCGCCACCAGAAAATGCAGCCATTTGCAGGGATTTCAGAGACAAATGGACATGATTTTGGAGGACACGTGAAGACTAATGTTTCATCCATGCCCCCTAACAAACACAGTAGTGCTGGATCAGCCCCTGTGACTCATCGAAAGTCATTGTCAAGCTCGTATCAAGCCAAACAACTAATTGCATTAAATCCACTTCCTTTGAAGAAACACTGTTGTGATCGAAGTCCAATACATGTTTGTTCAGAGGTTAGTCACATTTCTGCAACAACAACAATAACACGGTTTGTGACAGAATGCAATGAAGCTTTAAGGAAAAATTATGAGGAAAAAGAAAGAGAACTGAACTTGTTGACTAATGAAGTTGAAGAGGGAAGTGGTTAGGGCATGTGCGTTTAAAATTTGTAAAAGGTGCGTTTAAAATTTCAATGAGTGCGTCCAAATCTTCAATGAGTGCTTACAAATTTTTAATCAGTGCTTCCAAACTTTTTAATGAGTGCGTCCGAAATTTCAACAAGTGCTTCCAAACTTTTTAATGAGTGCTTCTAAAATTTCAATGAGTGCTTCCAAACTTTTTAATGAGTGCTTCTAAATTTTCGATGAGTGCTTCCAAACTTTTTAATGAGTGCTTCCAAACTTTTTAATGAGTGCTTCTAAACTTTTCAATGAGTGCTTCCAAACTTTTTAATGAGTCCTTCTAAATTTTCAATGAGTGCTTCCAAACTTTTTAATGAGTGTGTTTAAATTTTGTTAGTGCGTTTAAATTTTGTACAATGAGTGCGTTTAAATTTTGTTAGTGCGTTTAAAAGGCTATGTTTTCACCAACTTCATCTTCTTCGTCTGCAACTTTTTTTTAACCTAATTTTTATGTTTAATCATACTTATTGAAACAAAATCGAAAGTATTTGACAACTATTACGAGCATTTATTCATAATTGTATGTTTTTTTTTCGTATGATTAAATAGTCCTGGTGTAAATATATGTTTTTCTAATTTTTTTTGTTTTCGTTCATTTGTAATCGAATGTTTTTTTGTTATTTTGATTGTGTAATCATTCAAATTGTTTTAATCGATTTCAATTGTTGAAAATATTTGTTTTCGATTGATTTTGTTGTTACGATTTGAAAAAATATTAGACGGTTTTTCATAATTTACCCTTGGTTAGTTTAACCCAGTATGATTAGGGTTTTTAATCTGCATCCAGGCATCTTATTAATCTAATGGCTGAGATTGCTTCTTACTCTTTTTACGTTAAGAAGCTTTGTACGTTATCTCTTCCCAAAACATAAAGGGAGTTGGGTACTTCCTAATCCATTCTTAAAACAAACCAGTGATATCAAAGAAGGTTAAGCATATGGCTTTTAATGATTTTAGTAAAATAACCTATGTTAGAGAGAAGTGGGGTCGCTTCAAATGAAATTATGGGGGCACAATTCCTATAGCTCTCACAGAACCAGGATAATGCTCCATGACCATAAACGGACACGACAATGAGGGGTTAACCAGACCAGGGAGAGTAATGTGTGATATGTAATAACGTCTACGTAAATAGGGGTTGGTTCAAGGACATGACATCTACTAACTGGTTGGAGATAAAGTACACATCACAAATGAGGGTTCAAAGGGAATGCCTACCTATCCTCCATTGCTCAACCTCTAAAATTTTATTGTGACACTTGAGTGTATGGGTCGATCTCCATTCAAGTGGGGATTGTTGGAAATTGTATAAATTATTTATTATATTTTTTTTTGAAATGCTCACTTCATTAAAAACCAAAATGGACCATATCTCCAAGATAGAGATACTATATTTGATTATTGTAATAATAATTTAATTATAAAGCTATGATGTGAATGAGAGATCTAAGCTTTATATGTGTGTGGTTGTGGAAAATTATACTTGTCCCACATTGGTGGACAAACAAATCATGTGTTGGTTTATATGTAGAATTCTCTACAGGAATGTATTCCTATACAACAAGATACACCGAGTGACAACCAGGAAGGTGCGAAGCACCCGACGCGCCTGGGCCCGAGCACGAGTTCAGGACCGGAACGAGAGCGATGGGTGTAATGTGGCGTTTTGATGGCACACTTTGCACTTCCTTTATATTTTTAACTGAGCTTGGACTGGTGTGGCTCGAGCCTGTGGCTAAGAATGGCTGATTGATGTGGTCAAGTCCTTTTGAATTCTAAACTGTCAAATGAGATTAAGTGTTGAATAATGATATTTAAAATTGTATTCATTCCTGACTTAATTACACAACTCTGTTGAAAGACACAACAAAATTCTCTACAATTCATGTGTTCTCAAACCACCACATTCTTTCAGATGATTTTTCTAACTTTTCTGCTCTCCATGCTCTTGTTTCAGGTAGTCTTTCAGGTGCTAGGTTTTCCCCGACAGTGCAATATGCTTTGGTTGTCGTACCCTATGAAACAGACGGGTCCACCTGGGTAGCCTAAAATCTGTTATAAGAGAAACGTGTTCTACACGTGCATCAGTCACACCGAGTTTTCTTTTTATTGTTTCGTATCTTTTCTTTTCATTTTGTAATTTTAATTTTTGTCTTTGTATTCTGTTTAGTTTTCTTTATTGTATTGTAATCCGAATATATTTAATAAAATTAGTGTTTCTTTTATTTTGTGAACGGTGGTCCTACGATATGTTTTAATCTGAGATTTCTTAGCCTTGAGTTCTTTCTGTATAATCTCTTCTAAAATTTTCAAGATCGACCGTTTGTTGAAGTTTCACCAGGAATATATTATAGTGAACTAATCATAAATCTAGAGCTTATACGTATGATTTCCTTTATTTTTTAAAAGTAGATGTTTGGAATATTATTGGTTTGCTTATGCTAACAAATTGCTTGGTGTTGTTATATGCACTTGGAGAATACTGCATCCTAGTGTGATAATGAAACTACCATCCAATAAAGAAAAAAATATCTTTAATTTTTGGCTATCATATAGACATATTTTATAACATTTTCCCTTTGATTTTGTTTGGACTATTCTATGCTTATGCTGCCGTTACTAGGTGTTAAGATTGAATTGGGGTTCATAATAATGAAATTGGGTAAAAGGGGCTCAATTTTAGAATTCGCTTTATCTAAAAAGGTTAAGCCGACCCTATGCGTTAGTTCAAACCTATATATATTTGATGATGAAAACTAGAATATATACTTAAAAATTAATTTAAACATTGATTTTTCATGTGGCGATCACTCTTGAAATTATATATATATATATATATATTAATAGGCCAACGATTTGAACAGTAACTTCAGTCTACTGCATTTTATGATGGTTTATATAACATAATTTGTAATATTCATTCAATGTTGTGCTTTGGTTCAGTGGTTTGTGGTCATCTTTAAAATCAGTCAACCTGGGTTTGATTCTTTGGGGGGGGGGGCCTTTTTTTTTTTTTTTTTTTTTTTTTGCAATTTAAATTTTTCGTAGTGCTTTACACGTGGCTGCCTATGGGTTTGTTTAGTGGGCAACGTGTTTTATTGGTGTTTTTCCTTGGGCTTCTCAGTCTACTCCTCATCTCTGCTCTCTCTACTATCTCCACCACAACATTCATTCCGTTATAATCTCCTCCATCTGCTTCCACTCATCCATTGTCTTCCTCTATGTTACAATCTCTGCAACCACCGCCAACGACATGATCACCGTATTTCCTTTTCGAAACCACCACTGTCACAGTTATCTGATGTTATGCCGGAAACGAATGGTAGGTACCGATCTCTCATACTCCTTTTCTCTCTCTCTCTCTCTCACATACAAACTCTCTCTCTATACTCTGTATTTGCTAACTATATGTGTGTGTGTGTATTACAAAACAAAGAGAATGAGGGGTATTTGTGTATGGTGAGCATCAGTGAGGTTGGCAGTAGAGGGTGGAGGCGTTGTTTCCGATGCGGGCCCTTTCCTGATGAAACCCTAGCTGCCACCGTCTGCGTTTGGTTTTGGGCCATTGGATGATGGTGGCGGGTTGGCCTATAATTGAAGGGATGGAGGTCATCCTATGATGGTGATGTTTGTTCACCTGAGGTTTCTGGTTCCGAGTTTTGATAAGTTTCCTTTAATTTTTGGTATAATTCGTGATTTTGAAAACAAAAACTTTTAGTCGTTAGC
Source organism: Ambrosia x helenae (assembly GCA_030844895.1). Classification (NCBI taxonomy): domain Eukaryota; kingdom Viridiplantae; phylum Streptophyta; class Magnoliopsida; order Asterales; family Asteraceae; genus Ambrosia; species Ambrosia x helenae. The sequence continues at coordinate 274,153 of JAUTDX010007030.1, read as the reverse complement.
TTTGATAATCTGTAAACTATGATGCAATGTTGACTTTGAAAGTGTATGATGCTTATTTGAGGCTCTATTGCTAATCCTTTAGTCATTGGTTGTAAGAGGTTCTGGTGTGTATATGATCCTATCAACGCCAGGTCTATGTGTCAAATAGGCAAGTCAGGTGGGTTTACAAAAGCAACTACCTAAGTTTGACTTTGAGCCTTGCCTAGAGAGCTTTTTCCTTTGTCTTATCACTCTTTGTCAGTGCATGTTTGTTATTGTTATTTGCACTTTTTTCTTCACATAAGTAATTTTGAATGTCATGATATATTAAAGCTGAGGCTGATGATCCACCGGATCCAGCAATGTAAGATTTGTAGACTTTCCATATTTAGCCAAAAACGAGATGCAGTGGTCCACTGATGAAAGGGGTGGTCACTGCAAATGAACCTGGATGGGGTGGGAAGATAAGTGAAATCGACGCTAATAAGAGCTTCAGATCAGGTTGGGGTAAAACCGCCTCCTATGTGTTATACTTTTGTATCTAGAACCGCCTCCTATGTGTTATAAATAGGAGGTTGGTATTAGTTATTAATGTTGATAGCGTCGATAATTTTGTATGTAGAACTGCCTCTTATGTATGTAAAACCGCCTCCTATGTGTTATAAAACTCAGTTTCAGTTAATTTTGTAGCGCAGTCCAATGTTGCAAAAGTCGCTAGGCGTTCCCTAGTCGGAGTCGGGAGTACTCGGGGAGTTGTCGCCCTAGTCGGAGAGTACCCGGGGAGTACTCTGCCTAGACCTAGAGTACTCGGGCCTCGACAACATACCTTGTAGTGATTACTCGGGGAGTACTCGGCCTTCGAGACCTTGTTTTACAACATCAGCGCAGTCCATAACATTGTAGTTGAAATCGTGGTTGCAAATTTCAAGGGTTGGGTTTGGTTTCAAACCAATTTGGAAGTTTTCTTTATGCCATTTGCGACTTGGATAACGGGTTAAAACATTTGATCTTCCATACATGAAGTTTGCATCACTCCAACCACCGTCTCATACGATGTGTTTGTGGCTGACAGTGGCGATAACGGAGACCATTGTGGTTTGTGGCCAGTAAGTTTCCCTAAATTTGCCCGGTTTTTGTAACAATTTTCAAGTCGCATGAATTTTAGATCTTAAAAACCAATTATTATGTATGTTTCTAAAAAAACGTGAAGCTATGATGCGTTTGGTGAGCCTGTGATGGTTTTCTTTGTTGCGTTTGACAAACTTTCTCATTGGTTATTTGAGGCTATGATTTGTATCTGAGCTTGCGACGATGTAGGTGATATTTGCCGATGATGGCTGTCAAACTGGCAAGTGGGATGGCTTAACACAAGCAACCCCATGTCTTTGATTTTGTGCTTAGTTTGTGTCTGCGTGAACGTAAATTACGGTTTACCAATATATTTATTGGCGTGCAAATTGAATGGTTGCTTGTGGCATGGTAGTGGAATAAACGTATTATACACACACACACACACATTAAAGGCTCCGATATTTGAACAATAATATAGCAAGTGTGTAATTTCTCATCACGGGTTGTAGCTTGAACTTTGATTTATTTTATCGTTCTCTGGCGATTATGAAAAAAAGAGGGCTTAAGGCGATGATGTTAAAGAAGGGTTGGTTGTATTGTTATGGCGAGGCGATAGTTTAGTCGCAACCACAATTAATCGCCCTTCTTTGAGCCTTAAAGTATGTTTCTAAAAAACATGAGGCTATGATGCGTTTGCTGAGCCTGTGATGGTTTTGAACCCTAGGTAATTTGGGTTTTCTTTGTTGCGTTTAACATACTTTCTCATTGGTTATTGGAGGCTATGATTTGTATCTGAGCCTGCGATGGTTTATATATATTATATATATTATATATATATATATATAAACAGGCCATCTATTTGAACAGTAAATTCAGTCTACTGCATTTTATGATGGTTTATATAACATAATTTGTAATATTCATTCAATGTTTTGCTTTGGTTCAGTGGTTTGTAGTGATCTTATGGCTGTCAAATTGGCAAGTGGGATCGCTTCACAGCAGCAACCCCGTGCATATTGTGGCATGATGGTGGTGCTCACGTATTCTTTTAATGCCACGAGCTTTAAAATTCAGTCAACCCGGGTTCGATTCTTTGGGGTTCATTTTTTCCCAATTTTTTTTTTGTAGTGCTTTACACGTGGCTGCCTATGGTGTCTTCCTAGCCACCTTTATAAGTCTTTTCAACAGATCATTCACTTCATTTAACTATCATAATCTTCTTCTTATTCTGGCAGAGATCCTTCAATTCTGCTTTGTCCGTTTTTTTTTCGCATTTGGTTCTTGAAGGTAATTCATAATGCATATATTCTGTTAAAATTCATTCTCTGTTTTGTTTTGTTTTTATGTGGTTTGGAAAAAAGAGGGCTTAAGGTGATGATGTTAAAGAAGGGTTGATTTTATTGTTATGGCGGGGCGATAGTTTAGTCACAGCCACAATTGATCACCCTTTCTGAGCCTTAAAGTATCACGAAAATAATATGCGGATGGCGTTAATGTGTGTTACCCCTTCAAGTTTAGTCGTATGTTAAAACGCGGCTTAAGGAAATGTAATGGCGAATATTGAGTAAACATTTTCTTTCAACCTCTTATTATGTAAAATAACTTGCAAAAAGCTGTATCATCATTTTTATACAGGTGGAACACTTGGTCAACTATCTTGCAAAATTGGCACGCCACATCAACATACGTAACTAGTAATATTTGTTGCGAGTCGATTTTTTTAAAAACATGTAAGTTCTGCAATAAATCTCAAAGTTGAGTGATTAAACTGCTTGCAAAATGCTTTGGTGGGATGCACCAAACTGAGTTACATGATTGACCCGTTACCCAGACTAATATTATACGTAATTCATATTACATATTAGTGCACGGTTTTTTTTGCTTGAAATTTATAGTTTAATATGGTACAAAATATAGATGTTTTATAAATGCACATATTCAGTTGTATGTTGCGTCTATGCTGGCTGAGACCGAGGCAAAGGACATGAAGCTGCCAGGCAAATGTGTGGCAAACGGTGGTTCTGAATGAAGGGCTTTATTAGTAACAACAGTTCTCATTGGTTATACTAGGATATGATGTGTATCTGATCCTTTGACAGTCTAAATATATTCGGCAATGATAATTGTTTCAAATTGGCATTTGAGATGGATTTGAATAAGCAATCATGCCTTTTCTGGTTTGATTAGGAGGAGTATTTGAACAGTAACTTTGCCATTTTCGTAATTATGTAGGTTTTCAAGGGTGTTTTGGTAATTTGGTTTTGAGTGTCCACCTGTTTTCTGTGATGAAGCCTTACTCGTAATTATGTAGTTCGAAACAAACGTTCGGCTATGATGTGTGGCTTACCCTTGGAGCCGGAGTTTGTGGCCTGAGCTGTTCAAATCTGTGTTTGGTATACTTATACAAGACTTGCACTTATTAGCTATTTAACTTGGTTACGATGAGTTACATATACTTTCTGACAACTAATGACGATGGTGTGGCAACGCCGGTGGATGGCAGGTCCTAACCTGCAACCCGCCTTACAGCCATAGTTCTGAAAAACTCTGAACCAAGCAGGTATTATCCAGTGTTGAAGTTTGCATGTCATTTGTTTCCAATTGAGTTGAAATAAATTTGTGTTTTCTTTAACTAATAATATGTGTATTTTTTGCTCTAGATCTGGCCTGCTAAATAGCCGCCAACCTGATCTGCGTTTTTTACCTGCATACCATTTAAATCATTCATCAATCTTAGGTTATGCATGTTTCGACAACAATGGTGGATGCGGTAAGGGTTGCTTGCCGTTGGTTTGTGTCGGGTCATGCATGAAGGCGTCGTTTGATCGCGTTAGGCGTTTAATAAGAAGTGCTATTATGTTTTCCAAATGCTAGACCTTATTTTGATTCAGTTGTAAGAACACTTATTTTTAGTTAAATAACATCTGTTTGAATGCTGGTTTCAACTATGTTTTTTCGGTTTTTTGGTAGGAAAATTTGTGTTTTATTGTCATGATTTTTGGTTGAATATGGTGGGTTTGTTTTGAAAAGTTGTGGGTTTAATGGAAGAGATCAGGTTTGCGTTTCAGTAGTGATAAAATTACAAGGCGCGCATCGCGCGCACTGATGTATTGTAAAATACATCTATTTCCAGTGTAAAGTTTGTATAGTTTTCGAGTCATTTAAATAATATTTTTTATTAGTTTTAGGCTTGTACCGGTATTATTTATTTAGTATAGGTTTTTATAGATTTTTATTAGTTTTACGTCGTTTTTAGTACTTATTTATTTATTTTGTATTTTGTAGGTGTTCATAGACGTTGGAGCATAAACGAACAACTTTGGTTAAGTGAAGAACACCCGAATAAAAAACACGGAGTTATAATACTATATATATATATATATAATAATAATAATAATATATAAAGAAAAAAAAAACGTGACTTCAAGTCACGGTTGAAAGGCCCAAAAAGTCAAACCAATTTGGTAGGGCTTCAATTAAAAAGATATATAAATTCTTGAGGGGAACAGCACAGAGGGGGCGAACAGAACATTGGCCGCATCAGATTATTCTTAGGGGAGCAACATTAATTTGAAGACAGCAGCGATAGAGGGAGAAACATCAAATATTATTATAGAGGCAAGCCAGGGATCAAAGGTTCTAAGCCAGAGAGCGATTATTCGGGTGTCAATCATTCGGTTTTTTCGTTCCTTTATTATCTTTGTTCTATACAATGATTGCGGAATTTTTATTTGGCTTTGTTTCTCTTTTCAAGTTGATTTGTGGCTAAAACTTTTATAGCTACCTAGGCTAAGACAAATAACTATGTTTTGATTTGCGTTTTCTATGGTTTTTGGAACGTGTTTTGGATTTATGATTCAGTAAAAATTTTGATTTCTTTAGATCTAGTGTATGTGCGTATCTATTATTTTTTGATTGTCACTTATTCACTCCACTTGCACTTTTATGAATGTCTTTCATGTATGAGTGCTAGTTAGGTTGCAGACTTTGTGTAGCAACTAGTTTATGGTCAATAGTCGCGAGTTTACCATAGGAGTGATATTTGGTGGTTAGAAGATTTTAGGTATTCTTCCAAGTTCAATAGCTGTGAGGTGAGGACTTGTTGGTATGTCTAGATTGTTAAATTGCTAGGTTAGAGGCTTTGTGAGAAGATCTGCTTAGTTTCCCTTTCAACTCCTGCATATCAAGTTAGATCTAGGCTTCAATAATTACCCCTTACACCTAGTGTAGTGAGGCTTTCGCGCTGTGAGGTAGATTGTCTAGCGGGTACTCGATCATAAGAGTTAGATAACCTGTGAGGGTTTGTACTCCAACCGGTAGTTTAACAGCACAAAAATATTCTAGGGTTTCCCCTTGAGAAGGGTCGAGGGTGTCTAGTTTATTCTTGATGTTTAGTATTTTAAGATCCCGGTTCCAAATCAGTTCCATAACCATAGAAGCTTATCAGGCATAGTTAGGAGTCTGGTCTAGGTAGTGTCTTGTCATCATCTGAAGTCAGCTCAACTAAGTTCGTGTCTCTAGTTCAGTTTAGTAAATTTTAGTTAACCTTTATTTTATTGCAATTTATTTTTCAGTAAAACCCCCCTTTAAAATAATAAATTAATTTAATCAGTATTTAGGATAAGTAATCGAGTCTAGTTTTCGTTTTCCATTAGAGTCTTGTGGGTTCGATATCCGGACTTACTTTAGCTTTACTAGAGTCGATAGGTTCACTTGCCTGTCAGTAGTTTAGTTTTAGAGAGTCTAGAGTATTACTAGGTGTCTAGTTTTAGGTTTAATTTAGTTATTTTTATTAAACTACTTTTAGCACATCAAGTTTTTGGCGCCGTTGCCGGGGACTCTTGGCGATTGCGTTAATTAGCTCTGATTGAACTTATCTGAAATATCTGTGCTATTTGTTATTTTATTTCAGCTAATTTTTATTTTTATTTCGAGTCTTTTCTATTTTTCTTAGTTTATTTTATCTGTTATTATCTTACCTTTTTTATTGTCTACTCTGCAGTTTTATGCCAGTTACTCGTTCGAGGAGCAAATCAGCTGCTGAAGTTAAGCTTGAAGAGGTAAGTTCTTCTAGCTCTAGTTCCTCTAGGTCGTCTTCCCCACCACCCAGTCCACCACCAAACTTTCCCCAAATGGCTGAACGTCGCACTGTCCACCAACAATCCACCCAGGGTTTTACGGGAGTTAACTCCCCTATTACCATCCCAGCCATCAACAATGAGGGGTCCTGGCAGATACCCTCCTACATCACGACGGCCATTGCTAACACCTGTCAATTCCACGGCCGCGATGATGAGGATGCCCCAGCCCACATAGCCCGCTTGACTCGCATCCTAACTACCTTTAAGCTACAGGGTGCCACAGATGATGCTAAATTCCTCCACCTATTCCCCTTTTCCCTTGCTGGTCGAGCCGCCACTTGGCTCGACTCTCACCCTACTGACACTTTTACCACCTGGGATGCCCTTAAAGAAGCTTTTCTGAATAAGTACTTTCCACCTAGCAAGGCATCCCGCCTTCGCTATCAGATCCATTCGTTCCGGATGGAACCTGATGAGCCTTATTATCTTGCATGGGAGCGTTTTCAAAACCTGCTTAGCAGGTGCTCCCAACTTGGTCTGACTGATTGGGCCCTTGTAGAGAAATTCTACAATGGCTTAACTTATGAGGCAAAGAACCGTTTTGATACTTCTGCAGGCGGCCACATGATGGGTAAGAAAACTGCGGCCGAATGCAATGACTTATTTGAAAGTTTTGCCCAAACAGACCATGAGCAGCGGACTTTACTCAGGAATTCCATTCCTGCACCTAGTACCACCTCACCAGCTCGAGGTGTTCACCAAGTCACATTGGATACTAGTGTGGCTGCTGCTTTAGATGCATTAACTAAGGAAGTGAAGGAGTTGAAGTTGAAATTTGAAAAGTGTGAGATGTGTAGGGGAGGGCACGTTACTTCTGAATGCCCTTTGATTCATTAGGATGAGCAGGTGGATTTTGTAGGCGGTCAGAACCGCGGGTCAAGCAACTCTTATGGAAATTCTTACAACCCAGGTTGGAGGAATCATCCAAACTTCAGCTGGAAATCTTCTGGTAATCCCCCTGGTTTCTCATCAAACTCTACTCATAACCAGGGGCAGGGTCAGTATTCGGGTGGAAATTTGGGAACTAATGTAGGTTTGGGTACTGAGGGTGGTTTGGGTGAAATAAAAGATCTGTTAACCCAGTTGGTAGCTAAAGATGCCCACACCCAAAAAACTCTAGCAGAGCATGACACCTTGTTGAAAAATCAGGCTATGCTCTTGAAAAATCACCTCTCTGCGTTCTTAGATCTTCAGCGTACCGTTGGTGACATTGCTAGGCAGTTGGAAGAGCGGCCCCAAGGTCAGTTCTCGGGTAGTACTCAGCCCAACCCAGCCGCCCAACTGAAAGCAGTCACCACTCGTAGTGGTAGAGGGGCAGAAAGAGTTAGTGAGCAGGTAGAGCGTGCGGTAGAGGAGCAGGTAGATGAGGAAATAGAGATGGAGGCTCCTAGTAGGGTGCAACCTAGGCTAGTCCCAGCAAGTACCGCACCAAATAGTGAGCCTCAGATAGAGAAGGTTGTAGGTAGGACACCCACACCGATTAGGCCTACCCCTGAGATTGATCCTTCTCGTCTTCCATACCCAGCCCGCCTTAGGAACCAGAAATATGCTAAGGAGTATGGACATTTTCTAGATATGTTTAAGCAGCTTAAAATCAATCTCCCGTTCATTGAGGCCCTCTAGCATATGCCTAAATATGCCAAATTCCTTAAAGATCTTCTGAAAAGGAAAGATAGGCTGGGGGAGGTCTCAAACATTCCATTGACTGCGGGATGTTCTGCGGTGGTTTTGAACAAGCTACCGGAGAAATTGACAGACCCCGGGATTTTTACAATCCCGTGTATGTTTGGTAGTGACACTCAAAACCACGCGTTGGCAGACTTAGGTGCTAGTATCAACCTGATGCCTTATTCTCTTTATGAGAAACTAGACCTAGGTGACCTGACCCCAACGCGCATGACTTTATCCCTTGCTGACCGATCGGTCAAATATCCACGGGGCATTGTGGAAAACTTGTTGGTGAAAGTTGATAAATTTGTTTTCCCCGTGGATTTCGTTATTCTTGACATGGAGGTAGACGACAAAGTACCTCTAATTCTAGGTCGTCCGTTTCTGCGCACCGCCAAGGCACTCATTGATGTCTTTGACGGGAAGATCACTCTACGCGTAGGAGATGAGACGGTCACCTTTGAGATCGTCAAATCCATGAGATACCCTGGTAGTCACGACGATTTTAGCGGTCCCACTGACTCTGTTTACTTCATAAATTCTTTTATTTCTCGGGTGGACCGATGTCTTGATTACATCTGTGGGGGTGATTTGGTAGTTGAAACCCATGATGAGGAGTTAGATTTGGTTGGGGAGGAAGCCCCTTTGTTTCCTGAGGCATTAGAGATTAGCGAGGTTCATGAGGAGAGTAGTAAACCCTCATTAGAGATACCACCGCCTTTAGAACTTAAAGTTTTACCCTCTCACTTAGAGTATGCCTACTTAGGGGAGAATGCTAGTTTGCCCGTCATTATTTCATCTAAACTGACGGAGGAGGAGAAGAGTCGGTTGCTTAATGTGTTGAAGGCACATAAGCAAGCCATTGCATGGAGGCTTTCTGACATCAAGGGCATTAGCCCTACCTACTGCACCCATAGGATACTCATGGAGGATGATTATAAGCCTGTGGTGCAGCCTCAGAGACGCCTAAATCCAAACATGCAGGAAGTAGTTAGGAGTGAGGTTCTTAAGCTTATGGATGCTGGTCTGATCTATCCCATCTCTGATTCCCCGTGGGTGAGCCCTAAAGATGAGATCGGTACCGTACCCGTACCTATACCCGTACTCATACCGAAAATACCCGTACCGGATTTGAACAAAAGTGGGTACCGAGTACCGTACCGAATATATAGGTACGGTACAGGTACGAGTACGGGTATCGGTACCGGTATTTCGGTACGGTACCCGTTTGGTACCATTTTGTTATTTTTTCTTTTTTAAAGCACTCGTACGGGTACCAAGTAGGTAAACAATTATGAGTATCAATACTATACGGGTACCAAATTGAAAATTTTGGTACGAGTACCAATATGGTACATGTACCAAATAGGTAAAATTGATATGAATACCATATATACCATAATACGAAGTAAAACATATAATCAAATTCAATAGTATATAGAATTCGGTACCCGTACCATTTTTACCCGTACTCGTACCCGTACCGATACCGAAAGTACCGAATACCAAAATCAGTAAAAGTGGGTACCGTTAGCTATACCGAATACTCAAAATCGGTATGGGTACGGGTACCGGTACAGGTACGGTGTGGGTACGGGTATAGGTACTCAGGAAAAAATGCTCATCCCTAGTGAGCCCGACTCAGGTTGTCCCTAAGAAGGGAGGGATGACTGTGGTCACTAATGAGAAGAATGAGCTCATTCCCACTCGTACTGTCACTGGTTGGCGTGTCTGTATTGATTACAGGAGACTGAATGACGCCACCAGGAAAGACCACTTTCCTCTCCCGTTCATTGACCAGATGTTGGAGCGTTTGGCAGGGCAGCAGTTTTACTGTTTCCTTGACGGATTTTCAGGTTATTTCCAGATTCCCATTGCACCGGAGGATCAGGAGAAGACCACCTTTACATGCCCCTATGGCACTTATGCGTATCGCCGCATGCCGTTTGGATTATGTAACGCTCCAGCCACTTTTCAGCGTTGCATGATAGCTATCTTTCAGGATATGATTGAGACGTCTATGGAGGTTTTCATGGATGATTTTTCAGTTTATGGTAGCTCTTTTGATGTTTGTTTGGGTAACTTAGAGAGAATGTTAGAGAGATGTGTAGAGTCTAAGTTAATGTTGAATTGGGAGAAGTGTCACTTTATGGTGACTGAGGGGATAGTACTAGGACATAAGATTTCTAGGGATGGTATAGAGGTTGATAGGGCTAAGATTGACACCATTAGTAGGCTTCCACCTCCGACCAATGTCAAGGCCATCCGTAGTTTTCTAGGTTATGCGGGTTTCTATCGTAGGTTCATTAAGGATTTTTCCAAAATCACTCGCCCCATGACTCGTCTTCTTGAGAAAGACGTTCCTTTTGTCTTTGATGAGGAGTGTCTTAAGGCTTTTGAGTTTTTGAAGGAGCGGTTGGTGAGTGCTCCTATCTTAGTTTCACCCGACTGGAGCTTGCCTTTTGAGCTCATGTGTGATGCGAGTGACTACGCAGTCGGGGCAGTCTTAGGGCAAAGGCGTGACAAACATTTTCACCCTATCTACTACGCCAGTAAGACCCTTAATGATGCTCAGGAGAACTACACAACCACCGAGAAAGAGCTCTTGGCGGTTGTGTTTGCTTTTGATAAATTCCGTTCGTATCTCGTGCTCTCCAAAACCACCGTCTTTACTGATCACTCGGCTTTGCGGACGCCAAACCTCGTCTAATTCGGTGGATTCTTTTGCTTTCTGAGTTTGATATTGAGATTAAGGATAAACGGGGAGCAGAGAATGTGGCTGCAGATCACCTTTCTCGTTTAGAGGATCCGAGTAGAGAGGAGATTCGTGAGGAGGCGATTGGAGATAAATTCCCTCATGAGTCCATTGATTTCGTTGAAGCTGAGAAGCAGGGTATGCCATGGTTCACTGATTTGGCAAATTACCTTGTTCATGGGATGTTGGTAGAGGGTATGAATACCCAACAGCGTAAGAAATTCCTGAGAGATGCTACTAGGTATGTGTGGGATGATCCTTTTCTGTTTAGAATAGGAAGTGATAGAATTTTGAGGAGATGTGTTAGTAGAGAGGAGGGACTAGAGATTATTAGGCATTGCCATGAGAGTCTCTATGGAGGGCACCATGCTCATCACACCACTGCGCAAAAGGTCTTTGATAGTGGTTTTTATTGGCCTACTGTGGTGAAGGATGCCCTCGATTTCGTGAAGCGGTGCGATGCCTGTCAACGCACCGGTAACATTTCATCCAAGGATGAGATGCCTCAGAACCCCATTCAGGTTCTTGAAGTTTTTGATGTCTGGGGCATTGATTTCATGGGACCATTCCCCATTTCTGGAGGGAACCGGTACATCCTCGTGGCCATTGATTATGTTTCAAAGTGGGTGGAAGCGCAAGCTTTACCTACTAATGATGCCCGAGTGGTGGTGAAATTTTTGAAGAAGTTGTTCACTCGGTTTGGTACTCCAAAGGCACTTATTAGTGACCGTGGTACGCATTTCTGTAACACCATGATGGAAAAGGTGTTAGCGCGCTACGGGGTCACTCACCGTTTATCGACCGCTTACCATCCTCAAACAAGCGGTCAAGTGGAGAATGCAAACCGAGGAGTAAAGAGAATTCTTGAGAAAACCGTTGGGAAAAGTCGGAAGGATTGGTCCGACAAGTTAGATGATGCGCTTTGGGCGTTTAGGACGGCTTATAAAACGCCATTAGGTACTACACCTTTTATGATTGTTTATCGTAAAGCGTGTCATCTACCCGTTGAGCTAGAACATCGAGCTCTTTGGGCCCTCAAGACGGTTAATCTTGATCTTACCGAGGCTGCTAGGAGATGATTTTTCCAGCTTCATGAGTTAGAGGAGCTTCGGGATGCAGCATATGCACGGTCGTTGAGCATTAAAGAGAAAACTAAGGAGTTGCATGATAAGAGGATCAAGAAGGTGAAGGAGTTTAGAAAGGGAGATAAAGTGCTTTTATATAATTCACGGTTGATGTTGTTCGCAGGTAAGCTTAAGTCCAAATGGGCGGGTCCATACACAGTTAATGAGGTTTTCCCATATGGCACAGTCGAATTACTAAATGATGCAGATGGAAGCACTTGGAAGGTTAACGGTCATAGGCTTAAAATTTATATCGGAGGACCGTTAGACCCGACGGAGAAGGAGGAAACTCCTCTCGAGACTTCTTAGAATGAGAGATGGTTGAGTTCTTGGGTACAATCCCAAGTGTAGAGTTTGTAAATTTATTTTTATTTTTAGCTTTTCATTTTATTTTATTTTTTTTGTGGTTCGGTTTTGTGCTTGGGTTTTGTTTGTTTCGTTTTGCGCAGGTTCGGATTGCACCACCCGTACTCAATCTCCATTCGGGTGATTCTGAAGCTGTTATCATTTATCAAGGCAAACCCGAGAGTTTATAATTGTGTCAGAGCCGATCGCGAATGAAATGCTATACGATCGAGCTGGTTTGGACTAGAGTTTTTGGAGCTTACGCATTAATAAACCAGCTAAGTCCTTTCCAATTTGCCCTTTTCTTTTTATTTTTGTATTCGGAATTTATTTTTTTGTTTTGAGTCGTTTTCTATTCCTACATTGAGGGCAATGTAGAGTTTAAGTGTGGGGATGGAAACTGTCGTCTAGTCTGTATATAGGGTCGTTTTGAGTCCAAAAAAAAAATAAATAAATAAAAAAAAAAGTCCCTGATTTTGAAGTTTGCATTATATAAAATATGGAAAATGATAGGTAAAGTTAGGTTCCCGGTTTTCAAATAGTATGTATAATAAGAGAATTAAAATTGATTGAAAACGTGTCTAATTTGGGATATGTGGGTAGGCTCGGCCGGTAGAAAGGTTTCCTTTGAAAAGTAATAAATTAATTATGTTAGGCTATTTTGTGGGTTCTCATCTAGGAGAAACGGGGAGACCGAAACCGCCAAAAATAGTATAAGAAGCACCGTTATAAGTAGAAAACCGTTAGAATTTCTAATCACCTAAAAAAAATTAGAAATCAAAGCAAAAAAATGTTGAAGCTTAAGGTGTCTGGCCACTGGGATAGCGAGTTGGATTGGTCACACCTCTGAGTTAAGTATGCTGAGATGAAAGAAAAAAAAATGCTGAAGCTTAAGGTGCCTGGCCACTGGGATAGCGATTTGGATTGGTCACACCCTCTGAGTTAAGTATGCAGAAAAAAAAAAGTGATTTTAAATTCTCTTGGTTTTCTACATAAGACGGTTGGGAAATGGTCAATTGGTCGTTCCTTTAGCTTCATAAGCTTGAGGCGGGATTAGGAGGAACTGTGGCTTCCTTCGAGTGAGACCCTTGATAGACTAATCAACATGAACTTAACATAAATAAAAAGGGGCTAGGAAACCGGTGTGGGTTTAAAAGGATCAATATACCTGCAATCGCAATCAACACGTTAGTAGATTATTAATTAAGTAACCTATGTTTTGAAACTGGATGTAAACCTAACTGTGATTCCATAGCATAATTCTTTTTCAGGGACGAAAAAAAGATAAGTGTGGGGATATTTGATGTATTGTAAAATACATCTATTTCCAGTGTAAAGTTTGTATAGTTTTCGAGTCATTTAAATAATATTTTTATTAGTTTTAGGCTTGTACCGGTATTATTTATTTAGTATAGGTTTTTATAGATTTTTATTAGTTTTACGTCGTTTTTAGTACTTATTTATTTATTTTGTATTTTGTAGGTGTTCATAGACGTTGGAGCATAAACGAACAACTTTGGTTAAGTGAAGAACACCCGAATAAAAAACACGGAGTTATAATACTATATATATAATAATAATAATATATAAAGAAAAAAAACGTGACTTCAAGTCACGGTTGAAAGGCCCAAAAAGTCAAACCAATTTGGTAGGGCTTCAATTAAAAAGATATATAAATTCTTGAGGGGAACAGCGCAGAGGGGGCGAACAGAACATTGGCCGCATCAGATTATTCTTAGGGGAGCAACATTAATTTGAAGACAGCAGCGATAGAGGGAGAAACATCAAATATTATTATAGAGGCAAGCCAGGGATCAAAGGTTCTAAGTCAGAGAGCGATTATTCGGGTGTCAATCATTCGGTTTTTTCGTTCCTTTATTATCTTTGTTCTATACAATGATTGCTGAATTTTTATTTGGCTTTGTTTCTCTTTTCAAGATGATTTGTGGCTAAAACTTTTATAGCTACCTAGGCTAAGACAAATAACTATGTTTTGATTTGCGTTTTCTATGGTTTTTGGAACGTGTTTTGGATTTATGATTCAGTAAAAATTTTGATTTCTTTAGATCTAGTGTATGTGCGTATCTATTATTTTTTGATTGTCACTTATTCAATCCACTTGCACTTTTATGAATGTCTTTCATGTATGAGTGCTAGTTAGGTTGCAGACTTTGTGTAGCAACTAGTTTATGGTCAATAGTCGCGAGTTTACCATAGGAGTGATATTTGGTGGTTAGAAGATTTTAGGTATTCTTCCAAGTTCAATAGCTGTGAGGTGAGGACTTGTTGGTATGTCTAGATTGTTAAATTGCTAGGTTAGAGGCTTTGTGAGAAGATCTGCTTAGTTTCCCTTTCAACTCCTGCATATCAAGTTAGATCTAGGCTTCAATAATTACCCCTTACACCTAGTGTAGTGAGGCTTTCGCGCTGTGAGGTAGATTGTCTAGCGGGTACTCGATCATATGTTAGGACAAAGAGGATTGGTGAAACCACTTTTGTAAACCTTAGTCTAATTCACTTCTGTCATTTTGGCTAAGTATAGAAGTACTGAAGAGAAGACAAGAAACTGCTGATTAGAAGATATGAGAAGTGCTGAAGTTGCAGAAGTTCTGAAGTCCAAACCAGACAAGTTCACTTCAGAAGTACTGAAGACAAAACTACTCTTCAGTAGTTGTCCTTCATCAGCACTTAGCAAAAGATATTTCCCACCGCCTTTTTGCATCAGTAGTTTGTTGTTTAATATTACTTTTAGCTGTATTTGTTTCTTTCAATGTTGCAACTTGTGCAACTTGTCACTGTAGTTTCTGTGCTTGCTTTTTAGGCAAGATACATGCATGTAATCGTCTATAAATAGGAGGCTTCAACCTTCTATTTTAGACATTGATTTTCAACAGAAAAATCCTTCAAACACTCTCATTGTTATATTCCATTTCTGTATTTATTGTGAATCTCTCTAAGTATCTAATTCTCATTTACAACTTAGATTCATAATAAATACTTTGTCATTTATTAGTTTCAAACATCAAGGGGGAGTTACAACTCTGCCTTAGTGTAAAAAGTGTTGCTTTAACTTATAACATTCCGCTGTGCTTATAATCTGATTTACAAGGACTTGCTAAACACTTAAGTGTCAAGATAGCAAGTTCTTACTTAGCATAAAAGAGCAAACTGATCCAACAATTGGTATCAGAGCATTGGTTTATCTGATCACATATCAATCTAACAAATTGAGAATCAGACACAAAGCTCTTATTTGATATTCAATAAAAAGATCAAAAGTTCACTTTTTATCAATATCCATCACTTAAAAGAGTCATCAGACAAATCTATACTCTTTAAAAATGGATCCACATAATACTGGTTCTGCCACCAAACCTGCCATGCTTGTGAGAAATGAGTACAATATATGGCAAAAGAGAATGGCACATACCTTGTCACAAACCAACACAGGTTGTTGGATATCTGTGATATATGGTCCACACAAACCAGTAAACATAAATCTTGAAACTAAAGAAGGGATTCCAAAGGATCCCAAAGACTATACAGATGAGGATTTCCTAAAACTTGAGCTAGATGCTAAGGCATTCTCTATGTTGGCAATGGCTCTCCCAAATGAAATATACTCTGGCCTTTTACATTGTGAAAGTGCCAAAGAACTTTGGGACTGTCTTAAAGAACAGTTTGGAGGAACTGAAGAGGTGATTGCCAACACCAGAGAAATTTTGGCTCAACAATATGAAACATTTGCTTATATTAATGGGGAAACTTTGACACAACAATTTGAAAGATTCTCCTCATTAATCTCTGAGCTAAACTTAAATGGTCAGACCTATACAACAGTATCTATGTTACATAGATTTTTAAGGTCTCTACCTGACAAATGGGAAACTTACTCCATTGTCTTAAGATCCTCACCAGATTTTAGCTCCCTCACTCTTACAAAACTCCATGGGAGATTACTTACTTTTGAGAGAGAAATCGATCAAAAGAAGAAATTACAAACTTCTGGTAAAACTGCTGATGACTACCTACCAGGTAGTACAGCACTTTTGGGACAATATTCACCAACTTGTTCCTATGGATCTTATGACAATATTGACATAACCACTGGGATCTCATCAGAAAGATCTTTCCCAGGTTATGACAATGATGACCAAAGTCAAACTGCTGATAATCTATGTTTTATCATGGATGATTTGAAAAATTTTAGCAGTGATGACTTAGAAGAAATGGACATATTACACCAACTGGCCATGCTAAGCATTAAAACTAACAAGTTTTATAAAAGGTCAGGAAGGAAATTTCCAGGATTAACCAGTAATACAAAAATTGGTTTTGACAAATCTAAACTGAGATGTCACAAGTGTCAGAAGTTGGGACACTTTGCTAGAGAGTGTAGAAGCTCTAGCTTTAACCAATCACAATCTGGAAATAACTATAACCCCAATTATAATAGGAACAATGGAACTCAAGGGAGTGCTCATTTTGTACAGGCACAAGCTCCTCAACAGCAATATATGCCTCAAGTACAATATGTTCAAGTGCCTGCTCAACAGATGCAGAGCCAACAATCAATCCCTCCCTTTCCAGCTGCTCAACTTCCTCCACAGCCTCAACAACCCCCTCAACAAAGTCTCTTTACCTCGGGGTATGTTGACTGGAGCAGTCTCCCTTATGACACCACAGAGTGTAATCCTGATGCAGACAACAAAGTGTTTGACATCAACTGGGGAGAACCAGACAATGGCAGAAAGAACTTTGCCTTATTGTCTCAGGTATCAAAAGAATCTTTGACAAAACTTTGCTCAAACTCTTGCAAAGAAACTTTTGCTCTCATAAGAGAGACAAACCTGCACCTACAAGGCAAAGCCAATGATTTAGAAAGAAAATACACACAGATAAAATGTGATTTAGAAAGAAAACTGTGTGCTAAAACAAAAGAGGTTTCTAAATTAACTGACTCTGCAATTGAAACCCAAGCACAAATCAAAATGATGCTAAATGACCTGGGAGATGTCAGACAAGAGCTTGCTGACACCAGGATCACTTGTGAAAAATGGGTGGAATCTTGTAGGGGGTATCAACTATTGCTAAACAAACAAAGTGCTTCAAATGTTAAGTTTGGCATAGGATACCATCATGTTGAAACACCAACAGATTTTTCTCCCAAAACTACTGAAGATGGGAGAAGAATTGTTTCAAATGAAACTTCTGAAGGGAAAGAATGCACATCTTTCCATGAAAACTTTCTAAACAGAAATCCTGACATTTTTAAAGAAAGTACTTCAGAAGTATTTACAAAAACTGACAACAAGCCATCAGTAGTTTCATCTACTTCAGGAGTTGAGACCCTGAAAACTACTGATGAGCAAAATCTTTTCACAACTGTCAGAAATTTGCCTTTAGATCAAAAACAAAAGGCAAAAGAATGTGAAATTTGTGGCCTGTTCAACCACAAAACTGAATTTTGTAGATACAGAAAAGGAATTCAGTTCAATCAAAAATTTAAACAACAGGTTGTGGGAAATCAAATCAGAAATGATTATGAAAAAGTCTTTAAACCCAAGAAACAACAACCTGAAAACACCTTTTCTCAGAAAAAGATAAAATCTCAACCAAAATCTTTTTCTCAAAATTCCTTGTCAGTAGTTAGACCAGAATCATCAGCAGTTTCACAAACTGCTGAGATTCAAAATCTAAAGAACATGGTAGAACTACTGATGACCAAGGTTGATGGTGGTCCTAAAAAGGATACCACCATGGTTCTTAATGAAAAATCCATTGCCAAAAAGACATGGATTTCTCAACCTGGTCAAGAACAAACTGTAACTGTTCTCAAGAGCAAACCCAAAGCCAAACAGGCTTGGGTTTCCAAATCTAACTAATTTGCTTTTATGTGCAGAGAGTTTCCAGGGGCTTAAACAGCATTTGGTATGTTGATAGTGGAGGCTCTATGCACATGACTGGATGCAGATACCTGATAAACAACTTTATCAGCCAAAGAGAAGGATCTGTATCCTTTGGGAACAATGCTAAGGGATATGTGCTAGGACATGGCAATGTCTCCTCTGGCAAAATACAGTTTGACAAGGTCAATCTGGTGGAAAACCTTGAATACAACTTGCTGAGTGTGTCACAAATGTGTGATAAAGGATATTCTTCCTTTTTCACAAAGACAGCTTGCAAGATCATCTCACCAGAAGGCCAGAAGTTGATTGAGAAGATTATAGAAGATCATACTTTGCTGATTGCCAAAAGATGTGGCAATGTCTATGCAGTGGACATTGAAAAAGACAAAGTATTGAACAACACTGCCTGTTTCTTCTCAAGGGCATCAACTTCAGAAACAGATCTCTGGCACAGGAGACTTGGCCATGTGAACTTTAAAACCATAAATAAAGTCACAAAAATGGGCTTGGTCAGAGGTCTACCTTTGAAAGTATACCAGTGTCAAGAACACTGTGTATCCTGTTTAAAGGGAAAACAACATAAGTCCTCCTATAAGTCTATTGAAGAATCAAAAACAACTGCATGTCTTCAACTACTCCATATGGACTTATTTGGACCTGTCAAGATTATGAGCCTTGGTAAAAAGAAGTACTGCTTAGTCATCATTGATGACTACTCAAGATTCACATGGGTATTCTTCCTATTTTCCAAGGATGAGGCTGCTGAAATCATCAAGTTCTTCATTCTACAAGTAGAGAAACAATATTCTCTATCTGTCAAAACCATTAGAAGTGACAATGGGACAGAGTTCAGGAACAAAACTCTGGATGAATTCTGTTTGTCTAAAGGGATTATTAGACAATACAGTGTTCCCAGAACTCCTGAACAAAATGGTGTAGTAGAAAGGAAGAACAGAACATTGATAGAAGGAGCAAGAACAATGTTAGCTGATTCTGGACTGCCATTGTACTTTTGGGCAGAAGCAGTTAACACAGCATGTTATGTTCAGAATAGAGTTCTTGTGGTCAAGAGACATTCCAAGACTGCCTATGAAGTTCTTCATGGCATGAAGCCCCTTATCTCCTTTTTCAGGGCTTTTGGGTGTCAATGTTTCATCTTGAACATCAAGGAATCTATTTCAAAGTTTGCTGCCAAAGTTGACTCAGGTTACTTTCTTGGTTACTCTTCAACTAGAAAAGCCTACAAGGTTTTTAATTCTCACACCAGGATAGTAGAAGAAACATTGAATGTCAAGTTCAATGAGTCAAAACACACTCTTATTCCAGCACATCCTGCTGAACTCTTTGACCTTGACAACTTTCACTTTGGACCTGAAAAGACTGTTACTTCTTCCAAACCTACTTATTATGGTGATCAAAGGTTTGAAGATGAGGATCCTGCACCATGGACTCCTCAAACAGTCATTAAGTCAACTACAACACCATCAGAAGTTTTTCAAACTTCTGATCAAACAAATACTGAAGGTCAAACTCAAACATCTGCTTCAGCACCTGCAACTACTGAAGAAGCTGAAACTGCTGAACCAGATATTATAGACCTCAGTAGTTTGTTTGAAGAACAAGAGCCACCTACCCCTGTCAGTGGTTTACAACAACTGATTGAACACAGAGATCATCCACTTGATCAAATCATGGGTGATATAGCTACAGGTGTTCTGACCAGAAACCAGCTCTCCAACTTTTGCCTATTTTCAGCCTTTATTTCACAGTTGGAACCAAAGAAGTACCAGGAAGCCCTCAAAGACAATAATTGGATGCAAGCTATGCAAGATGAACTGCTTCAGTTCAACAAGCAACAGGTCTGGGAAATCTGTCCCTTACCTCAAAACAAGCAACCAATTGGTACAAGATGGGTTTTCAGGAACAAACAAGATGAAGTTGGTATGATAATCAAGAACAAGGCAAGACTGGTAGTTCAAGGGTACTCTCAAGAAGAGGGAATTGACTATGATGAAACCTTTGCTCCAGTTGCAAGGCTTGAGGCCATCAGGTTATTTCTGGCCTATGCCATTTCCAACAAAATTAAAGTTTATCAAATGGATGTGAAAAGTGCATTTTTGTATGGAAAAATCAAAGAGGAGGTGTATGTCTGTCAGCCACCTGGGTTTGAGGATCCTTCTCATCCTGAGTGGGTGTACAGACTGGATAAAGCTCTTTATGGGCTCAAACAGGCTCCAAGAGCCTGGTATGATACACTCTCCACCTTTTTACTCAAAAATAACTTTACAAGAGGTGCCATTGATAAAACACTTTTCATTAAACATGTTGGAAATCATGTCTTACTTGTTCAAATTTATGTTGATGATATCATCTTTGGTTCAACAAACACAAAACTGTGTGATGATTTTAAGAAACTCATGCAATCAAAATTTGAGATGAGTACCATGGGGGAACTGCAGTACTTTCTAGGACTGCAGATCAAACAACAAACAAATGGAACTTTTATACATCAATCAAAATATGTTAAAGAATTATTGAACAAATTTTCTTTAAATGAATGTAAATCATGTTCCACTCCCATGACACCAATCACACAAGTTGAACCTGATGATCAAGGAAAACAGGTTGATCAAACCATGTACAGATGCATGATAGGTTCCCTTTTATACTTAACTGCTTCTAGACCAGATATTATGTTTTCAACATGTGTCTGTGCTAGATATCAATCAGCACCAAGGGAATCACACCTTATAGCAGTCAAAAGAATTTTTAGATATCTGAAAGGAACACCAACACTGGGAATTTGGTATCCTGCTTCAAGCAATACCAAGTTATCAGCTTTTTCAGATAGTGACTATGCAGGGTGTAAGATGACAAGGAAGTCAACATCTGGTGGTTGTCAATTCCTGGGTAACTGTCTAGTGTCATGGCAATCAAAGAAGCAAACATCTGTTGCAACTTCAACTGCTGAAGCTGAATACATTGCAGCTGCAAGTTGTACATCACAGATACAATGGCTCCAATATCAACTTCTTGATTATGGAATCAAAGAGACCAAGACACCTTTGTTTGTAGACAGCAAATCTGCCATTAGCATCATTCAAAATCCGGTACAGTTCTCAAAAACCAAACATATTGAGATCAGGTACCATTTCATAAGAGATTGCTATGAAAAAGGCAAGATTGAGGTGAAGCATGTAGCAACAGCTAATCAAATAGCTGACATCTTCACTAAGCCCCTTGACACATCAACATTTCAGAAGTTAGTATCCATGCTTGGAATGCTAAATTTGTAAGTGTTTACTTTATTTTTATTTTTTTTATGCATATCAGTTAGAATCCAAGTTAACACTTGATTCTACCCAACTCTACATCAAACTTCTACATCAATCACTACTGTTATGCATAAAACATCAAAATTTTCTTTTTCCTTTTTCCATCCTTGATTCCATCCTGTTTACCTTGGTAGATTTCAAGTTAACCTTTTCCATCTTTTTTCTGGTTTCCACTTACAAATGACAAAAGTCTGCAACAAAACTTCTGAAAAACAAACTACTGATTAAACAAAAATCAGTATGAGAGAAACTACTGATGAACAAAAATCAACAGTATGGGATAACTTTCTGAAAAAGTATTTATAAAAACATTTCTCATCAGATGTTAAAACTGCTGAAGAGAAAATGGGAACTACTGATGAAGTAATCCTTCATCAGCAGTTTAAGTCAAAAGGGCAAATTTGACTTTTCCCATCATCAGAGGTTTGACCTAATCAGTTTAAAACCTCTAATAAAGAGATTTTTAACCAAAGGCGGTTTTAAAACTTCTAATAAAGAAGATTCAAGCGGTTAAAACTTCTAATAAATACCTTTTCTACACACTTATCCTTTCAAACTCAAAAAGATCCCTCCTTCTCTCTCAAAACTCTCTCAACCTATACCTGTAAAATCCACTGTTCGATCAAAAACCCAAACCACATGGCTCTAGTTCTAAAACAGGGACACAATCAAAGAGCCTTTCTTGAAAAACAAGAAGGCTGGTCCCAATACGATGAGATCATTGATCTTGTCGTCAAATCCCAATACTTTACTGCTCTCACAATAAACCCACCAATTCACACTGAAACTCTGAATGAGTTCTGGGCAAATGCTGAGACGGTTACAATGGGTGGTGAGGTCATTTCCCTCAACTCAAAAATAAAAGGGAAACAACTGACCATCACACCGGCCACACTAGCAACAAGACTGGGTCTGGATGATGTAACTGCCCCTGACCATGTTGCTAACACTGATATTCATCTAACCATGACTGAGTGTGGTTATCAAGGTACTCTCTCCCATGCTACAATATTCAAAAAATATTTTGAACCAAAATACAAACTTTTGTTTCATTATATTATTATGTGTTTGAGTCCAAAAACAGGGTCTTATGACCAGATGCCCTCCACTTTTCAACCAATATTTCATTCCATTGTGAATGAAACTAAATTCAGGGCATCAAAACTATTTTTCAATGAGTTGGTGTTACATCACAATAATACCAAGAAAAAGTTTTTGTTGTACCCAAGGTTCATTATGCAATGCATAATAGGGGAACTGGGTAATGAGGTGCTTGTGGGAAAAATTTCAACTTTAAACCCTTTAACATCACAAGCATACTCAAGACTTAACAAACCGGCTGCCTGGCCAGAAGATGATCAGGGAGAACAACAACAAGTCCCCCTGAAGCCCACATCTTCCAAACTCACACCACCAAAAGCCAAAAAGCCCAAGCCAACAAAAACTGCACCCCACCAACCCAAAAGAAAAGCTGTTCAGGAGGTTGAGATGCCTGAACATGCTCATGAGCATTCTGCTCTTCAAATAGATGAGACTGAAACACCCTCTCAGTCTCATCCATCTCAAACCCCACCAAGAGCACCCATATCTGTTCAATTCAAAAGAAAAAGACTTAGAAAAACATATCAAACACACTCTTCTTTTGAAACTGCTGAACAACAACCTATTGCCCAAACTACTGAACCAACCCCACAAATTTCTGAACAAGAGGCAATAGAAATTGCCAAACTTCTCTCTGGGCTAAAAGAGAATGTCCCATCTGATCATGTCAGTCCCCATCAACCACAACAAACAGGGGACATAACTACTACATCAGACATGGATGTGGACATCACTAGCCCTATCCCAAGAGATGAGGGTGGACCAGAGTCTTTAAGCCCAATTTTAGAGACTCTTGGGGCATCTGAGGCTGCTACTACTCAGTTACCACCCAGTGGTGGATCTGAGGACAGAAGTAACATAGCTAAGACCTCAGATGTGGCAACTACTGATGAAGGCTTAATGCCTGAAGTAGGAAATCCTCAGTACCAAGAAAAAGAGGTTCATGAGAGAACTGAGTTGGGCTCAGCTCATGATTTAACTGAGACAGTCCTCACTGAGGGCAACATCAGGGATTCAGATGATTCCATTAGTTTGGATGATGTTTCACAAACTCAAACTACTGAATTGACGGCACTTTCTGAAGGTCCTGCTGCAAAGGTATCCAGGCTCAAGAAGCCAGTCACCTCTGCACAGGTTAAAGCCCACTCAATCCCTAAAACCCCTAGAGTGGCATCCTCTGTACAACATGAGGATCTCCCAAAAACACCCCTTCACAGCAAATGCCTACCCAATTCCCTGGGCAAGCAAGCATAGACCTGAACCAGCTATGCAGCCCAGAGGGTCCCCTGTACCACATGATGAATACACTCATCAGAAATCACTTCCAAACATATACAGCTGACTTGGAGCTGTCCATCAAGAACCAATTTGGAGTGATCAAAACCAAGATGAACGATCTGTCCAACAAAATAGACTTCAACAGCCAGCAGATTGCTCATCTTCAAGGACAATTCTCCCAACCCTCTGCTTCAAGGGTTAAAATTGATGAATCCAAAAAGGGGGAGAAGATCAGGGAACCTAAGGAGTCATTCCAAGCCAGGATAAAGGCAAGAGTGGCACTCCTTGAAAGAGATCAGAAAGATCAGGCCAGGAAAGAAAAATTGGCCAAACAGTTTGGTGTCTCAATTGAAGAAATTGAAGCTGCTGAGAAAGAAGATGAGACCCAAACATCTGAAGATTCCCTAAGGCATAATGAAGAAACTTCTGATGACCAAACTTCTGATGAAGAATCAGAAAGTACTGAAGACAATCCTTCAGTAGCTGACAAACCATCAGCAGTTGTCAGCACATCAGAAGTTAACACTTCCCAACCTCAAACCACTGAACCTTCCAGAACCACTGCTCCCATTCAACCAACATCTGATCCCATCAGGCCTACATCTGTTACAACAATGACTGTATTAAACCCTTCTCCTATCTCTCAATCAGCTGAACTATTAGAGAAGAGCTTAATTGCAGCCAACAAAAAGGCCAGAGAAGATCAGATTTGGAAATCTCTGGAAGAAAGGGATGATTTGGACTTAAGCCATGAAGAAAAACTTCAGGCTTATGCAGCTGAACTACAAAGGCAGGCTAGCCTTGATGAGATTGCTGAACAGGATAAAAGACAACAACTGGTGTCTTATATTACCAAGAACAGCAAGACTAAAGCCTTTACACTCAAAGGACTCTCTATGCAAGAGCTGACAAGAAGAGCACAACTGCTTGCAGACAAACTGGCCACAAGCAAAGATGGAAAGGCCAAGAGAGCCCAGATAATAGAAGAGCTAGTAGCAGAAGGATATGGTTCAAAAGCCTCTGTATCCAGATGGAAAGAAGAAAGACTAATGGATACATATAGAAAATACTTGGCTGCCAAGGCTGCAAATCCTGAGAAGTTTCAAACTGCTGATCCTTCAAGATCAGTAGTTAGAACTTCTGGTGCATCTAGAAGATCTGCTACTCAGAAGAAGAAGGCAGAGGACAATGTCAAAACTGATTTCAAAATGGTACTACTTGAAGGAAGTTCAATAGTCCATTCAGATTTTGACATTGAGGAGAAGCCTCTGTTAACGCAATTCAGGGATCCTTCCACTTTTGCTTATCAAATACAAAAGACCATCAAAGAAAAGATGCATACCAGAGTAGTGACTGAACACCATCTCCCAACTATTCAGATGCCTGATATGCAACAACAACAAGGAAGAGAATCCCACCTGAGGCTATCTGAAACTGAAGACATCCAGCACTCAGGACCATCAACCCAAGGGACAAGTCTGGTTCCCTATTCTTCTGACTTTAACAAGTCAAAGATCCCTATCATCAGATGGTCACTTACTGATAACAACTCAGTACTGTTGACAAGAAGAGACCTCTCAAGCAGGGCTTACAAGAAGATCAGTGATCTGAAGAAACTGTCAACACAAGACCTGCTCACAATTCAACATCTAGAACCACAGAGAGGATCTCTATCTGATGGTCAGTACAACCAGCTCAAGAACACCATGTACAAAGAGATATGGAAGATTGTTCAAGACAGAAGAAACACATAAGGAATTAGTAAGGTTTTGGCTTCATCAATCCAGGGGGAGATTGTTAGGACAAAGAGGATTGGTGAAACCACTTTTGTAAACCTTAGTCTAATTCACTTCTGTCATTTTGGCTAAGTATAGAAGTACTGAAGAGAAGACAAGAAACTGCTGATTAGAAGATATGAGAAGTGCTGAAGTTGCAGAAGTTCTGAAGTCCAAACCAGACAAGTTCACTTCAGAAGTACTGAAGACAAAACTACTCTTCAGTAGTTGTCCTTCATCAGCACTTAGCAAAAGATATTTCCCACCGCCTTTTTGCATCAGTAGTTTGTTGTTTAATATTACTTTTAGCTGTATTTGTTTCTTTCAATGTTGCAACTTGTGCAACTTGTCACTGTAGTTTCTGTGCTTGCTTTTTAGGCAAGATACATGCATGTAATCGTCTATAAATAGGAGGCTTCAACCTTCTATTTTAGACATTGATTTTCAACAGAAAAATCCTTCAAACACTCTCATTGTTATATTCCATTTCTGTATTTATTGTGAATCTCTCTAAGTATCTAATTCTCATTTACAACTTAGATTCATAATAAATACTTTGTCATTTATTAGTTTCAAACATCAAGGGGGAGTTACAACTCTGCCTTAGTGTAAAAAGTGTTGCTTTAACTTATAACATTCCGCTGTGCTTATAATCTGATTTACAAGGACTTGCTAAACACTTAAGTGTCAAGATAGCAAGTTCTTACTTAGCATAAAAGAGCAAACTGATCCAACATCATAAGAGTTAGATAACCTGTGAGGGTTTGTACTCCAACCGGTAGTTTAACAGCACAAAAATATTCTAGGGTTTCCCCTTGAGAAGGGTCGAGGGTGTCTAGTTTATTCTTGATGTTTAGTATTTTAAGATCCCGGTTCCAAATCAGTTCCATAACCATAGAAGCTTATCAGGCATAGTTAGGAGTCTGGTCTAGGTAGTGTCTTGTCATCATCTGAAGTCAGCTCAACTAAGTTCGTGTCTCTAGTTCAGTTTAGTAAATTTTAGTTAACCTTTATTTTATTGCAATTTATTTTTCAGTAAAACCCCCCCTTTAAAATAATAAATTAATTTAATCAGTATTTAGGATAAGTAATCGAGTCTAGTTTTCGTTTTCCATTAGAGTCTTGTGGGTTCGATATCCGGACTTACTTTAGCTTTACTAGAGTCGATAGGTTCACTTGCCTGTCAGTAGTTTAGTTTTAGAGAGTCTAGAGTATTACTAGGTGTCTAGTTTTAGGTTTAATTTAGTTATTTTTATTAAACTACTTTTAGCACATCAAGTTTTTGGCGCCGTTGCCGGGGACTCTTGGTGATTGCATTAATTAGCTCTGATTGAACTTATCTGAAATATCTGTGCTATTTGTTATTTTATTTCAGCTAATTTTTATTTTTATTTCGAGTCTTTTCTATTTTTCTTAGTTTATTTTATCTGTTATTATCTTACCTTTTTTATTGTCTACTCTGCAGTTTTATGCCAGTTACTCGTTCGAGGAGCAAATCAGCTGCTGAAGTTAAGCTTGAAGAGGTAAGTTCTTCTAGCTCTAGTTCCTCTAGGTCGTCTTCCCCACCACCCAGTCCACCACCAAACTTTCCCCAAATGGCTGAACGTCGCACTGTCCACCAACAATCCACCCAGGGTTTTACGGGAGTTAACTCCCCTATTACCATCCCAGCCATCAACAATGTGGGGTCCTGGCAGATACCCTCCTACATCATGACGGCCATTGCTAACACCTGTCAATTCCACAGCCGCGATGATGAGGATGCCCCAGCCCACATAGCCCACCTGACTCGCATTCTAGCTACCTTTAAGCTACAGGGTGCCACAGATGATGCTAAATTCCTCCACCTATTCCCCTTTTCCCTTGCTGGTTGAGCCGCCACTTGGCTCGACTCTCACCCTACTGACACTTTTACCACCTGGGATGCCCTTAAAATACTAAACATCAAGAATAAACTAGACACCATCAAAACCACTAGTTTAGTTAAATGTCTTGAACGAGTTCACGTTAACCCGCGCGTTGCAGCGGGATGTTGATTATGAATTTTTTTTAAAACTATATGAGATATGAAAATTGTTAAGTTTATAAAGATAATTATGAAATACAAATAGATCTTGAAAAACAAATATAATAATAATAATTTAACAATACGCTAAGACTTTGGCAAAGACTCAAGTCTCAAACAATACATCCATTGCTTGTTTCTCTAATTGCATAAGCACATGTCACCCGCGAGTTATGACAGTGATGTTAACGTTTTTGAATAAACATATTTGAGTATTGAATCGTGGTTAGAACACGTCGCAATGTGATATGTCTCGCGCCAAACTGGTAAATCAATTGTGAAGAACATTGGCCCCAAATATCTTTTCCACATTTGGATCCCATATATGATTTGTTTTACATAATGTGGATAAAAGATAAAAAGAAATATGAAGGTTCATAATTCACTCCCACAATTTTATTAATCTTAATGAATTAATATTTTATAAAAAAAATTATTATATATTATTTGATTTGATGTTTATTTATGTTAATACTAATTTATTTATTTAGTTATTTAATCAATAGCATAAAGTGGTAAAGGAAGAGTGGTTAATTTTGATATCTCTGTTTTGAGTATTTTCAAAACTTCTCATATTCCTTTTCCGTGGTGTCTTCCGTATCCATCTTGCCCAAAGTTATCTACATCTGTCTGCATCTTCTCTTAAATGAAAACACATGCGCAAAACCTACATCACCAACGCATCACGTCACGAACATCGGCGGTCAAAAAGAATAGAAGCGGGGAGTTCTTGGAACACCACCGTCGCTGATTGTCACCATCCCCGACCACTGTAGAATCCTCATTTAACAGATCTATAAAAAAAGTCACATGTGGTGAAGGCAACATACAGATCGGTGTGAAGATGTTCAGATTTTAGATCGATGCATCTCGGTCGGAAACGACAGAGGGTTCAATGGTGTTTCTACAAATACGGATGCGATTTAAGGTATTCTCACACAATGAAAAGTTGCATTGATTCGGTGTGATAACTGTTACTATTGCGAGAAGCTCAGAAACCGCCATCGTTAGAAAACCGCCATCGTCATTGGTGACGGAAAATGACGGTTCAATTATCGCCGTTAACTTAACGTTAAGTTAGTAATTGTATTTATATATAATATGTAAAATATGACCATATGTTGGTAAAGGTAGGAAAATTTCAGCAAGTGATAGCGTTGGTAAATTTTGGTCCAAGTGTAGTAATGAATATAATTATGCAACCATCGTGGTCCTTTGGAAAACTAAACTATTTTAACAATAACCAACTTGAAGATGAACCAATGATGGTTGCCATTTACAATTTGTATCATTTGGAAACAATATCTTTGGGAAACTAAATAACAAGATCATTTGGAACCTAAACTATTTATAAAATTACTTTCATTAGGGCAAGTGTAGTGGGGCATTTTGGACGTTTTGGCCCCCCATAACGCCGGGAACCCCACCCCCTCCAGCGTTATGGAGGAGGGCTTGAAGATGGTAACGAGCGTTTTGTCTTGGGATGTGGAATTTGACCGTTGATTATTATTATGAAGATGAAGATGATAATGATGAAGATGATGATTGTTGGTGGTGAAATCCTCAGGATGGAATTACCTTGAATAACCTATGTGACATCCTCAGGATAGTGAAGGACTGAGCGGACTTCAGGATGTAACAACATTCTGACCTATGTGCATCCTGAGGATAGACTAACGAATTATCATGTTGAAATGATTATTGCAGGTACATCCATTCAATGACAAAGACTTGTAACTGTTTTCTGACGACTATATGGTCTTGATTAAGTCAAAGAAACTGAAGGCACAAGAATTATACGCGTAAAGCAAGTCCAAGGAATAAGTCAAAGTGTAACCGATAAAAGATGAATGCTAGGTGAGAAAGAAGGAAACCGTTATTCCAACGTTTACCTGAATCATTCAAGAAGCTTAACTAAGATAGCGGATTCCATGGGATCATCTATTTATTTCATTTGTAACTATAAAAGGGGGGGGTGATCAACGAGTATAGGACACTTTTCACTTGCTTAACACTTCGTAGACACCTGATACTCTCTCTATACACACACAACACTCATATTGTAATCTTAGATACTCGTTCATCGCCTATCCAAAGTTGTAGTTATTTTTACCTTATTAATATTAACAAACAAGGCAAGGGCTTAGACTCCTCCCGAGGTTTTGTGCCGGCGATCATCAACTAATCAAGGGCTTTCCTCGTACATCGAGTGTTGTTCTCTTATTGCATTACATTTACATTCATTGATTTTTTCTTATTTCATCATTCTGTCAGACAGTTACATCCTTAGGATATAACTGTGCATCTTGACCAATTTCTTTGCCATCCTAAGTGTTGTGGGTGAAATCTTCAGGATAGCACTAACCTGTATTTTCTATAGCATCCTCAGGATACTGAAGGACTGGTCAGGCTTCAGGATGTAACAACATTCTAACCTATGTGCATCCTGAGGATAGACTAATGAAATATCTTATTGTTATATGAATGCATGATGATTTTACCTCATATTCTCTGAGTAACATCCTCAGGATGCTAAAAGGACTAAGCAGGGTTCAGGATGTAACAGTGTTCTCATCTCTATGCATCCTGAGGATGGACTAACGAATTATCTTGTATTAATGTTACTGTAGGTGTAATCAATGCATGAGTAAGGCTTGTAATTCCCCTTCAACGGATACAAAGTCTTGCTAAGTCAAAGATATCAAGGATGCATGAGTTTTACGCGTATAAACTTGAAGAATGAGTCAAAGTGTAACCGCCAAAGTGATGAATGCTAGGCGAAAAAGGTGGAAACTGTTATCCAACGTTCATATCAGTTGAAACAGCCATATAACGACTATATTCAGTTATAACAACACAACGGTCACCTGAAATAGCCCACAAGATCATTAAAGATGACAGATATCGTGGGATTCATTATTTACTTTCGTGTAACTATAAATAGGGGGTGATCAACGAGTAATAAGACACTTCTCACTTGCTACACACTTTATACAACACCTGATACTCTCTACACACACACAACACTCATATTGTACTCTTAGATACTCGTTAATCACCTATCCAAAGTTGTACTATTTTTACCTTATTAATATTAACAAACAAGGCAGGGGCTTAGACTTCTCCCGAGGTTTTGTGCTGGCGATCTACATTGATCAAGGGCTTTCCTCGTACATCGAGTGTCTTTCTTTTATTGCATTACGTTTACATTCATTGATTTTTGCCTATTTCATTATTCTATCAGACAGTTCAATCCCGAGGATATAACTGTCCATCCCGTAGCAAACCTAAGCCATCCCGAGCATAGTTGTCACTTATTTACTTTGTTTAGCATCCTGATACACCATTTTCAGAATACAATTGACTCTTTAACATATTTTCACACATTTAGCACTCTACCTCACTTTTACTAATTTGGAATACAAAATTATTTCTACTAGGTAATTTTTGACCAAAACACTAAGTATAGTTATCATATTGTTATTTATGTATTATATTAAACTACTATCTTCAGATTACAACTGAGTTTCTAACATATTTCACACATTTAGCACTCTACCTCACTTTTACTAATTTGGAATACAATATTATTTTTACTAAGTAATTTTTGACCAAAACAATTTGGCGCCCACCGTGGGGCGAGTGGTGCTATTTTTAATAAAAACTTTGTTAAAATTCATTCTCAATCAGTTTATTTCAAAAATCTTGACAACTATGGCCTCAAACCCAAAATCTGTGTCTTCTTCCACACCATCCACAACCTCTGCCAGAAATGTGACTCTACTACCTCCTCCTACCTTTCCTAAGAGTTCTAGACAAGTTACTAGAAGTGTTGCTCCTAATACTGCTAGATCCGGGATGGCGACATCTAGATCCACTCCTCCTGTTTTCGTGTCAAATGATGAGCTCCTTTCCGTGTTTGCAACTGTGACATCCGTCACTTTTTAATAATAATAATAATAATAATAATAATAATAATAATAATAATAATGATAATAGAGCTAGTTCAACACACTTGAAACATCAAAACCAAACCTTAAGCCCAAACCCTTTATTTAATAAATCTGATCCGGCCCACCTGATGAAGCCCAACAGCCTCCAAGCCCAGCCCAAACCCTACATGTCTGGCCCATCATCCCAGGCCCAATCCCCCTTAGGCTGTTTATAAAAATAAAAATAATTATGCTTTGGCCGGGGTTCGAACCCGCGCCAAAGCCACAGCTACACACACACTTAACCAACTGGGCTGGACCAGCTTGTCTGTTATAACCAGACGCGTTTTATATAAATACACACTTTTAAAACCTCACAGTTGACAAGGAAAGTCAACTGTGGGTTGCCTTGTTAATCAATCCGTCCCATTAACGAATAATTGATTCATTTTTGGTAAATTAGTGTGATTATCGGCCTATTGCAACTCGTATACACGTCCATTACACGTCAATTGTTGACTAATTGAATCAATAAACGCGTATAGTATTAATCGTAGGTCAAACATTCCAATTGAACTCACCTTTGATCCTCAGTATAAATAGAGGTGCTACGAACCTTAACAACTCGCTCACTCATCTTCCTAAACCTCCAATTGTTCTAAATAATCTCTGTTGATCTCCTTATTGCACGACGTTTGACTTTGGTCTTTGACCAGTCAATTATCCACGATTACACACTGTAAGCTCAATATTCTTGATGGGTTTTATTCACCGGCGTTCACTCATCAAAAGCCCTAACATCAATTGGGTTAGTGATGAGTGAATTGCATTATTGCAGAATCTAGGGTTTATACGTGTGATTTGGGGATAAACTTGAATACGCGTATGTTATATAATTATTTTTAACCCAGAAAGATCACAACCACCGGCCTAGGCCAAGTGGTTGTGACCATGTGCCAATCCAGAGGTCACCCGGGTTCGAGTCCCGGCTCTGACCGGTTTTGTTTCTTTTTCTTTTCTTTTCTTTTTGAATACAAACAATTAAATATATATATATATTAAATCCTTTTAAATCTTTTAAATTCTTTTAAAAATACCAAAACTATTTTATAAATTCTAAAAAAATTACATTTGTTAAATCTGTTATAAAAGTTTCATTTATAATTTTTATTTTTCAGAAATTCATTTATTTAATATTTATAATAATTAAATCATTTTTAATCTATTAGATTTATAAAAATCCATTTATACATCAAAACAATTTTATTAATTTCTCCAAAATTTATCCTGACTTTATTTAAAGTTAAACTTTACTGAAATAATTTTTAATTCAGTAAAATCATTTATTTTATATTTTTTTTATCAATTTTTGATAGATTTAATCATAATTAAATCATAACAAATCCAATTTTCATCATTTTTGCACCAAAATTTTATACAAATTATTTTTAATCATTTAGAACAGAAATATGATTTTTAAAATAAGAATTCTTTAATTTTAGTATTTTTAAATATTAAAGTTAAATAATGACTATTTATAAATAAATAGATTTAAAAATCTATTTTAAATGAAATAATTTTATAAAAATTTTTTCTATACTTCAAACACTTTATTGTGTATATTCTAAATTCAAATTTCATTAAAAGACTTTTGTTTATTTATTTATTAAATTTCCCATAATTAATAAACAATTTGTTTATTAACACAAATAAACATTATCCCCAATTCGAAGCCCTAGGAATACATGTAGCCTAGAGTTATTTCACTCACACATTATCAATTACTTTAGGTTAATCATTTGGGAGAAATCTCAAGTTCATATTTCGTTGTCCAGTCCAGATTCAAGTTACTACGTGAACAGTGAGTATTACTTATCCCCTTTTCGCTTTTACAATTTTTGGGGTGATTCATGCACAACTATACAAAGCTTCCATATTCATTTACACATACATTTTTATTCATTTACAATTCATATACGTGTCTTGTTTATCTTTGTGCTTATGCTTGAACATGAACGTAGCTTACATACAAAATCATACATTTAGACATAACTTATGTTATGGTGCTCTTTACACTCAGACGTAACTTATGTTACGGTGCTCATTTAGACGTAACTTATGTTACGGTGCTCATTTAGACATAACTTTGTGTTATGGTGCTCTTTTAGACTCACACGTGTTGAGGTGCTCATTATCAATTACATTGTACAACTTTACATGTGATCTTTGTCTTGTTTGGTTACTTGCGTGTTTACATAATGCCTTGGTGATGCTAGACACATGAATTGTACTACTTTTCAAAACTTATACTATATGTACAAAACTAAGTAGTACTCACCAACATCATATGTTGACAAAATTATTTTCGTGCATGTTTCAGGATGAGCTGCTTGACGCTTCACATAGGACTTTGGACTTAGATTAAATCAATCAATTATCTTTATTTGTTGTCTTGTATTTAATTTCACATGTTGTAAAACAATATTCAATGATAATATATTTACATTTTAGTACCATGAGCTTTTGAACAATCGTCACTACGTGACACCTCGATGATTCCGCCATCGGTTGGGGTGTTACAGATTGGTATCAGAGCCATGGTTATAGGGAATTAGGTTATTAGATAAAATGGCCTAGACTATAACCGAACTTGCATGCATAATATTTCCTGAATTACCCTACTCCTCATTTCTCCCTACTTTCCTCCTTCTATCTTTCCCTTCTTCTCTCTCTCTATTCTTCTTACCATTCATCATAGTGTATAGAGATGGAGTCCTACAGGGAGTGGAAATGTCTACATCATCATGGAACAGGGACAGTACCTTTCATGAAGACACTCTTAGGCATAATGCCTACTCTTACTGTTGTTCCTTCAAAGTTGTTGAACTTCAATGAGTGTGATAAGGACACGTGCAATCTGGAAGGGTGGACGCCTGTACACTGGGTTTTCTGGCATAGGCAAGCATAGCGCATAAATCCATTTACGGACCTGTTATGCTTACCTGGGGATTCCTGGAGTGAGTGTCCACTTATAGGCTAAAGCATGTCTTCTTTGATCACCATTGGGTTTAATTCCTTTGAAAAATCAACGTTCTTGTTGAGCTTTACGGCTAGACAAGGGCACTCCAAGCATTTTGTACAAGTTTTTCCAATAATACCCTCTCGTTTCATATACGATACTTTGCATATCATGATTGCTTACAAGATCACATCTTCATAATCAGCTGTACGATTATACACTTACATTTTCTAATCTCGTGATTATTAATTGACTACCTTATAGATGTCTGCTCGCCGTATGCTCCGTGATGCCAGCCAACGTCCTGTTCGTGCTTCTGGACGACGTTCTGATCGTCGCCTCGCATCTTTAGTCGCCGAACAAATTGCTGCAGTAATCCCAAACCTTGTCAGTGAGATAACCCAGAATAGTAACAGTGCCAACACAGGAAGTACGACTCAATTTCGGTGCACTTTCAAACACTTTAACTCCTGCAACCCCACAAAATTCACTGGTGAGGAGGGTGCTACTGGCCTCCTCCAATGGTTTGAAAGCATGGAGAGTACTTTTGTGAACAGTGAATGTCCTGATGAACTCCGCGTTCGTTATGCTACCAGTGTCCTTCAAAAGGGAGCGTTAACCTGGTGGAATGGCGAAAAACGCAATCGAGGAGCTGATGTTGCCTTATCCTTATCTTGGGCTGAAGTTAAGGAACTCATGATCACCAAATTTTGCCCTAGGAACGAAATCAGGAAACTGGAGGAAGAGTTCCATGGACTGAAACAAGACAGTGGTGAGAATCTTGCGTATAATACTCGATATCACGAACTTAGCATACTGGTTCCACACATGGTCACCCCAGTCTCTCGAGCAATCGAAAAATATATCGAGGGATTACCTGACCTAATTCAAGACGTTGTCACTGGAGGTAAAGCCACTACGGTAGAAGAAGCCATCCAGCTTGCAGCCACTTTAACAGACAAACACGTAAGGAAAGGAAACTTGGTTAGAAAGGGCATCAAGACGTCTACTGAGAAAACCACCAGTGCTGTTGAACAATCTAAGACGGTTTTAGCAAAGGCCACCACTACCGCTTCGAACTCTAAGAAACGAATGGGCGATAATCAGAACCATGCTGTTGTTGATCCGGTGGCTCAGCCTCCTATCAAGAAAGCCTACACGGGAATCCATCCTCAATGCAACACTTGCAAGTATCATCACCCTACAAATCTTCCATGCCGTCAATGCACTAGATGTGGAAGGTTTGGACACTTTGTCACCACTTGTCGAGTAATGGTTGGAACACAGGGTAATCATCAAACAGCTGCTCAGGAACCACTACAGATTACTAACGGTCGGGCGTGTTATCATTGTAGAGACCCTAACCACATGCGACCTCAATGCCCTAAGTTGAATAATGTAAACCTGGTGGCACATGGACGAGCTTTCAATATCAATACCAACGAAACAACTGATCAGGATGACGTTAATCCCACTGGTTAAGCCATGGATGAAATTTTCCCAAGACTCGAGAAATCCAATACCCGTGTTTTCATTTTCTTGATTCTATTATCATTTTATACCCAACTTTGTCGCACTCATTAGCATACAACATCTAGAAATTTCCTTACGTATTAACACCGATTGGAAATTTATTATATTACGTTTATTTTAATCATACAAGACTCTACCTTATTTGAAGCGTTTGGACTTAATACTTGATCTTACAGATGCTTTTCTAAGAAAACATCATTGGTTATTACATGAAACCTTACTTTTCCTTAGTTTGACTTTCCATTGAACATTTAATTATTCATGATACTCGTAAACATTTAATTATTCATGATAACACTTACACTTAATGGTTGTAGTACTTACAAACTTGCTTGCATAAACATGTTATCAATTTGCAATCTATGTGAATAATAATTGCTACACTTAATAGAGGTCATCATGCCTTTTTCAACAGTCGGGAGAGGCCCTACAACCTGCTCCACGACTGGTGGAGGCTATCAAACATACTCAACGATTGGTAGAGGTCACTATGCCTTTTCAAACAGTCGGGAGAGGCCCTGCAACCTACTCCACGGCTGGTGGAGGCTATAGAACCTGCTCAACAATCGGTGGGGTCATAGAAGTACGCAAAACTTTAATGTAAGGTAAATTGATGATTCCGGTCCGGAACGTAATCATGAATTTACAGGTACATTAGGGTAGTGTGAAATTCTATTAGAGTTTTTGGGAAGGCGTCCAGTACGTTTTCAAGGTATCAAAGGTGTGGTGGGTTAGCTGCGGTACACCCTGTATACAAGCACTAATGATACATTGAAAGTGGGACTGGAAGTCGGACCAGGAACAAACTCCGTTTACTTGGTAGTTCATTTATAGTCAATCAACTAGTACATTTATTTTAGGAATCCTAAAACTTGAAGTAGTGATTTACTAGATTCTTACTCTCTTTACCCTTTCGAGACGAACCTAATCCAATCCTTGACTCACACCTATCAGACCTTTTACCCAAATCATTCGAAATTTTCCAAACCACAGTTATCTTAATTTTTACCCAAGCATCCAAAACCCTATGTTTCTAATAACTTCGGGACGAAGTTTCTAAAAGTAGGGGATGCTGTGACATCCGTCACTTTTTAATAATAATAATAATAATAATAATAATAATAATAATAATAATAATGATAATAGAGCTAGTTCAACACACTTGAAACATCAAAACCAAACCTTAAGCCCAAACCCTTTATTTAATAAATCTGATCCGGCCCACCTGATGAAGCCCAACAGCCTCCAAGCCCAGCCCAAACCCTACATGTCTGGCCCATCATCCCAGGCCCAATCCCCCTTAGGCTGTTTATAAAAATAAAAATAATTATGCTTTGGCCGGGGTTCGAACCCGCGCCAAAGCCACAGCTACACACACACTTAACCAACTGGGCTGGACCAGCTTGTCTGTTATAACCCAGACGCGTTTTATATAAATACACACTTTTAAAACCTCACAGTTGACAAGGAAAGTCAACTGTGGGTTGCCTTGTTAATCAATCCGTCCCATTAACGAATAATTGATTCATTTTTGGTAAATTAGTGTGATTATCGGCCTATTGCAACTCGTATACACGTCCATTACACGTCAATTGTTGACTAATTGAATCAATAAACGCGTATAGTATTAATCGTAGGTCAAACATTCCAATTGAACTCACCTTTGATCCTCAGTATAAATAGAGGTGCTACGAACCTTAACAACTCGCTCACTCATCTTCCTAAACCTCCAATTGTTCTAAATAATCTCTGTTGATCTCCTTATTGCACGACGTTTGACTTTGGTCTTTGACCAGTCAATTATCCACGATTACACACTGTAAGCTCAATATTCTTGATGGGTTTTATTCACCGGCGTTCACTCATCAAAAGCCCTAACATCAATTGGGTTAGTGATGAGTGAATTGCATTATTGCAGAATCTAGGGTTTATACGTGTGATTTGGGGATAAACTTGAATACGCGTATGTTATATAATTATTTTTAACCCAGAAAGATCACAACCACCGGCCTAGGCCAAGTGGTTGTGACCATGTGCCAATCCAGAGGTCACCCGGGTTCGAGTCCCGGCTCTGACCGGTTTTGTTTCTTTTTCTTTTCTTTTCTTTTTGAATACAAACAATTAAATATATATATATATTAAATCCTTTTAAATCTTTTAAATTCTTTTAAAAATACCAAAACTATTTTATAAATTCTAAAAAAATTACATTTGTTAAATCTGTTATAAAAGTTTCATTTATAATTTTTATTTTTCAGAAATTCATTTATTTAATATTTATAATAATTAAATCATTTTTAATCTATTAGATTTATAAAAATCCATTTATACATCAAAACAATTTTATTAATTTCTCCAAAATTTATCCTGACTTTATTTAAAGTTAAACTTTACTGAAATAATTTTTAATTCAGTAAAATCATTTATTTTATATTTTTTTTATCAATTTTTGATAGATTTAATCATAATTAAATCATAACAAATCCAATTTTCATCATTTTTGCACCAAAATTTTATACAAATTATTTTTAATCATTTAGAACAGAAATATGATTTTTAAAATAAGAATTCTTTAATTTTAGTATTTTTAAATATTAAAGTTAAATAATGACTATTTATAAATAAATAGATTTAAAAATCTATTTTAAATGAAATAATTTTATAAAAATTTTTTCTATACTTCAAACACTTTATTGTGTATATTCTAAATTCAAATTTCATTAAAAGACTTTTGTTTATTTATTTATTAAATTTCCCATAATTAATAAACAATTTGTTTATTAACACAAATAAACATTATCCCCAATTCGAAGCCCTAGGAATACATGTAGCCTAGAGTTATTTCACTCACACATTATCAATTACTTTAGGTTAATCATTTGGGAGAAATCTCAAGTTCATATTTCGTTGTCCAGTCCAGATTCAAGTTACTACGTGAACAGTGAGTATTACTTATCCCCTTTTCGCTTTTACAATTTTTGGGGTGATTCATGCACAACTATACAAAGCTTCCATATTCATTTACACATACATTTTTATTCATTTACAATTCATATACGTGTCTTGTTTATCTTTGTGCTTATGCTTGAACATGAACGTAGCTTACATACAAAATCATACATTTAGACATAACTTATGTTATGGTGCTCTTTACACTCAGACGTAACTTATGTTACGGTGCTCATTTAGACGTAACTTATGTTACGGTGCTCATTTAGACATAACTTTGTGTTATGGTGCTCTTTTAGACTCACACGTGTTGAGGTGCTCATTATCAATTACATTGTACAACTTTACATGTGATCTTTGTCTTGTTTGGTTACTTGCGTGTTTACATAATACCTTGGTGATGCTAGACACATGAATTGTACTACTTTTCAAAACTTATACTATATGTACAAAACTAAGTAGTACTCACCAACATCATATGTTGACAAAATTATTTTCGTGCATGTTTCAGGATGAGCTGCTTGACGCTTCACATAGGACTTTGGACTTAGATTAAATCAATCAATTATCTTTATTTGTTGTCTTGTATTTAATTTCACATGTTGTAAAACAATATTCAATGATAATATATTTACATTTTAGTACCATGAGCTTTTGAACAATCGTCACTACGTGACACCTCGATGATTCCGCCATCGGTTGGGGTGTTACAGCAACGGTGAAGGATCAAATAAAGCAACAGCAGGACACAAACCAGATGCTGATGAGAGAAATACAATATCTCAAAACATCCTCAAAGAGACCAAATGAAGACATGGGGACACCATTACAGCCTAGAATGTTAGATTTCAATTCATCAAGGAGATTTCATTCCCATGAGCACTAGATTCTCTGCTCCTGAGACTACTACAACACCTAGGATGGAAACAACTAGGGATGCATGATATACTATCGAGCCATCTCGAGGATATACTGCTGAGCCATCTCAAGGACGTGTTGTTGAACCATCTTAAGGATATGCAACTGAACCATCCTGAGGATACAACAATGGTAACAATTTAAGTTCAAGTACTTTTGCTACTAACGATGTTGCTTCTTTGCAGGATACAGGTATAAGTCCACAATTGGCAAGAGAGCTTCAAAAGATCAAGGATATGGTGTCTAGTGTACCAGGGATAATACAGCCCATCCAATATGTGATGCTGAGATTCCAGACTCCAAGCATGAAGCTTTATGATGGATCTACTGATCCTGAAGAGCATGTAGCACAATACAGGGAGAGGATGGAAATAAACCCCATTCCATCAAAGCTCAAGGAAGGATGCTTATGCAAAGGATTTGGTTCTACCCTCACTAGTCCAGCCTTAAAATGGCTGCTAAGTGTTCCTCTTTATTCTATTACTTCTTTTGCTCATTTGATTAACATATTTAACAATCAGTTTTCTTGTTGTCGAACATTTGAGCATTTGACAAGTGATTTATAAAGGGTGACACAGCCACAGGGAGAATCAATAAGGGAGTTTATCACACGGTTTGGAAAGGAAGCACTTGACATCCCAAACCTAGATGTCACAACAGCAATGCAAGCCTTTAAGATAGGACTACAAAAGGATTCACCTTTCTATAAAGAATTGGTGATGAACCCTTGTAGGAATCTTGATGAAGTTCGAAATGGAGCTTTGAGATTCATCCGTCTTATGGATGACAAGAAGATACAGAAGAGGATAGAAGCATCCTCAAGAAATAACAATCCCAATTGAAAATCCACCCCACATACGAACCTTATAAGCATAAACCATATGCTAGACCTGATAATAAAAAGGTCAATGTGGTTGAGGATGACGATGAAGAGGATTGTCCTAAACTATCAAATTATTGTTTTTCTGTGGATGTAACATGATTAATGTATGCTATGAATGATCTTGGAGATAAAGCAAGATGGTCAAGGAAGGATAACAAGCCAGGATGGAAAGACAAATCCAAGTGGTGTGCCTTCCATGAAGATTTTGGCCACATTACTGAGGATTGCATTGCTTTGAGAAAGGAAATAACATATCTTCTAAGTAAAGGCCATCTTAAGGATTTTCTAGGAAAAAAGAAGTCAAAGATTTAGGATAGCACTGGCATTCCAGAAAGGGCAGCATCTCCACCTAAAGACGTTGGCATCATTAACTTTATATCAGGAGGATCAGATATTTGTGGGACA
This sequence comes from Ambrosia x helenae, assembly GCA_030844895.1. Classification (NCBI taxonomy): domain Eukaryota; kingdom Viridiplantae; phylum Streptophyta; class Magnoliopsida; order Asterales; family Asteraceae; genus Ambrosia; species Ambrosia x helenae. Next base: position 232,968 of record JAUTDX010007030.1, on the reverse strand, counting down.
TCCTACTCAGCAGCCAAAAGACATGCAAGGGAGATGAAATCCGAGAAAGATGAAAGACCCACAAAGACTACCATCCTGACGAATGCAAAAGTGATTCGCTTCGAAGAAAAAGAAGATCAAGAAAACATTCTAGATCCTCACCATGATGGTTTGGTGATTACTTTATATATTGCTAACCATTTTATTCACAGGATATTAATAGATGGAGGGAGTTCAGTAAACATAATACAACTGGAAGCCCTCAAAAGAATGAACATCCCTGAGACCGAGATACTGGCTAGATCATCTGTTTTGGTTGGCTTCAGTGGAGAAACCAAAAGCACAGATGGTGATATTAAACTACCTGTATATGTCGAAGGGGTAAACTCTATCCAAAGATTCCGTGTGATAGATTCTTTATCTAGTTACAATGTTATCCTAGGGAGACCCTGGATACATGACATGAAAGCAGTTCCTTCAACTTATCACCAATGTGTAAAGCTACCAACTCCATGGGGAATTGTCAAAGTCAACAGTGACCAATAGGAGGCCAAGGATTGCTACACAACATCAATGAAGGCTTCATCACGACAAGCATAGCAATTACAGCAGGATGCACAGTGTCATCCTCAGGATGCTAAAGCACATCCTGACCAAGATATAAAGGCAGTATGCCTTGATGAAAATAACAAGGATATCACTGTGCAGATTGGTAAGAACATCCCTAATGATATTGAACAATCTTTAATCTCGTTTTTAAAATGCAGGATGTCAACATTTGCTTGGAAACATCAAGATATGACTGGCATCTCCAAGGATGTCACCACTCATAAGCTTGGAATCGATAAGAGCTTCAAGCCCATCCAATAAAAGCGAAGGAAATTTGCACCAGAAAGAAATACCATCATAGAAGAAGAAGTGGATAGATTGTTGAAATCCAAGATGATAAGGGAGGTCAAATTCCCAAGGTGGCTAGCCAATGTAGTCGTAGTGCAAAAGAAGAATGGAAAATGGAGAGTATATCTAGATTACACAGATCTCAATAAGGCTTGTCCTAAGGATCCATTTCCACTTCCACACATCGACTCAATGGTGGATGCCACAGCTGGCCATGAAATGTTAACTTTCATGGACGCATCCTCAGGATTTCAACAAATCCAAATGGAACCGGTCGACCAAGAGGATACTGCATTCATGACCCCATCATGTATTTATTGTCATATTGCTATACCTTTTGGACTAAAGAATGCAGGTGCAACATACCAAAGGTTGGTCAATATGATGTTCAAAGATAAGATTGGGGACACAATGGAAGTCTACATCGATGATATGGTAGTGAAGTCCAAGAAAGCTGAAGACCATCTTCAGGATCTCAAAGAAGCCTTTGATATCCTGGATGCTTATAATATGAAGTTGAATCTTGCCAAGTGCAATTTTAGAGTTGGTGCTGGCAAATTTCTTGGGTACTTAGTAACCAAGAGAGGCATTGAAGCCAGTCCAGAACAAATCAAAGCCATCCTTGATTTAAAATCTCCAAAAAATGTCAAGGATGTACAAAGGTTAACTGGCAGGATAGCAGCTCTAAACAGATTCATCTCAAAGTCCTCAGAAAAATGCAAGGAGTTATATGACATCCTGAAGAAGAAAAATAAATTCGACTGGGGACAAAAGCATGAGGAAGCATTGAAGAAGCTGAATGAATATCTTGCAGCAGCTCCACTCCTTATGAAACTTGAGGATGGTGAACCTCTCAAGCTATACCTTGCAGTTTCTGGAAATGCAATAAGTGCAGTCTTTGGTGAAAGACTTTGAAGGACAACAACATCCTATCTATTATGTAAGTAAAACTTTATTGGATTCTGAAACAAGGTATTCACACCTCGAAAAACTTATTTTAGCTTTAATCATGGCATCTACCTAGTTAAGGCATTATTTTGAAACACATAGGATACATGTTCAAACTAATTACCCCATAAAAAATGTGCTCTGAAAACCAGAAATGTCAAGAAGAATGGCAAAATGGTCAGTGAAATTAAGTGCTTTTGACTTGGTATATGAGCCTATAAATGTAATCAAATCACAGGCTCTAGCTGATTTTGTGGCTGATTTTAGTAGTGACATCCTAAGTGAAGTTGAAAAAGAAGTACAACAACTAAATGAAAACTTGGGAAAAATGGATTTTATATACTGATGGTGCTTCAAATATGTGAGGCACTGGATTAGGATTACTACTAAAATCGCCACAAGGGGACCTAATACCCCATGCGATTAGATGTGCATTTCAAACAACCAATAATGAAGCTGAATACGAAGCTCTCATTGCTGGTTTGCAACTTGCTAAGGATATGCATGTTTCAAATTTAGAAGTGTTTGTTATTCCTTGTTAATTACAAACCATTTTAACGGATCTTATGCAGTCAAAGGTAAAAAATTTTGCTGAATATCTTGAAATAGTCAAGAAATTAGCATCTTGTTTTGCAGAATTTACATTAACACAGGTACCTAGGGAAGAAAATGCCGAAGTTGATGCCTTGGCAAACTTAGGATTTTCTCTGAATTTACCAGAAGGATCCAAAATCCCTATCATCCACATCTTGAAGCCAGCAACTATAGAGGTGCATCCTAAGGATAACGCTACACATCCTGTAGATGGCACTGTTCTTGCTACTCAGGATCAAGATGATACATCCTGGATGACTCCTATCATAAACTATCTCAAGGATGATAACATCCCTAATGGAGAAAATGCTAGAGCTTTCAGAATGAAGGTATCTAAATTTGTTATTATAAACGATATATTGTATAGAGAGTCTCTTGCAGGTCCATATCTAAGATGTCTCAACAAGGAAGAAGCAAAGGAAGCTCTCAAAGATATCCACGAAGGAAATTGTGGAAATCACACAGGAGGAAGAGCTTTATATTCAAAGACTTTAAGGACAGGATACTACTGGCCTACCATGAAGAAGGATGCCATGCAATATTCTCAGAAATGTGATGTATGCCAAAGACATAGCAACATCCTACCCCAGCCTGCTGAACCATTACATCCCATTATCTCACCATGGCCTTTCATGAAATGGGAAATAGATATAGTGGGAAAATTACCTAAAGCTCCTGGTGGAAAGGTGTTCATGTTGGTTATGACTGATTATTTTTCAAAATGGATTGAAGCCAAAGCATTTGTACAAGTTAGAGATAAAGAAGTAGTGTCCTTCATCAAGAGAAACATCCTTACAAGATTTGGAGTACCAGCTGAGATTATATGTGACAATGGATCTCAGTTCATCAGAAACAGAACAACTAGTTTTTGTGAAAGTTGGGGAATCAAGATGATAACTTCAACACCTATCCATCCTCAAGCTAATGGACAAGCAGAATCTTCCAACAAGATCATCGTCAACAACTTGAAGAAAAAGCTTGGAGAAAAGAAAGGAAAATGGGCAGAAGAGCTTCCATTTGTACTTTGGGTAGATACAACCACATCCAAGAATGCAACTGGACAGACACCTTTTTCCTTGGTATTTGGAACAGAAGCAATGCTCCCAACAGAGATGGTAATGCCTACGGCAAGAAGACATCTTCAGGATGCAACAACCAATTCAGAAGTATTGCTTCAAGATCTTGAAACAGTGGATGAACTTAGGGATGCAGCTAAATTGAGGATGACAGCTTATCAACAAAGGATAGCCAAAGCCTACAATAAGAATATAAGGATAAGAAGATTCCAAGTGGGAGATTTGGTATTAAGGAAAGCCTTCCAAAACACTACCAAACCAAGTGATGGTAAATTAGCTCCTAAGTGGGAAGGACCTTACTTGATCGATTCTAAAGCTGGAAAATGAACATATTGGCTTTCGAATATGGAAGGTGAAATTTTACCAAGGTCTTGGAATGCAATCCATCTTAAATACTATCACATATGAGGTATGAGAGCTTCCTATCCTTATTTACATTTTATTTTCATTAATGATCTTACAACTAAAAATGGTCTAGTATATAATCCATCTTCAGAATTTTTTCAGGTCTATCCTGAAGATGCAACTTTGAAGACTAGAGGGTTGGCCACCCTCTCCTACGTTAAGGTGTCTGACACCTTCCTAAGGTTTAAAGGTTTTCACCTTTCACATTGGGTTAGCAACCCCGCCTGGAGCGCACGTTATTCATGTATATCTTCAGGATGGTGGGACCAGTTCATGTAAAAGTGGCTGACAATTTCATCATTTTTGGAATATACATTGAATCCCTAAGGTTTAGACATTTTTCAATGTCTCTTTCTCGTATTTGGCCTAGTCGCCAGTGGCCTTGACGCCAGCTATCCTCAAGATGCTACATTAGGCCTTGTCGCCAGTTATTCCTAAAGATCATACATCATTATGGACATGACCCCAGTTTATATAAGGCTTTATCGCCAGTATGATAACTAAGTTGGACTTTTTACAGGTTATTATCAAAAGTTATTAATCCTTTCTTGAAAAGGAAAAAACTCTTTAAAGTCTATCTAAAAGGAACAACACTGGGGACATCCTCAAGATGTCATTATTATTAAGACTGCTCTCAGAAGACTTTGAAGACCAATTGAGAGATGAAGGTATAAACTTATTTCATTCTTTATCACTTATCATCTGGTAGTGATGCAGGATAACAAAGGAATAAAGAAAAGAACACAAGGATGTAGCGTCAAAACATATTACCATTTTATTTATAGTTCAAAATTGATGTCAACCCCTGGCTTCATCCTAAACCAGGACCCATCCACTAGGGGTCAACATCTATGGTCAGGGTCATCTTGAAAACTAAGATCCCTCCACCCTAAACCTATCATTGTTTTAAAACTATTACATACCAAGATAATATTGTTCGAAATTGTTTAAACACGGACTACTACCATATACCACCACAAAAGATTCTAAAAGAAAGTGGGCTCCAGCCTAGTCATCATATCCTTCATCGCCCACTTGTAACTCCTTCACCACCTCAGCCACCTTAGCTTCAGCCTCTCTAATTTCAGCATCCTTAGACCCCTCAGGTGCATCCTCAGGATGTGCAGGAGCAGAAGGTTCATGAACCACTTCCTTCCCATTCAGGCTATTGAGCTTCTCCTTCCAGCCTTTGATATCCCACTCCTTATGATCAAAGGTGGGATCTTCAGCTTGCAGGGCAATCTTTATCCTTGCCTACAAAACGGAGATAGTAGCAGATTTCATCAAACCTTGTCTATACTCCTCCATTTCCTTGTCATGATCCAACACCATCTGGGCCTGTTTAGATTTCATCTGCTTCAGCTCAACCTCCACTTTGCCTAGCTTCTTCTCGAAATACTTGCCCTTATCATGAGCAATCCTTGTCACATCTTCAAGCATAGACTGGGTATCACTAAGCTCCTTTGTGACTCCTTCCATGGATTTAAGAATATACTCATGCTCCTAGAAGAAAACAGGATAGCAAGGTACCTGGAGAGTGAATTGCGAAATCCTCCCCAGGACATCCTCAAAGCTAGATCTGTCAAAGAGAGTAGTTTCCTGGGTTGAGGTAGGAGCAGTTGTGGTCTTCCTCTTCTTAGAGGATATAGAATCCTTTGACTTGGGAAGATTAGGTGGAGGACTAGTCATTTTAGAACTAGATGGTGAGATGATCTTGGTAACCTTGGCATCATGGCTGTCAATGTCATCCAGATCAAACGAAGCAGACTTTTTTGCTACAAAAAATAAAAAACAAGGTTAAGCAATGATAAATAATGAAAACATCCTCTGGATGTGACAGGTAACACTCACAAGACATCTCGGTGGCTTGACTAGAGAATGACTCTCCTCTGCTTCAAATGTTCTAGCAGGAGCAGGTAAGTCAAGTATGGCTTGATACATTAAATAAGCATCATTCAAAGGAGAAGCAAGTTTTGCGAACGAAGAACCTGCAAAACATTTAAGATATCAATAATATCCTCAGGATATAACTATATAAATTTTTCATAAATCATAACATCCTATAAAACCTTTACCACTCTTTAACCAAGACATAGGGATCTCATCCTCAAAAGAAATGGAGTCCCTCTTCACAAAAAAGAATTTTGACTTCCAGGATCTTTCAGATTTAATAACATTAAACAGGAAAGGAGGTTCTTTATGGATAAGCTGAAGTACAAAACGGTTTGAGTCGTGTGTTTTCAACCTGTACACATGAGACAGGTCCCCTATATGAAGATGGATGCCCTGGTTCTGATTAATCTTGTTGCAGACTATCAAGATCCTCCAGATTTCAGGCATAGCTTGGGCATAAGCCATCCCAGTTGTATCAAAGAAATCTTTGATAAATAGAGGGAATGGATACTTTAAACCTATTTGGAAGGGGAGATATAGGAAACAGATCCATATAGAAGATGCAAAATCAGATTTTGCACTTGGATCATAAGGACGGAACTCGGCAGAACTAGGGAATACCCCTGAATCCTTCAGAGCTTGAATATCCTTATCATTAAAAGAGCAGATTTCCTGATCAGGATGACTTAACAAGTTTTGGGGAACGAAGTCTTTTGAGACTCCAACACTCCCAGAAGCTCTCGTCATTTTCTTACCCATCCTCAGAATATTTCAAAAAATTATGCAGGATTAGTAGAAGAAAAGAAAAAGAGAAGAGAAGAGAAAGATTACCTACTTTGATAATTTGGTGTGATTATAAAGGAGGAAACAAAGTCTAGATACAGATGACAGAAGAAAATGTTATCTAACGGTCATTGCATAATTACAGCCGAGAAAATAGCCGTTGTTATCCTGACAAGATGTCACATCAGAGATATGAGATAAAGATCAAGAATTAAAAATACTTCAACCATTAAAGATATTAATGGTAACATATTTTTGGGGACAATTGTTGGTGGTGAAATCCTCAGGATGGAATTACCTTGAATAACCTATGTGACATCCTCAGGATAGTGAAGGACTGAGAAGACTTCAGGATGTAACAACATTCTGACCTATGTGCATCCTGAGGATAGACTAACGAATAATCTTGTTTAAATGAATATTGCAGGTACATCCATTCAATGATAAAGACTTGTAACTGTTTTCCAACGACTATATGGTATTGATTAAATCAAAGAAACTGAAGGCACAAGAATTATACACGTAAAGCAAGTCCAAGGAATAAGTCAAAGTGTAACCGACAAAAGATGAATGCTAGGCAAGAAAGAAGGAAACCGTTATTACAGCGTTCTTATCAGTTGAAACAACTCCAACGTTCACCTGAATCATTCAAGAAGCTTAACTAAGATAGCGGATTTCACGGATCTTCTATTTATTTCATTTGTAACTATAAAAGGGGGTGATCAATGAGTATAGGACACTTCTCACTTGCTTAACACTTCGTAGACACCTGATACTCTCTCTATACACACACAATACTCGTATTGTAATCTTAGATACTCGTTCATCACCTATCCAAAGTTGTAGTTATTTTTACCTTATTAATATTAACAAACAAGGCAGGGGCTTAGACTCCTCCCGAGGTTTTGTGCCGGCGATCATCAACTGATCAAGGGCCTTCCTTGTACATCGAGTGTTGTTCTCTTATCGCATTACATTTACATTAATTGATTTTTGCCTATTTCATCATTGTGTCAGACAGTTACATCCTCAGGATATAACTGTGCATCCTGACCAATTTCTTTGCCATCGTGAGCATAGTTGTCATATTGTTATTTCTGTATTATATTAAACTACCATCTTTAGATTACAACGAGTTTCTAACATATTTCACACATTTAGCACTCTACCTCACTTTTACTAATTTGGAATACAAGATTATTTTTACTAAGTAATTTTTTACCAAAACAATGATGATGATGATGATGATGATGATGATGATGATGATGATGATGATGATGAAGATGTTGATGATGAAGACGGTGGTGGCTGTGACAGGTGGAGCTGAACGATGACGGTGGTGGCGGTGGTAGAAGGTCACGGTGGTGATGAAGATGATGATGAGTTTCTTACTTCCTCTGTTCGTGTGTGTGTGTGTGTAGGTTTGAGAGAGGAATGGTGGTTTTGTGTTGGGTTCATGGTTTTTAAGAAACCATCCACACATTTGAAGATGGTTTTTGATATAATGATAAATATAAAATATTATTATTATTATTACTATTATTATTTAAATAAAAAAGAATAATTAAGCAATGATTACCTAATCATTTATTAAGCGCTATGGAGCCCCGTCCCACTACATCCCTCTTTTCTCATAAAGCCCTATAGATCCTCTTTTATTACTTTATAATATTTTATTCCCCATAAAGCCCCATAGAGCCCCATAAAACTCCCCACTACACATACACCAATTTAACCTTTTGGTTAAAATCAAGGTTTCATGATCTACCTCCCATGAAGACATTACATTATTATCTTTGATGAAAATGAGGTTTCATACGTACACAAATACATCTTATTTTCTTTGATGTGAGTTAGGTTTTTGTTTATCTACAATTGAAACTCGCCTCTCACGTTTTTATTATTTATCAATTAGACTATACGTAGTTGAGCGTGATGCTTGGCGCTAATTGGAATTTCGCGTCGGTAACACCAACACGGTGGGGGCGTGAAGAGCCAAAAAGCAACCAGAAACGTTATGTTTATAACGCTTGAATGCAATTTCATCATCCATTTATAGTGTGCCACGTTGATTCTTCATCACCACCACCACCACGTTGATTAATTCTTCATCATCACCCTTTTAGTTATGGTTTCTGTAGCGAGAGAGAAGAAGAGGAGGGATCAAGTTTTGATTGTTATATTATCTAATCTGTAGAGAGAGAAGAAGAAGAGGGAAAAGGAAGAGAGAAAAGGAAGAAGAAGAGGTAGGTGAATGGTGGTGGTGATGGTGTACGGTGGTGGTGGTGGGTGTGTGAGAGAGGTAGGTGAATGGGGGTGGTGATGTTGAAGAAGAAGAAGGGTATTCAGTTTTTTTTTTTTTTTTTTAAATTAGTGCCCCATTTTTTTCCCCACTACACCCATTTTGAATTAACGCCCATGATGATTCAGCTGCCACGTGGACCAATCACAGAAGGGGGCCTTAAAACTTTCCCCCTCCACTACACATGATCTTATATATATATATATATATATATATTATATATATATATATATATATATATATATACATTATATCTTTTCATAATCCTTAAAGCATAAAACATATTTAAACAATGATTAAGTATAATCAATACATAAATCATCAATAAAACAAATATTTGACTTTTCGCTAACTTTATCTTATCATAACTTTCTAAGCTTATAGGTTGGTCGGTGAGGACTTAAGGCCAGGGCCCGTTGTATTCGGGGGCACATGTTATATATATGTGTGTGTTATTTAATAGAAAACTCATTTTACACTTAAAACTTGGGTCCATTTAAAACTCAAAAACTTATTAGCAATATATAAGTCTAATGCTCTTTTAAAACTCAAACCTTAAATGGGCAAATTTTCAGGTGCGCCTCTGCTTATAGTATCATAACTTTCTCAAATAATTAAGAAATCACATTTGCAATAAGATTACAATTCCACGGTTGTAATCCTCATTGTATTTCTTGTCCTTAAATCACATATATAGGGTATGTTTGACAAAACTGGCTGGTGGCTTTAAGCTGGTAGCTGTAGCTTTTTAAATATATTTTGGTGTTTGGCGGAGTAGCTGGAGCTTTTAATAAAATGTATAAAATGATCAAAAATGGGTATTAACTAATAGGTCAGGCGGAAAACGAGAAGCTCCAACAGGAGCAAATGCTCGGTCTGTTCTGGGAGCATCCGCTTGCTTTCAATCCGGAGGCCGTAGGAAAGATGATGCAATTAACCCGGGGCCGCATTCGCGGTCTAGAAGACCGGATTCGGACCCTCCTCGCCAAACAAAAAGGGCTCATTGTGTGGACTGCCACCCTCGGTGACCAGGGAGACTAGAAGAGTCCGTATAGAATGGGTATTTGTGTCATTTACTCATTAAAAGCTTCTAGCTAGTACTAGTAGCTTTTCAATATAAAGTTTTTTCTCCTAACCTAATTTAAGCTCATTCAACCAAATAAGACTTTTTATTGAGTATGAGTTTTTTCTTAAAAGCTTGAAGTTTGAAACTCATAAAAGCTCTTAAAAGGTTCTTGCCAAGCATACCCATAATGTACATGTCGCCCAAATAGGTTATGCAACTAAATTCATGCAACACTCAATCGAGGGAGTGAGAACCCGAGGAAGATGTACATTAATCCTTTAACAGGTTACGTAAAGTCGTGGCGTACAATTCTACATCGTCAAGGAAAGATAGGGGACCTCCGACAATGAGGACGATTATCGTTAGTGAAGAAGAGAATCCCACAAGCCGGTGATTTGTTATTACTCACTATTTTTATGTTTATGTCATATACATAGTTAGAGCACTCACATCCCATCCACCAAATGTATGTAAGTGTGTCCACCAAATTATATGGGGTGAGTGTAAGTGGTTGTGAGTGGAGGAGATAGAAAATATTTGGTGGAAGCACTGTTTCACCCTAAATATGAAAAACTACTGTTCACCCCTATATATATTTTAATATTTTTGTAAGTAGTTGTAAGTGAGGAGAGAGAAAATGTAATGATAAAAGTATGATTATTTTAATTAAGAGAGAGAAGATTTAGGGGTGAAGTAGTGATTTTTAATGTAATTTGATGGAGGAGATTTGGTGAATGGGTTGTGAATGCTCTTATCAATGTAATAAATAAACGGATAAAATAATTATATTGTGGATTTATTTTTTAAAAGATATAATGAAATAGGTTCAACCTCAGAGCCAAAACAAATGCCTAACTTATTTTCGTGATTTGATAGGATAATGTGATGGATGGAATATACGACATAATTAACCAATGTTTGAAAACGATGGTGATAAGGTTGATGTATATAATTATACAAATGAGTAATTTAATTTTGGCTATGACTAAAAAATCCAAAGTTTATTTTACTTTCAAAATGTAATTTGGCCTTAAACTGATATATTATAAATTTATAATCATTGAAGTTCCAAGTCAAGCATAATTTATGAGAACCATGCTTTCCCAAATCGATAATTGATACACAGTTTCATGATCTCAACAAAACAACTTAAAAGTTAAAACACGTGACAATATATTCGTATATAATAATTATTATGTATTCATTACATCAAATAGGGAGTGACTGAAGAATAAGGATGCAAAAAAGGAAAGTGTTTTATTATTGAAATTTTTTTTAGTACATTGTGAATGTTCTCCTATTTTTAAGTGGACTTCGATTCAATATAACGGCATAACAAGTTAGGAGAAAGTATTTGGTACAAAGTACCTTAACTTACAAAGTGTAAGAAGCCATCAAAATTGGCCACGTGTAACTTGACGGTTATAACACCTGAAACCAATTCAAGAGTATTATAGACTTTTCCATCCCACATTTAATCACATAATAATACATTCCTTGTTTTATCGTTAAATATGAATTCAATTTTTTTATAATTGATTTCACAATATTCGATCGTTATTTCTTACCTTATTCAAAAAAATCTAATCACAGTTCATCCGACGCTCTGTTTTTTCATTCATTTTTATAACGTTTATTCACAATTGATAACGAGTGTTGATCCCATGAGTGATTTAGTTTTATATGTTGATTATATCTGTTTACTGAAAAACAACGATCATTGAGGTAGTGAACAGAATGAAGAAGAAGAAGAAAATTTTTGATGATCAATAAGAATATGAATATGAAGATGAAGATGCGTTTTATGATTTTATGGGTGATTACATAAAAATGACGATCAAGGTAGCATGTGTTTTTTTGATTTTTTATTAGTTCGTATAATGATTTTATGGGTGCGTTTTATGATTTTATGGGTGTGTTTTATGTTTTTATGAGTGTGATTTATGGTTGCACGTCTATGAGTGCTTATTTTATTGTTCTGCCTTTGAGAGATGAAGGTGCGTTTTATGATTTTTATGGGTGTGTTTTATAATTTTATTGGTGCGTTTTATGTTTTTAAGAGTGCATTTTATGGGTGCAGGTCTTTGAGTGCTTATTTTGTTGTTCTGCCTTTGAGAGATGAAGGTGCGTTTTATGATTTTTATGGGTGGGTTTTATGATTTTATGGATGCGTTTTATGATTTTATGGGTGCGTTTTTGTTTTTATTAGTGCGTTTTATGGGTGCATTTTTTAGTTTTTTGTAGCTCTGTTTTTATTATCCATGCTCTGTTTTTTGTTTGAAAATAGAACCTACATTCATAAAAGTTTTTTTAGAACAATAACGCATGTTTATACATTTCATCTTATTCATTTACGTTTAGATGATTATTCTTTTATTTTGGAGTGTTTTTTCAACATCAGTATCATCCTCTGTTTTTTTTGTTTAAAAAAACAGAGCATGTTTCAGAGTAAATCGACTGATCGCTTGTTATGAAATGAGAATTGCAAATCTATCGATTGTCTGTAAATGTAACCGTTCTCAAGAATTAATGAGATTTGGGCGGTTTAATTAAAAATTTTGAGAACGATTGCTATGGCGCAATTATTAAAAAAATTCAAATTATTATCCTCGCAATTTGTCTATTTGCCCTTCTCTTGTTAACTGAAACTAAAAACACGCGTGGGTAATTAATTTAGGATGATTTTGATTAAAACACAGATCAATGGTCAGAATTGCTTCTTACACTTTGTATTTTAAGGAGTATTTATATAATAGCCTCTCTCAAATTCGTATATAATACTAAAAGCATGTGACAATATTCGTATATAATAATTATTATGTATTCATTACATCAAATAGGGAGTGACTGAAGAATAGGGATGCAAAAAAGGAAAGTGTTTTATTATTGAAATTGTTTTAGTACATTGTGAATGTGCTCCTATTTTTAAGTGGACTTCGATTCAATATAACGGTATAACAAGTTAATCTAGTTGGATTATAGCCATTTATCATTACAATGGGTGTCTAGTAAAAATGTACTGATGTATGCAGTTGGGATATCCTAGTTCATTCTAAACTCAAATATAATGACACAGCTTATAGATATTTTAATTTAAATCCGGATATTACTTATCATATATGTGTGTATATATATATATATATATATATATGGTCAAGTTATTCTACACAGTGTAACAAAAATGAGAAGGGTGAGAAGGATACAAAAACACAATAGACCACGAAATATGACACAACAAGTCACAAAATATAACATAATGCCAAAAAATTTAACACAATGCTAAAGAAAAAAGACACAACGAATTGCAAAAATGACACAACGATGAAAATAAGAAAAAGACATAGTGCTACATAAAAGACACAATGATATAACGTATATTCTAAAAACTACAAGCTAAAAACCCAAAAAAGCGAAGACCTAAAAACTAACATCGTAGGGTTCGATGAGACGATTCCAATGCCTTTTGAATGAGGTCAATCGGGGTCCATTTGATACCCTTCCTACGACTTCCTATATTTCTTTCACTGTGTATTTGATCCTAACCCTATATATATATAGGTAAAGATTCTGGTACAAAAACTATATTTTGTGAGAAGTGTGAGAAGGATAAAAAATTGACATGTAGATATCATGTTTTAATTCAGTTATGATGTTTTGGGTTGGTTTGTCAGAAAAACACCAAATACAACAATTTAAAACACAATGCAATGTGTTATAGCTGTGGAATTTAAAACATAGTTAAAACACATGACTAAAACACAACAACGTAGAACACGTGTTCTTGGCATTGTGTTTTAAGTTTTTAAGCTCAAAATAAATTGGTTTGTGTTTTTAATTGTTATGTTTCGTGTTATTTTAGCCTAAAAAATCCAAAACATATTGAATGAATCCAAAAAATGATGCTTAAATATCATTTTTTAATCTTCTCATGAAATACGAAACCCCACCCTATATATATATATATATATATATATATATATATATATATATATATAGGTTCGGGTATAAATGCCTATTTTTGTGAGAAGGGTAAGAAAACTTGTGGGTGTGACACGTGGTAGACTTTTATTTTAAGTATAAGGGCAATAGAGTAAATACATAACTATTCAAGTTTTGTAAAAAATCAATTTCCTAATCTAAATGAGAGAATTATGGATTTTTAATTTATTTTTTTATGAGTTCAATAAAATCTTTTCTGATACAAACAGCAGGAGATGGAAGCTTCAAGTAATTATTTTGTCAATTGAATCACATTGTATTTTACTGGCATACCTCAATGTTTGAAGGCATAACACACCTTTTTTAATATTTGTGTTTTAACAACCAACAATACAATTTAAACATTAAACACATAGACAAGTTTTGTCTAAACTAATTTTTAAGATTTTCAAATTCACTTTGTGTTTTAACACCGAAATCTGTTCAAACAGTTACTTTTGACATAAAACACATAAACAAAAACATTATACACTAACTGTGACACCCGGCATGTTCGGCTTAAACATAATAGTAACATCTAAGTCTACCTTAGCGAGAAACGTTTATAAACAAACTTAACTGGGTTAGTTGAGTCAGGTCAGATTAGGATTGTCCAGGGTTCGATGATCTGGAGGATCATTGGGAGTCATTTTGGGGAATACACTAGTACCGGGTTCCGTTGTTGGTGACATTACATGAACTAATTAAGTATATGTGTAGATTATGGGTCGTGTGGTGGATTGTATACTTATACTTGCTTAAACGATGTACAAATGATTATACGTGCCTAAATATGCTAAACATAGACTATGGGTGCATGCTTATGTGTTAAGATGTGTTAGAATGCGTTAAACACGACAAACTGGGAAAAGGTTAACATGTGTTAAAAAGTGCTGTTGACATGTGTTAAAAAGGTGCTGATGACCTGAATGTGGAAATAGTGGGCGAACGTGGAAATGGAACTTGAAAAATGGGCGAACGTAGAAACAAAGTGGGCGAATGTGGAAAAGTTCCACATTCGACCATTACAAATGGGCGAATGTGGAAAAGTTCCACATTCGACCACATAAAAGGGGCGAACCTGGACTGGGTATAAATACCATCCTTAGCCATTTTTCACCATTTCACAAACCCTAAACGCCTCCAAACACTCTCTATCAGCTATTATCATTGGGGAAGGAGTTTTTGAGCTTGTTTTTCATAACCTAACTCTCTAAATCATTACAAGTGAAAATCTAAGGTGTGTTCTTCATTTCAAATCCTTTTT
The DNA here is from genome assembly GCA_030844895.1 of Ambrosia x helenae. Classification (NCBI taxonomy): domain Eukaryota; kingdom Viridiplantae; phylum Streptophyta; class Magnoliopsida; order Asterales; family Asteraceae; genus Ambrosia; species Ambrosia x helenae. The sequence continues at coordinate 217,780 of JAUTDX010007030.1, read as the reverse complement.
AAACAATTTTAACTTGTTTTCATCTAAACCCCAAGGGTCCAGATCTGATATCAACATGTTTTATGGGTAAAAACCTTCCTAATATCTTTCTAAATAAAACCTATTCATAAACAATGAGTTTTCATACAATTTAACATGTGTTTATGTGGTATTAAGCATTGTTTGATGATTACTTGCTATGTAGATGACATGACTACAACCTAGGGCTGTTATTAATAGAGAGTTATGATTGAAACATGTTACAATTGATTGTTGATGGTGTTTTGTCGATTAAAGGGGTTTTTAGTTAGATTTAGGGCTTGTTTTTGGATGGAATGATAGAGTTATGATAGGGGTTTCTTGTTCATAATGATTTAAGTATGATGAGCTAATGATTGATTAAATTCAGAAAGTTTCCTAATTGGGTAATAATTTCATGCATGATGATGTGACATCTCCATAAATTACTATTTTAGAAAACTTGTAAAAACGGATAGATTTTGGGGTAAAATCGGTAGGGTTTCGTAGGAATATGTTAATGATGCTTGACTGCTGTAGTTCATGATGTTTCGTGATGTTTTCGGATGTTTTCGACGCGTTTTTGGGAAAATCTAACAGCAGGGGCGAACCTGGAATACCTTCGACCAGTCTAACGGTCGAAGGTGGACTTCCAAGGGTCGAACCTGGAACTGAGGGGGCGAAGGTGGAAGAAAAGGGGCGAAGGTGGAAGAAAAGGGGCGAAGGTGGGAGTTTAAAGCCACCTTCGACCACTCAAAGCCACGTTCGGCCCTACGTTAACAGAAATGAGATTTTTGATACGAACTAAGTGTTTTATGCTTGAAACTTATGTGTTAAACTTATGTGCATGACTAATTGATGTAATGGGTCACCAACGGGATGTCGGGTCGGTCTGGGATGTCCGGTTAACGTTTAAACACACTTTTTAACATACGTAGTCAAGATCTGGACAATCGGGGACTAGTTAGCCTTCGGGTTAATAGTCATTACACTTATGTAAACTCATTGATAGGTTGTCAGTAGTTGGGATTATCATTCACGTGTTGGAATTCTAGTTACCAGAGGACGCACTTTAAGGTGAGTTTCACGGCCCCACTCTTTTACTGGTTTTACAATTTCGGGGAGAAAACATGCTGTGTTCCTTAAACGTGTGTCAAATGTGTTTTTCCTAAAAGGCGTGACAACTATGTTTTGGGTACTCATGTATTCACTACGTTTCGGGAGTGTTCATTTGGGTTCAAGGTATTCATTTATGTTCCGTATTATATGGCCTATGTTGTGGCAGTTCGTTAGCCGGGGTGCGGTAGTTCGTTAGCCTCTATGTGGTAGTTCGTTAGCTATGTTATAGTAGTTCGTTGGCCATGGGATGGTAGTTCGTTAGCTATGGTAAAGCAGTTCGTTGACCATGGGACGGTAGTTCGTTAACTTCGGTGGGCGATAGTTCGTTTGGGAGGTTCGTTATGAAGTTCAAACATTTAACGAGTGTTTTCATCGGTCGGTAGTATCATGTTGGTCTTTCAAAAGTTCGTGAAACGTTTTACTTAAAAACCTGTGAACTCACCGGCATTATTTGCTGACGTTTTTAGCATGTTTGTCTCAGGTCGCTAAGGTAGCAGCTGTCGATAGGCGCACGGAGTCTCACGGCGTCTAGGAATCATATGCACGTTTTGTTAAACATTTCAGACTTTATATTTCATTTTGAGTTGTAATACATATTATGCTTCCGCTGTGTTGGAACAGTTTGAACCTTAATGGTTTACTTATGTCAGTTTTACGTATCATATAGTGTTGTTTATTGTGACCGTTGACTTGAATCCTGGTGTGTCACGCGCCTCGCGGTAAAACCCCGCAGTGGTAATTTGAGGGTGTGACAGATTGGTATCAGAGCCAATGGTTATAGTGAACTAGGACTGCATGTAGAGTCTAGTCTATAGCCGAGTATCACACACGTTAGACGGTCACACATAGTTACGAGTCGTGTCGTTTAGTAACCATACTAGCCTTGTCGGGGTGTCGGTGTCCTCATCACACAGTATCGCGTTATTTTAGGAATGTGTGTATAGGGTGATTTGAAGTTCTAGCTAGGAGCACGCCTAGAGGACCATGTAGAGCGATTTGTTATTTCGGGTGCACACGAAATCATAAATTGAAATGCATGAAAACCTTGGTGGACTTCGTGTTCGGACTAATGGTCATGCTGGAACCATGTTCTAAATTCGTTTGGGTCACTTGTAGCTCGATCTGTTGGTGATTTTGAGTGTCTTGTCTCATGTTTGGCAGAACATGTCTGGTCGCGCGGGTGGACGTGCTGGTGGACGCCGTGGTGGCGGTGGGGGTCGCAATGGCGGTGGACGAGGTGGTGGGAACATCACCATGACTCAGGCAGAGTTGGAGCACATGTTACAGCAACAGTTGAACGTTGCGTTGGCCGCTTTCCAGGCTGCTCAGCAGACCCTGGGAAACACTAATCAGGGACAGTCTGGGTGCACCTACAAGAAGTTTATGGACTGTAAGCCCCATTTCTTCAATGGGACTGAAGGAGCGGTGGGACTACTTAGGTGGTTGGAGAAGATTGAGTCGGTGTTTGCTATGTGTAACTGTCCCGACGCTGATCGCGTCAAGTATGCGTCTGCTACACTGGAGGGACATGCGTTGACCTGGTGGAACTCCACCACTGCGAACCTTGGTCTGGGTGAGGCCAATGCTATGCCATGGACCGAGTTTGTTCAGATGTTGAGGGCAGAGTATTGCCCAAGAGACGAGATTATGAAGTTGGAGCATGAGTTTTGGAATCTGAAGATGGTTGGATCGGAGATCGAGGAGTTTACTGCTAGGCACAACGAGTTGGCTGTGATGTGCCCCGGTTTGGCTACACCGGAGTACCGAAGGATTGAGCACTACGTTGCTGGGTTAGTGCCGGAGGTTGCTGGACTTGTTGCCGCTGCTGATCACACTACTATGTTGGCCACTGTTCGGGGCAGCTCACAAGCTGACCAACATGAAGGTTGCTGAGGGCGTTCTACCTCCAAGGGGTGCTGCTGTGAAAGCCCCTGCGGACAACAAGCGAAAGTGGGATGGTGCTGGGAAGAGTGCAAGTGCGGGTCAACCGCAACAACAGGTGAGGAAGACTGAGGCTTTGGGATCGTCTTCGGGTCAGAGGCAAGACGGGTACACGGGGAAACTGCCGGAGTGCAATCAATGTGGGTTCCATCATTATGGCAGCTGTGAGAAGTTTCGTTGCAACCGCTGTAAGCGTGTGGGCCATGTTGCTAAAAACTGTAGAGTCAGTCTACAGACAGTTCCAGGCCAAGCGGTTGTCCCTGCCCCTGTCCCTCAGGGGAACCAAGGGTGTTATAACTGTGGGGAGACTGGGCACTTCAAACGTGATTGTCCTAAGCTGAACCAAGGGACTGCAGGTGGTGCAGGGAACGAAGGTGGCGGCCGAACTACTCGTGGTCATGTTTATGTCATTGGCGCTAGGGAGAACCAGGAGGATCCTGATACTGTTACTGGTGAGTATTCTTTTCTTGATTTCCGTTATGCTAATACTCATTCTCATTCACGTTGTTTGGCGATTCGTATTCATTGTGTGCATTCAGTCTGGTATTTGGTTATCGTTTTGCATTCATGGGTCTGATGTGGGTCCTTTGGAGATGCTACTTGGACGGTACCGGTGTGTCATTTATACCGATCACAGTAGTCTCTAGTAGGCCTTCGATCAGGAGGATTCATTGTTTTGTGTTCACTTTGGGGAGGGCGGTTCCCCGGCATAGAGTATTCGTTGATATCATCTTTCGTTCATGGTTATCATTTCGTTTGTGTTCTAGGAAACGTTACTTGGGTTAGGTCGACACTCATTACTGTCGAAGAGTGAATCTCGGGGCGAGATTCCTTTAAACAGGGGGATGATGTGACGACCGGGAAAATTTTTCTTTTTATCGCTTCGTTCTCTTTGACTTCAGGAAATTTTCGGGACGAAAATTCTTTCAACGTGGGGATGATGTGACACCCGGCATGTTCGGCTTAAACATAATAGTAACATCTAAGTCTACCTTAGCGAGAAACGTTTATAAACAAACTTAACTGGGTTAGTTGAGTCAGGTCAGATTAGGATTGTCCAGGGTTCGATGATCTGGAGGATCATTGGGAGTCATTTTGGGGAATACACTAGTACCGGGTTCCGTTGTTGGTGACATTACATGAACTAATTAAGTATATGTGTAGATTATGGGTCGTGTGGTGGATTGTATACTTATACTTGCTTAAACGATGTACAAATGATTATACGTGCCTAAATATGCTAAACATAGACTATGGGTGCATGCTTATGTGTTAAGATGTGTTAGAATGCGTTAAACACGACAAACTGGGAAAAGGTTAACATGTGTTAAAAAGTGCTGTTGACATGTGTTAAAAAGGTGCTGATGACCTGAATGTGGAAATAGTGGGCGAACGTGGAAATGGAACTTGAAAAATGGGCGAACGTAGAAACAAAGTGGGCGAATGTGGAAAAGTTCCACATTCGACCATTACAAATGGGCGAATGTGGAAAAGTTCCACATTCGACCACATAAAAGGGGCGAACCTGGACTGGGTATAAATACCATCCTTAGCCATTTTTCACCATTTCACAAACCCTAAACGCCTCCAAACACTCTCTATCAGCTATTATCATTGGGGAAGGAGTTTTTGAGCTTGTTTTCATAACCTAACTCTCTAAATCATTACAAGTGAAAATCTAAGGTGTGTTCTTCATTTCAAATCCTTTTTAAACAATTTTAACTTGTTTTCATCTAAACCCCAAGGGTCCAGATCTGATATCAACATGTTTTATGGGTAAAAACCTTCCTAATATCTTTCTAAATAAAACCTATTCATAAACAATGAGTTTTCATACAATTTAACATGTGTTTATGTGGTATTAAGCATTGTTTGATGATTACTTGCTATGTAGATGACATGACTACAACCTAGGGCTGTTATTAATAGAGAGTTATGATTGAAACATGTTACAATTGATTGTTGATGGTGTTTTGTCGATTAAAGGGGTTTTTAGTTAGATTTAGGGCTTGTTTTTGGATGGAATGATAGAGTTATGATAGGGGTTTCTTGTTCATAATGATTTAAGTATGATGAGCTAATGATTGATTAAATTCAGAAAGTTTCCTAATTGGGTAATAATTTCATGCATGATGATGTGACATCTCCATAAATTACTATTTTAGGAAACTTGTAAAAACGGATAGATTTTTGGGGTAAAATCGGTAGGGTTTCGTAGGAATATGTTAATGATGCTTGACTGCTGTAGTTCATGATGTTTCGTGATGTTTTCGGATGTTTTCGACGCGTTTTTGGGAAAATCTAACAGCAGGGGCGAACCTGGAATACCTTCGACCAGTCTAACGGTCGAAGGTGGACTTCCAAGGGTCGAACCTGGAACTGAGGGGGCGAAGGTGGAAGAAAAGGGGCGAAGGTGGAAGAAAAGGGGCGAAGGTGGGAGTTTAAAGCCACCTTCGACCACTCAAAGCCACGTTCGGCCCTACGTTAACAGAAATGAGATTTTTGATACGAACTAAGTGTTTTATGCTTGAAACTTATGTGTTAAACTTATGTGCATGACTAATTGATGTAATGGGTCACCAACGGGATGTCGGGTCGGTCTGGGATGTCCGGTTAACGTTTAAACACACTTTTTAACATACGTAGTCAAGATCTGGACAATCGGGGACTAGTTAGCCTTCGGGTTAATAGTCATTACACTTATGTAAACTCATTGATAGGTTGTCAGTAGTTGGGATTATCATTCACGTGTTGGAATTCTAGTTACCAGAGGACGCACTTTAAGGTGAGTTTCACGGCCCCACTCTTTTACTGGTTTTACAATTTCGGGGGAGAAAACATGCTGTGTTCCTTAAACGTGTGTCAAATGTGTTTTTCCTAAAAGGCGTGACAACTATGTTTTGGGTACTCATGTATTCACTACGTTTCGGGAGTGTTCATTTGGGTTCAAGGTATTCATTTATGTTCCGTATTATATGGCCTATGTTGTGGCAGTTCGTTAGCCGGGGTGCGGTAGTTCGTTAGCCTCTATGTGGTAGTTCGTTAGCTATGTTATAGTAGTTCGTTGGCCATGGGATGGTAGTTCGTTAGCTATGGTAAAGCAGTTCGTTGACCATGGGACGGTAGTTCGTTAACTTCGGTGGGCGATAGTTCGTTTGGGAGGTTCGTTATGAAGTTCAAACATTTAACGAGTGTTTTCATCGGTCGGTAGTATCATGTTGGTCTTTCAAAAGTTCGTGAAACGTTTTACTTAAAAACCTGTGAACTCACCGGCATTATTTGCTGACGTTTTTAGCATGTTTGTCTCAGGTCGCTAAGGTAGCAGCTGTCGATAGGCGCACGGAGTCTCACGGCGTCTAGGAATCATATGCACGTTTTGTTAAACATTTCAGACTTTATATTTCATTTTGAGTTGTAATACATATTATGCTTCCGCTGTGTTGGAACAGTTTGAACCTTAATGGTTTACTTATGTCAGTTTTATGTATCATATAGTGTTGTTTATTGTGACCGTTGACTTGGATCCTGGTGTGTCACGCGCCTCGCGGTAAAACCCCGCAGTGGTAATTTGAGGGTGTGACACTAACACTTATATATAAAACACATAAACAAGAACAATCAGATTTCTCCACTAAAACAAGAAACTTTTATACATAAAACACACACCCAAATGTTCTATACACTGACATTTACATATAAAACACACAACAAAGAACAATCGGACTTTCCACAAAAAAAAATCGAACTTTGAGTATAAAACACACAACTGCGTTATGTAAACTATCTCAACAATCCAATGTGTTTTATCAGCATCGAGCTCCTTCTCTGACCTCGTGTTCAACAACTAATTTAAGCATTCCACAACACAAAACAAAGAAAACCCATATCAAATTCAACAACTTTATGCATTCTACAACAATATATAAGCAAGTTTTGTGTACCTTGTAAATGAGTCATGCCCCTTTTCTCATTTTTTTTCTTTTAAAAACAGTGTACAAACACAATCTCACAACCACCATGGCAACCACCTGCCAGATCTGATTGTGGAACTTCAACGGCCACTTCTGTCGGAAGTGAAAGAAAAGGAATTAACGGTGGAAACTTTGCATGTAGTTGTTCTGGATCTCCAATCGTTGGTCATCACTTCCTTGTGTAGATCGGATTCCGGGTGGGTAGTTGAATCGGAGGTGGAGTCGACCTAGATCTCCAATCGAATACGCCATTGAAGTAAAACAGAGAGGGAGAGAAAGATAGGAGGAAAGAGAGAAGAAGATAAAACACAATATGGAGATCCAGTAGAGAGAGAGAGAGAAAGGGAGAAAGGGAGAGAGAGAGAAAGAGAAAGAGAGATGGGTATAACAACAAATATCAAGGAGAGAGAGAGAGAGAGAGAGAGCGCTTAAATCTAGGAATTGTTTTAATGATTTTTTTGGTGTTTTAACAACTATACCCTCATAAGTCCCAATTTATTAATTAGATTATAACACAATTTACAACTTTGTCATTCATTTAATCTCAACCATTCATCAATATGATCTGAAGGCCACAATTATTTTTCACACTTCTCACAAAACACATCCTTTGTACCCTATAGGGATAATTTGAAAACCCTACCCACTTAAGAAATCCCAGAAAACCTCAATCATAACCATTTATCATATTTAATCTATGGTGAGAATCAAATGTTGATTTTTTTTTTAAATTAAAGATGTATCATTGCACATATTTAAAGACAAAAGGGTAATATAGTCCATAAAAAATACTTTCCTCTCTCCTCTCTTATCTCTAACCTCCATGTTGTTTCATGATTAAACTAATGTTACTAGGTTTGAAAACCTCCGGTAACGAATGTTTTTTTTTGTAACAATTACATATGTTTTGACGCCTTATCTCACCAAAAATATAACCCAACAACAAAAACATATGTTTTCACAAACTCATCTCACTAAAAAAAATCATTGTATAAATGCAAACAAAAAAAACACATGTTTACGATTCCTCATTTTCATCGTCCACTGGCTTTATTCCATCCTCATCACCATCTTTGTTGGGAACTACTGTCTCGGTTACTTTACCTTGCTTTTGTTGCAACTTCTGCTTTAGTCTTTGTATCTCAAGATCTTTGTTTTCTAGCTTCACTTCCAGGATTAGTGTCTGTAACAAGGCGAAAACATGTTAATAAGACCTTTCTGGTGCATATAAATAACTTCAGTACAGCTAATTGAGGTTAATCCGGTCAGAAGTGATGTTTTATTTGACATAGATAAAGTTAATAAGAAAATTAAACACCGTTTAATTTGATTTTCAATCTCATTTGTCAATCCCTCCATAGTCAAATATGATGATTAACAAATGGCTCAAAGAGAATGTCAAATATGATTTTATTTTAATTTTAAAAACAACTATTTGAAAAAGGTAGTCACCTTAAAAAAAATTGACTTGTACCACATCTGGTAGGAATTCAGATGATCCTATTAATTTAGGTGATAACTTAAAATATCAGGAATTGACGGAAAGAGTCAACAAACTTGAATCTTCCATGGAATCAATGATCGAATTATACAATGGGTCAACAACATCTATTGCCAATAAGATATGGGAATCAGTTGTACCAATTATCCAGACACACAGAAAATTAGCAGACTTTAATAATAATTCTCACATGTCATTGATAAGAAACATGGTGGATGCTAGATACAAAGATACTCAAGCTGACATCAAAGCCATCAAAAACCATCTGACAAAGATCACTGGCTCTGCCCCTACGACAATTTATCAGGAAGATCAAGAGCATGATGATGATGCTAAAAAGAGAGAGACAAAGATCAAGATAAATTAAGAAAGCTGCCACCTCCAAAGGAAGCACAACCAAAACCATCAAATGCTTCTAATGTGCAAACAACTGATAATCCAGGATCTGCTTAGTCATAAGCACTGTTGAACAGCTATCTGTTGTTGCTTTAGAGAAGAGAATTGATGAAAGTGCAAACCAAATGGCAGAGAAACTTGCCTTAGAAAAGTCGAAAAGGAAAAAGGATCGAGAATCCAAAGTTTCCACATCGATTAAAGAAAGAAAAGCTCTGCAAATGGAAGAGGAGGATATAGGCTCCTCAAAAAGAAGAAAAGTACCTACAAGACATGCACGGCAAAAACCAACATTCCCTACAAACACTGATAGCCAACCAACCATAAAATTACTACACCAACCACCAATCCAAACAACATATGTTGCCACTGAAAATGTGCAAACTCATGTTCCCACCACAACTACTATTATAAACTTACCAATTACTTCACAACCACAACAAACACCCGCCAAAAGACCTACACCACCAAGTCCAACCATTTTGTACAAGAGAAAGAAAAATACTTCACTTGTCCAAGATGATAAAAATCACACTGATCCTACCCTATCTCAATCATGTAAACAGATTCCAGCTGCCCCCATCTCATCGTTTCCAGCTCAAGAATGTGTCTTCAGCTTACCACAAGGGCTTTCTGATCTTGTTCTTGACTTAACAACAATAAAACACGAGATAGACTCTTTCTACTTAACAGATGATCCATTATCACTATCTTTCCCGTCTCTTGAAGGTTTTCCAAAGTCTAAGAATGCTGATGAGTATTTAATCATGAAAGATCAACAAGCTAACATGCTTACAAAACAGAAAAGTGTTGGGAAAGATGACAGGGATTCTCAAATAATCTACCAGAATATACTAAGCAAATTAAGAATATTAGAAGACTACACACGGGATCTGTCCAAGTCAATGTCTGAGAGGCCAGTTGATTCTGATATGGACAACATATTGAGAGATTGATATCTTACTGTAACACCCCAACCGATGGCGGAAACATCGAGGTGTCACGTAGTGACGATTGTTCAATAGCTCATGGACTAAAGTGTAAATTTGGATACATTGATTAAATAATTTATTACATTGAAATGAGATTACATGATACAATAATTCTAAAGTGACAAGTCTAGCTAAGATACAATGTAGACAAGACTGAAATGTAAAATCCAAAAGCCTAAAAGAAGCGTCTCAAAACAACCTGAAACATGTACAAAATATTTTGGTCAATACAAAAATTGTATTGGTGAGCATACCCTGTTTAAATAAATATAGTAGAAAAGTGTTTAGCAATTCATGTGCGGTACCATTTGCAATTATGTAATAAGTAATATCCGTTCAAAACCAAACCTGAAGAATAATGACTAACACATGACTAACCAACTGAATAATGAATTAACAAGACAATGACCAAGATTCTCTCAACAGAGTCTCAAGGGGGTATACCATAGTACTATTCATTGAAAAGCTAGGCCGCCCAGCGGTTAATGATTTTGACAAGTCATAGACACACCAATTAACATAAAGCAAACACACATGAGAATTGCATTAAGTATAAGTAATTGAAACTTGATTAATATATAGGTACATGAGTCACCCCAAAGTAGTAAAACAGTAAAAAGGGGAAAGATATACTCACAGTTTGCGAAAGCGGTCAAAATCCACTTAAGCGGTTGTGAGCTACGTAATGGGAATTCCGAGGAATTCAACCTATAATGCGTAAGAATACTAATAAGGAAGTGTCTAAAAAGTCTAAGGTAACTAGGGTCTAAGGCATTAGGGTTTGCTAAGTCGATTTGGGGAATTAGTGTATTTATTATTAGTCAAAGTAATGTAAAAGTTGTATATTATAAATAATATATGAAAGGTTGTAAATGTGGTTTAAATAATATAATTATTACCTATTGAATATTTAGATAAAAAAAATATATGTTTAAATAATTAAGACAAAATAATTTAGTTAGTTACTTTAACTAAATTAAAATAAACACAATAATCATAAATAATTAAATAAATAATTTTGAGTTATACAATGGTCCAACAAAAGATAATAAAGACATTAAACCATATGAGTATTTCTATTTTATAAGAAAAATATTGATAAAATAGATGTTTAAATTGTATAAATAAATAAATGTTTTATCATATCTAACTAAACGTAAATAAGACTAATAATACTATACGTGATCCAAAAAAATATTTATTTTATAGAAAATGGATGATTTCTGATGTAAACATATTAGAATGATTTTCCCATAATTTATATAAACTTATTTATATTTAAAATTGATTTAATGAGATTAAATCATGTTTAAATGATTAAAAATGGGGAAATTAATGAAAATAACTTTTTTTTTCGGAACCAAATATTTTTATTTCAGATTAGAATGGTTAGAAATAATTACCCAAAAAGTTTGAGATTAAAATCATAAAAAATGAATTTTTTAATGAATTAAATATGTTTAAAACAATTTAAATTAATAAAATATAAAAATAAAACATTTTTCAGAAACTAAAAGTGAGATAACTTTCTATGGGGTGTCAAGAAGCTACTCCTAAATTTTCATAATTTTTGGAGCAAAAATGAATTTATTATGAATATTATAGATTTATATGTGTTATAATTGATTATTAAATAATTAAAATACTAACTCATATAAGACAAAAAGAAGCAAACTAAAATCAGAAAAAAAAACATTGTTGGTCATGGGGTTCGAACCCCTGACCTTCCGTGTATAATGTTAGAGCTTCAACCACTAGACCAAATGCTCCTTATGTTGATTTACTTAGAATGATATTTTATTTATCCATTATATTAAACTCATCATCTTCCCCAAATCACTAGTCAAGAACCCTAACCCTAAGCCATTAATAATAAATCAGATTCAGACACAATACCCAGTCTGTAATAGAGGGGTTTTGTTCCTGGAACAATTCTAAGCAAAACGGCATAAAAAACTTAAACTTACAACCACGATTAAGGCCCGAATATGCGATGTACAGGTTCGAAGCTATGAGGTCATATCCCGAGCAATCTGGCGTGGTTTGAACCGTGTTTTTGTGGGTTTTTGAATGAGTATAAGTTCAGAAAATGATTAGAAACTTTGATTTATATAGATGCTCAAAGAATAACGCGTTTGGACTTGATTGCGAGTGATGGTCGACGGTTACACCCAAGACATCTCATATCGTGTTTTAAAGTTGAGTTACATGCGTTATAAATGTTTTAGTCAGTTACAAATGATGGAGAATAACGATCGGGGCAATATTTTCGAGTTTAAAAATGAATTTAGTGGCTTTTTGATATTGCCGGAATTAGATTCCGGTCGCCGGAAAGTGGTTCGCCGGAAAAACGGGTCTGGCTCATTGTTTTCTTTTTTTTTTACTTTCACTACTTGTCACAAATGGTCCCTCATGCTTTAACTAGTTTATAACATTGTATAACTAGGTTAGTTTTTCCTTTATAAAAGCTTAACTTAGTTAGAAAACTTAACTTAAAAGCTTTTAAAACTTTTTAAACTTGAATTCTTTTATAAAATTTTTTTACGAATATATATCCACAAACGTATTTGATTAAAACTTATACCCGGTTCGTAACAATTATAAATAACAAAACTTTAGTTTGCTCTAGAATTAAATTTTGATAACGACGAACTTATAGGGACTATAACGAAAATATTTGAAAGCTATTTTTGTCAACTAGATGAAAGACGAGGGTGACGGTTGTCACAGTCTCCCCTACTTTAGAAAATTTCGTCTCGAAATTTCTTTCAAGTGGAGGTTACTGTGTAATGAAAGGCGTTGTAAAAGTCAACTATGTTTTTAAAAGAAAATTTAATCTTTTATGATTTGTCACAATTTAAAAATAGTTGTCTAATACCCAAAGTAAAAGTTTCAAAAATCTTTGACAGTTAACCCGAGATTAAGAAATTGAGAGTTTAAATGAGAAAAGTTTTGGAATTGTGTAACGGGTGACGGGCAGAGGTACTAATGAAGCAGTCTCCCCTACTTTAGAAAAGTTTCTGACTAAACGTTATTAAGGACATGCAACAGAGTGTGCACGAGTATACAAAGTTTATGTTTTCTGTGTGTGGGGGGGGGGTCAAGAGAAAGACTCTAGGAAGACGAATGAAGCTCACGTAAGCACGTTCCTATCGAAAATGCTAGCTATTAGCCCACTGTTCTAATAAAGAAATAAATATAAAGTAATGGATAGGTTCTTGGTCAGACTCCTAGTCCGCTCCCGCAGTATCGTTTATGCTTATATATAGGGTGTACCGCAGCTGACCCACCACACTCCCGATACTTTGGACCCGTACTGATTGTCTACCAATAGCCTAAATAGAATTACACACCACCCTCATGTACCTGTAAGCCCATGATTGCGTTCCGGACCGTAATCATCGATTTACCTTACACTAAGGTGTTATGCTTTTCCATAATCTTAACAAGAAATAAATGCGTGCAACTCATATGTAATAGCCACTGTAATGAAATAATGTTTAATCATGACATGGTTAGAGGTCCTTCCCTTTCGGGTTTTCCCTTTAACCGTAATGAGAGTAACATGTAAGTATAAGACATGGTTAGAGGTTCTTCCCTTTCGGGTTTACCCTTAACCGGTAACTTTTGTTCACATCGTTGGCTCAAAACACTCATATTGATAGACCCTGAGGTTTACACCGTTCCCCTCGGATTGAAGAAATACTTTAATCGAGTCGTACGTGGGCACCGGCTTAGATCTCATACGAGTTATCAGCTAGTATGTCCGTTGGCCATGATGATGAACAAAATAATGTAAAGTATAACAGGGTTTTGCTCAAAACAGGAAAGAAAATATGCATACCAAATATGTGTTCAAGTAAGTATATAAGTATAGCATAAAATTTTGACTGAAAGAATAGTATAACATAAATCGAGTAAATCGCACAATTGTACAAAATGAAAGTAAACGAGTTGAATTAATACAGATAGACAATGTGAAATAATCACAAATAATGTGTTAAAAACAACTATGAATAAAAATGGTGCAAGAATAAAATAATGAAATTTACAGCAAATGAATGTGCACGGAACGGATGTACTGCCTACTGGCATGTGAGTTAAAATCTAGTAATTTTACATATATGCGTTATATTATAAAAGACATTTAGCAACGTTTCGATAAAAGATATGTCCATTGTTTTGTTAAACCGAAAGTTTTGCGACTGAAAAAGTGTGAGTGTAATAAGATAAATTTTCGTTTATCAAAAACGTAGTTTGCTCAAACTTTGTGATATAGTTGAAAGAATAGTAATAATGCATGAGAATAAATTTTAGAAATCGAAGTGTGTTTTAAATTCAAAACAGATTTATTTGCAAAATCTTCGTAAATACACATTTTCATGTGTCTACGAGAAGTCGAGATTGAAAAATGTTTGGATACGTTATACGAAAATAAAAGGTTTAAATTTGACCTTTAAAATATGCAATACAAGTTTGTAAGATGCAAAATGAAACCATTCCATGAAGTATGTGTTAATCTGATGTGTTTTAAAATACCAAGATTTAAAATGATGTGAATGATAAAATTAACGTATGTAATAGATTACCAATATTTAAGAAAGTTCATAATCAACGAGATGTAGAAATAGATCCTTGAGATGTGGATTTCACTCCTAACTCAAAGATGTATTTCAAAATTTGAAAACGATTGTGGAATGAAACCAATCACTAAGTTAAGGATATCACTCCCAGCTTAGTGGTTAAGTTTCTTTTTGAAGGAAACACTCTTTGAGGTGTGGATGTCACTCCTATCTCAAAGATATATTCCTAAGATAAATAACCTATAGAGGAGTGAAACTAATCACCAAGGTATGGATATCACTCCTAACTTGATGATATCGTTTCGTTTGCGAAATACGAGTGTCTTCTTCGCCAAGAAAAATATCGAAAGAATAACGAGAAATAATCATAACGAAAATATCTTGAAAGAAAATAATAGGAAATAAGAGAAATATAAACGAGAGGACTCGTGAAAGTAAGCTTAGTTATAGACTAGGCTAAAAGGCATTCTAATAACCTAATTCCCTATAACCATGGCTCTGATACCAATCTGTAACACCCCAACCGATGGCGGAAACATCGAGGTGTCACGTAGTGACGATTGTTCAATAGCTCATGGACTAAAGTGTAAATTTGGATACATTGATTAAATAATTTATTACATTGAAATGAGATTACATGATACAATAATTCTAAAGTGACAAGTCTAGCTAAGATACAATGTAGACAAGACTGAAATGTAAAATCCAAAAGCCTAAAAGAAGCGTCTCAAAACAACCTGAAACATGTACAAAATATTTTGGTCAATACAAAAATTGTATTGGTGAGCATACCCTGTTTAAATAAATATAGTAGAAAAGTGTTTAGCAATTCATGTGCGGTACCATTTGCAATTATGTAATAAGTAATATCCGTTCAAAACCAAACCTGAAGAATAATGACTAACACATGACTAACCAACTGAATAATGAATTAACAAGACAATGACCAAGATTCTCTCAACAGAGTCTCAAGGGGGTATACCATAGTACTATTCATTGAAAAGCTAGGCCGCCCAGCGGTTAATGATTTTGACAAGTCATAGACACACCAATTAACATAAAGCAAACACACATGAGAATTGCATTAAGTATAAGTAATTGAAACTTGATTAATATATAGGTACATGAGTCACCCCAAAGTAGTAAAACAGTAAAAAGGGGAAAGATATACTCACAGTTTGCGAAAGCGGTCAAAATCCACTTAAGCGGTTGTGAGCTACGTAATGGGAATTCCGAGGAATTCAACCTATAATGCGTAAGAATACTAATAAGGAAGTGTCTAAAAAGTCTAAGGTAACTAGGGTCTAAGGCATTAGGGTTTGCTAAGTCGATTTGGGGAATTAGTGTATTTATTATTAGTCAAAGTAATGTAAAAGTTGTATATTATAAATAATATATGAAAGGTTGTAAATGTGGTTTAAATAATATAATTATTACCTATTGAATATTTAGATAAAAAAAATATATGTTTAAATAATTAAGACAAAATAATTTAGTTAGTTACTTTAACTAAATTAAAATAAACACAATAATCATAAATAATTAAATAAATAATTTTGAGTTATACAATGGTCCAACAAAAGATAATAAAGACATTAAACCATATGAGTATTTCTATTTTATAAGAAAAATATTGATAAAATAGATGTTTAAATTGTATAAATAAATAAATGTTTTATCATATCTAACTAAACGTAAATAAGACTAATAATACTATACGTGATCCAAAAAAATATTTATTTTATAGAAAATGGATGATTTCTGATGTAAACATATTAGAATGATTTTCCCATAATTTATATAAACTTATTTATATTTAAAATTGATTTAATGAGATTAAATCATGTTTAAATGATTAAAAATGGGGAAATTAATGAAAATAACTTTTTTTTCTGAACCAAATATTTTTATTTCAGATTAGAATGGTTAGAAATAATTACCCAAAAAGTTTGAGATTAAAATCATAAAAAATGAATTTTTTAATGAATTAAATATGTTTAAAACAATTTAAATTAATAAAATATAAAAATAAAACATTTTTCAGAAACTAAAAGTGAGATAACTTTCTATGGGGTGTCAAGAAGCTACTCCTAAATTTTCATAATTTTTGGAGCAAAAATGAATTTATTATGAATATTATAGATTTATATGTGTTATAATTGATTATTAAATAATTAAAATACTAACTCATATAAGACAAAAAGAAGCAAACTAAAATCAGAAAAAAAAACATTGTTGGTCATGGGGTTCGAACCCCTGACCTTCCGTGTATAATGTTAGAGCTTCAACCACTAGACCAAATGCTCCTTATGTTGATTTACTTAGAATGATATTTTATTTATCCATTATATTAAACTCATCATCTTCCCCAAATCACTAGTCAAGAACCCTAACCCTAAGCCATTAATAATAAATCAGATTCAGACACAATACCCAGTCTGTAATAGAGGGGTTTTGTTCCTGGAACAATTCTAAGCAAAACGGCATAAAAAACTTAAACTTACAACCACGATTAAGGCCCGAATATGCGATGTACAGGTTCGAAGCTATGAGGTCATATCCCGAGCAATCTGGCGTGGTTTGAACCGTGTTTTTGTGGGTTTTTGAATGAGTATAAGTTCAGAAAATGATTAGAAACTTTGATTTATATAGATGCTCAAAGAATAACGCGTTTGGACTTGATTGCGAGTGATGGTCGACGGTTACACCCAAGACATCTCATATCGTGTTTTAAAGTTGAGTTACATGCGTTATAAATGTTTTAGTCAGTTACAAATGATGGAGAATAACGATCGGGGCAATATTTTCGAGTTTAAAAATGAATTTAGTGGCTTTTTGATATTGCCGGAATTAGATTCCGGTCGCCGGAAAGTGGTTCGCCGGAAAAACGGGTCTGGCTCATTGTTTTCTTTTTTTTTTACTTTCACTACTTGTCACAAATGGTCCCTCATGCTTTAACTAGTTTATAACATTGTATAACTAGGTTAGTTTTTCCTTTATAAAAGCTTAACTTAGTTAGAAAACTTAACTTAAAAGCTTTTAAAACTTTTTAAACTTGAATTCTTTTATAAAATTTTTTTACGAATATATATCCACAAACGTATTTGATTAAAACTTATACCCGGTTCGTAACAATTATAAATAACAAAACTTTAGTTTGCTCTAGAATTAAATTTTGATAACGACGAACTTATAGGGACTATAACGAAAATATTTGAAAGCTATTTTTGTCAACTAGATGAAAGACGAGGGTGACGGTTGTCACACTTACTGAGATAATGAAGAACAAACCTTACAAGGCCAGAGAAAGTCAATTTGCTGGTTGGAATTCTAAGGCACTCAAGGATGAACTTAACATAATTAAAGAGATGCTTAAAGACCCTAATCACAAAGCAACTCCACCTGACTGGAAGAAGGGAAAATAAACTGACCCTAAAAGAGCTTTAAACTTAAAAAGAATAAGACAAGAGTTGGTGGCTGCTAATTATGGAGAGATGAGATCAGTTGCTGGATGGAAGGAATCAAGACTGATGGACACTTACAAAGCTCTTGAGAAACGGAGGAAAATTGATCCAACTATGCTGAGAAAGCCAAATTATACTGATGAAGATCAACCAGCTCGACAGACCCAAAAACACAAAATTATGTTCTCAATAGATGATCTTAACACTTATAGATTCAGGGAAATGATCGGGCAAAGTAATCAATCAGACTCAAGGTCAGATAAAGGGGAGCCTGATAAGGACAGTTTGCAACACAATAAAGACTGTTGAAACCTTAGCAGTTGTAGTCCCCAACAGATGATGAACACTGACAATTAATATAACATTTGTTTGAATACCATTTGTTATATTTGTGATGATACTGAGTACCATCTTTTATATTTATAATGATATTGAATAACATCTGTTATATCTATGATGATATTAAATAGCAGCTGTTATATTTGATAGTTAAGAATTATGATACACAAAACGTTGGATAATAGGAACTTCATACTAATAGATATTACCTAACAGATAATTTGTACTTAATACTCAACATTTTAAGAAACAATTGATACTTGTATTGTGATAACTAATGCTTTCTAGATAGTATGCAACATGAGCTTTATATTGTTCAATTCAAACTGATATACAACCGACTCTAGTTCAATAATTTAAAAAATAATTGTTGTCTACTAAATTGACGTGTTAATAACATAACACATGTTACTAAAAAAGCTGATAACTTTTGGGCTTAGATCGCTTCTTTCGCGGTCCTTTGCATGTAGAGGATAGTTCACCAACATTTATTATATCAGCATCTTCAAAACTTCTTTTTTCCATTGGGAGTTATAGTAGAATCTAGTACAACATCGACATCAAAAGAATCAGCCGTAACAGAGACAACATCCTTCAAACAAATCATAAAACAAATAGTGAACTGTTAAATAAGAACACAAACTCTACAAAAACCTTAATCCACTTGCACAAAAACATACTCACCTTTAACATCACTTGACTACCCCCTGCTCAGATTTTGGTTAGTTAACAAATTTGAATTCACAATCTGCCTGACTGACCTAAGGAGTGCTCATACAAAACAAAAATACAAAACTTAGCTGTTGAGGCAGGTTTAAAAGTCAACAAATACTAAACAATTCCTACAAATGACTTTAATTTAATACCTCATCCACATTATAATATCCATTACCATTAATCGCAATCAACTCAGAAATTATGACTGTATCATCACATATTTTCATGACTGTGTAAACATGGTAGTCGTTTGTAAGATTGTATTCAGAAACATCAATTTTAAAAACCAGCATCTTATCAACCAATCGAAACAATTCTTGAGGCAAACTTTCACTATTACCCAGCTTCAACTGCCTTTCTCTTATATGACTTGCAGATGATCCGACAATTCTCATAACATCTCTGTCAAACATCACAAAGGATACACTACCAGTCTCATCCTGAACTGTGACATGCACCTTGAACCTAAAACAGATAGACGAAAAAGTTATCTGAAAACATATATACTAATCATTGAAAAGAATCATGTTATATAAAAATCAAACTGTACATAATTATCTCTACTTACATTGTAGTGTCGGATGTATACTGACAGTCACACGTGGAACAAAAGAAAGCAGAAGCATGCAATTTCAGAGTTTCTTCAGTAACGTTTTCATGAAACTGTAAGAATTCTAATTTAGTTACCACATTCTCGAAACATCTGCGATACGCATCATAAAACCAGCCATAGCTTTCTTGGACAATTTTTATTATCGCAACAACAACACAAGACATTGGCTGGAAAAAAATATATATAAAACCTATATTACCTTTCGACCCCTTAACCTTGCCATGTTGTATAACAACCATCACATGCTCATTAGCAGTGTTTTGAGAAATAAATTTGTTAAACTATTCTGCATAACCACTCCACATAGTACATCGCAAAATTGTACCACTACATAAAAACAATATACTTTTGGAGGTAAATATATATACAAAAATATTAAACTCAATAATGATTTGGTTGATTTATTACATCACTAAATGACGTACACAAAGAAATGAAACTAACAATAATACTTTACAAAAAAAAAAAAAATCAGGGAAACGCTTACTCTAAGTCTTGAATATCAAAATTCAACATTTTAGTTTCTTTTGGAGGTCGTCCAAACACATCCAGACGTCCACACCAAATGACACTACTAGCAACATCTATAAAATGTGCATATAATTAAAATTATGAAACCCAAAATCAAAATAAACTACATATTAAAGGTAAAGTAAGAAACAAATCAACAGGCATAAGTTCCTTCGCTTTGCCTTTAAGAATATCTTTAAAAGGCATGAAATTAAATCCATACTCAACATTTTGCCAACCAACAATACGGCTAACAGTGGTACAATGATAAAAGTTGATTTTATAATCATGTGTTACAACTTTGTATGGGTCCTTGTTTTCACGGACCCCAAACTTAGATAGAATAACAACATCATCCCTTCAAGTTGATGGTCAAAAACGTGCATCAAAGGACTCTTTATGAAGGCCTAAATCTTATCACCCTTAAAAGAAACATAAACAAAATATCAAGATCAACGACAACAACTTGAATAACATAAAGTAAACGAAAAACATAACACAAGGAATATTTATATTTATATCATCAATAACAACATAAAATAACTTTAGAGAAAAATTACATTACCTGCTAATCAATCAATATCATTTCCATTTTAAAACTTTCTTTCCACTTTCGTATGAGACGAACCTTCATAATCCAAATATCTTTGGATGGGTTCAGATCACAAACAAAACTATAAATTTTGTTATCAACATCTATTGAGATTATTTTAACAAAGAATTTGAAAGCTGATTTTATGAATTAATTTCTGCAAGAAAATGGTTGTGTATAAGGAAAGCATCTTCGGTAATGATTTTATACCTGCAAAAATCACACTTCCCTATGTTAATTCAAAATTTCCCTCTTAAAATTTCAAAGTTAAGTGCTGAATAATTACTAAACATATGTTCATAAGATCTGCTTATAGCAAATAGATGCTTAAAAGAAGTCAATTATTGGTCTGAACACTTGTTCGTTAATCGAGGCTGAGAAATAGATAATTTTAAGCTTAAAAGTGGTAAATTCATCTGGCCCACTTATTTATCTGAATATTTAAAGCTGGTTAATGACATCATTTTTCGCATCACACATGCATTGTTAGCCTATCTCTACGCTTGACAACTCAGTTTTCTTATGTTACTCACGACTCTCCTATTATAATAAGTATAGATAGATGTATGGGTTTACCAAAAAGATCGTTATACCAACCTACATGGGATTGAGTTTAGGGTAAAAGAATAAATAAAAAAAAGTTGATAACGTAAAATTGCATGGGGTATCATTTGTTCCATATTCTTTTAGTTAAAGTACTTGAACATTACTCATCCAGAACTGATGCATCTAAAATCTCCATATCAAATAGGGGTGTTCTTTTTAACTGATAACCGAACCAAATCCGAAGTGACCTGACCTGAGAAACTACCTTACCCGATTAACCCAAACCCGATTAAGTGCATACTCGAATCCGACTAGAGTCTTTAGGTTTGGTCTTCGGATTAGTTTTGTATAATTCGGGTTGACCTGAATAACCTGAATAATTAAAAAAACAAATAACTGATCCAGTTTCCATATTTTTATGTATATCGGAGTAGTGTTTTTGTAGCCAAATTTGCAACTAAATATTATAGCCCATGTTGTGGTTTTACTTTACACATATTTTAGCTTAAATGGATAGAAATACGCAATCCAAATGGTTGGAAATATGTAACTCAAACACCCGAACCATTAAACCGATAACCATTTAACCCGACCAGAAAACCCAAACTCGATTAACCCCATAACCGATAACCATTTAACTAGATTGGGTCGATTATCGGGTAATATTTTCACAACTGAAAACCCGAATAACCCGAACCGAATAACTCGATAACCGAAAACCAAACCCAATGAACACCCCTAATATCAAATAAGGTGACGACTTTTCTAACTATTATTAGTGTTATATTTCTATGATGAACATATTATAATTACTTTTTTTCTTGGTTAAAACATATATCAAACTATTGTAAACTAAAGATAAAATAATCAGCATAACTTTCGATTTGTTCAAAGTCGATCTCGAGAAAGCGTTTGACAGTATCAATTGGGCATTCATTGATTCCATCATGGAGCAAATGGGTTTCCCAGTTCGGTGGAGGAATTGGGTGAAAGGTATTCTCTATTCGGCTAAAGCCTAGGTTCTTATCAACGGCTCTCCAACTTGGGAGTTCCAATATGTCAGGGGTGTTAGGCAAGGTGACCCATTGTCGTCTTTCATCTTTATAATTGCTATGGAGGCGATGACATGCTTCTTGAACAAGGCTGAAAATCTCGGCCTTATTAAAGGTATATCCCTTCCGAATAATGGTCCTTCAATCTCACACCTAATGTACGTGGATGATGTTGTCATCATGGGTCAATGGGATGTTGGTTGCAACCGAAATGTCATTCGAATCCTTAGATGCTTCCACCTTATTTCGGGTCTTAAAGTTAATCACCATAAGTCCAATCTTTTTGGGGTGGGAACCCAAGATTCATAATTGGATTCAGTAACTAGCGAAATTAAAGTTTGTAAAGGCAGCCTCCCTTGCAAGTATTTAGGAGTCCAAATCGGAGCAAACATGAATCATAGTAGATACTGGAAAGGGGTGATCGATGTTTGTCGGGCTTGGCTCACAAAATCAAAGTCTAAAACTCTATCCTTAGTGGACCGAGTGGTTCTTCTAAAATCGGTTTTGGATAGTACTCCTTTGTACCACTTCTCTCTTTTCCGAGCGCCAAAGTGTGTGATCGACCAATTGGAAAGGCTTTGGAAGCATTTCTTTTGGGGAGGAAATGATGAGAAAAAGAAGACATCATGGGTTTGTTGAGACCGGGTCGTTAGGCCGAAAGATAAAGCTGGTGTCGGTTTGGGCTCGCTCAAAAAACACGAATCTGAGCCTCCTACTCAAGTGGTGGTGGCGATACAAAAATGAAGCCTCAAGCCTTTGGAGACGAGTTATCGATGTTGTCCACTATAATACTAGATCATGGTCATTCATGCCTATTAAGGCCTCCATCTCGGGTGTTTGGAATTCAATAATCAAGGTGGGTAATGATTTAGAAGAACTCAACATTAAACCTTGTGATTTATTCAGGGGTGTAGTAGGAAACGACATGAGCATTCGGTTTTGGGTCGACTGCTGGACGGGAGAGGTTCCTCTCATGTTTAAATTCCCAAATCTCTTCACTCTCAAATCTAATAAAATCTGCACAATTGCAGCAAGATTTATCTTAAATGGAAACGCTTGGGTCAGGGGTTGGGCTTGGAAACGTGAACCATTGCAGGTACAGGAACGATTGGAGCTTCAGCAATGTGAGGAGATTGTACAACGCAGCAATCTTTTTGATGCAGTAGATAAATGGATTTGGACGTTCGAGGCGTCGAGAGTTTTTTCGGTAGCCTCATGCCGCAGAATGCTTTCCTTAACAGCAATACCGTATTACCCATTCGGCTAGACGAAGTGGGCTCCAAAAAGTCAACCTTTCGCATGGAGAGTAGAGCAGGACCGTCTACCAACTTTGGAGGGACTGGTCCGAAGGAAAATCATCGCTGGAACAACATTATGCAGCCTTTGTCTAGACCATCCTGAATCGGCAGACCACCTTTTCATCACCTGTTTCGTGGCAGCTAATCTATGGCACAAAATTAGAGTATTGTACAATATTCCAACGATTTATGCTTACACTTTCAGGGAGTTACTGGATGCAAACATAATAACCGGAATGACGAAGAAGAAACAGAAAGCAATCAAAACTATTATACTCGTAACTTGTTGGGTGATATGGAAAAAAAGAAACAACAAGATCTTGAATGGGAAACGATGGAGTCTAGATCAAATGCTACGCGAAATCAAATCAACATCTTTTATGTGGATCCAAAATCGGGCAAAGCAACTCATTATAGATTGGGAGAAATGGAACTCCTTTGATTTCTAAATGTAATGGGAACCATCTCGGATTTGGGTCGGGTGTTTCAAATTACTATGTAGCGTTTCGCTATTAGTAAGATTTGTACATATTCGGGTGATGAATAAAAAAGTTGTTTGCCGTTCAAAAAAAAAAAAAAACTTTCGAGAATTTAATAAGCAGAATGCTTATGAGTTTAACCCTAATTATGAGTCACCTTCAACTTGGCCCTATTAAAACTATGTATAACCGTTTTAGTTATACGTCATTGTTAAAGTGTCACGTATATGCAATGGATATTCAAATAAACCACCCTTTTAGATGGGTGTAATGATTTAATTAAAAGTTTAATAAAAGAAAAAAGAAAAAAACATGTGATTGGTTGGGTTGCAAGTGGCCCCCGGCCACCTCCTTATCTCGCACGTTAGTGGGATCAGAGGCGCATGTTCTTGAGGGCCCGACGGGCCTCGGCTCCTACCATTTTTTGACGCAATGATGGAATTTTACGATTTTTGTAGGTACATTGGGTCCGGGTTGAGTCCGGCCCCCACCGATTTGATCTTCCGGCCACTACCGATAGAAAAAATTGAGTCTATCCTCCACTGATTCGAGAACCAAACTTCGTGTAACATCCTAACCGATGGCGGAAACATCGAGGTGTCACGTAGTGACGATTGTTCAATAGCTCATGGCACTAAAATGTAAATTTGAATATATTGTATTGAATAGTTTATTACATGGAAAGAAATGCAACAATTAAAAACGAACAATCTAAAATGAAATACAGTAAATCTCAATCTAAGTCTAAGTTCCAAAAGCTTAAAAGTGATCTCAAAACAACCTGAAACATGTACGAAAATGATTTTGTCAATACAAAAATGTATTGGTGAGCATACCCTGTTTGAAAACATATAATAGAAAAGTGTTTCGCAATTTATGTGCTATGATATTTGTAATATGTAAAAGGGTCAAAATCAAGCCTTACATCGTTCAATAATCGTTCACACATCGTTCAATAAAAACCATAACAATGACCAAGGACTTAACTCGTTCACGTAAGTCAATCAAGGGATATAATTCGTAGTACTACTCATTGCTAGGTGCGGCCCAAAGGTTAATGACTTTGACAAATCGTTCATACAATTCACACAAAACATATCAATGAGCACATTTCTTTATAAATAATATACATAAGATTAATAATAATGGTACATGAGTCACCCTAAAAGTGTAAAACATGAAAAAGGGGAATGATATACTCACAGTTTGCGAAAGCGATCAAAATCAAACTTAAGCGATCGTGAGCTAAGTAATGGGAATTCCGAGGAATTCAACCTATAATGTATATGAATACTAATAAGGAAATGTCTAAGAGTCTAATGTATATAGGGTCTAAGGCATTAGGGTTTGCTAAGTCGATTTGGGGAATTAGAGTTTTTACGATAAATCGCATTAATGTAAAAGTTGTACGTCAAAAATAATATATCAAAGTTTGTAAATGTGGTTTAGGTAATACAATTATCTCCAATTGAATATTTAGATAAAAATATGTTTTGAATAGTTAAGACAAATTAATTTAGTTAATTACTTTAACTAAATTATTGTAAATAAATACAATAATCATAAATGTTTCAATAAATAATTATGAGTTACACAATGAACGAAACAAATGAGAAATAAGACTTTAAAACATAAGAATATTTCTATTTTATAATAAAAGTATTTATAAAATAGATGTTAAATAGTATAAATAAATAAATGTTTAATTATGTCTAATTAAACATAAATAAGACTAAAAATACAAGACATGATCCAAAAATATTATTTTTGTAGAAAATGAATGCTTTCTGATGTAAATCAATGAAAATAATTTTCTCATAAATTTTCTCCATTTATTTTCATATATAACTGATTTAATGAATTTAAATCATGTTTAAATGATTAAAAGTAGGAAAATCAATAAAAATAAATGTTTTCTGAACCAATAATTTTTATTTCAGTTCATCATGATTATAAATGTTTTCCCAAAAAGTTTGAGAGTAAAACCATTAAGAATGAATTTTTGATCAATTAAATATGATTAAAACAAATTAAATTAATAAAAATTACGAAATAAAATATTTTCCGGAAAATAAAAATATGATAATTTTTTTATGAGTTATCAAAGAACTATACCTGAATTTTTATAATTTTTGGATCAAAAATGAATTTATTATAAATATTCTAAGTTTTGCTTGTATTTTATCTAATTATAATGAATAATAAGAATTAAAATCTGAAAAGAAAAAAAAAAGAAAAGAAAAGAAAAGTGGGGGATGCTGGAATCGAACCCATGTGGGTTTCCTTGACACAACACTCACAAACCACTAGACCACAACCAGATTTGTGATTTTATATAGAGAAATAACAATAAAAATATTAGTTTCAAACTCATCTTCTTCCCCAAATTTCTAGCCAAGAACCCTAACCCTAACCAAAACCCAATTGATTCGAATAACACATGATTATATAGGGCTTTCATAGAGGGACAAATAAGAAACAAAACGGCAATATAAATTTGGACTTACAAGATCGAATAACGATCGAAAATGAAAGCAAAGAATCCGAACTAAAAGTGACGACTTGGAGGTCTTGAAGTCGCCATTTGACATATTTTTTAGTGGTTTTAGAATGTAAATTAGTGTAGAAAATGAATGGTGTGAAAGATTTATATATGGAAGTAGTAAAAGAGGAGTTTTAAGACAATTTAAGTTTCCGGCAGTTTCACTAATAAAACCGAATTAAAGTCCCTAATGAATTCTAAATTGTTTCACTTAGTTAGAATTGAATCGTATGTTTCTTTTGAACTTTATATCTTAGAGGCAATAAATTCTATGACTAGTAAATTCAATTGACATTTGAGTTTTATAACTCATATTTCACATTAAGTCAATAACTAATTTTTTTTTTGAAAGGTAAATTTCATAATAAGCACCGCACTCGGTCCTCAAAGCAAGGACCGGCGCAAACAAACTACACGATGTTCAACGGATCGTTACACCAATCGTGCCAATTAATACCTTTCAATCTAGATCTGTGTCTAATCAAAAAAACGATAACGACTTAATGTTCTGCACCAGCTCAACAGGTCTTTGGGCCTTGTTAAAATACGGTCGTTCCTTTCTAACCAAATAGACCACATAGTCGAATATATAATCCCCCGCAGAATCAGCTTCTCTTGTTTAGTCTTCGCATAGGCCTCGTCTAAAGACAGAAGATTGGTTATCTCAAGAGCAAAGATTGGAACTATGTTGCACCAGCTGCTGATCCGAGACCATGCCTCAATAACAAAAGAGCAACCCGTAAAAATATGAATTGCCGTTTCGGCAACTTCTTCACAGAGAGCACAAAGAAAATTGTTCAAATGTATCCCTCGTTTGGCTAACTCCATCTTTGTTGGTAACCTATTTTAAGACGCACGCCATACCATAATCTTGCATTTCAGCAGAGGCCATCCTATCCACTTCATCGGGCTACATGCAGCCGGAGTAGATCTTAAGGCTAACAATTTTCTTGCCGAATGTACAGAAAAACGGCCCTGGTTATCAGCTTCCCAAACCTAGCGGTCTTCTTCGTCTTGATTAATTGTAACATCGTGTAGCTCAGATAACATGGAGAAGAGTTCCTGCACCTCTTCATAATTGGCTGGGTTTCTTCTCCACTCCCAACATAAAACTTTAAGCCCATATCTAATCTTCAATCTAGCCGCGATCGGGACCCATTTGGAGCTCTCAAGCCGAAATAAATTCGGATATTTAGATCTCAGAACCTCGTTACCAAGCCATTTATCCATCCAGAATTTGATATGTGACCCATTACCCACCGCTCCCATAAAGTAGCTATTGACGTCTCTACCATTATGCAATTTCTTATCACCGACTTTAACGATCCGTTTCCAACAACTACTCGCCGACGCACTACATGGAAGCGTCGTCCATGTTCTACTCGAGCCATAACATCCAACAACGACTCGTTTCCATAAACTATCCTCTTTGTTTTTGAATCGCCACGTCCACTTGAGAAGAAGCGCTTCGTTAGTATCTTGCAAACAATTAACTCCTAAGCCTCCCTCTTTCTTAGATTTTGTAATAGTCTCCCAAGCCACCCAAGGAATTTTTTTTCTCTTCCGAGGACCCGCCCACAAGAAACGTCTCATAATGGCTTCAATACGATCCGTTACCGCCTTAGGGGCCTTGTATATCGAGAAGTAATAAATAGGAAGATTTTCGAGCACCGCTTTGATAAGAATTAATCTCCCTCCTATCGACAAAGTCTTCGCCTTCCAAGAGGAAAGCCTAGCTTTAACCACATCAATGATCGAGGTCCAATTGTTAATCCAAGACATGTTAGCTCTCACCTTGATTCCTAAATACACAAACGGAAAAGAAGCTTTTTTACATCCCAAGATCGCCATCATGTTTTCCACCTCAGCATCTTCAGTACCGACCCCAATTAGATTAGACTTATGAAGATTGATCCGCAAGCCCGAGCACAAGTAAAACAGACATAAAATCCTAGCCGTATTCTCAAGATTTTCACGTGACCAATCACCCGTAGTTTCACTTTCAATCCTTGTATGTTTGACATTTGTATTTTATAAATTAATCACTAAATAATAATTGAGATAATTTTAATAATAGTAAAATGATTATTCTTCAATAAGAATAATATAGGTTAAGGACTAAAAGTGTGCATACGATGAAAGTGAACGGTGCAAATGTCACACTTCGCCACAGGGTGGGACAAGGGAGTTCCATTTGGTGCCCCTTTTCATTTAAGTGTAATGATGTTTGGGGCATAAAATGGGTGGAAAATGGGTGAGGTGTGTTTTCCCCTTCACACTCTATTACACATAGTCTAAAAATTGAACTCATGTGAATTGGGCTTAACCTAGCTACTAGGTAAACAGTCCATTTAGAAGAATACCTCTACGGTATCTAAATTAACCGGCGAAATGGTCTTATTTTCATAACTCAATATGTTTATTGATGTAAGTACTTATAGGCTAAGTATTTTAGTTAGACTATCCGTTGTGGCTAGAGGTGAGCAATGACTCAGTCCTCTTATATTCATCCACGTAGGCGATGACTTGGCAGAGTGATAAAGCTGCTGCTCACTCACCTGATGTTATGGCTAAAGTGAGCAGCAGCTTTATCCAGTTTTTTTTATTATTATTTTTTAAATTTTTTATTTTAAAGTTATATAATATTTAAATTTGTAATACAAAATAAATAATAAGTATAAAAAATTCATTAATTAAAAAAGTTAAAAGACAAAATTAATAAAAAAACATAAAAAACAAATAACTTTATTCATTTTTTACCATTAATAAAAAATATAAAAAAATATTATATTATATTAAATTATTTCACCACCAAACTTTGACTAAATTTTACATTTTTTGATTAAAAAAACAGTCCTTCTTTGTCTTCTTCATTGAAATTTTCTTCTACAAACATGCAAAAATTATTTCATCAAAAAAGTTTTTATTTTTGAAATCTTCTTCTTCATTGAAATCTTCTTCTACAAACCTGCAACAAATAGAAAAAAAAAAAGAAAAATTACAAACCTCACACATAATTCCCCGCTACCACACGCGAGTGTGGTAGTTTGGGCTCGCTCGCGGGACCTTTCGAGTGGGGGTGTTGTGGTACCGGCGATCCAGGTGGCTGGCGAGCTCGTTTGCACAGATCCGGTCGCGCACCACAACGGACGGCCTTAGATGCGATCTACTTGTATTTAAACATACAAATGTCAATATTCCATAATTTATTTGTTCAGAACATAATTTATTAAGGGTGATGTTATCTAGACATCCCCTTCAAAACCCTAAACACCCCCCCCCCCGACAGGTCGTTGAGGCCACCATGGGCTGTGGAGGCCAAATCTGTGAAAAACGACGGGTCGTTGGGGCCTCAACGGCCCGTCCTTTTACAGAAAAGTAAAAAACGACGGGCCGTGGAGGCCCCCACGACCTGTCCTAATACGAGGTACGAGGTGTCAGTTCAAACTCCCTGCAAAAGCAGGGGGTTCAGACTGAAAAGGTGAATTACCACGGGCCGTGGAGGCCTCAACGACCCGTTAAAAGGTGGTAGGTAGCATTTAATCCCTTGACGGCCCATCGAGGCCTCAATGGCCCGTCGTTTTTTAGCATTTAGCCCCTACGGAGCAGCTTCTTCCTCATTTCAAAAAAAAAAAAAAAAAAAAATTCAAACAGCACCACCACTATTCTCTCGACCCATCCCGCCTTCCCGGTCTCACAATGTTATATTTACATAGTTTTTCAGCCGATGACCTGTCTCTGAACGAGTCCTACGTCTCTGAAAGCGTTTTCAAACCCGGGGTTCAAGTTGATGACGAGGAGGTTAAATCCGAGGTTCGTGGTAATGACGGGAATATGCTGCCGGATCTGAACCAGGAATATGTAGAGGAAGATGAGTCATTTTTCGTGCCACCAAGCTACCCGCAATACACATACGGGACTTACCATTCGAGCGGGAATGGTGCCAAAGACTTCGAGGAAGGTGACCACATTGCCAGACGACATGCTGATGTCGTGGTGGCCCACTATCGGTGGTCGAGAGTATAGGGCGGACGACGAGAGCTATTATTATTATTTTCAAAACATTATTCTTATTATTGTGTAGTTTTAAGTCGCGTTCTATGTTAAACATAGGCGCTCTTTATGTTTAATAGTTTTGATAATACATTGTTTAGATAGTTTGTATCTATTTAGAATTGATTGTTTTGGGATTTTTTGGACGACTTGTGTTGTCTGGTTCGTACAAAAACAGAGGAAACCCTGCCGAAATTTTTATAGTGTTATTATTATCCTGTGTAGGCAGGAGAGGGCTGTAACACCCCAACCGATGGCGGAAACATCGGGGTGCCACGTATTGATGATTGTTTTCAGTAGCACATGGTATAATATAAATTTTAAATAATTTATTCAAACATAATATCCAAAATGTGAAATAATGTCTAAGAATTCAAATACATAATAGCAAATAGCAACTTCAATAACTTCAAGTAAAATCCTCATGCTAACTCAAGCCTCAGCTTCATTGTTACCTGAAACATGTTAATTTTGAAAGTATTTTGGGTCAACATAAGTTGGTGAGAATTACATAGGTTTTTGATGATAAAATGAATAAAATGTTGTGCAATTCATGTGTCATGTTAATCTAGCCCATATGTGAGAACATATTAGAAATAAATCGAGTGCATAATCAACCCTGCTGACTGTTATAAAATGATACATACCATACACTTATGGTCCCAATGATTATGTTATGCGATAACAAACACCCACGTAACCTTTGTAGGAGGCACGTATCCGGGTGGGATTGTCAGTCCAATAGATCTATCAATGTGTACCGTCGGCTGATCAATGTTAATGATTATGCTAGAATGGTGCTTACTCTAATCATGCTCAAGACATAATGCAACATAGAAAACACATAGACACATTGATGATTGAATTGCAATGATAATGTTATAACATGTTTCACCCCAAAAATAGTGATAAATAAAAGGGGCTATGTAAAACTCACCTTAGCAAATGTTAACTTGTTGAAAAGATGTAATAATTGTGTTGCCCAAAGTAATTCCAAATATCACCCTATAATAAGGTAATACGTAATAAGTCTAAGTCTAATTAACTAATAAGTGTATCCTAGGGTTTTGATTTGGGGATAATCAATTGTTGAATTTTAAATTAAAATGTTAATTAATAAAGGAAAATCTAATAATTAACGGAAGAAAGTCTTTTTATAAAATTTGGATTTTGAATGTACACATTAAAGTGTTTGAAGCATAAAAATAATTTTTATAAAATTATTTTATTTAAAATAGATTTTTAAATCTATTTATTTATAAATAGCCAATAATTAACTTTAATATCCAAAAATACTAAATTAAAGAATTCTTATTTTAAAAATCATATTTCTGTTCTAAATGATTAAAAATAATTTGTATAAAATTTTGGTGCAAAAATGATGAAAATTGGATTTATTATGAATTAATTATGATTAAATCTAACAAAAATTGATTAAAAATATAAAATAAATGATTTTACTGAATTACAAATTATTTCAGTAAATTTCATCTTTATAAAAAGTCAGGATAATTTTTGGGGAATTTAATAAAACTGTTTTGATATGTAAATGGATTTTTATAAATATAATAGTATAAAAATGATTTAATTATTATAATTATTAAATAAATGAATTTCTGAAAAATAAAAATTGTAAATAAAACTTTTATATCAGATTAAACAATTATAATTTTTTTAGAATTTATAAAATAGTTTTGATATTTTAAAATGAATTTAAAAGATAAAAAGGTTTTAATATATAATTATAATTGTTGTTACAAAAAGAAAAGAAAAGAACCAAAAATAATGGTCAGAGCCGGGACTCGAACCCGGGTGACCTCAGTGGATAACCAGGGTCACAACCACTTGGCCTAGGCCGGTGGTTGTGATGTTTCTTGTTTCAAAATAAATAAATACAATACATGATATCAGATTTATCCCCAATTCCAATCGACGAACCCTAGAATTTGCAATCAGATGATTCAGACAACCTTAGCCCGATTAATGTTAGGGCTATTGTTGCTTGATTGCCGATTAAAGAAACCCACACAAGAAAACGAACTCACAGTGATGGATTGATGTTAGAAGCCGGGTCAAGGCAAAAGTCAAACAACGAGCAAATTAATAATCAGAGTGAAATTAGAGAGATTGGGAGGTTGAGAGAGAGTTGTGAGCGATTTGTCAAGGTTCGCAGACCATCAATTTATACTGAGGATTAGGGTTAAGGTTAATTGGAAGGTTTGACTTCTTATTGAATGCATACGCGTATAATTGAATTATTAGTCAACGATTGACGTGTAATAGACGTGTATTCGTGTTGTACAAGGCCGGTTATCACCTAAATTTACCAAAGATAGATCAATTACGAGTTTAATCGCTGGATTGATCACCAAGCTAACCCACAGTTGACTTTTTTGTCAACTGTGAAGGTTTTTAGAATGTAAATAAATATAACGTGTGTTCGGGTTTAAAACAAGGTGATGGTCCAGCCCAGATGGTTGTGTGTGTGTGTTGCTATGGCTTTGGCGCGGGTTCGAACCCCGGCCAGAGCAGTTTTATTATTTTTGACATTTTAACATTTCACACACATTTATTATAATATATATATAATATTAGGTTTCCACAAACGCGACAAAAATAATAAATGCGACGTATAGAATAAAACTTGACGTTTTATTAATGTCGATGGTGAAACGTACAAGTATTAAATGCGTAATGTTACAAGGGCCAGCAACATCCGGGACCCTTTGATTCGTTACATACACCGTCTGATTAGCTGGTCTATTGCCGGACGGTGTACTTGTAACGAAAGGGTCAATCAGTCCGACCTTTTCCATCTATACTGCATCCTTAGGGGTAGGGTGGTTGCGCTGCATAGGTGCTTTGCTGAGTACATTGCTGGCTACCCTCATAGGCATCATGCAGGGGTATTCCGGTCGGGGGGATCATCACCGCCATAGCGTTGCGTGTTTGCCCGGCCGACTTGTGGACCCATATTCAGGATGACATCTTACCACTCCCGATGCTACCCAGGTATGATTATTATTTATTGTAATTTATTATTTTATTATTTATTATTATTTAACATTATTGTTATTGTTTGTGCGTTTTAGGCCGCTAAATATGCAGACTATGCAGCAGATGAAGGTGGCAGCCAAGGTCCCGCGCAGCACCCCCCCCCCCCAATATTACAAGCGCGCTTGGGGTGTAGCGGGCGACCGTGGCGAGCAGTTTGTACCACAGCCGCTGGTACATATTGAGTGGCCGCATGCCGAGGAGGTTCAGATGCCACACGTTGGCGAGGGCGATCCATCGGTGGATGTAGAGATGCCAGATGCTCCCCTGATGCTCGACAGCATGCTGCCCGCGTTTATCACGACATTAGGTTGCCTGATACTCCGAACCAGCTACTTCAGCAGGTTCTGGATCAGAAGGGGTCGATGCAAACTGATATGGGGTCGATGCGGACTGATATGCAGGACATGCGGGCTGATATGCGGTGGTTATTGGAGAGCGAGAATGAGAGGCGGCTACATTTAGGATTGGCGCCGCGTACTGTTCACGGTGGGGCGTCCAACAGTTAGTAGGCCGGTCCGTCCAGCAGTCAGCAGTTCGATCTGTCCGGTGTATATCAGGGTCGGGTCATTAGTTGTTTATTTATTTTGATGTTATTATTGTATGAACAATATGCTTTTATTATGTTTAGTTGTTTCTTTGGATAATATTATTTTATCAAAATGGTTGAATATTATGCTTTATTTTGTTTTATTGTTCGTATCTTGTGTTTTGTTTAGTTCGGCAACCTAAACGCTAATAAAAAACCAAACATTCATATTCACGTTCGCATCCATATAAAAAAATCATATTATACAAATAACAAAAAAAAAACATTTATAAAAAACCAACATTCATATTCACATTTCTAACCTATCTTAAACACCCACACTACTCTTATAAAAAAAAACCAAACAATCATCACGCAATCATTGTCAATGATTGGTAATCATTTGGATGCTAGGGGACGGGTCGTGGGGGCCTCCACGGCCCGTCATTTTGGTCTGGTTGGCTCTCCACGGGACGTGGAGGCCTCAATGGCCCGTGGAGAGATGTCTGGATAGAAAGCCCTAGTGTGTGAATATCCAAAGCCTGTATTAACATCCAAAAAAAATCAACAGTCATAATAATTAATATATACAATATAGGTTGGAGAAATGGAGACTAATACAATGTGAAGTATTCATATAGTTATAGATTAAAAATAGAACTATAGAAGCAAAAGTATGTTATTAACTATGACAAAAGTAATAAATGGTTTATAGAGAGGGAGGGGTCATGATGTCTAGATATAGTACAACAAAGCCAACAGGTTCTCAAACTCTCAGAATCAGGCTTTGCTCTATTCTTTCACACACCAACACTCCCACATGCCTTTGCTTCTCTACTCTAATTGGTCAACTCAAAACAAACAACAAATTTGACTAACTAAACAATATTTAATTTAGTATTATTTTTGGATAAGATTATCAAAATAATTAAAGTGTGTGTGAAGTATATGCTTTGGATAGATCATAAAGGCTAGTTGAGGCACAAGGATATCATTCTTAATCAACACTATATATTTAATTATTTAATAATGTTTTGTTGCTAAAATGGTTATGCATTTATTTATATGATAATTCTACAATAGAAATCAAATTAATTATTTAGTTTTCTACAGTTAAGCTTCTTGTGAAGGTTTGTTACCTTCTTTCTCATTCAATCAATTCTTCCTAATTGCAAATTAGTGACCGCGACAAGCACTTACAAGACTCACAATCTCCCTGTTTATACAGGTGATGGAACCCTAAGGCACAACTTTATCATCCCATAGCAAGCATTAAAACCTTAGTTTTGAATCACTAATTCTCTCT
The DNA here is from genome assembly GCA_030844895.1 of Ambrosia x helenae. Lineage (NCBI taxonomy): Eukaryota > Viridiplantae > Streptophyta > Magnoliopsida > Asterales > Asteraceae > Ambrosia > Ambrosia x helenae. Next base: position 182,189 of record JAUTDX010007030.1, on the reverse strand, counting down.
CGAAATCTCTAATCCTCTCTCCGTTTATCGTGATCGTGTCCTTTGTTCCTTGTGATTGTCATGACACCCAATGATTCATTACATTTTCAAACTTCGAAGTTGTTTTCAACTGCTTTACTTGTTTTTTAGCTTCAACACTTGAAAATAAAATGACCTTTGCATGAATTCGAATAATTAAACACCTATAAAAGTGTAATAAAACGCTACAACACTTTGTGAAATTACCAGTCATGCTATTTTCATTGATTAAGGTAGGAAAAACATTTAGAAAATACAAACTTTACAACACATAAAAATCAAAAACCACATTAAAGAATAGGTAATGAACACTAAATCATTGTTTTCAAGAAAAATGAGTCACTATTATCGGCACCATGATGATAATAAAAAAAAATTATCATTTTTGTGAAGATAAAACAAGAGCTTGAAGAAATCAAAGAAGAGACACACGGGTTATTTATTATATAGGAATGCACAAAATAAATATGTTACCTACTGAGAATGAAAAAAGAAAAAAAAATAAAGGATAGAAATACTCTTAATACAAGAAAATGTTTTTATATACACATCAACCATGAGGATTAAACATTAACATTAAGTCGCATGCATATAGCACCCTATAAATACACTCCCATTCATTCCTACCACACCACCTTTCCAGTCATAAAGCCAATCAATCTCTCTCTCTCTCTCTCTCTCTCTCTCTCTCTCTCTCTCTCTCTCTCTCTCTCTCTCTCTCTCTCTAGACAACAAGTAGTCACACCTAAATTCCTAAAATGGCCTTCAAGAAGTCATCAAACAACAAGCTATCACAAGCAGCACTTATCAAACATATTATAAAGAGGTGTTCAAGCCTAGGAAGGAAACAAGAACAACATTATGACGACGTACCCAAGGGCCATTTCGTGGTATACGTTGGCAACAACCGGAGCCGATACGTCATTCCCATTTGGTTCTTGTCCCGGCCCGAGTTCCAAACCTTGCTCCACCAAGCCGAAGAAGAGTTTGGGTTCGATCATGACATGGGTCTAACCATTCCTTGTGAAGAACAAGCTTTTGAGTCACTAACTTCATTGCTTCGGTATTGATCGAGTATACCGATTATTTTCTCTTGTTATTCTGGATTTAATCTAACCGTGCATTAAGATATTCTTAAGTAAAATCCCACAACTTGAATGGGTTGCTTTAATTGAATGTAAATTTTTAAGATTTTTTTCTCATAATGTACGTGTTTGTTGTTTTTTATTCTTATTTAATATTTCTTTTTTGTTACTCATTTAAATAATATAAATATAAATGAATGGATGAGTAGATTTTACTCCCCGCTGGCTTTTTTAGAATAATTTATTTGTTAAATTTGTGTGTTCACAATTAATTTGCTATTTTTTTTTTTTTGTGAATATAACGTACAAACTTAGAATTTAATTAGTACATGTTATCGTTTTCTTAAAAGTCATGTTGGTCGGCTAGAAGTCTTCCCTAAGCTCTACGGAAAGAGAGTTATAGTTTGACGATGTAGTTGATTCGTGTAGCAATTTATTTAAAACTCGAACTCTGGTTTAGCTTATTTGAGTTGTCCTTTATTGAGTTCGAGTAAAAGAATCAAGTCTGAGAATATGTAAGAATTGATTCAACAATTTTCTAATAATAAACATTATGAAAGTAATTGCTTTAACACCATCTCCAACTATGTTTACATGTTATAATTGCTCATACCATTTTCATCCATTTTTCACATAGTCACTATTGTGCAGCCACACCCCTCCACTCCTCTCTTCATACAGTCCTCACAGATGGCACTCTTGTGGACATGTGCATCCCTTCCCTTGCTCTCTCCACTTCAGCTACCAAATCTTCTACGTTAGTCCATGGACGCCGACTGAGGGCTAGGACATTGTAGATGTCCTTTCAATTGTAATAATTACGATGAGGTCTAGCTTCATTCGACCATAAAAGGCTTAAATAACACATGAAAAACGGGTTACATATACCATATACCACATTCAAAACAATAGTGGTGTAACGTGAAATTGATGTATTTAGTAGGAAACAAAAATAAAATTTTAGACCGATGTAACCGGGCATTATTTTCTCCAAGTTGGAGTTTTTGGTGTTGGAATGTTCTTTGATATTATTTCTTCTTTTTGCCCAAAGAATGGTAGGGTTTTTCCCGCTTGTAGGAAAAACATTCAATAGAAGCACACATAAAATCTAAAAAAAAAAAAAAAAAAAAAACCATGAATAGAAAACCTACTATGGAAATGTAGTGAAACTTTAGTAGCTTAAAGAAAAAATAAAAAACATGAAACTAACTACACATATCAAGTGGAAATAAAAAGCTTACACTACAAGGAACGGCAACATTAGCGGCGACAGCTGTAGCCACCAATAATCACCCTTTAGCGGCGACTTGATCATTAGCGGCGACTGTCTCCGCTAATGCTTCCGTCTAATAATACTGGTGCCTAATGTCCCACGTGGCCGCTAAAGGTGTTTTGAAGGAGAGAGTGAGAGGAGAGCAGAGGGAGAGGAGGGAAATGGTAAGCAGGGAGGGAAAGGGGAAAGCAGGAGGGAAAGATAAAAGGTTTTCGAGAATTAGCGGCGACGGTCGCCGCTAATGATTTAAAGTACGATAAAAGCACGTTCGTTGATCTGTTGAACAATCCGACGGCTGGGGTTGAACCTGATGGTGGTTGTTGGGGTTTAGGCCTTTAGCGGCGACACCAAGGCGGGTCGCCGCTAATGGTGTCGCCGCTAAAGGTCGATTTTTTTTTGTAGTGTAATTATCCCTAAATCTTATTATTATTATTATTATTATTATTATTATTATTATTGTTATTATTATCATTATTATTATTATTATTATTATTATTATTATTAAATCAATAGTAGTTTTTCTTGAACAAAGGATTTTATTAAAACAAGCAAGTTAGGGGAAAGCTGGTGCAAAAGATACAAGCTGATTCAAACAAAAATGAAATTACACCATTGAGACCATTTGAGAGAGTTCAATTTTGCCGGTTTTTTTACTCAAAGGAAACCGAGGGTCTTGATGTCCGCCATTAACTTTGAAACCTCCACTTTTTTTTTCTCAAAAAGATGACTTCATTTTGGGTTTTCTATAACAACGAAAAGGAAAGTTAGATAATTTATTGTACCATCTCTCTTCTTCTCCGACCCAGTCACATGCTTATGAAGTTGTAAAAGATCTGCCACTATTATAGCGTAAATATCTAGGGTGAATAGACACCAAGCTAGCCACCATTTGCCATACAATAGAGCAAATGTAGCAGGAAGTAAATAAATTCTGCATGTTCATCATTTTCCTGACAAAGTGGGCATAACAATGATGGAATGTTCAGGTTCTTTTTCTACAATGCAACTCTAGAACTCAGAGTTTCTAGAGTTTTCATTACAAGAATGGGTTTTCAAAATATCGATACCCTATATATATATTAAATGGGAAGACTTTATATTACTAAATCTAGACCTACAAGTTTAATTCGTTATGATATGATATTTTAAAAAGACCTTAACACATATCTACGTGTGGCTTTGAAGTCCCCGATGGACCCAAAGAAATGTTTTAGAAGTTAATTTTGATTTAATTCAAAAGCAAAGATAACATTAAAAAAAAAATTTTTGGATAAAGAGTTTCATTAATAGAAAAACATAATCAATTATAGGAGAATAACAGTTAGAAAAGCAACAAGTTACCTCACTAACCATTTTAAATAGCAAACTTTATCCTGCTAAATACAAACCCTTGGTTCCTCAGGGTCGAGGAATTGTTGTGAACGACCTTTTGCACTTGATCGAGAAACTTCACAGCATCGTGAACGAGAGATCAAAACATATTAGTATAGGCTTGTCCATGCCTGGCAACCTTCCTTGTCTCCGCCTTCAAAACCACTTGCCCCAACACGAACCTGCTTTCCCAGAGACTTGCAAGGGGAGACACTTTGGTTTGGTCCACGCAAGCATGTTTTCCACTGATCCAGCCGGACACGAGAAATCCTCCGGGCGAGGGTGGACTTCCCTTCGATCGGGTCAATCGGGAAGTTCACAACAGTCTCTTTCATGGCAAAGATCCCAGCTCGCGTAAGCATGTCTCAAAGGACATCCTAAACCAAATTGTGTCGGCATTTGAACTCTAGCAACTCCTTATAGTGGACCACATGCTTTCCGAATTTATCTCGACAAGACTTTTTGCAAATAAGGCAACGCTCATTCACGGGGAAAGGGGGATCATAAGCCGTTATTTAAGGATAGCCCGATATCCCATGCCGACATGTGTTGTCCTAGCCCATTAATGGGATAACTATCAGAAAGTCTTAGGCATCGGCCCTGAAAGGCAATCAAGCACCTTTTTTTTGGCGTGGATACAATCCAAAATTCTCTCCCAATGTCTGTAGAGTTTTACAATAGAGAGCACTCACCAAGATTATTTGGGGGGTGGTGTCCTTATTCGTAAAATCGCCAAAATCAAAATAAGGAAGAGACCTGTGTCGGCTGCCTAGCGTGAGCTCGTAATCTGAGTCCACTCCCACAACACTATTGTCCCTCAGAATGTGATCCTGCTACAACTAAGACTACGCCCTAAAAGCCACGAAAGCATATGCTGACACATCCTCTGGTGAATATTGGCCTAACCCCCCCCCCCTCCAAAAAAAAAGCGTATCGTTAGGGACGCCAACCGCAATTGCAAATCCCCAAAGTGCAGACCCCTGCAAACTACACAGGCTGACAGATTCAAAGGCCAAACAAAAAATTGACAACACCCATACAAGAACGAAGCAACAGAAGCTCACTTTGAAGGTCCCGCAACTGAGGTAGACACCACATAAGGTCAACCGCACACGAGGCTCTTTTCACAGCCAAGTAGTTGAGATAACCCGCATGCCAACTAACAACCCCTCCGAAAAGTTTCACACATTTCTCCGGTCTCCCAATACCACTGTGGAAAAGCGTAGGATTCACCTCTCAATTTCCCTAGCAGTTATTGTAGTCATTTGTTGAATTTGTCATATCTCACTAGAGGCGACTTGGGGATCGTTTGTACTCATTGCTTGTGAGTCATCATAGGCTCATAGCACATTTGCATAACATCGTTATGTGGGGGCTAGAGCGAGTGTTAAAAATCTTATAAGAAAACGTGATAATAGATTTTATGTGATACCAAATACCATATTCGTGTAAAGTTCAAATCACGTCTCATATGCTAGTTGTAAATGTATGTAGATAACTAGACACAAATAAAGAACCGATTTGGCATGTTTTTTATAATATTAAAAAAACTTAAAAATAATTGACATCATAGATCACAAATGAACACTATTGAGAAAATGTTGGACAAAACGGTTTATCCTACCCATTGGATTGAGGAAGGTCTAGAATTCTGAGGTGTAAAAGGCAACCACATAAAGACCAATATTTTATTCAGAAAGACAATACATGTAGAAACTATTGCGCGGTCCTAAACTTATTATTATCGCAGGTGTCCACTTAGTTGTTATGTAGCAACATCATGTGTTATTACTCACTCTATCCATCAATGCACTAGATTGTGGTAATTTCATGTGGACCCCCTACACTCTATCTCAACATAAAGGTCACACTTCACTGGTAATTCTCAGTTTATAAACAAGATAAAATCTATACAAATCTCAATATATTTGAGTGAATTCATCGATATTAACAAAATGTATTATTCTTTATATATAACAAAAAAACATCAAAGCACCTTAGGGATAGTGTATCTATTTTTCTCTTTTATGTATCTTGTCTTGTAGGTTTTTTTGGTCTTTTTATTTTATTTATTTTTTTTTTTTGTCGTGTGGTGAGTTTGTTTGTGTTTTATGCCAACTTACGGTATAAGTCTGTATTTGCCTATGTTTTACATCAGGTAATGGTGTAAATTTGTTTTTTGTTTTTTTGTATTTATGATTTTTCCGGTTTTGATCGTCGTTTGCTTACCACTTAACACGGTTTTACGACACCCATGTTGACCGTGACGCGGGAGCCAACATTGGTATTGATACCGAATTTGTTTTTATGATTTTCTCCATGTGGCGGCATAAAGTTAGTTGAACATAGAGTTGTATTCACATTAAATAATTTTTCGTATATAAGCTATAGCGAGTTCAAGTATCGGTACCATAAAAAACCAAATCGATAGCAACCGAACAACACTGGTAACGGTACATGTATTCGTTTGTATGGTTTTCAATTGATGTAAAACACGTGTTGATTGTTATTCCAAGTGTCAGTATCAAGCTAGTATTGTCATGAACTAATCCAAACTGATATTAACCGGAACACCGCCACAAAACGCGGAAATCCCACTAGTTTGTAACATAAAATGTTTACATCGTTTATGTTTGACTTGTTTGCTCACTAAAAATCGTAATGAAACCAGACCGATTTTTTAAAATTTATTTCAATCAAAATCAAACTAAGTTAAATTTACATGATCAAATCAATTCGAGATCTATCTTGCGGCAAGCACATTGTTTTATAAAATACATCCAATTTAACCAAACAATTCAACGATTTACGATTACAAGAACCATGTTGCGCCACATGTTTGTTTATGTATGTGTGTGTATACGTACAAACGTATGTATGTATCATTGATGGGCCTATTACTAAATCATTGCTTGGGGAAGGTGTGATCATCAATTGGTATTTCTTTACATATTTTGCCTACATGTGAATTTAATGAATAAAAAAAGATTAGTTTTTTTTTTAACGTCCAACTGGAATCACTCACGAATCACTAGAGTATCATCGTGCCACCAGTATTACCACGCGATCATATTCCACACCAAGTCACCAATTCAGGAAGAAACTCATAATTATGAGAAAATCTCCTTGTGAGATTCGAACCCAGGACCTCATAGTCCCTAAGTCTTATCCCACCACCAAAATGTCGCTGGGCTATAATGCCTTTGGAAAAAAAAAAAAAAGAGAGAGAGATTAGTTTTTACTTGCTTTAAATTCAACAAGAAACTAAAAAGGAACATAGTGTGGTGCCTTAGCTGCATTAATATAAGTGTGCACAAAATATTAGCATAGTATATAGTTGGTTAATTTAAAAAATAGCCTATGGCATTATAGCCTAGTAGCATTTTAGGAGTGTGATAAGGCTTATAAATTATTTGGTTCTAGGTTCGATTTCCACAAGAGTGTTTCCCATATTTATTGGGTTTCCTCCTGAATTGGTGTATAGACATTATTGCCTAGTGGAGATGGATATGATTAGATTGTTCCGCTATTTACACGATGATACTCCAGTGGTCAGTCAGTGATCCAAATTTGCCGTTAAAAAAAAGTTAAAAAATAAACTTCGATTTATGGGCTTTATGTTTATGGGAAAATGATAGTTCAAAAAAAAATCCAAATGAATGCATAGATATTTTATGCATGCTAAGAATGTACACACGTCCGTGCATGATGGCCACTAAAAGAAGGGCTAAAGGCCAAAGCTATTGATGACCCATAGATGGGTGGATCAAATCACTTCTTGGATTCAGATACCGACCCCTTGGGAAGGTGTGGGGAAATCACTGGGAGTTTAATGCCCTCACATTGAAGGACCATCATGTTAAAAGAACTTAAAAGACAAGATAAGAAGACGTAATGACCAAAGGGTTTGTACTTTGTAGTTTAGGAGTACGGTATACGTGTCTTTGTTTAATTGATTGGGGGTTCTTGTCTCGTGGTGGACATTTGTGTAGATTTAGGAGTAAGTTTTATGTATGTGAGTTAGCCGTTAACAAAAAGTAAAATGAACTTAATGGGTTTTTAGATTTTTTACTATCCCATAATTAAGGAACATTCCTTGCTTAAGAATGGTCTAAAGACCAAAGAATAAATCATGGAGAGCTGCGTAAGCCAATATGGCAATATATTTTGGTCTTCTAGAGAGACCTAAAGCCTATAACAAGAACGAATTATCGTATCTTAATCTACCAGGTAATGTGCATGCATAAGTATGTTCGTGTGTATATATACATGGTGTATATATACATGCATGCATACATGTATGCACATATGTATGTAGATACATTCATATAAGCATAAAAAATTTATGAGTTAATTACATGGATGGTCTGTGTGGTATGCACATTTTGCATCTTTAGTTCTTAAAAGTTGAAAATTACATGAATGCTCCTTGTGGTAGGTATTTTGTAACCAGTACCGGATACAGAAATTTTTTGTATGATGGACACTATACAGGTCGGCTAAAAACGGTTATAAAGAAGAGTAAATAAAAGCTTTTTAAATAAATTAACTTCAACTCGATTCAGAAAAATATGCATATACGTATAGCAACATATATACATGTATGTATATGTTTCTCATCTAGTCTCTAGATAAATTTATACGGGCAGTTTTGAAAGGAAAAATAATATATATATACAAGGGACAAAACACAAATGACAATGAAGCTGTTGAAAGTCAAGTGCCAAACTGTCAGAGACTTGCATTAGAGGACTTAGTTTCCAAATCCCAATAAATTTTACTTTTCTCCATATTACACACATTATTATACTATTATTATTATATTGTTGTTCACCAATAATGTAACCTGCTAGTTTACACATTATAACCGTTTTTTAGATGATCTTAGCCGTTCAGATTAGGCAGTTATTTATGAAATAAAATATGGACCGTAACAACTAGGTAGTTATCTTAGAAATTTGGCAGTTTATTTTTAAAGAGTGTAGTTATTGGATTGTTTCTTTATCATCCCCACTATCCCGTGAATTTAGCTCTCGTCCGTTTGCTATCCTGAAAAATAACATGTGGTTTACATCGCGTTCTCATTCCCTTAATTCCCGGCCACAACTGCTTTCAGCCATTATAAATCCCACCGGCGCCTACACTCTCCCTTCAAACCTTCAGCCAACAAAAAAAAATGGTGTTTACTTCACTTACTTCATATAAATGTTTCTGATTCATCAATTTTTCAAGTTGATTTTTATCTTCAATCGAATCCTTGATGTTTTGGCACCTTTAAGCTTCATGTTCTGGAACCGCCAAGGTGTGTTCTCGGTTTCTTCTCTCCATTCCAAATTATTTTTGTTTAGTTTTAGCATTTAATTGATTTTTTTCATTGATCATTTATCGGTTCATGTTCTTTTTCTTCATTGAAATGGTTTTGTTATTGGTTTGGCTGATTGTTGTCTAGCTCACGTGTAACCTCCACCTATAAGATGCACAGAACCCTCAAAATTGATTATTTTGATGTCCACTGAATGTAGAAGTGCAATTAGGATTATGTTTAGTTCGCCACCTCTACTTCTTCACCAAGACAAGATCGATGAATCGACGACCGTCTTCACGTTTAAGCGCTTCATCAGACTCAATTTGGAACTGGACCTGCTAATTTCACATCGGTATAATAATTTGCGGTTTTTGTTTATCTGCTAATTTGATGTTGATTTTAGTTTCATATTCAATATTGTTTGTGATGTTGAAGAATATCTAAACATCTAATTAATCCTACCACAACACGTTTGAATGTTTGAACAAATTCGGAGTTTTATGGTTCAAGTCTTTCTTCATATGAGAAGGTTATTCATTATTAAAATTTGGCAATTATCTCATAGTTTGTTGATAGCATAAATGGTTATGCTTTAGTTTGTTGCTTTGTTCCACAAAACTAACTTATTTCATATTCTTACTTTCTTTAGGCTTGTAAAAGTTTGATAATATTCTGTTCTTTAACAAGCTATCCTCTTTTTCTTGATAATGGAAGTAATGATTTGAGTTATTTTTTTTTACAGAAAGATAGCATCTTTGCGTACGGAGATGTTGACCAAGATTCCACAGGGGAAATGGTTGTGGTGTGGTTATAAATTTATTATCCGCACCTATAAAACGCCCACCCTGTTCAATCACGGTGCACACTGAATCACTCCTTTCCTATTCCCATTGGTCTCCATTGCATACAAAATCATTGCTTCTTTCGATCAACAATTTCAAAAGGTATTTTTAGTTTTTTACCCTTCTTACAGTTACCTACGGTTTAGATAGATAGATAGCTAGATAGATATCAGGGACATGCATCACATATCAAAATCATTAGTAGGGAAAAGTGGGGTGAAACTTCTAATAGCAAGTTTCGATGTGTGTACTTCTATTATCTTCCCCAATTTATTTCAATCTATTTTGATGCTGGTTTTTTTTTTTTTTTTTTTTTTTTTGTATTTAGGGCTTGATGCTAATCAAATTAACTGCCAGTGTTCACAGGCTTCCATCCACCGGAATATGGATCAAAAGTGGCGCCGCACATTCGTAATGGCAGTTTCTACTTACCGGACTCGCCTTGATGGTAATCGAAGTCACTAGTATACGGCTGTAGTAATTTGTATTTTGGGACGATCAGTTCAATCTGAGCACAAAATAAGGAAAAAAAAGGTATAAACAGTTTCTTGGTGAAATTTCTTAAAAACGTTGAATATAGGAATAATGGAATGCTTATATGCTAAATGTGAGATTGTGAATCTATATTCTATCTCTTATTGTTCATGTATTTTTGTAACACTTTTCATAATTGTAATGTATCCTAATTTATCATTATAATTTGTAATATTCTCAAATTCTTCCTACCATTGGCATCTTATGTGTATAGTAACTTTGTAAACCTTTTATTAGGAAGTTGATGTTGTGATCATCATGATTGCAGAGGTATGTATCTTATGTATTTTTAAACTTCACGCCGGTGCTATGGAAAATCTTTATCAATGTTGATAAGGTATGTCTTTTAGTTCACTATATCTTTTTGATCATCTGTCATATTGGTATGTCATTCAATCCGATCTATATGTCGTTTTTGTTGACGTAATTGAACAGACATTTGTTACATCTGTTGGTGTAAGATCCAAACCCGTAATCACGCGATTAACGCCTAATCTTACGAGTTTTGACATTAAAAATTTGATAATTATGAAAAGCTTAATTCGTTGTGATCAATACATTTTTGTTTTCCACAGGTTTTACGTTTTAACTATTAAAACATATAATAAGATTTCATGATTTAACAGGAGACTCTTGAATTCTATTGCGAAAGCTTGATGAGTGTTCGGGTGTGTTCGGTTCTTCTCGCTACTTGATCCTTGCTCCGGGACTTCCATCACATGTTTACCTAGCACCATTACACAAAGAATGGTTAGTGAGTTGTCAATAATACATTTAAAATAGTATGAGGGTCATTACACGTTGAAACGGAACGAACCAAGCCAAACGGCCAAAATAAAATTTTGCCCAAAATGACCTCAGGCGGCCTGAACGGCCGTTCGCACCCAGTGAACGGCCACTGGGCCACGAACAACGTCTAGTCTTCTGTAACGGCCGAACGGCCGTTCATTCTAAGTGAACGTTCGTTCACTACTACTAGACCTTGTTTGCTGATTTTTAAAGCCTATGAATCATGTCACAATCGCATTTAACAATTCCCAAAGAATAAACATCAACTTGCCAACTAATTTAACTTCAGTTTGACTAAAATCATTGCCCAGTTACTGTCGCTATGACCCGGTTCCTAGTTTTGAATGTTTATGTCAATTTTTACCCAAATCGACCCATTAAGGCCTTGTATTAAACAAGGCACTACTCGACCACGCAAAATGCATACAGTTTATGTTGTCAAGTCTTTAGACACTTGATCAACTAAAGCGTTTGTCCGATTTGTTCATTATGGTTTAGTTTCTTAGATTCAACCTTTATCAAATCTTTAAATTCCCAAAATGCCCCTTATAGCCAAATCTTTTCATTTAGCCATCCATGGCGAAACTTCTTATTTCAAATCCATTATTTTTTACTCAATGACTTGTTTAAAAACCTCTAAGTCCTCACGGGCTTAGATTTCCACCATTTTTCCAGATTTCGCTTAATTATTCAATTCTTTGCACACTAGCGCGTATTAGACTTAGTTATGAAATTAACTTACCTAATTTGCACCCACACTTTATGTGGGTGTTCTAGTACCCCATGCCATTGTGCCCGAAGGCGTTTATTTGACTACGGACTTATCGAGCGGCTTTGACCCGTATCCTTACCTTGTGCTCATCCCCCATGATTCTTGGCATCATGGGTGTATGCGTAAATGCATTTGCCTGTATGCTTTCTAGATGGACAACATTAATTTCTCGGAACTCAAATGGTAATACTTCGCCATTTGATCCGTTTAACCTTATAAATCTTAATGCTTGGAATACAAGCATCAAACGTTGGACTCAAATGGTGAGGACTTCACCATTTAACCCATTTTGACCTATGGTTCATTATACTATGTTATTCAAGCTTTTGTCTATGGTTCAAGTGACGCAAACTCGATCCATTTAACAACCTACTTAACAGATTCATTCAAATGATTTCATTTAGATTCAAACATCATTTCCCACATATCATTATTAATTGACCCGTTTGATGAATCTCACCATTCGGTCATATCCCATTGTCTCGGTTAATGTCATAAAACATGTTTTGTTATGAGTGCGCATAAGGCGACCCACTTAATCGATTCCACCCCTTAGGGTTTACCATTATCACGCACTCAAGATTTAAGACTAATATATACAACAATTAAGCTATGTTATAGTCTAATGGTGTAAGTAAAACTTACCTTGAATTTCACCTTCATTTCCTTGCAATTAGGGCTTATATTTGCTTGACCTGTTTGCTTGTTGATCCATCAGTTCCATGCTTGCACTTAGCTTGACAAGACCAACCTTCACTATACTCATAAGATTGATCAAGTTAGTCATCATGTCCAATAACTAACACATCTCATGAGTTATACACACGATGTTATCTAAGTTTGAGTTTTGGTCAGTTTGACTCCTAAGAGTCAAACTGTCCATAAACTTATTCATGTAAACTAGCTTAGGCAATGATGCAAACAGGTAGTAAGCTTTCATTTCCTATACTAATCTCATCCCAAACAACATTTAGTGTCAACGAAATGGGTATCTAGAAAATCACATGTGTTAAGTTCATAAAACACTTTATTTTCATTGTTGCACTTTTTGAGCAGCAGCTGTTCAGGTCGCTTTTACCCCTTCAAAACCCATAATCTGACTTCGATCTTCAAATAAGAAACGTGCTTCGTCCAAAGACGTTTCCAGGCATATAAAGAACACCTCCTAACAATTTTTCTATGATTTTATATGAATTTCTGAAGATCAAGTCTACACATAAAATGGTTCCAAACAGCATGCTGTTAAAACGAATTTACTAACTTATCATGTTGTTTTATCCCACCACGACTCAGAATTAGCTTCTCATGACTAAATATGAAATGTAATATGAAATGTAATATGTGCAACAAGCTTTTCGACGATATAAGGTTCGTCTTCTAACTCCTAATAACGAATGAGATATGACATTTACAAGATGACTATCTAGGGATGTTAAAAATGACGAATTTCATACAATTTTACCGCATTCCAACCAACAACACCAAATTTCACCATTAGGCTCAATTCAAGTTTCATGTAGGCATTTTATCAAGCATTTGGCGGGCATTATTCCTACTGACTAATTCCATTGTTAGTCGTCTAGGGACATCACCCATTACAACAAAGTTAATACCATTCCTACTTAGTAACCAATACTACCAAGTTTCACTATGACTAGTTATAACCATGTTTAGCTAGGCATTAAATTGAACACTCGGTGAGCAACATCTTTTAACCATCTATTTTCTTAGTTAACACATGTATGGAATCCTCCATATCATCATATCTATACTTAACATTCATTATAGCATTTGACATATCATCATATCTATACTTAACATTCATTATAGCATTCAGTCATCCAATTCCATCATCAAATCACTAGTTTGAATGTAGGTTTTCACCAAAAAGAAAAAGCCATAACCCATGTTTTTCACATAATTATCTTTCGCATATTATAACAATCATCTCCATGTATTGTCATTCCTAACCGACTTAAGCATTATTGAGGTCCCCTAAGACCAAAGGAACCTCTATAAATTAGTAACTCCATGTTTTTTGACAAATTCATGATTTTTACCATGATCAAAGACAAACATAACTTCAAAATTATCTAAATTAAAGGTGCCTTGGTATATGTAAAACCTTAGATGACCCATATTTGGCTTCATGAACTTGAATCCTTCACAAATGCCCTTGATTTGAGCAAGCTTATGGATTTAGGGTTTGAACCCTTTTTTTGTCCCCTGATGATCGATGTACACATATAACCATATGTGTGTGTGTGTTTTTTTTTTATTAAAAATCACTTTCTAGTTTGTCAAGTTTAACGCCCTTATGTATATCATTTGGTCTTTTTTGACACAACCTCTTTATTTAAATTACACATAACTATCTTCGGCTAGGCAACTAACCTAGTCAAGTTTTAAGGTTATCTCTATACTTATACATATTCATGTGCACTTTCTATATAACGAGCTAACGGGGTCATTTTCCTAATAGAAACAAACCCTCGCTCTAAGCATCTAAGCCTTGTTTTTATCCGTAGTCTAAAACACCCACCGTTAAATTTGCTTTGTTATTTTATCAATTACGCCTAATGGCGTATTTGGGCGAAACTAAATTTCAGGGTGTTACAGTTGGAGCCTCAATGAACACGGTGTCTCAGAAAATGGCAAGTTTATCTTAGCATAAAGAACACCATTCTTAAGAAATGTGATGGAAAGGTAATGTAGTATTAGTCGATTTCAAGAAGTCCGTGAATTTAACTGGAAAAGGTTGAGGACTTGAGGTTGCTGTAATTATATCTAGGTAAGAGCACTATATCATTATAAATATGGTTGCTTATGCTTAAGAGTGATGGTGGTTATGTATGGACATATAAAAACTATGATGGCCATGTTCAAAGTGATATCTTAGCACAAGGCTGATCATCAATGCCTCTCCCTTTATATATATATATATATATATATATATATATATATATATATATATATATATATATATATATATAGTGTAAGTATCCACAAGAAACTCAAGTTATTTAGTAAACCTTAGAAACCCAATATGTGGCTAGGATTAAGCCACATCACCATATTCAAAAATCATTTTAATAATATCAAAAGGGTAAAAATGTCATTATACATAGATGATCTCTTTCCAAATCTACATCAAGTACAATAAGAAGGATATTGTACTATGCAAGCTTGCTTTTTCACGTCTCCCCATTTTTGTACCATACCACCTTTTTCACCAACCCACATATACACCATACAACCCACTCATCTTCATCCTCTTTACCATTTTTTCTTTTCCCTCCATGGATTCCCACCTTCAAGATCCACCTTTAAACATGGTTCATCCATTTTCATCTCCTCCACGTGATGTGATTCTCAACAACTTTGCAGGCGATGTGACCGTTGCAGGTTTGTAGATGAAACAATTCAATCACACCTTCATTTTTCGTATTTTTATCATTTTTTTCTTACACATCTTGTGTTTTACTGATTTGTAAATGTATGTTTGCATATCCAGGCTTTGGTACAAGGGAACCTTCGTCATGGGAAATAAACACAACTTCAATTGATGAAGTTGAAGGTAGGTTTTTTTTGTTTTTGTAATATTTTTTTAACGTCACAGATTTGTATGTTTTCAAAGAAAGAGTTCTGTATGTTTGCACACAGTCACTTGCAAAGAAAACAGCTCTTCATGTGTTTTTATGATATATTTACGTGTGTATTTTTCTCTTCTTGTCCATTTATGTTATATGTCTTTTCTTTTTCTTTTTTGTATATTTATGTTTCTTGAACAAGAAGAGACAAGCTTAATTGTGTGTTTTTTTATGGTATATGTATTTTTATCTTCTTGTCTTTTATGCAAACACGTTTCTTTGCAAGAAGAGCTAGCCACATTTTGCCACAATCGGTTGTCTTTTTTCCATTTTTAATTAATTACGTTTTTTTACGATTTTTAGTATAAAACTCAGTGCATTGTATTTATTAATTACATTTTTGTATGTTATTATTTACACAATGATATTTCTTGTGTTGATATTACATGTTAGCAGTTAGGTTCTTTTTGTTATTAAACAGTTTTGTTAAAATTGTTAACATGTGTTAACATATCTTACCAACAGCTAACAAAGTTTTTATACTTGAACCTATTAACAAGTGTTAATAAAGTGCTAACAAAGTTTTATACAACAAATTTACTAAAACTGTCCTATGTGTTTAACACATGTTAAAACTTTTAATATATCAAACTTTGGTGCTTTGTTTAACACAGTCAACACCATTTAGATAACAAGTTATCACCTTTACTATCTGATGATTTCAAAAAAGATTTCAGAAAGATTTTTCGAATTAACAAGCGTTAAAGTATACAACAGCTGATCATATTCGTAACAGTGATAGAATGTTTTGTTAAAATCGTTAACATGTGTTAACATATCTTACCAACATGTGTTACTCCTGTTTAGTATGTTAGATGATGAGTTGGTCACACCGGTTAATATCTCATCTATTGTTTTGCAGTTGATAACAAAGACCCCCACTGGTTAACATATGTTAACAAACAAAGTCGAAGGAAGCCGAGAAAAATATGTATAAAAACTTTTTTTAACAACGTTTTCTTTTTTGTACTCAATGTATAGAGTTACTAGATTTATTTTGTTAAAGTGGTTAATAGTTTATAATGATACTTTGTAATAACGTGTGTTAATAGTTTGTGTGTTTTATTTCTCAGTAAACTTATGATTTGAATGTCTTGGGGTAGGTTCATCTCTTGTTCAATAGTTTGTAATAACACGTGTTACCAAATAACATGTGTTAACCTAATGTGTGTTAATAGTTGTATGTTATGTTTACTTATTTCTTTTTTGTAAACTTATGAAGTGAAAACAGGAGTGGTAAGAAAGACAAAAAGGTTGACAAATGATTCATGTTTAACATATGTTACCACACCACTGATACTAACAAATGTTAGATCTTCTCATGGGTATATGGGGGCAACAGGTTTAACTTTATCAGATTAGATAACACATGTTAGCCCTTTATGACTAACTAACACATGTTACCCTCGTATGCAACATTAACACATTATTTGTACTTGCGCCATTATAATAATCTTTTCTTAAACAAAAAAGTATGAGAGAGGGTGTGACATGACCCATTATAATAATATTTTCTTAAACAAAAAGTAGGAGAGAGGAGAGAGATGGTGTGACATGACCCATTATAATAATATTTTCTTTATCAGATTAGATAACACATGTTAGCCCTTTATGATCAACTAACACATGTTAACCTTCCATGCAGTTCAATAGTTTGTAATGATACTTTTGTAATAACATGTGTTAATAGTTTGTGTGCTTTATTTTCTTAGTAAAATTTAAGAAGTGAAAACTATAGGGGTATATGGGGGCAACAGATTTAACATATGTTACCACACCACACATACTAACAAATGTTAGATCTTCTCATGGGTATATGGGGGCAACAGGTTTAACTTTTATCAGATTAGATTAACACATGTTAGCCCTTTATGATCAACTAACACATGTTAACCTTCCATGCAGTTCAATAGTTTGTAATGATACTTTTGTAATAACATGTGTTAATAGTTTGTGTGCTTTATTTTCTTAGTAAACTTTAAGGAGTGAAAACTATAGGGGTATATGGGGGCAACAGGTTTAACATATGTTACCACACCACACATACTAACAAATGTTAGATCTTCTCATAGGTATACGGGGGCAACAGGTTTAACTTTTATCATATTAGATTAACACATGTTAGCCCTTTATTACCAACTAACACATGTTACCCTCGTATGCAACATTAACACATTATTTGTACTTGCCCTATTATAACAATATTTCTTAAACATGTTGTAGGAGAGAGAGTGTGACATGACTCATTATAATAATATTTTCTTAAACAAAAAGTAGGAGAGAGGAGAGAGATAATAATATGTGTTAACATGTTAACACATGTTAACAGGTTTAATATCTCTACTAAGGTTTTTTTTTTCTCCATAAGGCTGGTAAGATATGTTAACACATGTTAACACATGTACTTGCCACATTATAATAATATTTCTTAAACAAAAAGTAGGAGAAAGAGTGTGACATGACTTATTATAATAATATTTTCTTAAACAAAAAGTAGGAAAGAGGAGAGAGATGATGTGACATAACCTATTATAATAATATTTTCTTAAAGAAAAAGTAGGAGAGAGGAGAGAGAATGGTGATGTTGACTTTGAAAAAGTAGGAGAGAGGGTGTGACATGACCCATTATAATAATATTTTTTCAAGAAAAAGTATGAGAGAGTGTGTGACATGACCCTAGTACTTGAGAGAGAGAGAGAGCATTTCTTTGTGTCCCCAAAATGCCCTTGAAGGTCCTTTTGTGTATTAAAATATTAATATATCTAGTGGGAAGTACAATGGTTTAATCTCAACCATTGATAGTATGAGATGGATGGCTATGATAGAGTTTTCATAGTTTACCAAATAACTTGGGTTTCCTTTATATCCATTCCCATATATATATATATATATATATATATATATATATATATATATATATATATATATCTTTTATATAGAATTGTAATTACATGCTTTGAATCAGTTTTAGGCATCTAGAACCGTGTTCAAACTTAAACAGTATACATTATATATGTATATTTAACATATTATAATTAGTAATATAACAGACAAGATATGCTTTCTGTATTTATGAATGAACTAACGATATGCATCTAGAACCGTGTTCAAACTCATCCGTCACATTCTTGAAATGAATTAATCAATTAGAGTTAGAACAGAAAGGGGGAGTAGGAGAGGGATGATATTAACAATAGATATGATTTGAGGTTTAGTAGGGTTTATCTTATTATGTAGCTTCACTTATGACATTGGTTTGCAGTTTTTATGGTGCAAATTCGATCGAATCTTATCTTTTTGCTTTCTTTGCTTTGTTTTACTTTTTTATAATAGGCGAGATTGTAGTAATTTTATTTTGGCGATAGTGTGATTCGTTACTAACAATTTTGTTTTGCTTGATGAAATGTCTAAGTGTGTTTTTTTTCCTTTCCCTGCATTTTGAAACAAAGTTAACTAATACTTTTCATTTTGATCAACCAATATCCATCTTGGGCTTCTGTTAATCCAGGCTAGATATGGTGTACCTGTTAAATTACGCCTCTGCTGATGTTGGAATTATTTTCTTTAGTGGATTAGAATATAAATGTGAATGTTTATCTATTTATACACACGTGTGTTAATCTAAAAAAAATTTAAACATCGAGTGAAATTTCATTCTATAAAAGCAAAAATTTCATTCCTCTACTGATGTTAATCTAAAAATGTATTTTTTTTAGGTTTTGCTGTCCAGGCATTCGCATGTAAGTGTGGATTCAGTGCTTGAAGCCTTGTAGCGACCAATGGTATTTCTTTTGATTTAGTTCTAAACATTAAAAGCCTATGGCATTGCACCCGGAAGAAAAGTTCAAAGAAAAAGTTGAAGCCCACATAAAATCCGGTTTTCGAGTATTACTTTAAAGTTTTATAATCATGTTATGTTTCTATGACCTATGTATTAACATGATTAAGTTCAAATTTTATGTATATATTGTCTTATACATGGTTTTTTTTTTTTTTATGCAGGCTATTCTTTTAGCATTTGTGAAGTAGAAGAGGAAGATTTCAAGCGGATATATTACTTGAATAAAACCAACACAATGGGGGAACCGAATATAAGGATGGTAAATGAAATTCTATTGATTTGTATACTAGAATCAATTACTAGATTATGACGTTAAGAACATCATTGATGTATGCAGTGCATATATAACAACAATGTGTGCTATCAATATATATAGTAACGACGTTGTCTACAAACCAAAATGTTGTTGTGCGTTGGTCATCGCCGCAACGCGCAACGAACGACAACATCCTAGTGTAAATAACAAAGCTAAATAGTACCTAAAAACATATGTTTGTGTTTGTTAACCAATAAATACTAGCGGTAATCACATGCAGGAATTTCTTTCTATACATCTATCATAAAACTGCAATTCACCACTTCTAGATGCAATTACATCAAGAGAAATTGAACTCAAATTAAAGATTGCATAAGTGGGCTTGTAAGAGTGTATAGATCTTGGGCCAAAGGTCGAGTTGAAATATATATTTCGAAGGAAAAGGTTGGCTGCGCGTGGCACAACACCCTTAATATATATGTTTATGTTTTACTAGCTTTTATCCCGGGAGCGTCCCGGGGTTGAAAAATATAACAATTCTAATAATACTAATACTAATAGTAATAATAATTACTCTTGTAATTAAATAAATAAAAAAATAACCTTGCTATAAGGTGACGTCATGTGTTGCAGTGTTGCGCGATTCTTTCTCATAGTTTCTCTTGATGAAGTATACCTATGAATCTTTAGAAAAGTAAAATTCCAATGATAGCATGACGATTGGGCTGAATTTCAACATCGTAGATAAGAACCTGGTTTAAAATGAAAAAACATGATTAATGTAGTTTTTTTTCCTATATGAATGAAACCCCACAAAAAAATAGTCGTTTTTTTCTCCGTTTTTTATATAGCACTATGGTACTCGTTGGAAAGATAATAAAACGCTCGTTAATGTGGTGTACTTTTTTTCTTTAAAAATCTCGTATATAAAAGATATTAACGTTTAAAAATTATACGAGGAAACATAAGAGAGAAAAATTTAAATTTGTTTTTGAAGTCATTTTTCCTAAAATAACTCTATTTAATTATAGTAGATTAGGTTTTATATTATTATTTGTTTTTTTTTTAATTTGCCACAGGGCATGACACATGGCACAATCAAGGAGGAGAATGGCTCCTTGAATGCCATGTTATTAAAATTGCTTATGAAATACATAAAAACATAATTCAAAATATTACAATCAAATTAATTTTGTTAAGCTTCGTCCGAACTACTTTGACGCAACGAAGCATCGTATGCGAGTTCTTCATCCGATAGGGGTTTACTTAGTCCTTCTTCCACCTCTTCGTCATGTATTCTTCATTCAAGTTCGGTTTGGTCTTCAAGAGATGTTTTATGTTGTACTCGATCTACCGTGTCTAAGTGATCTTTTAAGCATATGCACATCTCCAACGATTCGGGATTTAATTTTGTTCTTCGTCCAAGTGATCTTTTAAGCATATGCACATCTCCAACGATTCAGTCTCCGGGTTCGTTTTTGGCGTTTTTGAGTATTGTGATCAACCCAAAACATCTAAAATCTATTTATACTAACTTGGGGTGCCAAAATGGTGATTTAGGGTGCAAATTAACGGTCAAAAAAATCAAAAATCGAGGCAACGGCTAGTTTCTAACGTTCTTATTTTTCAAACGGCTAGAACCGGTTTCGAAATTTGTGAATCGGTTTGGGAACCGGTTTGGGATGGAACCGGTTCGGTTTTTGGACGGGAAATGGAGAACCGGTGCTCGAACCTATGATTTGTATTATAAATCGGGGGTTTGTGTAGAAACCGGTTTTTGGGGAAACCGGTTCGGCCGGGGCCGTGCGGTTTCGGTCCCCAACCCGGTTTTTTTATCACCTCTAGCCGTGAGTGATGTTGATAGTTTTCATAATAAAGCCATTCAAAAAATGTGAAGATCTAGTACATCAAGTTTCCTCTATTGTGGTTACCATTCATAGGCAAGATGATGTTATGAGGTAAGAAAATCGGATTTGGTTAACTGTTATGATTCAAGCTTTTAGGTTTTGTTTGAAATCTGCATTACCGCCTCGCGCCTCAAGCTCGCTTTTTAAAACCCAGGATCTTATCATAAAACTGCAATTCACCACTTCTAGATGCAATTACATCAGGGTCTGTTTGGTATGGTGTAATGGAATGGATGAGGAAATGGAATGGACGAGGTAATGGAATGGACAAGGTAATGGAATGGATCACTACCATTTCATGTCGTGTTTGGTTGTCATGTGGGAATGAAACAAAATATTACTTTGTGTTGTTGGATAGTCAGAAAAAGACGAAGGAATAAAATCGGTGGTGAGTGGTTGTGGTGGGTGGTGGTGGTCAGTGGCGGTGATGGTGAGTGGTGATATGTGGCGGTACCGACGGTGGTGGGTGGCGGCGGCGATGGTGGCAACGGTGGAAGGTGGATGGCCATGATGGTGGGTGGGCGACGATGGTGAGTAGTGGCGGTGGTGGTTGGTGGTGGTTGGTGGCGGTGTGTGGTGGTAGTGTGGTGGTGGGCGGCGACAGCGACGACGACATCGGTGGTGAGTGGTTGTAACATTACGCATTAATACTTGTACGTTACGCTTGCTATGAATAAAAACGTCAAGTTTTCATCATTATTCGCTTTTGAAATATTATTGTGACTCATTTGGAACCCTAATACTATATTATTTATATATAATATACATATATATATAGTAAAATTGTCAAAAAATAATGTGCTTGGGCCGGGAATCGAACCCGCGCCCAAGCCGGGTCAACCAACACAACAAGCCCAACCAACTGGGCTACACAACATTTGTGATTATTATCCAACCTGCTTTATATATATATTGTATTATTTTACTAACAGCGACTTAGAAAAGTCAACTGTGATGATCGATCACCACAATCAACACAATTACACGCATGATTGATCTTAATATGGTACGTTTGACTGATTATCTGTCTATTACGCGTCCTTTATACGCTGATTGGTGGTCAAAACATACCAAATTTATGCAATTATACGCGTTAATACATTCATGACGGGTCAACTTACCAATTCAGCGATCCAAACCCTCTCCCTATAAATTGGACCTCCTAAAACCTTCTCAACTCGCCGATAACACTCTCTCAACCTCCAATTTCTGTTTTATTTCGTCTTTCGAAGCATACCAGTTCGAGTTTGACTTTTTCTGTTGACCGAGCAAATTCACACGATTCGTGATTGTAAGTGATGTATTTCTTATGGGTTTTGTTCTTCGGCATACACACAACAATAACCCTATGATTAATTGGGTTATTGTTGTGTGAATCAATTGATTGTTAATTCTAGGGCACGATCGTTTATAATTGGGGAAGAACACGTTCTGAACAAGGTTATATATTTTAATCAAACACAAATCCAACACAACCACTGATCTAGATCAAGTGTTGTGTCTGTTGTTGTTAAACGGAATCACGCGGGTTTGAGTCCCATACAAACGGGTTTTATCCTTTTCTTTTTAATTGAATATAAATCAGATTTCTCTTATATTATATAATTAAATTAATCAGAAATTAAACGTTCTCAGGTTCCAGACCAGTTGGTCTGGGCTTGTGATTTAAACCAACGAACCGGCCAAGGGCCCGGGTTCGATCCATGGCATCAACAAACAATTTTTTTTAATTAAGTATATATATATATATATATATATATATATATATATATATATATATATATAGGGTGTGGATAATATGGAAACCCTATCTTTTGGAAAAACCTTGCAAACTCTCTTATGACCATTGATCAAGCTTGATCAATGGTCCATGATTATTTGAATATAATAATCATAAAGCATGTGGGCCAATCTAATAAAAAATGTAATTAAGGGCACTAAGGTAATTTTAAACATGAGATTTGACACTTCTGAATCCTAGGTTTTAAAAGGTTGATTTGACACTTGTCAAGTCACCTCTCTCCTACTTTATGGCACTTTTTGCAGCACCAATATTAACATACGTTAGTGATGTGATACAAAATTCTGACCTCGTGTGAGACATCGCTAACATGTGTTACCAGGCATATACTAAAAGAACATATTAAAAGAACACATAAAATGTGTATTTATTTAAGAAATGATAAAAACGATCATAACAATAAACACTAAAACATATCAAAAACCGTTTAATACAAACATAATTATTTGTGAATTTTTTAAAAAAAAACTATAATAACAACATAGAAAAAATCTAGCTATGCTTCGTTCTTGATCCTCATCATCATCTTTAACTCAAAAACTTCTCTTCACCTACAAAAAAAGTAACACGTGTTAGCTGGGCTCTACAAAACGCATAATGGGACATCAATGACATGTGTTAGTGTATTCTAAAACACATGTTTTACTGAAATAACGTATGTCATGTGAACGCTAACACATGTTAGTTGGGCACATACTAACGTATGTCATATGAACCCTAACACCTGTTAGTTAGGCATATACTAGCATGTGTTAGCATCACTAACATGTGTATAAACAACACCAAAAATCTGCAATTAGTTGGGCACATACTAACGTATGTCATGTGAACGCTAACACATGTTAGTTGGGCATATACTAGCATGTGTTAGCATCACTAACATGTGTATAAAACAACACCAAAAATCTGCAATTAGTTGGGCACATACTAACGTATGTCATGTGAACGCTAACACATGTTAGTTGGGCACATACTAACGTATGTCATATGAACCCTAACATCTGTTAGTTAGGCATATACTAGCATGTGTTAGCATCACTAACGTGTATGAGCATACAAGACCCGGACCGCAAAAAAAATAGACATATACCCTATACGAGTTCATAACAATTTCACTTGCCAAAAATTATTAAATAGAATACAAAAATTATTTAAACACCCTATTCACCAAAAGATTAAAAAATCTATAATCTTTATAAAAAAAACATCACTTACCACAGCCACATCATCAACGCCGCCTTCTTCCAATAGCCTACTCATGTAAACCATCACTGAAACAGATACACATGTTAGTTTGGGATCCTCAAACACATAATGGGGCATCACTAACATGTGTTAGCATATACTAACATAAAAAGACTACAAATTTATTCATCAATCACATGTGATCCATCAACCTCATGTCCACAATCAAATAAAAATCTAACATAAACAAAATAATAATAATAAAAAAAATAAAAAAGGTTAACATAAGTGTTTTTTTTTCATTCTAGCATTTGATCGAACACTTGGTGTGCGACCAAAACCTATCCCCAAAACTGTTACTATTATTTTTCTAACAAAACCCAAAACCTAACAAAATCAAAACGTAACACAAAACTCACAAATCAAAATGTAACAACTTATTATTATTATTCTAAAAAAATCAAAACATAATATCTTAAAAAAACAATGATAAAAGCGAAAAAATTTAAAAAAATAAAAAAATATTCGAACCAATAATATTCTGTTTTTAAGCTTCACCTGATCCAGTAATTCAATTCCTCAACTTATATTATTATTATTATTATTATATTAATATTAATATAAAGAGGGGACACACACAGAGAGATCTAAGCCGCGTGAGTTGCTGCTGCATTTCAACAACACCCACACCAGCAATGAACAAGATGATTCATTCAGGTATCTATCTAACTCTCTCTTATTATTATTATTATTATTATTATTATTATTATTATTATTATTATTATTATTATTATTATTATTATTATTATTACAAATCTGATCTCCTACCAACAATCACAACCAGTAAACACCAAAAATATCCAGATCTAGAGAGAGAGAGAGAGAGAGAGAGAGAGAGAGAGAGAGAGAGTACCAGGATTGATTCTGATTTGATCCCATGTTTGATGGGTTCCTGCTATGATGGTTCAAAGTCATGTTCGTGTTCAAAATAAGGATGAAGTTATGGAACATTTAAGGTATGAATACATATTAGAACAGCAAACCGGCTCTAAAACTCTTTTCTTATGAATAAGAAAATGGAGGTTGAAGCTGGATCTGGAGTTACGAACATAAGATCTGATGAAGCTTCTAGGCGAAATAGCGTGGTTTTGGAAGAAGAAAAAATAGTGGTTGTGGCTTGGGTGGTGCGACTGGATATGGTGGTGGTGGAGGTCGACAACCGGAGGTGGTGTCGGTGGTTGTGGCTGGTGGTGCTGGTGGTTTCATCTACTAGAGAAGAGAGAGGAGGAGGGAACATGGATGATCTGAATTTTATTTTGAAAAACAAATGAAGAGAGAGAAGAGGGAAAACATATATATAGGAAGAGAGAGAAGGGGATAGTGAAATTGACTAGATTGCCCTTTTGAATATTATAACATACTAGGTGATGTGGCTTAATATGGACCAAGGGTTGAGTTTCTTGGGGTTTTTCCATTTGGGGGGGTTTCTCTCTATACTTCCACTATATATATATATATATATATATTTATATTTCCTTGTATTTTTAAAAATTCATTTTAAAATACTAAAACCCTCTTATAAATTCTACAAAAATTATTTTTATATTATTCTAGTGGAAAAGTTTAACATACAATTTTTAGTTTTCCAAAATTTATTTATTTAATATATAAAATAAATAATTCATGTTTATTCTATTTTATTTATAAAATTCTATAAAAATATCAAAACAATTATATAAATTTCCACAAAAATTATTCTGAGTTTTTATAACAATAAACGTTTCTAAAATGATTTTTATTTCTGAAAAATCATTTATTTAATATTTTTAATCAATTTTTGTTATTTTTAATCATAAATAAATCATAATAAATTCATTTTTCAATATTTTTGCACCAAAATTTTATATAAATTATTTCTATTAATTAGAAACAGAAATAAAATTTTTAATTTAATAATTCTGTAATTTTAATATTTTTAAATATTAAAGTTATATTTTGACAATTTGTAATAAATAGATTTAATATTCTATTTTTAAGAAAATAATTTTATAAAAATTATTTTCATACTTAAAACTTTATATTGTGACCATCTTTAATTTAAAATTTACAAAAAAGACTTTTGTTTATTTATTTATCAAATTTCTCTTATTTATTAAACATTTTATTTATTAATCAAACGAGCACTTATTCCCAATTCGAAGCCCTAGAATATATTTGTAGACTAGAAAGACTTAGACATATTTATTACCTTAATTATAGGGTAATACTTGGCATTATTGGGCAACTCATATTCTATTTTTTTTTCACGAGACATAACATTTTGCTAAGGTGAGTTTTATATAGCCCCTTTTCTATTATTCACTATTTTTGGGGTGAAACATGTTACAACATTCTATATGCAATTCAATCATAAAAGTGTCTATGTGTTTTTCTATGTTGCATTATGTCTTAAACATGACTAGGGTAAGCACAATATTCTAGCATAATCATTAACATTGATCAGCCGACGGTATACAATGATAGATCTATTGGACTGACAATCCCACCCGGATACGTGCCTCCTACATAGGTAGCGTGGGTGATTGTTATCGCATAACATAATCGAGTGAACCATGAGCGTATGGGATGGACCACAATATTCTAGTCACAAGGGTTGATTATGCACTCGATTTACTTCTAGTATGTTTTCACATATGGACTAGACTTGCCATGACACTTGAATTGTACAAGTTTTATTCGATTATCAAAACCTATGTAATTCTCACCAACTTTTGTTGACCCAAAAATATTTTCAAAATTAACATGTTTCAGGTAACAACGAAGCTGAGGCTTAGAGTTTGCATGAGGAATTTTATGAAGTTTATTTTGAAGTTATTTGAAGTTATTGCTTTATTTGATATCATGTATTTGGGATTTCTAGACATCATTTCATTTTGGATATTTATGTTATGAATAAATTATTTAAAATTTCAATTTATACCATGTGCTACTGAAACACTCATCAATACGTGACATCCCGATGTTTCCGCCATCGGTTGGGGTGTTACAGTGGTGACGGCAGTGGTGGTGGTGGTGGCGGCGGCTACGGTGGTGGGTGGTGGCGGCAACGGTGGTGGGTGGTGACGATGGTGGTGGATGGTGACGATGGTGGTGGGTGGTGGTGAGTTATGGTTTTGTTAGTAAAGGATGAATGAGGGATGGAGTGAAACATGGGGGGTGGATGGAATGGTTTTGAGGGAATGGAATGGCTTGTGGAATGGTTGATTCCATTCCTTTAACCAACCAAACACACTATTTTTCATTACCTCGTAATGGTCCATTTCATTCCCCCTTCCATTCTATCATACCAAACGCTACCCAAAAGAAATTGAACTCAAATTAAAGATTGCATAAGTGGGCTTGTAAGAGTGTATAGATCTTGGGCCACAGGTCGAGTTGAAATATATATTTCGAAGGAAAAGGTTGGCTACACGTGGCACAACACCCTTAATATGTTTATGTTTTATTCTGTTCCAATAACATTATGAATTATGTACTTTATTTTTAGTTTCCTCTTATTGGTGAATAATTATTATGAAAAACATTATACACTACTTCAAAACCATACAACCCTAAATTACACCACACCCACATTTACGGGGATCCGACTCTGTTTGGTGTTCTAAAGGCAAAAGTAAAGGCAAAGCCTTTATCAATGCGCCACCAATCCCATTGGCCAAATTGATAAATAAACTCGAGATTAACTTATATTTACGTTTCATCTTATCTCCAATTTCAAATACTATTGTAATCAACTTACAAAAAAAAAAGGTTTTTTTTCTTTCTTTTTTTCTTTTTTTTTTTTGAAGAGTAGTGTTTCAGCGGTAAATCCTGTGTTGCAAAGCGACCACTGCTCAGGATCGAATCCCATAGCCCACACGGGTTTCTCCTTTCAAACCCAAGTGGTTATTTTTTCGGTGGAGCGTCAGATTCGAACCTGAGACCAAACCCGGGCAGGAACCCTCCAAGGAGATAAACCTTCCCACCTCAAACAGCTAGGCTGGAGATCATTGGCAAAATAAGGTTTTTATTACCTTACTTTACTCAATTGTATACATATGTTCATATTTATAATAATCCATATATGGATTAAGCAATTTTGTTTTGGTTTGTTTCTCCATAAAAAAATCTATATTATACACAACGAAATAAAGATGTTAAATTGTGCTAGCTAAATAACAAATTTTTGTTAACATGTATGAGAATTAATCAACTTCTACACCTACTATCCCCATATTGATAAGACGCTATTGAGATTTTTAATATACACTATCCCCACGTTCCACATGATGACTTCGAAGGGAATTTGATAATTATACGTAATGAGCTTCACATTTTTGTTAGTCATGCTGGTGTTGAAATTCGGACAAAGGTGGATATGTTAGTGAATTAGAGGTAACTATGAATGGGGAAGATTGTTATCATCCTATATTATGGTATTCCGGGTTGCAAGGCACAATTCATAGAGACTCTTGCGTCGTCAAATATGTAGTTCCGTTCTTTTTGTTAACTTATCTTGTTTTGTTACATGTGCATTTTGTTTGCATTGAAATGTACTACTTAGACACTATATGTGGCTTATTTAATGCTGTTGAGTATTCGTTCATTTATAAGGCTAGAGAAATGTAATTGTGTCTCGTTAGTTCATAACACTAAATTACAAAATTTAGTTAACATGTACGGGAATAAATCAATTTATGCGCCTACTAATCCGAGTTAGATAAGACGTTATCAGGATGTTCAATGTACACACAGTTTGAATGTTCTAAATTTCAGAAATCCGTCCCAGCGGACGGGTACAGTACTAGTTTAAGATTATGTATAAATAAATTATAAATCCTACAAAAGCCAATAAAATTACAGATGAGGTGTGGGCTATGCACGGTGGGCACAAGCCCACCCTCCTTAAAGCATATATCCACCATTGTTTGTAACCCACTTGGTCCCTAGCGCTAACAACTGTCTATTAAGTTTGTTAAATCCATATAAAATGACTACACTACCCTTGATATTTATAAAACCAAAAGAAATAAAGTAATTAAACTAAATTGATTAAAAGGGTCACCACCATCAGTCCATCACCATCTACACCCTCCACCCATACCCCTTGTTACCTCCACCACCACTTATCACCTTTCTGCTTCTGCAACCACCAATATAAGCAGTTGTACAAGACAACGCTAACGCCATATGGTGTGGATAGCATCTCTCCAACTCCCTTAAATGCCACATCAGCGCCACCTTATTTTCCCCCTTTCCTCCCTTAAAGTTTGGAAATGGCTTCCCCCCATTACCCCATTCCTCATTCCTTTTTTATTATTTTTATTTAATTTATTTAATACTTTATATTTTTAAAAAAATACATCTTCATCTTCTTCACACACAAGCACATTCATCTTCTTCACACACGGACACATCTTCATCACCTTCACAGCCACCTCCACCTCCAGCCACCTTCACGTCCATAGCCACCTCCACAGCCATCTTCACCTCTAGAGCCACCTCCACCTCCAACCACATCTTCATCTTCTTCATCTTGCCACCTCCACCATCGATCACCTCCACCATATATATAGTTTGAATTAAAAAAAAAAAAACAAAACCAAAAATCCACGTTCACAAACCTTGGCCGATCAAAGTTCTCAGTGAGCATGGGTGTAGCTTTTAAGAGGCGGGGAGGGGCGGCCGACCCCCCCCCCCCCCGAATTTTCGCTCAGAAGTTCTGATTATATAGTATTCGTATAGAAATTTTTTAGTATATACGGTTTCGACCCCCCGAAACTGGTTTTCGATCCCCGAAACTAGTGATTTCCGACCCCGAAGTCTTGGGTCAAGCTTCGCCTCTGTCGATGAGAACGGTGCAAATCCACCGAATTCACCGAAAATTTTTCGAGGGGTAGGGACGGTGTTCACCGAGTCACTGAGTGCCACGTTTGATCCCGGGTCCTTTTGCCGAGACCACACCAAATCGCCTAACAAAACACCACAGCCACATAACCACAAATAAACAAACTCAACTTGAAATCAACTTGTTCGCTAGTTTGCCACGTTTAAGTTAAGTCAAATGTTTAATGTCTATAAATTATAGCATAATCTATACTACTATATAGTGTATCCTGGACGGCTAAAATGGTCATTTCACATTCATCTATAAGAGGAAAAATAGTAATTTAATTACATTGGTAAGACACATTTAAAAAAACAATTAATTGATAAAAATAAACTCTTGGACGGTATTTAATGGTACTTAATTGATAGGTGGTGTTGTTATTATTATTATTATTATTTGAAATTTTTGTTATTATTATTTATTTGTCGATCAAGAAGAACTACTGCAACTATTACTATTATTTTTTATAGTGCATTTTCATAAACATACTGCAATATTTTGTATTTATTTATTAGAAAAACATAATTTTTATATAGAGTGAGATGAACCAAACACAACGAGTTGCGCTAAACATGTCTTACGGTATTTAATGGATACTAAATCTCTAAAAAAACTCATTGATTTGAATTTAATTATACTTTGAGTTACAACAATTTTTCTATTCCCTGTGATACATCTTTGTTCAACGAAAAAAAAAAGAAAGAAAAAAAAACAAGAGGGTGCTAATAAAAGAAAAGAGAGCTAATTAAGATCTGTTCCTTTTTTTTATGTTTCTTATAACCGTCTAAATCTTCAACACCGTAATCATTGAGATTAAATTCACATTAACAAACCTTAAAACACATTTGATTAACAAAATGAAACCGATCGGGACCTTCAAACGACATTAACTTCTGGATGAGTTTAAAACCCAAACACGACACCACTTGACCGAAACAAAAGCCCATCTCGACTATCTCTCTGTTATTCTTACCACTCTCGGCAGCCCGAAACCGACGCCGGCAAATGACACCCACCAAAACCAGCAGCGATTTGACTGTTCCGCCTCCAGTATGAGTTAGAACCAACACCGGCGATTTTCGCTCGGTTTGTTTCATCATCGCGGGACAAGGTAATAGCTAAACCCAAAACATGCCAGGATTTATCTAACGGTTTAGTTGTAGATGATAAGGATAAGACATCCAAACCTTAAAACAACTTTTGCCTATCATCATCTGTTTAAGTAATATTTAGACAAGATTGGCTGAAAACTTGAATAGGGAATTCTAATAGCTTACAATAATACCTTCTCTCTCTATTTTACTTTCCGTGTGAGAGCACATTGGAAGGGTTGGTGGTTTGGGTTTTTATAATATGTGGAGTTAGATGGTTTTAACAAAATCGTGTTTGTATCGCATGGTTTTGTGTATGTGGCCTTCTAACATTAGAATATGTTTTTATCTAAGAAACTAATAAATATCATTAACATTTTTATACATTATTACGTTTGTACGACTTGGCAATGTAATACTATTTGTATTTAACGATACCTTTCGATAATTTCACGATACAAGTGATCATCAAAAATCTATGAAAATTCAATAGATAACAACATTAAACCACAATGAAAAGAAAATAGGAAGTCATAGAAAAGGTATTAAAATAAGTTACAGTGGCAAGTTACTTATTTTTTTCTAAACTAAAAGAAAATGTTACATTCATAAAACTTGATGATAGGTTTGAAGCCATATTCAAGGAGCTACTCGTTGCTTCAAAAGCTGCTACACAAGGTGTGTTTACTAAACCATTTACATATGTTTTCTATTGATTAATATACTATAAACCTAAGCAGAATGTCGTATATGGTTCTTACTTTATTTATAATTAGGCGAAGTTATTTTTTAATTAACTTGCCAACCACCGCTATGAGTGAGAATAATGAAGCGGTTGAGATAGTGAAACGGCGTTGCATTTCGGTCATAAAATTAAATTCTATTAAATTACATACTAATCAATAGCAGTAGCAGTAGTATATATCATCACTATATAACTATATCCCCTATGGTTATCTCTTTTTGCCAATAAAACAAGTCTTAAAGCTAAACATATCAACAATACATATATATACCAATTATGTATAGACAAACATCGTGCAGCCCCACCGCAACACGCGGGTTCCTACTAGTATTTACTAATAAGTCCACTAAACTAAGGCCACCCTAATATTAATGAGTGATACCAGTTTTAATTTAAACAAGTTAACTCTAATTTTTTTACGAGCAGAGCTCCGGCTCATTTCCAGCTAGTTTCGCATATTTGATCTTAGCCGAACTGGCTCGTTTAACTTCGAGCTCAAGCCAAGGTGAATTAGTTTAGGTCTTGTATGCACATTAAATTTGTTAAGAGTGGTTTTAAAATGATCATAAAGCCCGAGGTGAAGCTGGTTCGGCTAGGCTCGCTCGTTAAGCAACTCTCGTGTATGCACTTGTCAGAATATGATAATCAGAAGAAAGAACTCACGAATCTTTAATACTGAAAGAACAAAATTATAGAAAGTAACAAGAGATTTAATCAACACAATCAAACCCTAAACAAAACACAGATCATTAACTGTATGATCTTGACAAACAACTCTCACTAAGCTGAGATCATTAACAGATGATCTCAGTTACAAAGGCTACGAAAGATCATTAACAGATGATCAGGACTCAAACCCTAACAAAGAGAACAAAGAGAAACAAAAACAAAGACTCGTCGAAAACTGGAAAACGAACGAGACAAAAGCCTTTTATAACCATGAGGGAGACTCGGGAGAAAACACACCCGAGCCTCGGACCACCGTTGGATGAAGCCAGAAGAAACACACATATACACAATCTTGATCGTCCATTTAGGAGTGGGGACGTGGCAATCCACACCCTTTGATTAAAACACACGAGCAGTGAAGGCATATAATTATTGATTTCCTATTTATCCTAAGTCTAATATTATTAAGTTAGTTAATGGTAGTTATACCGAATAGTCACGTCGGTTCAAAGGTTGAGACGCAACCTTTCATATGTATATATATCGAACATATTGTATCATTTCATTTGTGTTAGTGAATTATCTTGTTACACCAAATTCTCTCTCAAACATCAAACCCTTTATCGATCCTGTGTGACCAACAGTTGGCATCAGAGCGGTTACCAAGTTTTCCGATCATATCGACGTCTCCGATCATCTTCTTCGTGAAGAAACATCAATCGGAATAAAGGAATAATTATCGGACAGAAACAGAGCATTAAAGATTAAGGCTTCTGAACATTCATACGCCAACCAGAATCAAAGATAAAGGAATTCACTAAACCTGTAACCGTTCCTTCACCGGAGAAGAAGAAGATTCCGGCGAACAGAAAATTTCCGATCAGAATTCGGATGTCAGAAAAGGATTTACGCATCATAACGGTTTACATATTCCTGCCCCTCTTTAAGTATTATAATCGAATAACATACTCTTAATCCAAATCCGGATTCATACAACAAGAATCTATTGTTCTTGTTCTAACAAATCGTGACAAAAGGTTTCCCGCCAATTTTTTTTTTAAATTTTTACAGAAATTTGGTTTTGTTTATCGAAACAGTATTCGGGAATCAACACCAACATACACCGGATTACATAAAGCGTTTTTTTTAACGTTGGATTAAGAATTCTTTGTATCGATCAGACTCGAACAAAGAAACGAAGAAGAAGATTATTATTATTCGATTATATAGAAAGTTAATTTGATTCGTTTTAGTACTCGAATCATAGTGTTATATCGATTCGTTGGATTTCTAGAATCCCAGAATTGATTTTATATTAAGGCGCGAAGAAAGATTAGTTTTGGGCAGAAGAGTTTCGTGGGAAAACTAGAAAAGAAGAAAGAGATGGTTGACTTTCTAAAGTCAAATCACACAAAAAAAAACAAAACCGTTTTTTATCTAAAAGTTTTAATAATAATTTTTGGTTTCAGTGTTTGTTTGTCATTTACGGCATACACAAGGATTCTAAATTATTATTTCAGTAACGATTGTTATAAAACAAAAGTGATTTTTTTTTGTTTTATTATTTGGAGGAAAGTTACAAAAGTCAAAGGGATTGACTTTTATATTTTTGGGAACATAGTTTGATATTCTAGGCACTAGGAGAAAGCCTACACCCATTAGCGAAACCCAAGTAGCGTGTATTAGGCCTTACATACTACGAAGGATTCGTCAAAATTCAAAAAGAATATCAAGGTTGACGAAGGAGAGTCATACCAGTTCCAGACGTGGTGTTTAGATTGTTCAAATTGAGATTGGACAATAGGGAAGAAAAATAAACACACAAGTCCACTAAAGACACCGGTGAAACCCACGATGACGAAAGAAGATATCGTCACCAAGGAAACACTCATGTTTAGCCTCCAAACCCTGATGTTGACATCTACGAACTACACGAGTTGGGCTATTCGTGTAAAGGCAATATTGAATGCCAATAACCTCTGGGAAGTAGTGGAACCCAAGAAGGATCTTCAAAGGTAGATGTGAAGAAGGATAGGACTGCGATAGCCTATCTATTTCAGGCAATTCCAGAAGATATGGTGATGCAGGTGGCATCTCATACTACAGCAAGTGAAATCTGGGAAGCATTAAAGACGAGACATGTTGGAATTGACCGAGTCCAGAAAGCAAGATTACAATCGTTACGCACAGAATTTGAGATGTTATCAATGAGAGAGACAGAGACCATAGACCAGTTTGCTGGTAGGTTAAGTGCATTAAGCACAAAGTCAAAGACTTTAGGAACAAAGTTTGAAGACTCAGCTTTGGTACGAAAATTGCTGGACTCCGTACCAGAAAGGTTCCTACAGATTATCGCATCTATAGAACAATATTCAGATGTCGATACCATGACGCTTGATGAAGCAATTGGAAGACTTAAAGCATATGAGGAGAGGCTTAAGTCTAGAGATGAGAAGAAATATGGACCAGGAGGTCAAGACAAGTTGTTATTTGCAAGGCACGATAGAAGGCCTTATAACAACAATTTCAAGAACTACAATCAGAATCGAGGCAAGCAGAACTTTAGGAAGTTCAACAAGAGTCAAAGATACGAGAGAAGAAACTTTGACAAGAATGGCCAACAAGAACAGAAGAGTGAAAAGAATTTCACTAAGACAAGTCATGACAACAACAGTAGAAACAAGCCCAAGAAGGATATGAGCAATGTACGGTGCTACAATTGCCATAAGCTAGGACATATCGCTCCCAGGTGTCCAGAACCTCGAAGTAAACAAGAAGAATCTCACCTAGTAATGGAAGAAGAAGAGGATCCCACATTACTAATGGCAGTTGGTGAAGAAAGTGTAATAGTTCTTGAAGAGAAGGGTATAATACCAGAACATTATCATAGTGATGATAATAGAGATGAAATGTGGTACTTAGACAATGGAGCAAGTAACCATATGACAGGAAAGCGCTCCTATTTTACAGAATTGAATGAGAAAGTAACAGGAAGTGTAAAGTTTGGAGATGGATCATGTGTCAAGATTGAAGGAAAAGGCTCAATACTACTGGAATGTAACAATGGTGAACAAAGACTTATTACAGAAGTCTACTACATTCCAACACTCCAAAGCAGCATCCTAAGCCTCGGGAAAGTGACAGAAACTGGATGCAAGGTACTTATGGAAAACGAGTATCTATGGGTATATGACGCCTACAACAACTTATTGATAAAAGTCCCAAGAGCCAAGAATAGACTCTACAAGGTGAAGCTTAGAATAGCAAGCCCTATATGTCTACAAGCGAGGATAGACACACCTGCATGGCTATGGCATGCACGTATGGGACATGTGAATTTTGATTCACTAAGACAGTTAAGTACGAAAGGAATGGCACGTGGAATACCAAGAATTGAGCACCCATCTCAAGTGTGTGATGCATGTTTAACGGGAAAGCAGAGCAGGCTACCATTCCCCGCTCAAGCAAGTTTTAGAGCCACGAGACCTCTAGAACTAGTACATGCATATTTATGTGGACCAATCACACCCACATCATTAGCAGGAAACAACTATTTCTTCCTGATAGTTGATGATTACTCAAGATACATGTGGATCTATATGCTCAAGTCAAAGGATCAAGTTTATGAGAACTTTAAGAAGTTCTTAAGTGAGGCTCAAACAGAGACGAGTCGAAAGCTCAAAAAGTTAAGAAGGATCGTGGAGGAGAATTTACATCTAGAGCTCTTACCACATACTGTGAAAAAAAGGGTATATTGAGACAACTCACAGCACCCTACACACCTCAGCAGAATGGTGTAGTGGAAAGAAAGAACCGTTCAGTGATGAGCATGATGAGGAGCATGTTAAAGGCTATGAATGTACCGCAGAACTTATGGGCAGAAGCAACACGACAAGCAATCTATATACTCAATTTTGTTCCCACTAAAGCATTGAAAGGAAAGACCCCATATGAAGCAATACATGGGAAGGCACCAAATATCAAGCATATTAGAGTATTTGGATGCATGGCTTATGTGAAGATAGCCACACCTCACCTGAGAAAGTTGGAGGATAGAAGCAAGAAGATGGTACATTTAGGAAATGAGAATGGAACGAAAGCCTACAGAATGTATGATCCAGAAGAAGGCAAGATATGTATCAGCAGAGACGTCCATTTCATAGAGAATGAACCATGGAAATGGGACAGTTATTTGAAGGAAGTAAGTGACAACGAGCCAACTTGGACAAGATTTGCAGTATTTGGAAGTCAAGACAGTGGAGCTGTACAAGATCAAGAAAACGGGGAAAACTCAGATCATAATAGTGAGAATGAAGATCCTTTCACCCCAATAGCAGCTACCAGGACTCCTATAACAATCCAAGAGTCACCAAGAAATACACAGACAGTTGAATCAAGTGTACAAGGAGTAGAAGATTCAACAGGCTCATTACATAGACCAGTACGACCCTTTAGGTCACTCAATGACATCTATGCAGCCACAGAAGCTCTAAGACCAGAAGAATTTGAACATCTATACTTAGCGTATGATGAAGAACCTGCAAACTACAAAGAAGCAGCAGATTACCCACAATGGATAGAAGCAATGGAAAGTGAGATAGAATCCATTGAGAAGAATAATACTTGGACACTGACAAACCTCCCCACAAGTCAGAAAACCAATTGGATTGAAATGGGTATTTAAGGTCAAGAGAGACGCAAGTGGTCAGATCACCAAGCACAAGGCCAGATTAGTAGCAAAAGGTTATGTTCAACAAGAAGGAATTGACTACAATGAAGTATTTGCTCCAGTTGCGAGAATGGAGACAATTAGGCTACTACTAGCATTAGCAACTCAAGAAGGATGGCCAGTACATCATTTGGATGTAAAATCAGCATTTCTGCATGGTGAGTTAAAGGAAGATGTCTATGTATCACAACCAGAAGGGTTTGTGAAGAAAGGAAAGGAGAAACTAGTCTACAAGCTAAAGAAAGCTTTATATGGATTAAAGCAAGCACCCAGGGCATGGAACTTAAGGCTGAACAACACTCTAAAGGAAATGGGATTCAAGAGATGTCCACAAGAACAAGCAGTGTATAAAAGAACTTCAAGACAATCAACAATAATTATTGGAGTATATGTTGATGACATAATAGTAACGGGAAGTTCTATCAAGGACATATCAAGCTTCAAGAAGGAAATGCAAGGCGAGTTTGAAATGAGTGATTTAGGACCACTCACATACTATTTAGGGATAGAAGTACGCCAAGTGCAAGGAAGAATTCAATTGAAGCAGTCAGCCTATGCCAAGAAGGTTATCAAAGAAGCTGGACTAGAGAACTGCAATCCAACTAAGTATGCAATGGAGTCAGGACTAAAACTCCTCAAAGAAGACGAAAGTGAACCAGTGAATGAAACAGAATATAGGAAGCTTATTGGAAGCTTAAGGTATCTCACACATACGAGACCAGACATCACTTTTGTAGTTGGATACGTGAGTAGGTTCATGGAGAAACCAAGGGAGACTCACATGAAAGCAGTCAAACATTTGATAAGATACATTCAAGGAACTGTGGATTATGGAATCCAATACACCAAAGGAAAAGATGTGTAACACCCCAACCGATGGCGGAAACATCGGGATGTCACGTAATGATAATTGTTCAGTAGCTCATGGTGAATAATAAATTCCATTAAATGATTTAAATGAATTACATACAATTGATCTAGAATTTGTACATCAAATTGAATAAAACTATACACATATCTTCAAGCATCAATTCAAATCTTCAAGCAAATAGAACCTGAAACATGTTAAGTTGAAAATGTTTTTGGGTCAACAAAAGTTGGTGAGAATTACATAGGTTTTTGATAATTGAGTAAAAATGATGTGCAATTCATGTGTCATGTCAATCTAGTCCATATGTGAGAACATACTAGAAATAAATCGAGTGCATAATCAACCCTGATGACTGTTATAATATGATACATACCATACGCTCATGGTCCACTTGAATATGTTATACGATAACAAACACTCACGCAACCTTTGTAGGAGGCACGTATCCGGGTGGGATTGTCAGTCCAATAGATCTATCAATGTATACCGTCGGCTTGATCAATGTTAATGATTATGCTAGAATGGTGCTTACTCTAATCATGCTCAAGACATAATGCAACATAGAAACACATAGACACATTGATGATTGAATTGCATAAATGATGTTGTAACATGTTTCACCCAAAAATGGTGATAAATAGAAAAGGGGCTATGTAAAACTCACCTTGGTAAAATGTTATATCTGTTGAGAAATGTGTTGACCAAATGTATCAAGTATCACCCTATAATAAAGTAATAAATATGTCTAAGTCTATCGAGTCTACAAATGTATAAGTTTCTAGGGCTTCGAATTGGGGATAATTGCTCGTGTGATTAATATAAAAAAAATATTCGCCATGCAGGAATCATCGGCTATAGTGACAGCAGTTATGGTGCAGATCCTAATGATGGCAAAGGAACCACAGGAACTATCTTTTACTACAGAGACTCACCCATTACATGGACAAGTCAGAAGCAGAATACTGTAGCATTATCTTCATGTGAATCAGAGTTTATGGCAGCAACGACAGCAGCATGTCAATCAATATGGCTACAAGGCTTACTCAGCGAGCTTACAGGAGAAGAACCTAAGAAGATAACTCTGAAGGTAGATAACAAGTCAGCAATACAACTCATGAAGAACCCTGTGTTTCATGGAAGATCAAAGCACATCAACACGAAGTATCACTTTATCAGAGAATGTATAGAGAACGAGCAGATTCAAGTTGAACACATCAGTGGAGAATTGCAGAAGGCAGATATTCTCACAAAGGCGCTACCAAGGATAAAGTTCATCGAGATGCGAAGTCTCATAGGAGTTGAAGACCTCAGGGAAATCAAGAATTAAGGGGGAGAATGAAGGCATATAATTATTGATTTCCTATTTATCCTAAGTCTAATATTATTAAGTTAGTTAATGGTAGTTATACCGAATAGTCACGTCGGTTCAAAGGTTGAGACGCAACCTTTCATATGTATATATATCGAACATACTGTATCATTTCATTTGTGTTAGTGAATTATCTTGTTACACCAAATTCTCTCTCAAACATCAAACCCTTTATCGATCCTGTGTGACCAACAAACAGGAGCTGGGCCATGGGCCACCAGCTATCCATCAACTGCACAAGACCATCTTTGGGCTCCAATCTTTGGGCTTCTACCAGGCTCAACATTGGGCTTCTCCATAGTATTATTAGTTCCATTCCAGCAAGCCTAATTACCTCAAAAACAATAAAGTGAATTAGTGCAACAATAATAATAATAATAAACAACCTAACATGTTATATTTTTAACAGCACTTCATATTTGTTAGTAGTTTTAAAATGATCATAGATGTCATTCTGTTGATATTATGAAGCAAGTTTAAACAGCGAATTTTATTCTAAGACATTTTATTTTATTATTATATTTTGCTTTTATCAAATATATCAACCAAAAACAAAGTCAATAAATTGTTAGAAAGCATATTCTTATATATATAATCATTTACCTAAAACAAAGTTAATAAAATTTGTTTGTTAGGAAGCATATTCTTATTTCTTACTATTAACCACCATTTGATTTCTGTTATATTGTTACCATCATAAGTCTAAATAAATATAAAGAATCTATGAACCACCCCCACACCACTCCCGGACAAACAAAATGACGACGCACCTTCAGGCTGCAACTACCACCACTACAAGTCCTAAAACATGAAAAAAATAATAATACTAATAATAAGATAGACCAGGTTGATCAAACTATGATTAAAACAGTTTTTTTTTTTTCTAACATAATTTCGGAAGCAACTAATCAAATGGACTGTGTTGGTTGAGTCGACCAGTTTGGCGGTTTAACGATTAACCAACTTTTTTATTTTATTTCCAAAGACACAGTGGCGAAGCTTGACCCGAAGGTTTGGGGGGTCGGAAGACATCGGGGGGTCGGAAGTCACTGGTTTCGGGGGGTCGAAAACCAATTTCGGGGGGTCGAAACCCTATATTTCCAAAATTTTCTATACGAATACTATATAATCGGAACTTCTGCGCGAAAATTCGGGGGGGGGGGGGGGGGGTCGGCCGCCCCTCCCGCCCCTACAATGCTACGCCCCTGCAAAGACATCGGCGTGTATTGTTTGTTTTTTTTAAATAAATAAATATTATCTGTAATCATAATGCATATACATAACTACGTATTCTAAAAATGAAAAAAAAATGTGTAAAACTTATAAAAGTAAAATGGTTAGTTTAGTTTATATGGCCGGTTCCATGTTCCAAACGGATCGAACCTCAAAACCACCAAAGCCAAATCGGCTGACTTATCTGAGCAGGGCTGTCCTTGAAAATTTCTGAAAATTTACGTGCCCTATCTGAACCGTTAAAAATAGGCCTTCTTTCCCTTCAAGTTTACCCACTACGGTACCGGCATGAATGTGATCTCCACCAGACATACGTAACGCTTTAGCTAGTACACTGAAGTGCATACCATGATTCTTCTGTCTATCAATAACCGCATGCATTGCGCGGTGGATGTGACTCTTTTTCAAATTCGATAAATGTTGGTTGATCATATATTTCATTAGAGTTCTATGATTCAGAATATCCTTTCTTATTTGATCCCTTTGAATTCAAAAATGTTATTACTTGAATTCGAAGTTCGTAGTTACTTCGACTGGATGAATCGTAGCAATGGAATAATTAAGTAATAGTTCATTGGTTGAATGTATCATTAACAAATTTTTTTGGTACGAGAAACTTATCATGAATCCACTGATTTCTGCCGCTTCCGTTATTGCTGTTGGATTGGCTGTAGGGCTTGCTTCTATTGGACATTTGGACCTGGAGTTGGTCAAGGTACTGCTGCGGTCAAGCTGTAGAAGGTATCGATCGCGAGACAGCCCGAGGCGGAGGGAAAAATACGAGGTACTTTATTGCTTAGTCTAACTTTTATGGAAGCTTTAACAATTTATGGTCTTAGCATTAGCACTTTTATTCGTTGCCCAAATTTAACTTCTAGTCCATATGTGAAATGTATACATATATATAGAAAGTTTTTTTTTTTAAATTATGCCCTCAAGATTTTTGAACCCTGTTCGGTTGGCCTCCTCGGACCTCCCCAAAGACGCCCTGTACTTGAGTTTAGATGATTCGGCTGATTTTAAAAGTTTTAAAACACACCTTACAAAGTTGGATGATTGTTAAGTTAGAACTTAGAAGTAGGGCATGAAGTGATATTCATTATGTAATGTTAGGAGGCAGGTCGAAGCTTGAAGGGACTAGGGTCAGTAATGCTTTTTGGACACTTCATCTAATCTATAATTGCTTCAAGACTAAATCATCATATATTTAAATTCTACAAGAAGAAACAAATTCAAATTTAAATAAAGAGAAATGAAGCTCAAAAATAGAATAATGCACTCTTTTTTTATGTTTTTGTTTTACTAAAATAAAACAACATTGTACTAACAAACACAACATCAGTTGTAAGTAATAAAAAACATATTTCATGAAACCTTATGTCATGTTTTCAGTCAAAACAAACCAAAAAATAAAAATACACTAAACTTAACCATTTATACGATACAAAGATCAACAACAAGATCAAACACAGGCATGTAATACAAAAATTTACCTCGCAACTCACGGAATGCCATCATTTCGATAATAAGTATCTATACAGTCCCGGCCAGTTTGGTTCACTTTGCTTTTGTTGAAAAGAATCGGCTAAACCCACGAGTGTTCTTTTCAGGCGTAGGATTAGATGATGATGATGAAGATGATCCGGATTTAGTGGGTCGATGTTTTGCACCGACTGGTGATCTTAAAAGATTGTTCGCCTCGGAATCTGAAGGACTTAAGTGGTGGTTGTCTAATTGGTTAGGGGACTCATTTCCAGCCTGTAAATTCATGCCACTACTGGTTGTTACTTCTTCATCTTCTTGTACTACTTCTTCAACATAGGTTTGACTTTTTTGACTTGACGGGGATCCCGTGATTTCGGGTTGAGGACGCATGCCGTTTAACTGTTTTCCCAGAAGGAAGATTGTTTCTTGACACTCTGCTAGCTTCTCTGCTAACTCTTTCTCCTGAATAATGATTAGTCAAATATTTGTTTTAAGTTTTAATTAACTACAATTAAGTCAAATAATATATAAATTTTTAAACTTTATATTATCTTGCTCACCTGGTTACTTTTGGCATCCTCAACAGCAACAGAGGCTTCAATCCTGACATAATTCGACAAAAGACGGCTTAGATACAAGTTTTCGCCTAATAAAAGTATAAAAAACTTGAGTTAAGTACCTTTGTAATTGATCTTGAAGATCCTTGCACCTTGTTTCGGTATCCTTATGATTCTTCCTCTCTGCGTCGAGCTCATTCTCCAACGTTACAATCTTTGACTCTAGAAGGTTGACCCGAGACTGCAAGTCACCCGAACGGTTTTTCAAGTGAATTATACGACTCTGCCATACACTTAAGCTGTGTTTCAGACAAACTATTCAGTTTTTGAGCAGCGGTCAACTGAGACTTAACTTCAGATAACTGATGTTCAGTTTCGGTCAGCTTTGACTTCAAGGTTTCTAGATCGCCATTACATCTAGAAAGTTCCGTAACCATATTCTCTTTCTCCGATTTCATCTGCTCAAACTCCTCCAAAGAGCATTTCACCAATGACACGTTTAATTCAGAGGTCGGGACTGAACTTCCATCATGAGGTATGTCTGGATCAGAAGTTGTATCTGAAAATTGTGTACAACCGTTTGCGTAGTCAACCTTATTTTCAGGTAATGCAACTTTGTCTATGCAGTCAGGACTACTGCCTTCGCCGTCGTTAATTTCATACCCTGCAAAACTGAACCGAAGCTCGCCAGCTTTACCAAGAATAACAGAAACACAATTAATAAAATCATTCAGATTTATTTTGTTCCCTTCAATCGCTTTAAACTCTTCAAGTTTCTCGATCATTCCATTCTCTTCTAGAGACGTTCCCACCACCGATTTTGCTTCCTTCACCACAACTAACACAAAATCGTAAATTCGCGAAATTGCCACCGTTAATTCTTCGTCTTTTTCGTTTTCTTTTTCACCGACATCACCTTGTAAAACTCGACTGATTTCTTCGTAAAGTTTTTCTGAATCTGAATCTTTAGGTAATGAATTTAGTAAATCAGATATTTTAGATTTAAGATTCTCGAACGGATCTGAATCAGTCTTTTCAGTGGCAACTGCTGAATCGTTTGACGAACATGCCAACTTCTCCATCTCCAAGAAATCATCCATAAGCTCCAAACGGTTTGCACTTTCAGTTCTTTGAGGGCTCTCGATGTTGTTATCTTTTTTGTTATGAGATAATTCCGAGATTAACACAGTAGCCCAAGATCCGGCAAGGCTGACATCGTCATCATTACCTTCTGAAACCGATGCCACACTTGGCGGACTGGTTTTCAGTTGAGAGTTTGACTGCAGTTGACCTTCCAAACTCTGAAGTTTGCTAACTGTTTTCGCACAGATGCTTCTAGAAGCTTGAAGTTCGGTATTTCGTTTAGCCAAAGCTTCTTTCAACATCTTTGTTTCTTCTTCCGTTGCCAATAAACGCTCGGTCAGCAAATCATTCTCCTTTTGATATTTTTGTATATTGTCAAGCGAAAAGTCGGGAGCTGAAGAAAAGTGCGGGCTATACGGACTCGAGATCGGGGTCGGGGGTTTGACCGGAGACCT
Organism: Ambrosia x helenae; assembly: GCA_030844895.1. Lineage (NCBI taxonomy): Eukaryota > Viridiplantae > Streptophyta > Magnoliopsida > Asterales > Asteraceae > Ambrosia > Ambrosia x helenae. The sequence continues at coordinate 137,344 of JAUTDX010007030.1, read as the reverse complement.
TTTGACTCGTGTTTCACCATAATCACGGCCCAAATTATCGACTTCCAGTTTCATTTGAGCCAAAGCTGCAGGCCCAGGTAACTTCTTTCTTACAAGGCCGCGTAGTCTTTGGCACTCGGCTTCAGTTTAGCTATTTTCTTCACCCCTTCCATATGCTGCTTGTTTGCCACTTCAGCAGACCGCACACTCATATTTTTTTCTTCATTGCGAATTTCTAGCTCTTTAGCAACAATGTGTAATTCATATTTGTGAGAATTTATTTCCCTCTCACATGATTCAATGTTGCTTTTCAAAAGCTCGATCTCTGCTTCCGCTTGTGATTTCTCTTCACTCATTTTCATCAGCATGTTGGAACGCTCTTGTAAAGATCTCGAAACAGCAGCATTTTCAGCAGCGGCTCGCTTGAGTTCTTGATTTAAGTTTGCTACTTTTGTATCGAATTCGAGCTTCATTTTCTCAAATTGTTTTGTTTTCGCAAGAACGACATCATGCACAGTTTGTTCATGCTCTTCTTTTAAGTTTCTTATTTGACGCATGCATTCCTTTAACGCACCGTCTAAATGCGAGGCTCGATCTTCAGCAGTTAGTTTTAACAGAGTAACAGATTCTAGATGGCTCTTCAGTGTTGCAGCTTCTGCCTCCGCCTTCTCCCAACCTATTAGATTATAATTTTAGAAATATATAAATTTTATCGTAATCACGATTAAAAATGAAGTATTTAATTAACTATGATTAACAAACAACCTGAGACAGCTTCTTCCGCAACTTTAGAGTGTTGTTTGACAAGATTTTCCTGTGTGACAATCTCTGATTGAGCTTCCGAAAGTTGTTCATTCAATTCCTTGACTTCATCTTCCAAGTTCTTAATCTGATCTTCGTACACCAACTGTTGATCTTCGTATCTTTTCACTTGTTCATCATATGATTTCACTTGATCTTCGTACGACTTCACTTGATCTTTGTATGATTTCACTTCATCTTCATATGAACTCACTTGATCTTCAAACGACTTCACTTGATCCTCCAATCCAGTTAGATGCGAATATTGATCCACCGATATTTGAACATAATTCGGCTTTTTATAGCTATCTTGTTTCACCTGTAATTCAACTTGTCAAAAAAAAAAAAATCCGAATATTATTCAATTTATTCCGAGAAGGTGAACGAACAAACCTTGTCACCCTGAGAACCCTCGATTATAGCAACCGCCTTGTCAGCACCTGACTTATCAGACGATTTCTTCTTCCAGGGCCAACTCCGGCGATCCATGATCCACTATTCTACTGTAAATTTTTACACAACAATTAAATTATTAAAAAATCAAACCACCATTCGATAATAGATCAAAAGACAATAATAGACTTAAATGGTTCTTAATAATTCAACAACAAATTATTTTGATATCATCACTTAGATAATAATGTTCTTACCCATCATCAGAACTCAAATTATCATAGTTACAGACTATAAAAAACATTTATTGGGCTTTCATAAAAGCATTTACTTTCATAAGTTAGAGAGAGTAACTTTATAAAAGGCACACACCCTATGTTATTTACCTTCATTTATGACATAGATGCAACAACTCAAATAACACCAAAAAACTAATAACAAATTAAAAAAAAATCATAAAAATGAAACTTATTTTTCAGTCACAAGGACACTGCACCATTTGAGTATTTGACAATCTACCAATTTGGAATTATCTCAGTAACTTTATATGTATTACCTTTATCCCATTCAGAACATAAAAACTTTCATAAGATCAGAAAAACATATCCTATATATCAAATCATTCTAATCAAATATAAAACAGATTATCAATACACATTCTTGGCAACTTGGCATGTGTCACTGACATACTAAAATAAATAATCAATGTACTTGTGAGAATGAATTAAAAAAAAAAAACTATTTTTCTTAGAGAAAGAACAAAGTTACATAAAGATTAGTGTAAATAAGTAAATATAATAATATTATTTAACATAACAACAAAGATTAGGTAGAACAAAACCTGCACAAGATTCAGGAAGATGGTATATGAGTCTTGACTGAAAATGAGGATCTTTCTGCTTATAAAGCCTAAAGATGAAATGTCACATTTATTTATTTATTTTATTTTTTTGAATAAGTATTTACTACAATTTCCTTCATTAAACCAACAATCTTTTCATATTAAATAATAATAATAATCCTAATATTGGGTGAAAGATGAGTTGGGAAAAGAGAATACAGATTAAGACTGAATACCAACAGCTAGAGAAAACAATGGTTCAGAAATTGACAATCTGTATTAAAATAATAATAGTAAAATAATAATAAGCCTAAGATGAAATGTGACTGACAATTAAAATCAAAAGAATCCTAATCCTATAAAAATGGCATGCATTAATAAATCAGGAGATAATTAACTAAATATCTATTTATCTTCACAGATAAATATACCTAAATTATAAAATAAATAAAATAAAATAAAATAAACCAAAGCATAAACGCCGACATCATTTAGGAACAATTCAAAGCTAATCAAATTAATTAACTAAAAATAATTAAAAATTAATTAAGAATTAAAATACTCCAAATTGTTAAACTAATGACTCAGATTCCTACAGTTCATACACATAATCAATCAAATTACATTAATTATTTAATTTAATTATTAATTTCTTCAAACAAACAACAATGTAAACTAAACTAAACCCACTTACAGATAATAATTCGAATCCGATTAAAGATCAGTAAAGTTAAAAAAGCAACACAGAATCACCGACAACAGTAAACCCAGATTAGAAGCAACTATTTATAAACAAACAGTATCTAATTATATAAACTTATAAACATATGAATCTAATTATGTAAACTGGATTAGATCAAACCCAGATAGAAGAAAAAAGAAATAGTTAAAGATAAGAAATAAGAAAACATATAATCTTGAAAAAAGCGAAATTTCAAAAACCCATTAATAATAATAATAATAATAATAATAATAATAACAACTTGAGAAGTAATTAAAGATCGTGGACATCGAGGATAATCAACTTACGGGGGCAACAATGTGGGTAGCAGAGTGATAATAATATTATCAATTTGAAGAGTTTTTGTGGGTTAAGTTGGTTACTGTTTAAATTAGAGATCCAAAATTGAAGGTTTTATCTGCAATTGAAATGATGATAGTGGTGGTGGTGGTGGTGGGGTGGGGTGGGGTGGTAGTGTGATGGTGGTGAGTGGGTGGGGGGGGGGGGGGGGGGGGAGGGGGGGTAGGGTATTGTTTAGGTGTCACAAAAACTCAGGGGGTATGAGGTGCTCTTAAAAATATATCATCATGTATTGCAGTTTATGGAAATTTCACTTTCATCCCCTGCTTTTACTTTTAGTATGTGAATGGGTATTGGGTATTTAAGTTTTGGCCCTTTTAGTATATGATTTTGTATAGTTTTGGTCCTTTGGAAATGGAATGAAGAATGTTGTGGAAATATTTTTATAGATTAAAGCAACTCGATTGGTCGGCCTAGTGGCAAGGTTTAATGATCTGATTTTCAAATGTGTCATGTGTGAATGTATGGGTGTGTGAATCCTAAATGCCAGTAATGTTTGTCTAACAAAGCATGTGTAAAAATTTTAGATCTAAGCTTAGAGATTTTTGCCATGTGAAACGCCTCACAAATTTTAAAATCGCAATATAGTGTTTTTTCACTTGTTTGTTCCATGTTGGACTTCAGCGGACTTTCTTGGGTTGTCCGACCACATTGTTGCACTCGTCCTATAGGTCTCAACTCTGCAAGTGCTGATCTCCAATAGAATTTTGTGGGTCCTCCACTCACATACACATATAACACACGCATATGCGTGCGCGGACACACACATATAGATATATGTAATATTTATAATGAGGTTTGAACATTATGAGAAAAATGGAGATCTTTTAGGAAAGTTTGTAAATGTGATGTGACACCGAGGTGAAGGTTCGTAGTGGTTTGTAGGATTTGCATATTGTGGATGGTTTCATATTAGGACTTTTACAATTATCAATCTAAAAAAAAAAAACCTTTACAGTTTTCATCGAGGGCATAACACCTCGTCATCGGAGGAAGCATAACCCCTCATACTACTTGATACAAGTTGCGCCACCATAAGAATCGAAACTCTCTGACGTAACGCAGGTTGGACAAAACCCCAGTATGACTCGGATTCAAATTGACGACCTCTATGATTCAAGCGTTGAGTATTAGATTTTTTTTTAATAAATTTTTGTAACAGGCACCAACTCATGTTTTAATTCGTGTGTTATGTGGCCCTTACGCCCAATACTTGTTCCTGAATACATAAATAAATGATCATAAACTAAATGTCATACAATAAATGTTCATAATTTTCACTGTTTGATATCATAAACACGTCTAAAATGTATATATGACATTATAAAACTGCATTAATACTTTTATGTAGTCACCTTATATCATTACTTATATCACAACCAAATTTCTATACAAGATAATTTTGCATATATATATATATTTTTAGAACAATTCATACACCCATTTAATCTACGCCTAAATTACATTACATCTTCAGCTGGACTCGAACCTATATGATACCATTTGATATACCAAGACACAGTTGAGCTAAATGTCCCTTTGATATAGAGTTATCAAGATGATTTATGCATGGTAAATGGTCATATGAATATATTGTATGACACTAACACTTCCAATGATGTAAAGATATCATAGCATATATACTTGTGGTTCGGTTTTACTCTTCCATTATATTTGATAGTACTATCACGTAATTTAAATCATTTCCAGCCTCATCTATTTCACATCTACCAACTTAAATATCTAATTACTAATTCTTTCATGAGGCCATTCAATTGTCGTGTACCCTCAAAGGTTACTCCTTTCACGTTCAAGTGGACCTCATTTCCTATTTTATCTTCCAACGTTATAAACTTATAACCATCCAAATTTGCTTTTAGTGTAGCGTTCATTCCATTTAACCCTCTTTACTATTTAGGTCAATTAGTTAACTATGAGTGGTTGAAATTTTAATCTTCAAAAATGTCAATTATGTTATTTAATTAGTGATAAATGAAGAGCATGGGATGAATTTATCACAAATAAAATGTCAACTCTAACTTGTTTTTTTTTTTTTTTTTTTCTATTATTCTTTCAAAAACTTTATGATATATATAATTGTAATGGTTGAATTTATGGTGAAAACGTAATGTCAGAATGAAATCAGAAACCCAAAATCTGGTTTAGGCTGGATTAGTATCATAAAAATAAATAACATATTTTCTAATTATTTACATAAAGTTTTTAACCCAATTTTGGTATAGTGTCATGAAATTGTTTAATACGTGTGATTGTGAAATAAACGATAAATAGTATAATCTTTGTCTATGTGGAGGTCATGTAGGTAATTTTTACATCTATTAATGTGGAACACTACATCATGAACTTTGATCGTATTAAATACAAACTTATAGCATTATTTAATTAAGATAAGGTATACATGCATGTCAGCCCTTTCACACACTTTGACCAAATTAAGAGATGCCAAGTTTTTTATATCGTTTACGAGAATAGAGAGTTTATGATAAAAAGAATCTTAACTTAAAAATGATAAGAAGTATTTTGGGCTTTTGATCTAAATTATTCAATGGATAGGATTAAAATGGTGAATATATACGTTGGATTTTCCAAAAGAGAAGAAGAATGACAAAATATATACGTTGAGTTCCACTCCGATTTTTAAACGTCCATAACTTTTATTTAATCTTTAAAAAAAATGAACCAGCCAATTGCAATGGAGATATGAACTCGGGGAAGGAGGGGAACTTTCCCTGGCTGAATCGAAAATACATTCTGGGGGGAGGGGGGTCCCTTCGGTGACCATGCGACCTCACCCCCACCGAAGAACATATCGAGTCTACACCCAAGAGTCTAAGGTATGGATTCCCTTTTCTGACATAATTAATGTATTTTTCTTTTATCACATCCGTTATTTTGCAGTACAGATCTTGCTTGTTCGGTTAGTTATGTCTTTCCATTTGACTATAGACTTTGTTTGTAGACTCGTACTTTATCCTCTATTTATAGATTTTGTTTGGTATTTGATATATGTAATAGTGACACGTCAACCTGTTTGGGTTGGGGTGTGACAACAATGCTAATGTTTTTAATTTTAAAAAGTTGATGTGTTACGCTATTAACAATATCTAGGGATTAGCAATAACTGAACCATTAATCAAAATCGAACTGAAATCAATTGAAAACTTAATTAATCAGAAACGGAATTAACTTAACATCAGCTATCGATTTTTTTAAACCATCAGCTAACCAAAATTAAGCAAACCAAAACCAAAGAATTATATATTACCTCCATTTCATGTAATTATAAGCAAATATTTTAGCCAAAGTATGGTTTTAGTTATTAAAACGATTGGAAACCCGTAGAAATGGTTGTGTTCCCGCCGCATATCGCGGGCACCTAGCTATATAATGTATATTGGAGAGAGAAGTTGAAACATAAGCATTTTACTACTCTTTATTGTCACACCCTCAAATTTCCACTTGCGGAGTTCTACCGCGAGGCGCATGACAAACCAGGATCCAAGTCAACGGTCACAATAAACAACTCTATATGAAGATACATGTCATTCAAAAAGAAATAGTTTTCATAAACCCAAAATTAGTAGCGGAAGCATTAGACAAGTTACAACCCATAGACCCAAATGTACCAAGTGTTTATTACAAAACATGAACTAAACCTAGATGTCGTTGCAGACCCGTGCGCCTAGTTCCATTTGTTGCTACCTTAGCGACCTGAGAAAAACATGCCAAAAGACGTCAACATATAATGCTGGTGAGTTCACAGATTTGTTCAATATGTTACCAAGTGTTACCAAAACGTTACCATGTCCATACTATATCAATGTTACCAAGTACGCTAGCTAGGCGTATGTTTTATTACTACTACGATTGGAAACCATTACTAGACACGTTTAGCAATGTTTAGCATATGTTTAAGCAGCCCGAATGTTCAGCATGATACCAATGTTCCAGTTCGAGACAACATGCACCCGCCCGGCCCTCCAAGCCGACGAGTGGGGCAGGTCACGCCCAATAGATCTATCCACATTTCCCCCGTTGTGCATCCCCGCACATTCATGGTTTCCCCCGAGACTCCAAAGATCGTATAGCAATACAAAGTTAAAAAAAACCATAGTATGACATATGTTACCAAAATAGTTTAGCGCATGTTTTCTCCCCAAAAGTTAAAGCAGTAAAAGTGGGGCCGTGAACTCACCTTAGATAGCGTTCTTCGGTTACTAGTAAAATGCTAAGCCCTTGATAATCCCTCTACCGGAGATCTATCAAAATGCTCACATAAGTGTTCCGACTAATAACCATAAGGTTATCTAGTCCCCGATTGTCCAGATCGTAACCAAGTATGTTTTAAAGCGTGTTTAAATGTTTAACCGACACACTAGACCGACCCGACATCCCGTTGGTGACTCGTTACCCTAACTAATCAAGTACACATAGATTACACACAAGGTTCAAGCATAAAACACTTAGTTTGTATCGAAAATCTCATTTCTGCATCAGAACGGTCGAACCAGTCAGATAAAATCTCCTTCGCCCGTTTTTAAGTCTCCTTCGCCCATTTTACCACGTTCGACCGTTTTGATGTCTAATTCGCCCGTTTTGCCACGTTCGCCCAAACATAATCCAGGTTCGACCCTGGATTCTCTCCTTCGCCCATTCGATCGGTCGAAGGAGTCCAGGTTCGCCCCTGTTGTACAAATTTTCCTAAAAACGCTTCAAACACATTCGAAACACCTCGAAGCATCATCAAACACAGCAGTCAAGTATGAATAACTTATCCCTACAAAACCCCACCGATATCCCCCAAAAATACGTCCATTTCAGCCCTTTCCCAAAATGGTAAGAATTATGAAAACGTCACAATCATGCATGGATTCTTTACCCAATTTGGAAACTTTTGAAATCAATCCATATTCAACTTAAAATGCTCAGTTTGTCGAGTGTTCGATTTTCCTTATTAGTTCTATTGATCATAAATATCATGCATCAAGTCTAGATTCGTTAAACCCCCAAAATACCCACAACATCACCATCTATCCAATTCTAACCCTAAACAACAATAACCTAGCATCAATAACAATCCTATATCACGTTTCTATCATAGATACAGCAGCAAATCATTGAATAACACATAACACCACACAATACACAATTAACATATGTTTATTATCATGAAAACCTATGTTTAATGATAAGGTTTTGGTTTAGAAAGATGTTTAAAAGGTTTTTAATCATGAAAACACCCTTAGAACAGATCCGGACAATTAGGGTTAGATGAAAACGAATTAAAATGTTTTAAAAAGGATTTAGGATCAAGAACACACCTTGGATTCTTGTTTAGATGTTGTAGATGGGTTAGATTATGCAAAAGAATAGCAAAAACTCCTTCCTTAGTGATTAAAATCGTTTGAGAGTGTTTTGAGACGGTTAGGGTTTGTGAAATGGTGAAAAATGACAAAGTTTGGTATTTATACTAATCCTCTTTCGCCCCCTATCAGTGGTCGAAGGTAGCCTCCTTCGACCCTTCCACAGGGTCGAATGAGCCCTGTCCTGGTCGAAGGGAATTCTTTAAATTCCACATCCCAGGTTCGCCCATTTACAACGGGTCGAACCAAAACAAAATTCCTCCTTCGACCACTCGAAGTGGTCGAACCAGAACCCATGTTCATCTAGTTTTCCAGTTTGTCGTGTTTAACGCATTTTAACACACCTTAACACATGAGCATGCAACCTTAGTCTATGTTTAACATATTTAAGCACGGATAATCATTTACACATCATTTAAACACATCTATGTATATAATCCACCACACGACCCATAATCTACACATATACTTAATTAGTTCATGTAATGTCACCAACAACGGGACACGGTACTAGTGTATTCCCAAAATGACTCCCAATGATCCTCCAAATCATTGAACCCTGGACAATCCTAACTTGACCCGACTCAACTAACCCAGTTAAGTTTGTTTATAAACGTTTCCCGCTAAGGTAGAATTAGATGTTACTAAAATGTTTAAGCCAAATATGCCGGGTGTCACATTTATACATAATGTACAACAGTGTAAAGCTTGACTTCAAACCCTTCCTCAAACCAACTTATCTAGTAAAAACTTCAAAACTCTGTTTTTTTCCAGCTTTCCCAAAATAGTTTTACAACCCTTTTCATTCAAAAATTTCACCAAACCAAATCTGCAAAATAAATCAAAACCCTCCCATTTACAAAACCGCCTCCTCTCCCATCTATTCCATGGTTTCCAACTTAGAAAGAGAAGAGACGAGAGAAGGATTACAGGTGGTGATCGACAACAATGCGGAGGAGCACAACTGCCGTGTCTCTGGTAGCTGCATCAGGATTCCAAAACGAGTTACAACCTTGCAATAGCAACTTAATGACCACCACCTGCAATATGTCGCTCATCTCTTCTCAAGAGATGTCAGCTTCAGGCAGTTTGAAATTAGTTCAGGGAACTAACAGACGTACTGGGTGTGGACAGATTCATGAAACAAATCGATAATCCATAATTTGCATAGAAAATCATTTGATTTTGTTTTTCATTCCTTTTTAAGCTTTTGCTGGTGAGGGTCAAACTTAAAAAAAAAAAAGTAAATGGTTTTCATCCTCAAAAGATGTCAAGAATACTTAAGGTACATATATGGAACTACACATCACATACATGTAAAATTAGTGGTGTTAATATCATTTATATGATTGAAGCAAAAGTAACAAAAGCATATTGTGTATGTAAGGTATGATAATATTATACTAACAATTGTTATTATTGAATTGAGTTGACACTATTTAATTTGATTGAATTTCTAAAGATTCGATTAGAGGATTATTAGGACATTTGAATTTTGTTACAAGTTCTTTGGTTGGTTATTGAGGGTCACATCAGTTTCAAGGTTGATTATCTTCTTCAACATGAGCGTTTAAGGTAAATTTAAGGCAGGAGTAATTCACGGATTTGACATTGCTACAAATTGGTATATTATTGGTGTTTATCTTGCTTTGCACTTGCATGGCTTTTGCACCTATATAACATGCTGAAACCTTAGGAACCTATTATTGGAAAGTTGCATTTATTGAGATCTGAATGTCTTGGATGCCATTGGGTCATAAATACCGTTGGCAATTCCTTTAAGCACATGTTGTATTAAGACTTGAATCGTCTTGGACGTCGTATGAGTTTTTAGTATTCAACATTAACTAGGTGATCTTGTAGTAATTGGCTTGTTTTTATAAGTTCGCTACTTGGCTTCAGCCATAATTATTGGATCTTTTGATTTAACTAGGTTTTTATCTAGCCGCGCGTTGCGGCGGCGTCAATACGATCTAAAAATAATTAAGTGATGACATAGCGTTGCGACATTTCAAATTCCAAATCAAACCTAGATCAATTTTCATTGTGTTCGTGATATTAGTTTATCATACATAAACTTTCCACCTAAATTATTGCGTATGCTCGTGAAATTTCTTTGATAAGCATCCCTAATAATAGCATCATTTTACCAGGAATCTCCCGCGGTACGCGGCACATGGTGGAGATGGCGCACAGTAGATGTGGTCGGTGATACGCACGTTGCACGTTTTTCACATGACGTGTTAATGCGGATTTTGGTAACCGACAAAGGCATTGAGACTAACCGTGGACAATGAGAAAATACAAAAGTGGCAGTGGATACGCGGAGAATACCAGGAATCTCCCGCGGTCCACGGCACATGGTGGAGATGACGCACGGTAGATGTGGTCGGTAGCCGGCTGTGTACGTTAGAGTGAAGCAGCTATTCATTTCGTGGTCGTTAAATATATGGATAATAAACGAACAAAAACCAAACCCGTGTGAAATCGGGTAAAAAAAACGCATTATGTCGGGGGCCAAAATGAGAAAAAAAAACTTAATAAAGAAGTTGGTGGCCAAAACGGGGAAAAAAAACTTAAACAAAAAGTAAAAAAACATTGTGTGGCCAAAATGAGAAAAAAAAAACTTAAATAAAATTTGGTGGTCAAAATGGGAAAAAAAAGTTAATAAAAAAAGCAAATAAAGAAAATGTGGCAAAAATGAAATAAAAAAAACTTAAATAAAAATAAAAAAGCAAAAAAAAATATGCCAAAAATCAAATAAGTGAAAAATCACTATTTGTTGGCATGAAATTTTAATAGTATATAATACTCGCTAAATAGTATTGACTATTCATTAGTGGTTGTTTCTTATATTTGTTTTTAATTTTTATCATGATTTATATATAGGAAGACATCAGGTAGTGCCACGATTTGGATACATAAACTGTAGACAATGCAAAATGTTCTAAAATAATTTACAAATGATACCAGATGTCGGTGTCGTACCCCATACCGTAAGGCGTGGAACCGACACAGGCCAAATTTCGTCATAGTTGCGTTTTAAATTGTCATCACCCGCCGCATCATGCAGGCTTCTTATTAGTATACATTTATATAAACCACCCTTGGCTCCCTCAACAAGACATTGATATTTAAAAAATAAAACGTTAGTTTTTTTTTTTGTTGAAAAGGAATATCGGGAAAAGCAAATTATTGTTTATAATAACATTTTTTTTTTAAACCATGCACACGATCATACATAAAATACATATAAATATAACCAACCATAAGTACATAATTTACTATGTATAATTCTTAGGATGAAAACTTGAAAAGTACAAAAGTTTTTTAATTGGTTTATTTTAGAAGAATATCCTTATCCTACATAATTTTAAGAGAGCTTTAACATTAGTTGATTTTTCCTAGCATTAGCTTAGCTTCAGGTTGTTTATATTAATTTTGTTTTCTTAAAAATAGATTATATTTTTTAGAAAAGGCAAAACGGATTTTAATAATCTCACCTTTTCTTGATTGGCTAATAATAATTTCAACTGAGTTTTTTCCCTACATCCTTTTAAATATTTTGATACCATTAGTTCTCTGTTAAATCTTACTAACCCAATTAGTTTTCTGATTATGTGGCAGTTGACTGGGATGATGACTGGGCTGCTGACCTGACCCTCTTTTTAAAACTTTATAATCCTTTGCATTATTATCAGATTTTATACGTTTCATCCACCCAAATCACAACCCACAAATATAGAAACCCTACAATTAAGTATGTTTGGTTCACTAACATAATTCCTCTAAATCAGACAATAAGTCTCTTACCCATTAAATTTCAAAATGATGTTGAATGGAAATTTTACCCTTTTATCTATTCACATGTGTTTCTAAGCGTTTGTCGGCCACTCTTGCACTACCTCCTCGACCCACCTCCACCAACTAGTCAGAACTCTTACTGGTTCAGAGTCTCTTACCCAATCTGTAACACCCCAAAACTCGTTTCACTTAATTACGCCATTAGGCGTGATTAACAAAATATTAAAACGGAGCTTAGACGATGGGAATATGAGTTATGTTCTAATATGAAAATCACCTAGTGAATGTTATTATCTTTATAATGGGGGAAATAACACTAGAAACAAACTTGCATAGTTAAGGTTTTGATAATAAAAGGCTTTGGGGTAAACTTGAGGGACTTGATGTGTAAATATGCCACAAAACAGAAGGTCCAAACACACCCCATTTGAGGAAAACGAATTCAACCCTCAAAGAGGGCATTCTTGCTTCAAACCAAGCCCTAAATCAGTAAATGGAAGAAGTTAATGCAAGAGATTGAAGTAATGGATGAAGAATTTGTTCTAACCCCAACCCCCAAATTCGTGTAGGGTTCGAACCCCACATGTGGGTTTTGACCAAAACATGTTAAATTCGTATTATTGCTTGATTGTAAGTGATATTGATCATCTCTAATGGTTTAGAGATGAGCTAATTACTAGAAGTTTCTTGTTTGCAAAAGATGATGATTTTGAGTTTTCATTAGAGCTTTGATGTTGCTAAATTAGTTGTAAATCCATGTAGTTGTTGGAATAATGTGTAGTTGATGATATTCATGTGGAAATTGGTCATGATTGAAGGTGATTATGTGTTTTGGAGGAATGCGTGTATTAGGAGCTTGTACAATGTGCTTAAAATATGGTACGCACACCAAGTGTTTGATGAAATGTCTAGGTGAACTTGCATGCAAGTAATTGATGAATATGAATGGAATATGATGATTGTTAGTAAATTAACATAAAGGATTTGTTTGATGGAAACCATGTGGGAATTAGAATGGATTGTATGTGCGTGTGTATGTATGCACCTAAGTGATCTTAGGCTATTGGTATGGATTCGGGGAAGGGTATCGGGGTGATGATGTGTACAATTCCCCCAAGGGGAACACCGCCCCCCCCCCATTTCAAAATCGGTGAGTTAGGGAATAATTCCCCCTTCTTCCCGAGTGATGTGATTGGCCAAAAAAAAATTTTTTGTTTTTTTTTATTCAAACTTTATAGTATAAAAAAATGAAGGGGGATTGGGGGAATTAGGGGAATACCATTTCCAAACTTTGGGGGGGGAATGAGGTGGCGATGATGTGGCATTTGGGGGAGTTGGGGGAGTTGGCCTCCACACCATATAGTCTTATGGTTTTATGTGTCCTATAATATGTGAATATGATGTTTATGGTGAATTTCATACGGTCTAGTATGTCAATATGGACATATGTATGTAAAAAGGAAGTTTATATATATAGTTGAAAGTTGACTTTCTAGAAAGTCAAATGATGTGGAAATAACATGGTAAGTTTTCTAGAATGATTGTGAGATTGGGGATTTCCGTGTGAGACACGTTAGCTTGGTTATGTGACATATACGATGTTAAGTTTAATTGCTTGAATGATGAATTAAAAAGCGTGTGAAGCTATGTCTTATGCATGTTATAAATTGACCTATGCGAGTCAATGTAATATATGAGTTGTATATGATTAGTTTATGATTGAACATGTATGCTAACAATGATGTGAACATGATGACATGAAAGGATATGAATGATGGACTCAAGCATGGGAGGCTAATGGGTCAAGATAAGGCAAGTAAATAAGCATGAACTTGGAGGACTTGAGGTAAGTGATTCCCGAACTTAACTTGCATTATGATATCGAATTTATATGTTCATGTAGTATGGGAATCTTGAAAGAAACAAATAATTAATGGTTGTGCCAAGGTAAGAAACGTGGTAATGGGTCAACCATAGACTTGACCTATGCTTGGTTGCATATAGAGGGGACAAACGGAACATGGTAATTTATATTGGATAATGTTTTTGACTTAACATAAGTTAAATGAGTAGGCGATTGGGAAGCCATTAGGCGTGATGCCTAAAACCTCTTAACGGGACAAAATAGACTTGCATACATGGCTAAACAATTATGAATGTTAGAGATCGAATGGGACGATAAAATTTGTCCTTTAAGGCTTTAAAAAGGTTAAGGTTAGGTGTATATTGCTTTGGGTATCAATATCTTTGATTTTGTGCGAAACCCCCAAAGTTAGTAGCAAAATCGGCCAGGGGCGCAAGGTGAGATCACGTTAGAGCACCTTGCGCTGGTGCCTTGTTAGCTTGCTCTGGACTTCTAATGTGGTTAGACAGGGGGCGCAAGGTGGCCAGCGCACCTTGCGCTGGTGTACACCAGCTTGCGCCCCACTGGGTTATTGTCCGTTTTTCGCGTATTTTGATGTTTAGCTTATATGTGCAATCCGTATTCGCGTCTAGCGCATCGACAAGCATTGTTTGACTTTGTGAATGTTAAGTATACCCAAATTATGGGTAGTTGTATGTTGGACTTATGTAGGTTAAAACCGGGACTTAAGAATACAATTTGGCACGTAAGAGAATGTTGTGAGCTCATATTATCAAGTATGTAACAAACTGTAGATGTTTTAAAATGTTGCGATTATGTGTTTTGGCATGTCTTGCAAGGATCCAAGTAGAGGTCAAGGTCTTGATTGTAGTAATGTGTGATTGACATGTGTGTATGTATGCATATGTATATACACACACACACAAGTATGTAACTTTGGATGTTATGTAGAAATTTGTTAAAGGGGTCCTAAACTTCTTGATAAGTTCCTAGGAGGTAAAATAAAACAATGGTAGGACATGATGATACGATCATGGAGATTGCGCAAGCATATGTATCATAACGTTGTTGACTGTATTGTTATATAACTGATAAGGAAAGTGCATGTATGTTAAGATTAGTCTTTTGGAAGTTGAAAGTTATGATTCCGAGAACGGATCCAAGATTGTAACTAGATGAATTCACACTCACAAAAGGGAGTTTGTCGCTGTCTTCTAGTTTGTGGGATGTTATTTTTATGTTGCTTGCGTATTTTAAAATTCACTTACCTTTCTAATGGTTTGGGTGTATCGTGACTGCAGGTTACACGAGTCTTTCATTTGGGTGCCTAATGGTTAAGGTCGAGCCAGGGCATGGATTGTACGTGGGCGCATTCACGTGATCAAGATTAAGAAGGTGTTGTGTGAACATAATAGGATGAATGAGCGTCGTAACGCCCGAAATATAAATTAGAATGTTTATATAAAGCAAGAAATTTCTAGTACGTATTTCCGCGGCGTATTTTCTGTTAAAATGGTTTAGGGTGTTACAAAATCAGACATTTTAATGGCTAAGCAGATATTGTCGAAGAGATTGCCAAACAGTCTCATAGTGTATATATTGTATTGATAGAATTTAAAGATATCATCAATGGGTAATGGTTGTTTAGTAAAGAGAAGGGAGAGGTTAACGTATAAAGCTTCTTAACGTAAGAAGCGTAAGAAGCAATCTCAGCCATTAGATTAACAAGATGGCTGGATGCACATTAAAAACCCTAATCATACTTGGGTTAAACTAACCATGGGTAAAATAGGAAAAACCGTCTAATTTTTTTTTTCAAATCGTAACAACATAACTAATTTGAACCTTGATTTTTTATCGTTTCAGATCGATTAACGTTCAGAATGATTACACAATTAAAAAAAAATCGATTACAATGAACGAAAACGTAAGATCAGTATTTGAATCTAAAAATAATCAAAAATAGAGGATTAAAATAAATCATATGAACAATTATGAAGAAACGCTCGTAATAGTTGTCGAATGCTTTCGATTTTGTTTCAATAAGTATGATTAAATATAAAAATTAGGTTATAAAAAATTGCAGAGGAAGAAGATGAAGTTGGTGAAAAACAGAGGCTTTTAAAATCTCAAACGCACTCTGAAAATTTAATAATTTTCAGACGCACTCATTAAATTTTCAGACACACTCATCAAAATTTCAGACGCACTCATTAAAATTTTCAGACGCACTCATTATATTTTTTAAAACGCACGTAAAAAAACAAATACACCTTTAAAATATTGATAACACTTCAAAAGCACCTTTGATATATTGAAAAACTTCAAACGCACTTTAGATTCTTTAATTGCAAACATACATACATCTTTAGCATCATCCACAAAAACAACTCTTTGTCTTTACTTGCACTCTAACTTCAAATGCACTTGTTTTAATTCATGACAGCAACACTCTTCAACATCATCCACACAAACAACTCTTCCATTTACACTTACTGGAATCATCCTGCAACTCGTTCTTTAACCATTTCACTTCTTGCAAAGCCTGCACCTACGGCCATATCATCTGGTTCAGATTATGGGTGGCAAAATAGGTAGGTTGGGTGGGTTTGGTTGTTGGGTTAGGATGGGTTTGGGTTAGGATGGGTATGGGTCAAGATGGGTAGATTAAAAAAATGGGTTAGGATGGGTTGGGTCAGGATGGGTTTGGGTCTGGATGGTTTGGATTAAGATAGGTTCACATTAAAATAAATTAAAAATTTTTAAAAAAATTAAAATAACAATAAAAAATTTAAAAAGTAAATAAAAAAATAATAAAATAAAAAAAACAAAAATAAACTTAAATATAAAATTTTAGAGGATCTAAAATATTTCATTTTGAACCGAACCAGTTCGACCTTATCGGGCTGGATAACAACCCGGACCGTTACGACCCGGCCAGGCTGGGTAGCGACCAGAACTATTTCGACCTGACCTGTTCCGTAGCGACCCGGACCGTTTCGACCCGGCCGTTTCAACCTGACCCGTCCCGTTTCGACCCGGCCGGGCCCGGTAGCGACCCGGACTGTTTCAACCCGGTCGGGCCCGGTAACGACCCGGACCGTTTCGACCCGACAAGGCCGGTAGCGACCCACACCGTTTCGACCCGACCGGGCCCGGTAACGAACCAGACCGTTTCGACCTGACCCGTCCCGTAGTGACCCGGATTGTTTCGACCCGGCCGGGCCCGGTAACGAACCGGACCGTTTCGACCAGCCCGGGCCCGGTAGCGACCCGGACCGTTTCGACCCGACCGGGCCCGGTAACGACCCGGACCGTTTTGACCCGACTAGGCCCGGTAACGACCCTGACCGTTTCAACCTGACCCGTCCCGTAGCGACCCGAATTGTTTCGACCCGGCCGGGCCCGGTAGCGACCCGGACCGTTTCGACCTAGCCAGGCCCTGTAACGACCCTGGCCGTTTTGACCCGACGGGACCGGTAGCGTCCCGAACCGTTTCAACCCGACCGGGCCCGGTAACGACCCGGACCGTTTCGACCCGACTGGGCCCGGTAGCGACCCAGACCGTTTTGACCCGACCGTGCCTAGTAACGACCCAGACTGTTTCAACCTGACCCGTACTGTTTCGACCCGACCGGCCCGTTAGTGACCCGGACCGTTTTGTTCTGACCGATCCCGTTTGCAACCTGGACCGTTTCGACCCGACTGGGCCTGTCAACGACCAGACCATTTCGAACCGAATGGGCCGGTCAACAACCCAGACCGTTTGGACTCGATTAAGCCTGCTAACGACTCGAACCGTTTCGATGAGGTTTGTCTCGTTAACGATTCGTGTTGTTTCGACATGGTCGTCCGTTAACGACCCGAACGGTTTCAAACCGACTGGGTTATCAACAAATGCAAAAGATATAATTTTTTGTTTTTAGTGACATTGATTTCTATGAGGCATCAACACTTTTGGTGTTGGGTGAGTTTTAATTCAGATTTGTATATGATTATCTAAAAATACCCATCCTGACCCATTTATTTTTTTCGACATACCCATCCTGACCTATTTACTTATTTCCTACAATTAAAATTACCCATCCTAACCCCCTTGAAAATTATACTAAACCCATTTTAACCCACAAGGTCAAATTTTAAACCCAAAACAACCAAAACTCAACTAGATGGGTTGAAATTGCCAGGTCTAGTTCAGATGGCTTCTTAGAACCACCCACCGTTTATCAAAGAGTTTACGGCCCCAGGTCCGTCGATTCATCCGATATCAGTTGGAAGCATCCGATCTCGTAGGCGGCGAAGCAGTAAAAACAGAATCTGACGTCGTATAGCTCCCAACTTGTAAGCTATCAACAACAGGCACGCCGGCAACACGTGACAGGTTATCGGAGGAGTGACGTGGCGGAGGAATCATGACCGGAGAAAGAGTATTGGAAAGAGGGGAGTCAAGTTGTTTGGGTGTTTATGGGTTAGGTGGAGAAGAAGAAAATAGGTTTATTGTGTTTAACTGTTGTTAGGTTAAATTGACACGTGACAAATTCTAGTGGCTTCCTACACTTCTCACGTTAAGAAACTTTATATCATATACTTTCTCTAAAGAGAAAGCTAGGAAATTAGTTATAAGAGGATGTATTATACTTATACAGTCATATTACAACAAATTAACACGTATATGTTAAAACTTTGTTGTCTTTTGTAGTAACATTTACATTCCATAATAATCCCAAGGATTTGTTTTCTCTAGATTAGGGTTCTCTATTTAGAAGAGGGTGACGGCGCAGCTTGTTGCCCGCCTACCTGGTATTCTTATGTAATTTACCCTTTTTTTTGAAATGAAAATCTATTATGTACCCGTAATAATATTTTTTTTGTTTGCCCCATGATAAACTACACATTTAAACCATATTTGATAAGAATGAATTTTCGTTAGCCCAATCATCTATTAATATATATAAAAGAATTGAACATTGCTGACGTGGCGTGCAATGGTGCCTTCAACCTTTTCATGAAACTGCCACGTGGCATCATCAAAGATTTTAGTGTTTTTGAATTATTTCCTTTTTTAATTAAAAAAAAGATAAACATAAACCCTAAATTTATCTCTCTATCTCTCAATTCTCAATTACTAAAATTAAATTTAGTTATTTTAGGAAAAAATAATTTAAAAACAAATTTAATTTTTTCTCTCTTATGTTCCTCCCATAATTTTTAAACATTAATATCTTTTATATTCGAGATTTTTTAAATAAAAAAATTACACCAAATTAACGAGCGTTTTATTATCTTTCCAACGAATACCATAGTGCTATATAAAAAACGGAGAAAAAAACGACTATTTTTTGTGGGGTTATGTTCATACAGAAAAAAAAAACACAAAGTGTTCAGGTTATTCATTAATCATGTTTTTTCTTTTAAACCGGTTCTTATCTACGATGTTGAAATTCAGCCCAATCGCCATGCTATCATTGGAATTTTACTCTTCTAAAGATGGATATGTATACTTCATCAAGAGAAGCTAGGAGAAAGAATCGCGCAACACTGCAACACATGGTGTCACCTTATAGCAATGTTATTTTTTATTTATTTAATGACAAGATTAATAATTATTACTATTAGTATTAGAATTATTAGAATGGTTATATTTTTCAACCCCCATCATGCATTCTACATCTATATAAGTCAAAGTCAAATTGTAACATATTTTAAATTACGTGAAGATGATTATATGTTGAAGGTTATCCTTTTAATACTGTATTATGTTTAATATGGTTTATGCTTTTTATTTTTTTTAACTTTTTAAATAAATGTTTTTTAACTAAGATTGATTATGTTTAAGTTATTTACTCTTTTCGTGATTTGAGTTTTCTTCTTTTATCATTTTTTATTAAATCATATTAATTTTTTCAACCCCGGGACCTTCCCGGGGTAATCAGCTAGTAAGTTATATGTAAAAAAATTAATAAAAGGTATATACTCGAATAATATAAGAATGTCTTTTCGTCCACCTCGTAAATTATGACACATGTATCCTTAGAGTATATTTCTTATACACATATCGTACTATCACTATATACAAAAAACTTCATATGATGTGCGAACTTTTAGTGATGACAAGGGTTCATATGTCATCGCTATAGGTTATAGTGACGACATGTTTTCGCTAAAATTTTTATCGTCATTGCTTCTTCGCTAATGGTGTGAACAATTGTCAGGAAAGATGTCACAATAGATCACCCTCATCGCTAAAGGTTCGTTCTAACAAATATTTTGCAGATTGGAGTTAAAATTTTACCGACGACACGTCTTCGGTACAAAGTTCGGAAACAGAGCCTCTTTTTTCATCATTCCCGTATAAACATA
Organism: Ambrosia x helenae; assembly: GCA_030844895.1. Lineage (NCBI taxonomy): Eukaryota > Viridiplantae > Streptophyta > Magnoliopsida > Asterales > Asteraceae > Ambrosia > Ambrosia x helenae. The sequence goes on along the minus strand of JAUTDX010007030.1, from coordinate 116,837 downwards.
TTCGACGAAATATATATAGTTGGTATATATATACACACACATTCGCACATGAAGTTTTCTCAGACAACGTACGTGTTGGATATATAGTATGTCCGATGTAATTAAAAGTCGAGGTCAACGTAACCCGACCCGGTACGATCCGAAGAGTTACACGTTGGTACACGAATCAGATAAGTTCATGTGTTAGTGGATTATTATTTCTGAAATAATAATAGTTTTGAACTCGAGGGACTAAATAGTAAAGTTTACACTTTGACTAGTCAAATGGTCAAGTGTATGACTTTGACTAATTAAGTGATCAAGTGCCTTTTATCTATATAAATAGGTGTGATAGATCAAACTCTAATCACACATGTTTTGAAAAGATAAAACAACATAACACTTGTCTCCTCTCAAGATTTGCGGCCACCCTTAGGAGCCGTCGCCCCTTTGTCCGCCGCAAACCACCACCATTGCCGCCTCCACCTTGCAAAGTGTTGCTATCGGTTGGCCAGTGCTCGGGTGTGAACTTCCTACTAGCGAGGATTCGTTGTAACCCGCGTGTTACAATTCCAGTGTAGTCGTCAAAGGTTGATTACTAAACCCCCTATGGTTGTTTATAATTTATTTGTTTATACGCGTTTAACCAAGATCCTGATTGGGAATATTTTGTTAATTGGATTAATAAAATTAAACATATATTTTATATATATATATATATATATATATTCTAATAGATAGGATTAGAATAGATTTGTTTTATTTGTATTTCAAATTTATTTGTAATCCTACAAGTACAAGATCAAGACGAGGATAAAAAGGCGAACAGGTTCCATGAAGATAGAGATCTCGGGTCAAGTGGGAGCTATATCAAAAATAGTTTTGAAACCCTTTTGACTGGTTCGTTTCGTTTCTGGCTAAAACGAATCGGACAACCTATTAGGGGCTCGATTCGTTTAATTTTATTATTATGTTTTGTGGTTGTGGTTTATTTATTGTAAATAATTTAGATAACCCAAAATAAATAAAATTTTCACAATCATGGCAACGGTTTTATTAAAACAAGTTTTATAAAAACCGAAAAGCATATTTAATAAAAGGAATTTTATTAATATTAAAACAAGTCCATTCGCGATAATACGACCAACATAGTTTAAATAGGGTATTTAAAACTATACCGTGTCGAGTGTTGAAAGGAGTTTCAATTATCACGAACAATATAAAATTGGATTTTATAAACTATTGTGTGACTCACATCATGCTAACGAGTCATTCAAAATATTTATGGTAAATATTAAAATTAAATCCCAATTTTAAATTGATGTTTTATGCCACCCTTAACGAGTTAACACTTCGTTTTAAATCGAACCCAAATGTTAGTGCTGACCCTGCATCTGGGCGTTGATCATGAGTGAAGGTAATCATCGCGTTTCCTGTGTAACATAGGCCGATGTTACAGTTAACAGTAAAGGACCAAACATCGCTTGTTTGACAAGTGGGCATAGTTGGGGTTAAACATACATCGCTCTTAACGATAACCCCAAATGGAGAGTTGTGTAGTGGACACAATTAACAATCGTTGTTTACCTACCTAATCGTACCAGTGGACAGTGCTAAGCCAGTTCACTGTGTATTGATGAATCGGGGTCTCATCCTAATTAATTTTGCTTTTTGGTCATAAGATAAATTAGGATATTTGAAACATAAAATACTAATAAATTAGATTTTGAACTTTGTAGATGTCAACTGAAAACAATTCCGCCTCCCAATTCTCTCTCAAGTCCATCTTAGAGAAGGACAAACTTAACTACTCCAACTTCATGGACTGGCACCCCAACTTGAAAATTGTTCTCAAGGCGGAGAACAAGTTGTATGTTCTAGAAACGCCAGTTAGCACTCGTGTGCTAAAAATGAAGACATATGTTGATCACTTGGCTCGTCTGGAATTCCCCTTGAGCGATGAGTTAGCTGGGGATATTACCCTAAACTCATTGCCCAAGTCATATGACCAGTTCATTATGAACTACAATATGAACGGGATGGAAAAGACACTTGCAGAACTGCATCAGATGCTCAAAACTACTGAGGTGAACATACCTGGCAAGACTGCACCAGTGCTAGTGATCAAGGAGGGTCAAGTTAAGAAACCTAACACCAAGAAAATGGGCAATCAGGGCAAAGGGAAGGGCAAAGGCAAATCTGTTGCCAATAACAAACCTCGGAAAGATGCCAATTGTTTTCATTGTGATGAAACTGGGCACTGGAAGAGGAACTGTGCTAAGTATTTAGTTGAGCTGAAGCAAGCTAAGGCTTCAGGAGGAGAGTCCTCAAGTATATATGTTATTGAAATCTTTGCTTTTCCTAGCAAAACATGGGTGTTTGACACAGGATGTGGTTTCCACATTTGTAATGTTTTGCAAGGACTAAGAAAGATTAGAAAGCTGAAACAAGGCGACTTGGAGGTCCATGTTGGCAATGGACAAAGAGTTGTTGTGAAGGCTATAGGAGAATGTATTCTCTTACTTCCTTCTGGTTTAGAACTTGTTTTGAACAAAGTTTATTACATTCCTAGTGTGACTAGAAATATTGTTTCAGTTTCGGCTTTGCGTGGACAAGGTTTTAATTATCGTTTCAATGGAGAATTTATTTCTGCTTATTTTAACGATGTATTTTACTTTGATGCAAAACCTAACAATGGGATCTATGAGATAGAAATCCAAAATGATAACATATTATGCAATATCTCCCATAAACGTAATAAGTTGGACTTTAATGATACGTATATGTGGCATTGTAGACTTGGTCACATAAGTGAGAATCGTGTTAAACAACTCAAAACCGCAGGAATGCTGGATTCCAAAGGTTCAGAGTCGTTTGGAAAATGCGAATCATGCTTAAGTGGAAAGTTAACAAAAGCATCTTTTTCAAATGTTGGAGAAAGAGCCAATGATCTGTTAGGACTTGTACATACAGATGTATGTGGTCCATTCAGAACAATGTCAAGACATGGAGAAAGATACTTTGTTACATTTACTGATGATTTCAGTAGATATGGTTATGTTTATCTTATGAAGCATAAACATGAAACTCTTGAAAAGTTCAAGGAGTACCAAAACGAAGTAGAAAATCAGCTAAATAGAACTATTAAAATGCTTCGATCAGATCGAGGCGGTGAATATCTTAGTCAGGAATTCATCGACCATCTAAAGGATTGTGGAATAGTTTCACAACTCACTCCACCTGGAACACCACAACATAATGGTGTGTCTGAGCGGAGAAATCGAACTCTATTAGATATGATTCGATCAATGATGTGTCGAACAAACCTTCCAAAATCCTTTTGGAGTTATGCTTTGGAAACTGCCGCAAGACTTGTGAATATAGCTCCAACGAAAAAGGTTGATAAAACGCCCTATGAGATATGGCATGGAAAGAAACCTCATGTATCCTACCTTAAAGTCTGGGGATGTAATGCTTATGTCACTCTAGAATCTTCGGATAAACTAGATCCCAGAGGCGAAAAAGTGGTTTTCGTTGGATACGATAAAAAGATCGGTTACCTGTTCTACCACCCCACTGAAAATAAGATTTTCACCAAACGCAGAGGCACTTTCTTAGAGGAAGAGCTTCTGGCGCGAGGGATTGGAGATAACCATGTGGATCTTGAAGAAATTCGAGAATCACAAGTGACTGAACCAGCTGTTCAGACAGAACCAGATGTAACTGGTCCAGTTGTTGAAGTTGAGCCTGAGAGGACTCAAGAAACAACAGAAACACCAAGTGTTCGGAAAAGTATTAGGGATCGTCGTGCACCGGTAAGGTATGATGATATCTTCATGATTGATGAAGCTGAGCCTACTACTTACAAATCTGCAATCTTGAATTCAGAATCCAAGAAATGGCAAGAAGCCATGAATGCAGAGATGCAATCCATGTATGATAACCAAGTCTGGGATTTGGTTGATCTTCCTACCGAATGTCGGACTGTGGGAAACAAATGGATCTTCAAGAAGAAGACTGACATGGATGGGAATGTGCAAACCTACAAAGCAAGGCTTGTAGCGAAAGGTTTTACTCAGACTCAAGGAATTGATTATGAGGAAATTTTCTCTCCAGTAGCCATGCTTAAGTCTATTAGAATTCTACTTGCCATTGCTGCATATTATGACTATGAGATATGGCAGATGGATGTCAAAACCGCGTTCCTTAATGGACACTTACTGGAAGATGTCTATATGGTTCAACCTGAAGGTTTTGTCGATCCAAAGAATCCTAATAAGGTGTGCAAGCTGAATAAATCCATCTATGGATTAAAGCAAGTATCTCGCAGCTGGAATCTCCGTTTTGATCAGAAAATCAAAGAGTTTGGTTTTATCAAGAACGAAGATGAACCGTGTGTTTACAAGAAATCTAGTGGGAGCTATATGATTTTTCTTATACTGTATGTAGATGACATACTAATCATTGGAAACAATATCCCTATGCTTAAAGATGTTAAGACCTGGTTGGGTAAATGTTTCGCAATGAAAGATCTTGGTGAAGCCGCTTATATTCTGGGAATAAAGATTTATAGAGATAGATCAAAGCGGTTATTGGGTTTGAGTCAAAGTTCATATATTGATAAGGTCTTACGACGCTTCTCAATGCAAAACTCAAAAAAGGGGGCTCTTGCCCATGGCACATGGAACCATTATTAATAACAAGCAGTGTGCAAACACTGAAGAGGAAAGGAAGAAAATGGAAAGAGTTCCATATGCTTCTGCTATTGGTTCCATCATGTATGCCATGTTGTGTACTAGACCTGATGTCTCGTATGCTCTTAGCATGACGAGTAGATATCAACAGAACCCAGGAGAGAGTCACTGGGCTGCAGTGAAGAACATTCTTAAGTACTTGAGAAAGACTAATGACATGTTCTTAATATATGGAGGACTGGATGAGGAGCTGTTAGTTAAGTGTTATACTGATACAAGCTTCCAGACTGATCGTGATGATTCAAGGTCACAAATTGGATATGTTTTCATTCTGAATGGTGGGGCTGTAACTTGGAACAGCTTTAAGCAAAGTGTGGTTGCTTAATCCACCTGTGAATCAGAATACAATGCTGCATCGGATGCTGCAAAGGAGGCTGCCTAGATGAAGAAGTTCATTGGTGATCTCGATGTTATGCCTAGCATATAGAAACCAATCGAGATACTGTGTGACAACACTGGTGCCATTGCTCTTTCAAAGGAACCAATGTCACACCAAACCACAAGGCATATACTTAGGAAATTCCACTATATTAGAGAGATTGTAGAACGTGGAGACATCATGATAAACAAAGTTCATACAGATCTAAATCTGGCTGACCCCTTTACTAAGTCTTTACCTCAAGCTAAACATGAGGAGCATGCTAAAAGATAGGGCTTAGAGTTGCTAGACAGTGGGCATGATCTGTAATTAGTATTGGTGTTTTATTTTGAACTATAACAGTTACATTGAATATTTATTTGATTTAATGGGTTAAATGCAAATTTAAATATTTTGTGACCGTGTTCATTATTTGTATGTTTAAATCCTTGAATAAGAGTATTCTAAATATCCGTAGTCGATCAAATTTCATGGGAATGAATTTGAATGTAAGACTATTGTGAATTGAGATGATTGTATTCATGAGATGAATAACTCAATGGTTTGAGAATCATAATTCACAGATATCATTAGGGAATGATATTGGATGTAACTCACTTCAAAACGATCTCCATGGATCTGTGTCATGAGATGTTTTGATATTGATATGTTCAATCTGTCCTTTTTCCTAAGGCACATATTAAACTACATTGATCAAGGACTATCCTTGATGTTATCTAACACTGTCCTGAAACATGGGTAGCAATAAGGGTAGCGTTGGGAGAAATCCAAGATTAAGTGGGAGTTGTATGACACTGATGGAATTCTGTACTTCTATAGGATTAGAAGTCTAGACATTCTGGCGCCCTCGTTAATTCAAACTGGTATAAACGCGTGGCCACGCTCGGACTAAGGTAGTTCGTTAGACCACTTTGAATTAGAGACGATAATAGAGAATGGTTGATCACTATATAAGAATGAATGATGCATGTCTTATGATCAACGGATGTCTATACAGAAGGGAATTATTGATAGAATTATCAGGGCTATAGTATTTGGTTAAGTAAAGTGTTACTTGAACTCAAAGAACTAGTTGACGACTGTAAAGTGTCATACTGGTTTGGGTGCAATGCGATGCAGCTAGGCGTCCAACTTTGCGCACGTTGACTCATTTAATTAAAATCGTCCAAGTGGGAGATTGTTGGATATATAGTATGTCCGATGTAATTAAAAGTCGAGGTCAACGTAACCCGACCCGGTACGATCCGAAGAGTTACACGTCGGTACACGAATCAGATAAGTTCATGTGTTGGTGGATTATTACTTCTGAAATAATAATAGTTTTGAACTCGAGGGACTAAATAGTAAAGTTTACACTTTGACTAGTCAAATGGTCAAGTGTATGACTTTGACTAATTAAGTGGTCAAGTGCCTTTTATCTATATAAATAGGTGTTATAGATCAAACTCTAATCACACATGTTTTGAAAAGATAAAACAACATAACACTTGTCTCCTCTCAAGATTTGCGGCCACCCTTAGGAGTCGTCGGCCCTTTGTCCGCCGCAAACCACCACCATTGCCGCCTCCACCTTGCAAAGTGTTGCTATCGGTTGGCCAGTGCTCGTGTGTGAACTTCCTACTAGCGAGGATTCGTTGTAACCCGCGTGTTACAATTCCGGTGTAGTCGTCAAAGGTTGATTACTAAACCCCCTATGGTTGTTTATAATTTATTTGTTTATACGCGTTTAACCAAGATCCTGATTGGGAATATTTTGTTAATTGGATTAATAAAATTAAACATATTATATATATATATATATAAAATCGGCTCATATTATATATTGTATATAATCGATTTTATTAATAAATAAAACTGCTTTCGCTGTGTATTTGATACCATGATTCCCAACAGTACGTGTCATCGGTACATAGTTATCTAGAGTGACCACAAGGCGTAGTTGCTAAAGTTTCATCGTATCAGACTGATACGGAAGTTCTTGAAATGGTCCGACTAATAAAATAATAAGTGGGAAATTTTTTTTGCATGGTTATGGACATACAGTTTTGTAACATTACTTGATAGTGTATAAGACCATTCGGTATGGAGCCCCGGCAAGGCACGGCTTGCCTATGCCGCCTCGGGCAACACCACCCGCAAGGCCGGCAACGGCATGAACGGCATGCCCAGGACTTTCAAGCCAGGCCATTTTGATGCATTGGGAATGGGAACTAACCGTTTGACAACGGCATCTTGACCGTTTAAAAAAATGGTTTTTATTATAATATATAAATACCAAACATTTCCTACAACTTTTAAAATTTTTACAACACTCTCTCAATATATTTAAACCAACCATTATTTATAAAAAATCCAAACCCTCAAACAACCATGTCGTTATCATCTTCTTCGCCGTCTTCGTCTTCTTCGGGTTCATCATCTACAAACGAACCCGTAAATTTTGTTATAAACATCGTGGCGCAAGCGGCACAGATCATTGCCGAGGAAGAAGGAGATGAAGTCGAATCAGTACCTCGAACTAGGAAAGCGGCTATAAATAGAGAGCGAGAAGGTAAGTTTTATATTTTTTTAGATTATTTATGTATATTATATTTATTTTTTTAACATTGTAGTTGTTTAATATATTTAAATTTTTTAAGATTGTAGATTTTTATTGTATTTATATTTTTTAAAATATGTGTAGGTACCCATGATAGATTGGTGGCCGATTATTTTGCCGACGAACTCTTATACTTGGCGGCCCTATTTAGGCGTAGGTTCCGAATGAGTAGAAGATTGTTCTTACGTATAGCCGATGATGTGGCGAACTTTCACCCATTTTTTACCTTACGATACGATGCTAGAAAGAAAAGGCGGTTCACCACCCTACAAAAATGCACCGCGGCACTTCGGCAACTAGCGTACGGGACTACAATGGATGCCTGGGACGAGTATTTAAAGATGCCAGAAAGAACTGCACTAGAATGTCTGTACAAGTTTAGCAAGTGTGTGGTGAAGCTTCACAGCAAGAAATATTTGCGAAAACCAAACTCCAGTGAGGTCCAACAATTGTATCAGTTCCACCACCAACAACATGGTTTTCCAGGAATGCTCGGAAGCATTGATTGCATGCATTGGCCTTGGAGAAACTGCCCGGTAGCATGGCGCGGAATGTTCAAACGAGGGGATCAAGAATATCCATCAATAATATTGGAGGTGGTGTGTTCACAAGATCTATGGGTTTGGCATGCTTTCTTTGGCATTCCTGGTTCGAACAACGACATTAATGTCATTAACCAGTCGGAGGTTTTTGACGATGTCATAAAAGGAACCGGTCCAGATACCAGGTTTACAGTATCGGGGGTGGAGTATAGGCGCGGTTATTATCTTGCTGATGGAATCTACCCATCTTACGCGACGGTCGTTAAAAGTATTCACCACCCGTTCGATGAAAAAGAAAGAAATTTTCCAAGTTTCAAGAGGCGGCAAGAAATGACATTGAACGGTTATTTGGTGTTCTACAAGCAAGATGACACATCATTGCAAACCTGACACGTATGTTCACCCCTAAAAATTGCGTTACTGTATGTATGCTTGTATCTTGTTGCATAACATGATACTCGAAGACGAAGGCGCCGCCATCTGTGCGTATGACGAGAATGCCCCGCCGGAAAATATCGTGCCTGTCAACCCACATCAACAAGATTTAAACGAGTTCTCGTTACATAACGAGTTCATCCATGATAATCTTCAAGCGGACTTGGTTTAATATATTTGGAACAACGGACAAGAGTAGATTATTTGTAATTTTTTTTATGTCGAATAGGTTAATTTAATTTTAGTTGTGTTTTTTTTTTTTAAATTATTTGTAATGATTTTAATGTAATATTAACTTTTTAATATTAATATTAGAATATTAACTTTTTTATTGTAATATTAATATTATAATATTATTTAATTAAAAAAAATGCATTAAATGAGATATAGCAGCTGAGGTAAAGGACCATCATGGGACCTCCTCCCCACCCAATGGTCTAAGATAGGATATTTAAATAATAGTTTTCTCTTAATGATATTAATACTTTATTAAATGAGAAAATAGTTAAATAATAAGCTTGTGGTAGAAGGGAGGTATAATTTGTCATTGTGCTTAGCTGTAAACGAGTCTAATTGCAAATGGACCAACGTCACTCACACACTACAGCTCACCACTCGAGTGTGACCTAACCATTACGCTTTACCTCGCCAGGGAAACCCACCCTCGAAGCAGTACTATATATTAATAAGTAAAATACGTAATCAATGTAAAATTTTGCCTAAAACACATCACCGTCATCGATCACATATAAAGTCATAAAGCCGGTTTGCAAGCGAACCATCAGAGCGACCGAAAGAAAAAAGTTTAGATAAACGTATTTACGAGTTTAATTCAAAACTGACCCCAATATGTTTACACTAAACTCAAACATATAAATTTTGTGTCAGGTTTGAGATATCTATAAAATTCAGATTAAATCACATGCTATTAATTATCTTTATATTTCAAATAGTATAAAAATTAGAGTTAATATTAATATAGTAGTGGGAAACCTGCGCTTCGCAGCGAAATAATAATATAACAACCTGATAAATAAAATAGTCATTTGAATTTTAAAGACACGTATAAAGGTTAGTTCCTTACAAATTATAATTATAAAATGTAATATATAAATTCATAAAACTATTAAGTTTTCTTTCTTTTAAAGTAGGGGTCACATGCTATAATGCATTGCCAAGAGTCGTAGTAAGCTAAAGAGATGTTTACACGAGATCAAATCATGTGAATTGTTCTGGTTTACGGTGTTTTTTATATTCAAGATCATTGTCCGTTTGTGAAATCCTTGTCAATTTCAACCTTCAAATAGTTAATTTCAAAACATTATCATGGAAAGAAAGATCAAATACAGTCCTTTATAACTTAATAAACTGTTGGAAATTTCTATGAATGGAAACTAATATAATAAAAATTATTAATCAAATTCTTTTTTATATGGTGATTAGCTATTGAGTAGCAGTTTCTTATATCAATTAGTTTTTATTAGAGTTCATGTCTCTATTGAATCTTATAATTAACTAAGGCTCTTTATCACTCATAGGTCTTATATAGATGGTAAGCTTTGTACCTAGTTTGAGAGAGAAAAATACATACAATAAAATACATAGCATATTTTGGAGATTTCTTTGAAAATATGTGATCACTTGAAGATCATTTAGTCATTTGAATACCCATATGTTTGGTAACTAAGTAAAGTGGAGCACTCTTTACACACTATAATATTTTTTTTACCGGGTGTAACCTTGGGCGCATGGCCTTCTTTGACAATACATACTGTTTTGGTTGTTGTACCCTGGGAGATAGACACGTTATCTTGAGTATAGATGCAAAATCTGTTTAAAGGGAAACATGTTGAACATGTGGCTCAGTCACAATCTTCAACATTAGTTTGTTCTTTATATCAGGCAAGGAGACAAAAAAAAAGTCCTTGTTGAAGACTTGACTATTTGAAGATCTTGGCATTAGCAAGGTGTTTTGAGTTTTAAGTCTGAAATAAATTGTTTATGCTTTTAGTTGTTATGTTTATTGTTATTTTAGCCTAAACAATTTAAAACATCATGTCTAAGTTCAAAATAAGATGTCTCACACTTCTCTAAAATGAGGGTAAATTAATCTTTTAAACGCTTTGATACCTCAACTTAGTTACACTTTAATTCCATCAGCTTTACTAAATGTTGTTTATTTAAATAATAATTACATTTTTTTCTCCTTATTTTAAGTCAACTACCACACGATTTTTAGATGACCATAATTTTTTGTAGGTTAATACTAATGGCATTATTTTTTTAGCTTAAAAAATTGATAGGTTAATTTTTAGATGACCATAAAAATGAGCATTTTTTTTCTTTTTAATTTGAGAAAAGTAATGGCATTATTTTTTAGCTTAAAAAATTGATAAGTTACTTGATTAACAATATCTAGAGGTGAGACGGAACAACAACAAAAAAAGACAGAACCAAACTTTATCAATTGAAAAACCGAATTAACTTAAAATCAGTTAACGGTTTTTTTGGACTCTTAGTTAACTGAAATTAACCAAACCAAAACTGACAATTCATATATTCACATACTATTACCTTTTATACCTTCATTTCATATACTTATAAGCAAAAACTTTAAGCAAAGTTTAATTTTTGTTATTGACAAAAATTAATTGAACCGAACTAAAAACCTAAAATCTTACAAAATAAATTGAACCAGTTAAACAATTGGGTAATAACATCGATTAACCGATGACTTTGATTTCGTTTAAGACTAATAACCAAACTAAACCTAACCATGCACACCCTTAGAAATGTTTATGCTCCCCACCGCATTGTACAGGCACCCTGCTAGTGACATTAAATTCTTAACACATTGTTTCCAATAACAATGGGCTTAGCATGAACCATTGAGAGGAAGCCCATCAACTGCCCGGGGCAAAGCCTTTTGGTGGCACCTGTAACATTTCGTGTTAAATAAATATACGATATCTACATGTTTTATTTCCCGACCACACAACTTATATATATATATATAATAATAATAATAATAATAATAATAATAATAATAATAATAATAATAACTATAGTAATAAATCTAGTTTGTTAAACTCAAACCCAATACCCATTTCAGCCCAAACCCTTTATTCTTTCCTGAAGCCCAACATCTGGCCCACCAAGAACCCAGCCCAACTCCCTCCTTCCCCTGTGCCGTTTAAAAACAAAAAAAAGAGATTGCCCCGCCGTGGTTCGAACCCGGGACAACCCACACACACACTCACCCTCACAACCAGCTGATCTAGAAGCCTTATCTGTTTCTAACCCAACCATTTAAAATTTATATGATGTGTTGAAATATGACAGTTGACTACGAAAAAGTCAACTGTGGTGCTCGGCCATTTTAATTATCATCAATCAACGCGTGATTGATCCAACTTTGGAATGTTTACTTGATTATCGGCCTCTTATGATCTGTATACACGCTAATTACCAACCAATTGACCACCAATTAATACTATTACGCGTATGGACTTAAACACATAGTCAAACTTGCCAATTCAAGGAAACAGATCATCACCCTATAAATTGATTGCTTCTGGACCTCCTATACTCGCCGAATTATCCCTCTTCACCTCTAATTTCTCTTAAAAACCTCTGGTTCGTTGATTTCTGTTCAACATTAACCCGAGTCTTGGCCGAAGCAATTCTGTGTCAAATCATTATTGTAAGTATTATTTCTTGTGTGGGATTTGTTAGTCGGCCTATGCACGACATTAACCCTATGATTAATTGGGTTAATGTCGTGATTACTGATCAATCAAAATTCTAGGGTTCGAGATTGATAATTTGGGGAAGAACACTATCTTCTTTTTCGTTATATGTATTTAATAAACAAGAAACAAACACAACCACCGGTCCAGACCAGGTGGTTGTGTCTGTGGCTCGAGTACTGATCCACGCGGGTTCGAGTCCCGGGTATTGCACTTTTTATGATTTTGTTCTATTTTTCTTCTAAACAATCAAGAATTAACCTTTTATTACTTAAAATTTTATAAATTCATTTTAATTTATTAAAACTCTTTTAATAACTCTAAAAAAATTATTTTTAGATAATCTGATGAAAAGCTCTCACTCACAACTTTTGGTTTTCAAAAATTAATTTATTTAATATATTTAATAAATAAATCAATTTTATTCCATTATATTTATAAAAATCCATTAAAATATCAAAACAATTTTATTAAATTCTACAAAAATTATCCTATGTTTGTACAATGTTGAACTTCACTGAAATGATTTTTAAATCAGAAAAATCATTTATTTTATATTTTTAATCAATTTTTGTTAGTTTTAATCATAATTAAATCATATTAAATCCAATTTTCATCATTTTTGCACCAAAATTTTATACAAATTATTTTAAATCATTTAGAACAGAAATATGATTTTTAAAATAATATTTCTTTAATTTTAGTATTTTTGAATATTAAAGTTAATAATTGGCTATTTATAAATACATAGATTTAAAAATCTATTTTAAATGAAATAATTTTATAAAAATTATTTTATTGCTTCAAACACTTTAATGTGCTCACTCAAAATTCAAATTTTATAAAAAGACTATTTTTCATTAAATATCCAATTTTCTTTATTTAATTAACATATTTAAATTAAATTTAACAATTGATTATCCCCAAATCGAAACCCTAGGATACACATATTAGTTATATAGACTTAGACTTATTATATATTACCTCATTATAGGGTAATATTTGGAATCACTTTGGGCAACACAATTATCATACCTTTTCAACAAGTTAACATTTGCTAAGGTGAGTTTACATAGCCCCTTTTTCTGCTTTACATTTTGGGGTGAAACATGTTTAAACATTTTATACACTATCATTTACTCATTCTTACTTGTGATTCAATTACACTATCATTTACTCATTCTATCATTTGACTGTAACAAAAAGACACAGTACAATCATTAACATTGATCAAGCCGCCTGTTTAGATTATAGCGCTATAGGTCTGACAAACCCATCCCACCCGCATAGACTCAGGGATGATCGATAACAGTAATAACATTTAACTAACTTGCGAGTTAGTCATCAGTCGACACAAGGTTTGGTTGTACATAGACGCATTGTTGCATGTCGGTATCATACTCTATCATCATACAACCCTGAGTGTTGTACAAACTATTGTTATCAACTATTTCTCAAAAACCTATGTAATTCTCACCAACTTTTGTTGACCCAAAACATTTTCAACTTAACATGTTTCAGGTTCTACTTGCTTGAAGAATTGCTTGAAGATATGTGCATAGTTTATTCAATTTGATGTACGAATTCTTGTAGAACAATTTTATGTAATTTATTTAAATCATATAATGAAATATATTATTTACCATGAGCTATTGAACAATCATCAATACGTGACATCCCGATGTTTCCGCCATCGGTTGGGGTGTTACAGATTGGTATCAGAGCCATGGTTATAGGGAATTAGGTTATTAGAAAAATAATCTAGTCTATAACCATAGGATTTAACAAGTACTTGCTTCTTTACTTGCTATACTCTATCTCCCTCCTACTTCTTATCTCTACTTTCATCCCTACAAGAAGGTTGCTCTCCATCACTAGGTCCACTCTTAGACTAATAGGACAAAATCCCCAGGTTTAACCTGAACCACCTTGAGATCTCGTCGAAGTTCTAGATTTTAATAACGAACACGTGCAATCTGGAAGGGTGAACGCCTGTATTCTGAGTCTTCTGTCTAGGCTGGCATTGCGCATATATCCCAATCAGACGAGGGACCCGGATGCCTACCTGGGAATTCTCGGGATGAGTGTTCACTTATAGGCTAAAGCATGTCTTCATATGTTATTAGAATTTAGAATCTTTGATAAGTCAACGTTTTCGTTTATTCGTTTTAATGAATAAATGATTACATTCCTTATATAAACTCTCATTCGTTTCATTGTGTCTATTACAGATCATGCCTCCTCGTCGCAGCACTCGCAACAGCAATGGTGAGAACCACGAAGAAGGTGGTGACAACCATAACCATGACCAAGTTCCTAACCACAACAACAATGGTGTCGATGCCCAATTGGCTGCAATCATTTCTCAACAAATGGCGCAGCAAATCGCAACTCTGGTTCCCAATTTACTTGCTCAGGTCATCCAATTGAACGGCAACGGGAATGGTCACAACAATGGGAACGGAAATGGCAACGGCAATGGCAATGGAAATGGACCCCAAGTCTGCACCCTTAAGCATTTCAACTCTTGTAACCCTCCAAAGTTTAGTGGAGAAGAAGGAGCTACTGGACTCCTCCAATGGTTTGAGGGTATTGAGAATACCTTCATCAACAGTGAATGCCCCAACAACTTCAAGGTTCGTTACGCCATGAGTGTTCTCCACAAACGAGCACTCACATGGTGGAATGAAGAGAAGCGTACTCGTGGGGCCGAGGTTGCTCTTACTATGACATGGGACCAAGTCAAAGAGATCATGAAGGAAGAGTTTTGTCCTCGCAATGAAGTTAAGAAGCTTGAGGATGAGTTCCACACCTTGGCTCAAGATAGTGGGGAAAACCTTGCCTACAATACCCGCTTTCATGAGCTTAGCTTATTGTTGCCCCATAAAGTCACTCCGCTACCTGTAGCCATCGAAAAGTATATCGGTGGTTTGCCTATGCAGATTCAAGACACGGTATGGGGAAGGGACCCTGCTACCCTTGAAGAAGCCAAACGTTTAGCAGCTACCTTAACCGATAATCACGTAAAGAACGGGACCTTAGTTCGGAAAGGCAATAAAACAAGTATTGTAGCCGCGGTAACCACTGAGAATCAGAAACGTAAGACCAGGGATCCTGCTGCAAACCTCACTCCACAAGCTTCTAACAAGAAACCTTATACAGGAAACCATCCATTGTGCAACACATGCAACCGACATCATCCCACTGCTTCAGCATGTCGCTTGTGCACCAATTGTGGTAGGTATGGCCATCTAGTTAATACATGTCGCGAGACCCCAAATCCTAATGCCAACCAACCCACCAACCCTGCTCAGGCTGCTAATCCTAATCGATACAACTATGGTCAATGCTATGAATGCGGAGACCCAAATCACTTCCGTAACCGATGCCCTAAACTGAACAGAGATCAAGACCCTCCAGCTACCTAACCGCAAGACTCATCATTTGACTATTGGTTACTTTTATTCTATGTATTGACGTTATTCGATTCAAGTAATAAAATTCAAGTATTATCATAACATCTGTGTGCATGCTTGGTTGAATGTGAACTAATTGCTATATCTATAATCATACATGCTTGTACAACAATTAGTTAACTACCAAACAACCAGCTTAACGACTGGTAGAGGTCATCATGTCATTCCAACAGTCGGGAGAGGCCCTACCACCTGAACGACTGGCGGAGACTATCAGACCTGCTTAACAATCGGTAAAGTCATAAAAGGACGCAAAACCCTAATGTAAGGTAAATTGGTAATTACGGTCCGGAACGTAATCATAAATTTACAGGTACGTTAAGGTAGTGTGAAATTTTATCAAGGACCCCGGTAGTTGACCAATTATAACCCTGGTTTTCTCTTAACTTCGGGACGAAGTTCCTAAAAGTAGGGGAGACTGTAACATTTCGTGTTAAATAAATATACGATATCTACATGTTTTATTTCCCGACCACACAACTTATATATATATATATATAATAATAATAATAATAATAATAATAATAATAATAATAATAATAATAATAATAATAACTATAGTAATAAATCTAGTTTGTTAAACTCAAACCCAATACCCATTTCAGCCCAAACCCTTTATTCTTTCCTGAAGCCCAACATCTGGCCCACCAAGAACCCAGCCCAACTCCCTCCTTCCCCTGTGCCGTTTAAAAACAAAAAAAAGAGATTGCCCCGCCGTGGTTCGAACCCGGGACAACCCACACACACACTCACCCTCACAACCAGCTGATCTAGAAGCCTTATCTGTTTCTAACCCAACCATTTAAAATTTATATGATGTGTTGAAATATGACAGTTGACTACGAAAAAGTCAACTGTGGTGCTCGGCCATTTTAATTATCATCAATCAACGCGTGATTGATCCAACTTTGGAATGTTTACTTGATTATCGGCCTCTTATGATCTGTATACACGCTAATTACCAACCAATTGACCACCAATTAATACTATTACGCGTATGGACTTAAACACATAGTCAAACTTGCCAATTCAAGGAAACAGATCATCACCCTATAAATTGATTGCTTCTGGACCTCCTATACTCGCCGAATTATCCCTCTTCACCTCTAATTTCTCTTAAAAACCTCTGGTTCGTTGATTTCTGTTCAACATTAACCCGAGTCTTGGCCGAAGCAATTCTGTGTCAAATCATTATTGTAAGTATTATTTCTTGTGTGGGATTTGTTAGTCGGCCTATGCACGACATTAACCCTATGATTAATTGGGTTAATGTCGTGATTACTGATCAATCAAAATTCTAGGGTTCGAGATTGATAATTTGGGGAAGAACACTATCTTCTTTTTCGTTATATGTATTTAATAAACAAGAAACAAACACAACCACCGGTCCAGACCAGGTGGTTGTGTCTGTGGCTCGAGTACTGATCCACGCGGGTTCGAGTCCCGGGTATTGCACTTTTTATGATTTTGTTCTATTTTTCTTCTAAACAATCAAGAATTAACCTTTTATTACTTAAAATTTTATAAATTCATTTTAATTTATTAAAACTCTTTTAATAACTCTAAAAAAATTATTTTTAGATAATCTGATGAAAAGCTCTCACTCACAACTTTTGGTTTTCAAAAATTAATTTATTTAATATATTTAATAAATAAATCAATTTTATTCCATTATATTTATAAAAATCCATTAAAATATCAAAACAATTTTATTAAATTCTACAAAAATTATCCTATGTTTGTACAATGTTGAACTTCACTGAAATGATTTTTAAATCAGAAAAATCATTTATTTTATATTTTTAATCAATTTTTGTTAGTTTTAATCATAATTAAATCATATTAAATCCAATTTTCATCATTTTTGCACCAAAATTTTATACAAATTATTTTAAATCATTTAGAACAGAAATATGATTTTTAAAATAATATTTCTTTAATTTTAGTATTTTTGAATATTAAAGTTAATAATTGGCTATTTATAAATACATAGATTTAAAAATCTATTTTAAATGAAATAATTTTATAAAAATTATTTTATTGCTTCAAACACTTTAATGTGCTCACTCAAAATTCAAATTTTATAAAAAGACTATTTTTCATTAAATATCCAATTTTCTTTATTTAATTAACATATTTAAATTAAATTTAACAATTGATTATCCCCAAATCGAAACCCTAGGATACACATATTAGTTATATAGACTTAGACTTATTATATATTACCTCATTATAGGGTAATATTTGGAATCACTTTGGGCAACACAATTATCATACCTTTTCAACAAGTTAACATTTGCTAAGGTGAGTTTACATAGCCCCTTTTTCTGCTTTACATTTTGGGGTGAAACATGTTTAAACATTTTATACACTATCATTTACTCATTCTTACTTGTGATTCAATTACACTATCATTTACTCATTCTATCATTTGACTGTAACAAAAAGACACAGTACAATCATTAACATTGATCAAGCCGCCTGTTTAGATTATAGCGCTATAGGTCTGACAAACCCATCCCACCCGCATAGACTCAGGGATGATCGATAACAGTAATAACATTTAACTAACTTGCGAGTTAGTCATCAGTCGACACAAGGTTTGGTTGTACATAGACGCATTGTTGCATGTCGGTATCATACTCTATCATCATACAACCCTGAGTGTTGTACAAACTATTGTTATCAACTATTTCTCAAAAACCTATGTAATTCTCACCAACTTTTGTTGACCCAAAACATTTTCAACTTAACATGTTTCAGGTTCTACTTGCTTGAAGAATTGCTTGAAGATATGTGCATAGTTTATTCAATTTGATGTACGAATTCTTGTAGAACAATTTTATGTAATTTATTTAAATCATATAATGAAATATATTATTTACCATGAGCTATTGAACAATCATCAATACGTGACATCCCGATGTTTCCGCCATCGGTTGGGGTGTTACAGCACCCCCCCACTTTTGCGTTTTTTATCAGTAGTGTAAGTTTACGTGTATTTCGTCCAAAAGTTTCATATGTATTGAGTCATGGCCCTGTGACTTCGGCCCCTGTATCTTTGATCAAGCTCTGCCAGTATCATCAACTACAACGTCGTCGACAACAATTGTAATAATAGTGTTAACCATGTGTCAGTTGGAACCACAAGTTCCTACTGACATGACTACTGACTTAATCACTCATTAGCAAGCACTGTTGCCTGCCCCTAGTCAACGATGAAAAAGATATATGCAGGTGTGCATAAGTGCAAAGTACGTTTCCATTTATTTCTTATTGTCGAGGAAACTATATCCAAGAAAAGTTTCTGCTTATATACAGATACCATTTCAAGATTTATATACCTGTCTACATAAGAAAACTTTTATTTATTTTCTAGTTTTAAGGATCATATCAAACTCATTACTTTAAGTATCGATATCTTATTTATTTTACCTCTGTATTAGACAAACTTTAGTTGTTACAAAACTTTAACCAAGAAGAACACAAACCCATCAATTGTCAATTATATAACTCATGTACAAAGACAACTAGTTGTGTCTAAAGTTAGTAAAAGTTAATTCTCAACTAATTTTTTTCCTACGTTATATTAGAAAGGTAACTTTTAGATTTTTTTTTTTTGGAACGTAAATTTCATTAAAGACAACCACGAGCGCCCTCAAAGAAAGGACCCCCGGCCACAAACGGAATTACACCATGTCTAACGGATATTTACACCAATCGGACCAAACTAAACATGCTAATTTAGATCTATTTTTAAACCAAAAATACGAAGACATCTTAATACTCTCCACCACTTCAACCGCCCGTCGCCGCTTGCCATTGAAAATGCGGTCGTTGCGCTCAATCCAAATGATCCACATAGTAGAGAATACAATGCCACGGAAAATGTATGAAGCCTTTTTAGAGAGGTGTTGGGAACTAGCGATCTCCATTAAATCAGCAACATCAAAGATAAGAAGCGGATTCAAACGACACCAAGTTTCTATCCGGAACCACACTTCAGCGGAGAAGCTACATCCTGTGAATAAGTGGGTAGTAGTTTCTGTAGCCGAATTGCACAGATCGCAGATAGAGTTCTGCAAACTAACTCCCCTCCTGAGCAAATCAGATTTTGTAGGCATCCGATTAATAAGGGATCTCCAGACCAAAATTCTAACTTTCAAAGGAACCCAGACTTTCCATCGCATCCTGTTATCTCTGCTGACTTGCATATCAGCAGTAAGCAGCTTCTTAATATTCGAAACAGAGAATTTGCCAGACGAGCAAGCTTTCCACCTCCACTTATCCGTACCACCTTTCCACTCGTAGTTATAAATGACCTCTAATAAACTCATTAATTCTGAAACCTCTGCATCAGAAGACGGGTTCGATCTCCACTACCACTACAGAATTTTGGTGCCATCCACTATTTTCAATCTGTCCGAAATCATCGCCCATTTATGTTTCTCAAGCCTATATAAATGCGGATAGAATAAACAGAGAGGACCATCAGTGAGCCATGAGTCAGCCCAGAATCTAATCGAAGACCCATCTCCCACAATGCCCTCGAAAAAACTATCAAGGGTATTTCCATTCCCAAGCGTTCTGCCACAAATTTTAGTAATACGTTTCCAACAACCACTTGCAGCAGTGGTACAAAGAAGGGAGAACCACGATCTACCAAGGCCATGGCAGCCAATAACCACTTTCTTCCACAAACAATCCCCCCCGACTTAAAGCGCCACGCCCATTTGAGAAGGAGCGCGTCATTAACATCCCCCAATTTAGATAATCCAAGGCCGCCCGCCTTCCTAGGAGTCGTGATGACCTCCCAAGCCACCCAGTTAATCTTCTTTTCCGCACTACAACCCGCCCAAAGGAAACGCCTCATAATCGACTCAATACTCTCAATCACCGCCTTAGGGGCTTTATAGAGAGAAAGGTAATAGATGGGCAAATTTTCTAAGACGGACTTAATGAGAATCAAACGGCCACCCATGGAAAGGTGTTTAGCATGCCACCCTGCCAGGCGATTCTTGATAACATCCACGACCAAACTCCAATTATTGATTCGAGACATATTTGCACCAACCTTAATACCCAAATAAACAAAAGGAAAAACGCCTTTTCTACAACCCAAAACTTCAAGCATACTATCCACTTCTCCGTCTTCCGTACCAATCCCAAATAAGTTAGACTTATGGATATTAATACGGAGGCCGGAACACATATAAAAATTCTAAGGATACAAGCCGTATTTTGAACATTCTCTTGAGACCGCTCACCAATAATTAAAGCATCATCCGCAAAGAAAAGGTGATTAAAACCCGTATTGTCATCCGCGAAGTTAATCCCCTTAAGAATACCCAAAATACTAGCCTTTTTCAACATCCACGAAAGGCACTCCATAACAATAAGGAATAAGAAGGGAGAGATTGGGTCACCTTGACGAAGATCTTTTTCGCTTTTGAATTGAAAGGTAAACATAAACTATACACCTATAAATAAATTAGAAATGGTTTATTAAGTACAATATACAAGTATCAATTTATTAATCTTTTTCCATCAAGATCATCCAACTATTTAAGTCACATAAGTTTATATGTTGTACGCTATATATCGGTATCGATGGTGTTTATTCGGTAGTGATTTGATTGGGAACGATACCAGTATTCGATAAAATTAGTAATCCATGCTTTTCGATACAAAAGGCAATAGATAATGATTTTGGGCTAATAGATATTGATTAAGTGGAGCACAAAAAAAGCCTGAGGTGGCAGGGGGAAGTCAAGAGTGAGGTTGTTTTTTAATATCAAGCTATATTCGAAACTATAGAACGAAGGGGCAACAAGTAGTTGGATGTCCATAGTTACAAAATCAAGTCACTGAAGAAACATGAAAGCTGGATTACCGAACAGGCGCTAACCCAGTGAGTGGTTCTACGATATTTTATAAAGAGAGTGTGTTTATAAAAATACGTGTGGGTCTAAAGACAAGACCAAGGAATTAAAAGACTACCAATTAGAAGAACCGAGCCTCTAAAGGTTAGTAAAATAAACAGAGGGTTGAAGAAGGTACGAGAGAGTTCGTATTCTTTTTGAGTGAAAGTATGTGTGATATTAGATGCCAATAAAAGGAGAAGGAGCTCCTCCTTTTATAGTACCTGGATATCCTACTTTCTCAGCCCATCCTCTACCCTTAATGGGGCCCGGCCGGGGTAGAGATGTCTCCATAATCCAGCCCAAGTCCTTAAGCCCATTTGGTGCAAGTGGGTTTTGGTAGAAAGGAAAAAGTAAAACACTAAGGGGGGATGTTACCGTCCTGACGACTGTACACGTGGCGCCCAGTAAATGGACGCTGATGGGCGGTGGACACGTGGTGCCCGCCCATTGGTAGATCAAGGGCGGTGGACAGTTATGCTTTTCTTGGACTTCGAGGTGGGTTGAGAAAGTCTGCTTTGTCAGGAAGATGTCTTGGCTGAGAGGCTGCCACGTCGTCGTCCTTTCTGTCCGTCAGACTGGGAGCAGTCTCTAATTGTAGAGGAACTCTGACGGCCCGCCTGCTGTGTCAGAGATACTTTGTTTGGGGCAGGGGCGAGTCCCAAGGCTGCCCCAAAAGGTATCTTCCACTTGTGTTGGTAAAGCTTGCTGAGGAAGCCTTGAGGTACATTGGGCCCGCTGACGTAAAACGGGCGGATGGGCGCTAAACGTATCAAAGGCGCCTGGCGTCAGACGTATCGCTGACGTATAACGGGCGGGTTGACGCCAGATGTTCCGTTGACGTAGAACGAGAGTTTAATGCTTGCGTCAGACGGCAGATGTATCGCTGACGTAGAACGGACTAGTGGATGCCAGACGTTCCGCTGACGTAAAACGGGCGGATGGGCGCTAAACGATCCGCTGACGTAGAACGGGTGGATGGGCGTCTGGCGAAGCCTGTTCTAGGTGGGCGATGATATGGTATTTGTAATGCTTTGATACCATATCCCTTCAAGTCCCCCCAGTCCAGTGCTTGCATGCACCTTTGGTAGGGGAGTGCTGGACTTGATTTCACAAGTGTACTTTGAGTGACATCCAGTCGTCACTGGGTTTTCATGTACCAAAGTGGACGTGTGTTTTTTGTATGACCTTCGTCAACTGGTGCGCACACAGTGATCAAGCTGTGGGTGTATGACGGGATGCGCGTGTATTGTGGGACCTATGAGTGAGATAGGCGTCTGGGGCGCAGGCGTTGTCCCTTGAGAGCCGTCTGGCCTGGTTGCGCGACCATAAGTTGTAAAAAATGATAATTTTTTCAAAATTTTCTGTATTGCGCGCAGGCGTTGGGCCTAGAGAGGCATTGGGCCTTTTTGCGCGGCCAGAAGTTGTGAAAATGGATGTTCAAAATTTTATGTTTGGCGCACAGACGGGGAGCCAAGAAAGGCGTTGGGCCTTTTTTCGCGGCCAGGAGTTGTGGAAATGGATTTTTCAAAATTTTCTGTCTGGCGCACAGGCGTGGAACCAAGAAAGGCGTTGGGCCTTTTTGCGCGGCCAGGAGTTGTGAAAATGGATTTTCAAAGTTTTCTGTCTGGCGCACAGGCGTGGAGCCAAGAGAGGCGTTGGGCGTTTTTGCGCGGCCAGGAGTTGTGAAAAGTTGTTTTTTGTCGCTGTCTGCGCCTGCATTTACTCCGCATTGAATTTGTCTCTTTGGAATTTGTGTGAATTAAAGGCGGGAATGTTTTGAATTTGAAAAGACGTGTCTGACGGTTGGTACACCTGCCTTGGAGATCGTGTCTGACAGTTACTTTGACTGTTGAGTTGCTAGACCGCCACGTGTCGTGCATCTGGTGAATGAGGACAGCTGTTCATGGTGGGTTTGAACGTGGGCGTACACGTGTCAAGCATCGGCATCGGTTGCCAGCTGGGGTAGAACAACCATCTCGCGAGTGAGCCACGCGCGGCGCGTGGGCCGTTTTGGTCACGTGGGCTGTGCGACGTGTCCGTCTGTGATTGGACCTTTGCGCGAAAAGCCTGCCTGTTATCATTACCTGCATTAAATGCGATGGGTATAAATATCCGTCTTCAATCCTCCATTCCTTTCATTCTCCCCTTTCCGAAAAAATTTCTTCAAGTTATTCACCGGCGAGATTTATCTTTTCCGATCAAACGATTTTTCTTTTTCTTTCTTTTGAAGATGTCGTCTGAAGATAAAAAGGTTGAACTGTCCATGCAAGATGCCCAGATTTCTTGGTCCAAAGACAAGTTTAGGTCTTTGGTCAAGAAGTTCAGTATTTCCAGAGAGTGGGACCCCGGAGCTGCCGGCGAAGGGGCAGACTCCGGTCGACTGCCCGGAGGGGAAAATATGCCTTTACGAGGCATATTTTCAGAAGGGTTTATTCCGGCTGCCGGTGTCCCGGTTTTTCATCTCCGTTCTACAGAGGTATGGGGTGCATGTCTCTCAGATGAGCCCATTTGGGGTGATGAGAGTCATGCACTTCGAGGCCACCTGTCGATCGTTGAGGAGGCAGTCGGTTTTTGAACACTTCAATGTGTTCTACAAGTTGGAGGTGAAGGAGACTGGTTGGGTGTCCTTCGTGGAGAGGTCGAAGAGCGTGAGTTTGATCATACCGAAGAGTTCACCTAAGACTCTTCGGGAGTGGAAAAGGTGCTTTTTTTGTGAAGAAGGAGGTGATCCCGGTAGAGATGGCGAAGTTGGAGCTTCGTGCCGGGCAGAAGGTGCCTTCCTTCGAGGTGATGAAGGATTTTCAAGAGGAAAAGTGGTTTAAAGACCTGTGCGCGCATCTCAGTCGTCTTGATGACTTGGATAAGCTGGATGAAGGGATCCTTCGTTTGCTGGGTTTGAGCCGCGTGGGCGTCAGGGAAGGGTATAATGTGGCTCCTGCGGGCGATGGTGGACCGCTCTCTATTGAAGGTGAGTACCTCTGTTGCCACTAATTTTTATTGATATTTGTTGTATTTTGATGTCTGTTGTATTTTGATGGTAGGTGAGCTGCTCTTTGAGGCGTTCGCCGCCAGTGCCGTGAAGACCATGTATGTGGCGGTGCCTGAGGGGGGCGTGTCAGAGTTGGAGCTGTTGGTGGAGAACTTTCTGTTCCCCGGCCTGATGGAAGGTGCGCCCTCTAACCTTGAAGTGGGTTTCCTGATCAACCCTGAGCCGTTGTCCGTGAAAACGGCGGCTGGGGTGGATTGCGTTTTTTTGTCAGACGATGAGTCGAGTGGGTCATCGTCTGGTCTAATTCATCGTCCACGTCGCTCTGCAGGTGGCGCTGGAGGGAGTGCGTCAGCGGCCGGGGTGCAAGGTGGTGAGACGACTGGTGAAGCCAGTGGTGCTGAGGGCCTGGCTACTGAGAGTAAGTGTTGCTGTCTCTTTTGCCGCTCTTGTGCTTCTGTTTTTTGTTATGTTTGCTTGAATGTTTTGTTCCTTGTTTGTAGGTCACAAGCGTAAACAACCGGAGGCGGTGGAAGAGGATGTGGCTGGTGGTCCATCTCCCAAGCGGGCGGCGACGGGGAGCGGTGATGTTGCCCCCCCCCCCCCCGCCTGTGCGGGAGCCTTTTTATAAGAAGGCCTTGAAGAAGTTGAGTTGTAAGTACCTTCTGACGGTTCTTTTTGTATTTTTCTCGCCTATTTCTGTGTGGTTTTGACTTTGTCTTTGTTTGTATGTAGGTTCGATTCCTCCATCTGTGAAACAGTATCAGGAGGAACGAAAGAAGAAGTTGGAGGAGGAGCAGTCTCAGGCTGAGGCTGCGCGTCAAGAGGAGGTGAAGCGTAAGGCGGAGGAAGAAAAGCATGCTGCTGAGGCTGCAATCTACTGCGTTTCCTATTGTCCGCCAACTCATTTCTCTCCGTTTTATTGGTACAATGGCGATTTCTTCGATGTTGTTGCTACTATTGCAGATAGTCTTCAAACAAAGATACAACGTATGGCGCTACAAGCAAAGTGCAAGATAAGAAAGTGAATACGTACATTAGTATATTATGTTTTTATAATTTTTTTTACTGTTTTGTTACCAACACTTCTGGAACTCCTTTGTATCTTTCTTCCAAATTTGTTTCACCGTTTGAGTTATCCAGTAGCTCTACAAGGCCATTCCTGATATCGAATCCTACCACGTAGTAATGCATGTCTATAAGCATTGGCACCATAATTATGTCAAATGCTTGTAGGCTTTGCACTTTTAATTTCCTCATAAGATCTAGCATATTACTTGTGAAGACTGCATGCCTTTTTTTCCCAACTCTCTTTCTTTGTATAATATTCATCTGGCTGCAATTTTATATGTAACAAACGTAAGACACACCAATGATTTGCTTAATTTATTTTAATTTATACAGCTTACCATCATGTTTGTTGGGCAAAACAATCTTAACAATGAACCGTGTTTTTTTCTTTTTTCTTCGATGTTCAGAACTTCGGTCCACGCGTCAATGACATGTGTGTTTAACCATATACCAGGATACATACTTTCAAACATCAATTTCGTAGTATATGTTCCCAATTCTGAACGGAATACTATCTTGCTGCATTAATTTAAAACAGTGTCAACGTTTGTTTTTTTTATTTGCAGAAGTAATTATATAAGGAGAGTTGCTTACTACTTCTCGAGTATTGAAGCCATAATGTATTGGTATGTTTTGAGCTCATGGTCTGTAACACTTTCCGTCCTGGCGACAACTTTGTCAACAAATGGTGTTCTCATTGTAGGAGAATTGTGTTCCTGTCTTTCAGGCATGTCATTATTTGTTTGCTTTATTTGTGTATATGTATCCCCTAAACAATTGCTTTTAATAGCATAAAGACCCTTATTGATTGTTTGTAGTTGACATATTGTTGTGTCACTAATTTCACCAGTTTCATTCATTGATTCTTCAATTGCTTCATTGGCATTTGCAGGTATGTTGTTTGTAGTAACCACATCCTCACATACCTCTTCAATTCTTAAACCTTTTCATTTTGTATTCCCTCGTTTAAACGAACAACAACCTCGTCTGTATCATTGTACTTCCCATTATCGTCATCATATTTTCTTTCTCTTCCACTTACTCTTTCCATTAAATCATCACACCAAAGGTACTTTGTTTTTATTTGTTCTACCATCTCATCCATTTCTTCTTCAATTTCCTTGTATTTTCTCATCTTGTTATCCATTGCATTCATCCATACCTAATTAATATTAATAATAAATAAAAAAACATTTTCGTTTAAATAAAATTAAATTGCGTTTTATAGAAACAATAATTTGCTTTTTACAAATACAACTTGCGTATATTTAAAAAAACATAATTAGTATGTAACCAATAACTTTTGCGTTTATATAATTCATATTGCATTTATAAATACAAGTTATCTAGTGTGCTAAATAGTACCTTTTTTGCTTTCTGTCTTCTTTCATACTCTTCTTTGTTGTATTCAACAATGGTCAATGGATATTGACTTATGTAGTATTGAAGCATTTCTTGTGTTTGGGTCCCCAAATCCATGTTATACCAATTTTCTAGCTGATCGACATCGTCCCAATACATGTTATAAAAATTGTTCCAATACAGCTCATTTGTTCTATTGTATGCTTCAAAATTAGCACTATTTTTACTCATTGGTGTGCACACCTCGGGTAACATGTAGTCTTCACCACTATAATTTTCTAGATCAACAATATCATCTTCGTCCAACATCCCAGTTTCACTACCTTTTGGAGTCTGAAATTCTGTTAACATGTACTCTTCCCCAACATGCACAACTGCAGTTTCTTTATTCAACTCATTATCTACCATTTTGTGTTCGACTTCAACGTCTTTACTCTGTGCCTTTTGTATTTCCTCATCGAGTATGTTAAAATATTTTTCAATAACCGCATCATCATCATTTACTTCTTCTATTAGATCTTTCTCCTTTTCGACTTCAATACGTTTACCCTGTGCCCTTTGTATTTCCTCATCAAGAATGTTAGAACATTCTTCAATATATGCATCATCATCATCATCATTTACTTCTTCCATTATATCTCTCTCCTTTTCAACTTCAACACGTTTACCCTGTGCCTTTTGTATTTCCTCATCAAGAATGTTAAAATATTCTTCAATATATGCATCATCATCATTCAATTCTTCTATTGCAACTTGCTCTTTTTCATAACAATTAATTGTACTCACTGAGTTGCGTACATTTAGCAATTCACGGACTTCTTTAGCATCATCATCATCCATTAGAAGATGTGCAGGCATTGACATTATAGCTCTAATAACATCATCTACTCCTTCATAGTTACACTGCTTGTTGTTTATTTATTTTTTTATTTTCATCACCACTGCCCTTTATTCTACGATGATTTAACGGAACATTGTTACGTAGGTACGATTGCATCTCCTCCAATGATGTTGATGTGATGTAAGAGATTGTTGGTATTCTGATTCCAAGTTCACTCCGATGTCTTTTATTGTATTCATGCAGGTACAATATCTAATAGTTTCAAAATACAATGAAGATGTTTAAAAACAATTTGCGTCGAAAAAAATAACACTTGCGTTAGTTTTAAAATAATTTGTGTTTAAAACAAATAACACTTACGTTAGTTTTAAAATATGTACTCACATTCAATAATGCAACTGGTCCATTGTAATTGTCTTTATCACCGAGCCATCCAACTTTAGTTCTCCTCAAACATTCAAGCATATACCCACACCAATTCATCATTGGAATTTCACATTCATCTCCAATACCCAATAAAAATCTTTGATTCACGGTTGTTGTTTTTGTTATTTCACCGAATATTGTATTCCATGCAACCAGGAAGTTTAATTTGAATAGTCTTCCACCATTTACATTATCTCTAATTAGGGTCAGTACTCTTCCAATACTTATTCTTGAATTATCAAACTGGTTTTTTAAATTCATCGATAGTAGTATCATAACCCTTCCTTAGCTTATTTTTCTCGAGAACATGTATCTTTCCATTAGGGATGCCAAAAACCTCATGTACTGTTGATGATGTTATTTTGATACTCTGATCGCCCATATTTAGTATGCTTGTTTCATCATCATATTTTATTAACAACCAGTATCCCAATGTTGTAGTAGTTGACTCGTATTCCATCGATAGTATGCTTCCAAATCCCATTCTTATAACATCAGTCTTCTGTGCATCCGTTAAGTATTGTACAGTTGCCATCAGCTGGAGAACATCTCATCTTAAGTCTCATGTGACTATATTGCACAAACTCTTTTGACTTTACTGTTATATCATTCTTTAACTTCTTTGTTGGTGTTTCAAAATCGATGTCCGATTCAGATTTATTTTTTTCAATGCGTGTTAGACGATTGTTATTCTGTAAACTAGTCAATGGGGCTTGGAAGTCATCATCTGGATGTCCAACATAATAATTTCAAAATTTATCATTAAACGCAAATACATTACTTTTTAAACGCAAGAATAGAAAAGTTTTAACGCAAAAGCATGGCAGTTATACGCAAATACTAAATTTACCCCATGGAACTTTGCAATTATTATAGCAGATGAAAAGTAAGTTAACCATGCAGATCTATAAGCACAGTTTAAGAATATAGATATACAGCGTACCTTCACCAACATTTATCGTCATTCGGTCATGCCCTTGTTTGGATCGTCTTTCAATTGATCCTCTTTCAACTTATCATCATAAGCAAATAGGATTATTTCGTTAATTTTAAAACTACGATAATTCATAATTATAGGTTAATATGTATTATAATCGTAATAATCATGTTACCTTTCTTCATCTTCTTCGTTTGCATTCTTCTAGTTTCAGTTTTCAGAACCCTAATTTTAGTGTTGTTTCCTTTGTAACAATTTTTACGTAATTGTACTTCAATTGTCCGCCCTTGTTTATTATTCTTTTTTTAATGCAGTTTTACGTCATAATTACTAATTTGCCCTTGGCAGAATTTTTGTGAAATTTAATGACGCGTGGTTTTTTACAATCCTATCCCCCTAATCTTACGCTTCATATTACTTCTTACACTATTTACATTAATAGGTTTTTTGCGTTAGCCTCTCCAAAAAAAAATAGTTAGGTTAACAAAAGACCTTTGGTATAGTATTCAATCTGTCGGTGATTCAATGTCCTAACAAACTATTTCCAAAAAATATATATACATTTTTTAAGAATTAAAGACAAAATAAAACCATAATCTTTTTATTGCTATACATCATTTATTTGCTTGTCTTGAAACACTTGGCACCCACAATATTTATTTGCATGTCTGGCTTAGGGTTCTTGTGATAATAGTACATCGTCTTGCGGTGATTACGTAAAAATCAGCACTGACAACAATTTGGCATTTTTCTTCTATTCGATCCCCACATTTCTTGACTTTTTTACTTCCATAGGGATGTTATCATATAATCTGTATGATAAAACAAACATAAAATCTCATTTTAAGTACTTATTTTCGTTTTGTAATTAACTCAATCGCTTATCAATGGCACATGAAGATTTGAGGATTTGTACCTAGCGTATCAAGTAGGGGTGAGCATTTCGTAGTTCGGACCCACATGAACCTTGGACCTGACTCGCGAGAACATTGGACCCAAACCTTTTTAAATATATGGGTCAGTTTTCGGTTCTAAATTTATATCAATTATCGGTTTCAGGTCGGGTCGGTTTCAAACCCACGGTTCTAATATAAAAACCACAAAAACCGTTTGTATTTTAATTAAAAAAATAAAAAATAATCTTTTTTAGTCTTTTCACTATTCGTTTTTACGTGTTATTGTAATCGATTTCATGTAATGTTAATACAATATTCAAAATATTATTTATAAGAATAACAATGTATTTTTCTTGAAATTTATTTTAGCTTGATTTCTATGCATAGATGTGATATATTTTTCTTGAAATATTTTTTAAATCGAATAACTAAGATAAATCAAGAGGACTTTTATTCGGGTTGTAATGTAGGAATGTAAAACAAGGATAAGACAAACTTTTTTTATAACTAAAAGTATCTACAAAGGGGAATGAATCACCGAACTGTGAATGTCTGTCACGGTTGAGAAGAAGAAGCAGCAAGACGTGGAGGAGGGCGGTAGCGGCGTGTAACGTTTTCAGCAACAATTTCTGAGAGGAGTCGGGTGTTTATTTCAAGATCTTTCATCATTGCTATTTCTCACTTCACAGTTTAGAGGGTGTTTGGGATTGATTATTAAAAATAGATTATGCGTTTTGGAAAAGCAAGGGTGGAGCTGCTTATAGATTATTGCGTTTTAATAGCCTAAAAACTGATTATCTGCGTTTTCAAAACACAATCCCAAACACTAAAAACTGATTATCTACATTTTCAAAACGCAATAATCTAAAAATCAGATTTAAAACGCAATCCCAAACACCCTCTTAGTCAATGTTGCTTCCTTTCTTGAATTTGTGCTCAGCTTTGTATCGAATAGTGTGACAACCGGCAAAAATCAAGGTATTATCCGTACAGTATAATAACTATTGATATGACTAGATATCTCGTATTAGATTTGATTTGGTGGTAATAACTATTGTTATAACTAGATATCTTTGGAGATTATTCGGAATTTTAGTGGTCCCGTATCATTTTAGTGGTAATTTATCGTATTAGACATTGGTGACAACCCGACTAACATTAGGAAAGTTCAGTTCTGACTCATGATGTTGTTTAGGCATGAAATGATATTTTATGGATGAGAATATTATTAGGATTACTTGAAATATTGAGTAGGGGTTTTTAAATTGTCCAGGTCTAGTAGTTGCGCGTTTTGAGTTATGACGCGAAACTGAGACCCAGTAGTAGGGAAACCTCAAGTGTAACTAAATTAGCTCGAAATGGATAATTTTATTGGGGAATATTATTAGTGGCCAAAGGGATAAAAACCTTAAGTATTTAATAGTTATAGGTTTTATAAATTGTAAGATTAGGTTGGTTATGTGTTAGAAAATTTATTAAAAAAAATATACTACACCCATCCCCCCCTCGGTTCGCCCCCACCCCCATATAATAATAATAATAATAATAATAATAATAATAATAATAATAATAATAATAATAATAATAATATTAATAATAAGTTAAGATTGCTTATTTAATCTTCCATGATTGCTTTATTTTGGGCTCTCTGTTTATTTTGGCTCTCTCCTACGTTGTGTTTTTTTTTTTTTTTTTTTTTGTAGAAGACCTCCCTCTTGGCCCTGTCTTGTGTTGTTCCCTCTTTTGTCCATGTTGTCGCCTTTTTCAAACTTGCGGTCTCGAACCCTCAGTGATAACAAAATACTTGAAGCTGCTCTCGTGACGCATGACCGGGACTCATTTTATTGGGTGAAGAAACGAAAGGCTAAGGTTCAAAGTGGTTTTATTAGGGAATGTTTTATTTTTGGAGAGGTTCCTAAATGCCTCTTTCATCTTTATCTAGTTACCGATTTTAAAACAAGAAATGCATAAACACACAAGTTCTAACCGTGTCGGACTAACGTCAGGTATCCCTCAAGCAAAAGAAGCGAGCAATAAATGATGTGTATAAATATAAGTGTGGTGCTCGAAAAGGCTCAAGAAACTCTCACGGACAAACGGGTAGGATAAAGTATAGATTTTAAGCATAACTTTCAGGGCGTTTTCAACTTGCCATGCAACCTATTTTTCTACTTCATTTTATTTATTTAAGTGGACCTCTTGGATTTTATAAAAATTGTCTTATTTCGACTATCATTTGGTGTGAACTGTTTGGCAAAATGCCTAATAGTGATCACTCGGACGAGTCTAATAGACTATACTAATCTGCCAAAAGTGACTGTGAATGACGCTACGGGTATCAAGCGGCTAAAAGGGTACCGGATAGTGTATAAACACTGATAAATGACCCGCTAGATGCAATAAAATAAGCAACAATAATGGTCCACCTCAAACTTTAATTTTTCTGCAAAACTTTTAAGTGCGGATATGGAAAAAGAGGCAAGAGAAACTAATACTCCCTTGACGGTGGCGAGTCTACCAGCGTGTGGTCGAAACCCACATCCTCAAAAGCAAGAACGTCAAATGGCGGATCCACAATAACAAGTTGTCCTCAACCTATTCTAAAATAACTAGAAAAGAAAATAAAGTAACAAAGATAAATAAAATAAAACTACTGTCCTACGATAGATACCAACGCATCAGTGTTGGCGGGGTGTGACAACCGTCACCCTCGTTTTCATCAAGTTGTCATTTATAGTCCTTATATTTTCTATTGTTTTTTTTTAATTTTAATAAAATTTGGGTTTCATTCGATCATTATATTTTTACTTGAAAATGCCTACATTTTTACCGAACACGAATATAGAAACAATATTTAAATGTTGTACATCTTGGCAATTGTAAACTTTGTTTTATTTAAAAGTTTATATTATTCTTGTTTAAACAGTTAGAATTTTTAAGTTTTATAAAAGAAAATTTCAAGTTTTGAGCATAATATATAAAGACTGAAACCTCAGGGGCCATATGTGCAATTTTATAAAAGATTCAAACTGGCCTCCATTCCCCCCTTATCACATTTTTTGGGTCAGACAATCCGGCCACCGGATTTTATTCCGGCCAACCCAAAACCCGATTATAAGAACGTTTTAATTCGTTTAAATGTTCCCAAAAAGTCTCTCCATCTGTTCTTAATCGATTCCTAGTCTTTATCGTGCATTTAATCTGTTTTTAACCGTGTATTCAATCGAGTTATAGCTTGTAACTGTCGAGCACCTTAATCAAGTTCAAACAGTTGGATTTTTTGAGTAACACTATAAATAGCTCAATCATAATCATTCCCGATCCTTTAACCACCTTAAAACCACTATAATTTGGTGTTAATCGCGTCCAGATGTCGCCCTAACCGGCGTAGGTCTCTGTTACGTTTTTCTTTTTTTCGACCCTCAAACGAATGTGTAAGTCCGTTTTATTAATGTCGTTTTATTTAATTTTGAGTTCTGATAAAAAAAAACCCTATATAATCGAGTGCTATCTCTTCTGTATTGGGGTGATTGAAATTGGCTTTAGGGTTAGGGTTCATGTGAAGATTTGGGGAAGCAGATAAAGTAGTTGTAATCTTATATATATTTTCTATTTCAAACTTATTAATATGGTTGGTTAGTGATTGAGTGGTTTGTTTGTGTGGCTTTATTTGGATTGACCCGAGTTCAAACCATTCTAGCCCCACATTAATTTCCATTTTTTTATATCTATTTTTGTTATCATTTTAAACATATATATATAATACACGAAAACTTAAAAATTCATAATAAATTCATTTTTGATCCAAAAATTATAAAAATTTAGGTGCATCATCTTGATACTATAAAATTAATTTTCAAATGTTTATTTTCTGGAAAATTATTTATTTTCATAGGTTTATTAATTTAAAATATTTTAATCATAATTAATTGATTAAAATTCTTTTTAGATGATTTTAATTCCAAATTTTTTGAGAAATTACTTCTGATTATCAAGAACTAAAATAATAATTTTTGGTCCAAAAAGCAAAGATTTTTATTAATTTTTCCTATTTTTAATCATTTAAACATGATTTAAATTCATTAAATCAGTTTTAAATACAAATAAACTTAGAAAAAATTATGAAATTTTTATTTTCAGCATTTCTCATCATAAATTATTCATTTTTCATAAAAATATTATTTTTGGATCATATCTTGTATTTTTAGTCATGTTTAAGTTTAATTAGACATGATAAATCGTTTAATTATATATAATCTACAAAATCTGTTTTATAAATATTTTTCTAATGAAACGGAAAAATTACTATGATTTAAAGACATAATCCTTATTTGTTTACTCTTTTGTAAAACTTATAATCATTTGTTCAATTAGTTATAATATCGTAATTATTTACAATTATAGTTATAAATAATTAACTAATTTCTTTTGTATAAACTATTTTGGAATATTTTTACTAAATATTCCATTAGTAATATTTAGATTACCTAATCATGTTTATAGGCCTTAATCATATTTAATCATATTATTTTGGATATACGAGCTTAATATTAATACCATTTATCGTAAAAACTCTAATTCCCTAAATTGACTTAGCAAATCCTAATGCCTTAGACCCTGGATGCCTTAGACTTTTTAGAAATTTCCCTTATTAGTATTCTTAAACGTTATAGGTAGAATTCCTCGGAATTCCCAGTTCTTTAACTCATGATAGCTTAAGTTGGGTTTTGATCGCTTTCGCAAACTGTGAGTATATCTTTCCCCTTTTTCATGTTTTACTCTTTTGGGGCTACTCATGTACCTTATGACTATATGTTTTCTTTCACTTAATGCAATTTTCATGTGTGTTTGCTTTATGTTAGTCTGTGTGTATCTTTGTCTTGTCAAAATCATTAACTGTTTGGGCCTGTCATATCAATGAATAGTATTATGGTATGTACCCCTTGTTGACTCTGTTAAGAGACCTTGGTCATTGTTATGTATGTCTTTATTACTATCAATAGCGCATACTATATATAAATTTCATGTCATACTGTCTTAGGGTTGGTTTTGACCCAGATACTGCTTATTACATAATTGCAAATGGTATACAACACATGAATTGCGAAACTCTTTTCTATTGTATGTATTCAAATAGGGTATGCTCACCAATACATTTTTGTATTGACGTATACTATTTTCATACATTTTCAGGTTGTTTTGAGACGCTTCTTTTAAGTTTTTGGATTTATATTTAAGCTTTTACTTCATTGTATTTTAGTTAGACTTGACACTTTAGAATTATTGTAATATGTATTTTTTTTTTCCTTTCAATGTAATAGATTATTCAACTCAATGTATCCAAATTTACACTTTAGTACCATGAGCTATTGAACAATCGTCACTACATGACACCTCGATGTTTCCGCCATCAGTTAGGGTGTTACACGGGGTAAGTCATGTCTGGCATGCGTCATGCATCCAATAGTGGCAACCATACAAACATAAATATCCATCAACCACAACAAAGGAAAAAGAAAAATAAAATAGTGTATCAGGTCACAAACCATCATCCATCAATCAAGAACCACAACTGAAAAAACTGAGAAAGAGGGAATCAAACCGAGCGACTGCGGCGGGAGCGTACATGAGATCTGGAACGAGAGCTGGAACCGGTGCAAGAAGTCATGTGCCTGGCAAAGTCCTCCCGAAAGGATCTGAACTCAGCAGTGAGCGTATCGAGTCTGTCCAAGATAGTGCTGAGAAGGCCTCCCCGCGGCTGGCTCTGCTGACCCTACCTGGCTTCCGGTGGCGGTCCTGCTCGGTCTCGGGTAGCTGGTCGTCTGGCTACAGCTGCTTCTGATGAGTCTGCACCTCCTGTCTCTAGAGCTGCTGACTCACCATAAGCCTCCACAAAAGCAGCGTTCTCATCCCATAGATCCTTCCTGTGGTCTACTAGTCTTAGCACCTCTCCGAACCAATCTACCACCACAATGTTCTTCATCACCACGGTATCGATGGAGGGGATATGGCCTGCGAGTGTGAGATGGGCCAGTGACTGGGGTGAATCATCTCCAGGCTGCTTGCTAGGAGGGTGAGGTATGGTCTCCCAAAGATATGGCTGGAGGGTTTGGTGCCCTAGCTCCTGGTAAAGAACTCGGCCATCATATGCGCCAAGTTGCAGTATCTCCCATCGATAATGTTGAACAGGTAGAAACTCTCTCGCTCGTTCACCCCTCCTGTACTATCCTTGCGGCAACCCAGAGTGCTACCTATCATCATATGTAAGAACCTGTGAAGAGGACCAGGGAAGCTAGATCTCTTGTGCTTCCTAGGATCATAGCGAGCTTTAGAAATCTACCTCCAAATGTCTGATGGCTGCATATCACGGGGCCAGCTGAACAGGTTCTCAGGGAATATAGGCGAATGAATCTCCCGCTGTCGATATAAACCTAGTCTCACCCCGAAATCCGCCAACGTCATCCTATACCAACACCTCCCCATCTGGAAACGAATACACTGCCTCGAAATCATGTCCTCCACTGTAGTAGGCGGAGTGTAGGAAAAAAAGGCTAAGAACTCCAAAGTCAGCTCACGATATGTATGCTCGGATATCTGGCAGAAGCGATGCCACTGATGGGATAAAATATTGTAGATCCTAGGCTCTAACCCCATAGATTTCACTTCGTCGTAATCCACCAGTTTGTAATTTCCAATCTTCCTCGTGTGAATAAGGAGCAAATTTCTGCAGGCATGTTGCTCTTCATCATCCTCGTTAAAGTATAACCAGGGGTGGACACCATCAGGGATGGTTCCGTCAGCCTCTGCCACCTGATGTGGTGGTAGCTCCAGTGGTACTGACTCTCCTGACTGGTGGGAACCCGATTAAACTGATGGTGATCATTGGGCTAGTCGTTTCCTTCGCGTCATTTCCTTCAAAACACAACAGAATCGGTTTAGTTTCTTCAAATTAAAATTCTATAGAAAATAATCGGTTTTGGTGTCCAGTGGTTGCACGCCCGTGCATAGGGATGTCATTGGCCGTGTGGCTCAATTTGCAGTTTAGTTTTCTACTAGTTCAACTATTTAAACTGGTTTTTGTCTAAAACACCCTAAAACTGATTTTAAACTGCAAAAATAGGTTAATTTTGAATCTTAAAAAGTTCTGGTGGGTTTCTAGGCAGTGCACGCCCGTGCACACTGATGTGCACGGCCGTGCAGGCCTGATGGTCTGACTAGTCATGAGAGAAATTCAAACAATGTCTTCTAGATGGGCACGCCCATGCCCAAAACTGCAACACGACCGTGCACCTGTCTAAGGTGACGTTTTTCAAACCTGTCAGAATTCCTGTGAAATTTTTCACAAAATTTCTCAAAACTTTTTACCACATTACGTTCCTAGCGTTACCCTAATCATTTTCCTAAAGTTTCATGCACAGATTCGAGCTAGAAAATCTAGAAATCTAAGGTTTTTCTCAAGAAATAATGTTACTCAAAAACTCAAGAATCAAGGCAGATTTGGACCTGAAAGCACATAAAAGTTGTTATAGAATGATTATACATACCTTATCTTGAAGATTCAAACCTGAAACGAAAGAAAATGGTGAAAATGGAGGTTTTAGGGGGGTAGGCGACGAAGGTGCGAGTTGGGGAAGAAGGGTTTTTGGGTTGAAAAATTAAAGCACCTTTAAATACCCAACTTTGTTTGCAGGAGCTGCACGGGCGTGCAGGCAAGAAATCCCTTTTTTGAGTTTTTCAATTTTTTAAACTGTTTCTAAATATATGGTTTAAAAGTTTAAGTGGATTTTTCTAAAATAATTTTTAAAACCCCATTTCAAGTTCGAAAACAGTATAAGTTTAAAATATTTTAAAACTTTCCCCCGGCTTATTCTCTACTTTTCCTTCACTTACCTGGCGATTCTCATGGCATGACAAACCTCTCTCCAATAAATCAAAAACAAAAACCCTCCAAAATTAAAGTTGATGAAATTGGTGGTTTCTGCTTTTTTACGGGAATTCTCCAAGGTGGCCAATCCGGAAGTAAACATGCAAAGAAAAACTAAAACAACCGTAATCATCGAAAATAAAGGAGAAATAAAATGAAAAAGGAAAATAAAGAAAACCAAAAATCAAAAGAAAAATAAACTGAAAAGAAAATGAAAAAAAAATAAATCGATCACTTAAGTGACTTGGGCCTTTCTTTGGAAATTTATTGTGTTCCCCGGCAGCGACGCCAAAAACTTGATGTGCCTGGTTTTAGTAATTTAAAAATATATCATTTTCCCGATGCCAAAAACTTGGTGTTTTAATTCCAAAACAGTGGTTTTGGGAAAAAGATTGTTTTTTTTACTAAACCGTTACAAAAGTTTTAAATTAATAGGTAAACGATAAATACGTAGAAACTAAAACCAATACATAGGCAGAGAACCTGACATGTATAGCACAACTTTCTAGGGTAAATACCGGGTATCGTAATCCTAGAGAACACACTTTCCCTCACTCACCATTTCATCAAATAACTAATCGGGTTTGAAAAAAAAACAGAGGGGTTCTAAGAAAAATATGTTTTGAAAAAAGGGTTTTGGTTTTATAAGATAAAATAGTAGAGATAGTGGACATGCACATCTCGAGGCCCTCCGTATAAGTAGTAAATTTTATTATTAGAAACAATATTAAGTTTAATTGTTGGTTAGGAGGACAGGAGTGAACTTGAAGTGTTTGGCTCTAAGATTAGAGAAGCGGGGCCACTACTGAGTAGTATGCATAACCTCCTAATGCGCATCCGCATAACTGTGATGGTTCACCGGTTGAGTCCTGCAATTACAGGTGCTTCCCAAACCGCGGTCAAGTCACTGGTCCTCTAACTTATATTCTTCTTTTAATATGGAGGCTTGACTTACGACCAGGAAAACCCTACACATCCCTTAGCTCTCGCATTCCGTATTGAATGATATCTTCATAGAGTTAGCCCTGTAAACATCGTATCCCATAAATGGGTTAACGGGCAAGAACACCGAAGGATCTCTCTTAAAGTCAGCCTAGGCAACATGTATCCTCCATTGGTTAACGGTTTTGTACTAACAAGACCTAGATATAGTATTCTTGTTTTATTTATCTTAAAAAGTGACACTTTAAATATTTATTGATCAGATAAATACAAATTTGGTTTAGTGATTTATGACTTAACAAACCCAGCCCATATGTAACAACCGAAAAGTTTTTCTTCTTTTCGTTTATTTCCTTTCGGCTTTGAGCAATTTTTGGTATGAAAATTCTTTCAACAGGGGGATGATGTGACACCTGGCAAACTCAGGTTAGTAACTTTTCATTAACTAGTCAGTCTACCTTAGCAAGTCATGCATACGTTACATTTAACTGAGTCAATTGAGTTGATTTGATGGTTCGAGGAACCATCAGGAGTTGAATTGCATTACGTATTGTCCAGGGTTCAATGATTAGGAGGATCATTGGGATTATTTTATGTACACACGAGTCTTGAGTCCTGTTGTTGGTTAATTACATGAATTGAATTAAGTGACAAACACAGATTGATCTACATATGTTATATAATGTGCAAATACGTGTTTTAATGGTGTTTATATGATTATACATGCTTAACATTTGTTAGGATTGCATGTTCATGTGTTAGGATGTGTTAAAACGCGTTTAAATGACAAAACTATAAATTTGTAGAAACAGGGAAACTGGTTCGACCTGTAGGGGGTTCAAATCAGTATCATGCTCACTCATTTGACCTCAGCTCATCTTCATTCGACCCCTGTAGGGGGTATAAATACCATACTTTGCAATTTTTCATCATTTCACAAACCCTAAATGCCTCTAAGTGCTATCTCTCAACCTTATACACCAAGGGGGAGTTTTTGACCTTGTTTTTCAGAATATAACCTACAAACACCTTCTATATCATAAACAAGTGAATATCTAAGGTATGTTCTTGATCCAAAACCCTTTTTAAGATATGTTATATGTTGTTTGATGATTAAATGTTGTGTAGATGTTATAACAATGATCTAGGGCTGTTATAGATGAAGGTTTATGATTTATCATAGGTTACAAGTTGATGGATGTTTATGTTTTGCCATTTTAGGGGTTTTTGTATTAGATCTAGGGTTTGTTCATGATGTTATTGTTGATGAAATGATTAGGGGTTTTCATATACATGATAATCTGAGCATATTGAGTTGACTGTTTGATGATTTTGATAAGTTTTCATTTTGGGTAAAGTTTACATGCAATGATGTGACATTTCCATAATTTGCCATTTTGGGTAAGTTGTAAAACAGACTGATTTCAGGATAATAATGGTAGGCTTTTGTGGGGATAGGTTAATGAGAGTTGACTGGTGTGATTCATGGTGTTCCGTGGTGTTTTTGGACTGTTTAGATGCGATTTGATGCGTTTTATGAGAAATGTGCTGTTAAGGGTCGAACCTGGAAATTCATTCGACCCATCGTGGGGTCGAATGAACTTCCATGGGTTGAACCAACTTTTATTTAGGTCAAATGAACTTCATACAGGTCGAAGGAACATGATTTAGGTTGAATTAACATGTGTTAGGGTCGAATAAACATGTGTTAGGTCGAATGAACTTGTATATATGTCGAATATACATCATAGGGGTCAAACCAACTTATGTTTGGGTTGAACCAACTGTTATTTAGGTCGAACCAGTCAGGTAACTTACTGATTCGACCCTACGACATCATACGTGCGATTATTGATGCAAACTAAGTGTTTTATGCCTAATCCTTATGTGTAATCTATATATACTTGATTAGTTTATGTAACGGGTCACCAACGGGATGTCGGGTCTGTCTGGTGTGTCGAGTCAACAGTCAAACACGTTTTCAAACATACTTAGTCATGATCTGGCAATCGGGGACTAGCTGACCTACGGGTTAGTAGTCACAACACTTATACAAACTTTATGATAGGTCGTCATTAGTTGGGACTATCAGCTGTGTTGATATTCCTGTTATTGAAGTACACAAACTAAGGTGAGTGTCACAACCCCACTTTAACTGGTTTTACTTTTGACTGAGATACTGATGTGTCACGCGCCTCGCGATAAAACCCTGCACGTGGAAATTTGAGGGTGTAACAGATTGGTATCAGAGCCAATGGTTATAGTGAACTAGGACTGCATATAGAGTTTGGTCTATGGCCGAGTCACACACACTAGACGGTCACATACATACGAGTCTTGCAGGGATGTCGGTGTCACTTTTATCAACATGTTACATTATCCATTCTATCATCTATCTGATCCTACTTCTTGTCCTTATTCTTCTTTTCAGGTTTTGAGATCTTTTGACATGGCGGTGTTGTGCATTGGAGTAGCTTCGGCATACCCTCAAGATCTGTCCAGGATTCGGATATCTCCCTTCTATACTCTAATGGACACACTCGTCTACACACACTATCTTGCACTCGTACTTGTTGTAGTACACCTCTAGGTATTGGTGTTCGGTGACTTGAACCTCAAACTAGGAGTGCAGTTGGAGGACCATGTAGAACAGTTTATCGTTTCGGGTGCACACGAAATCATAAACTGAGATGCATGAAAAGCCTGGTGGAGTCTGTGTTTGGAGTGATGGTCCTGGATTGGACCTAGATCGGATTTCTTGAAATTACTAGTAGTTGTACTATTGATGAACCTGAGGTTCTGTTCTTGTGTTTGACAGAACATGTCTCGCGCTCGTGGTGGTCGTAGTGGTTGCAAGCTGAGTACTGCCCGAGGGATGAGATTAAGAGGTTAAAGCATGATTTCTGGAATCTCAAGATGGTTGGTTCAGACATCGAGGAGTACACTGCGAAGCATAATGAGCTGGTTGTGATGTGCCCTGGTATTGCAACACCAGAGTATCAAAGGACAGAGCATTATATCGTTGGTTTGATGCAAGAGATTGCTGGGCATGTGGCATCAGCTGATCATCCTACATTATTGGCTACTATTCGGGCGGCTCACACGTTGACCAACATGAAGGTTGCTGAGGGTGTCTTGCCTCCCAAGGGCGCTACTGTGAAACCCTCTGCGGATAACAAGAAGAAATGGGAGAGTGTGGGGAAGAACTCTGGGTCTTCTCAGTCTCAGCAGCAGGTAGAGAAGCAGGATACAGTTGGTTCGTCGTTGGAGCAGAGGCAAGGGGGTTATGCTGGAAAGCTGCCTAAGTGTAATCGGTGTGGTTTTCATCATTATGGGAATGTGTGTAATCGTTGTCATCGGTGTCACAAGACTGGTCATCAGGCTAAGGACTATAGGTTAATCTTTAGTCAAATCAGACTGTTGTTCCTACTCCCACTTCTCAGGGGAGTAGGGGAAAGTAGGGTTGTTATAACTATGGGGAAATAGGGCATTTCAGGCGTGAGTGCCCGAAGTTGAAGCAGGGTGATGTTGGGAAGAATGGGACTAGGGCTGTTCAAATCGCTCGCCGCTCGTGGATCGCTCATCGCTCGTTCGGAAAATGCTCGAAAAAAC
This sequence comes from Ambrosia x helenae, assembly GCA_030844895.1. Classification (NCBI taxonomy): domain Eukaryota; kingdom Viridiplantae; phylum Streptophyta; class Magnoliopsida; order Asterales; family Asteraceae; genus Ambrosia; species Ambrosia x helenae. The sequence goes on along the minus strand of JAUTDX010007030.1, from coordinate 74,003 downwards.
GCTCGCTCGATCTTCCGCTCGGTTGTATATGAGCCGATTGGCTCGGTTCGGTTTGTAAATGAGCCAAGCACGAGCAAAGGTACGCTCGGCTCGGCTCGGCTCGAATAAATTTTTATTTATTTAATAATAAATATACACACAATTTATAGATAAATTTATGGCTTTATATATAAGATTCTATTCGATTTTACTCAGTATATGCAAACAAAATATAATCAGCCCACTTAATTCAATAAAAAAAAATTAACAGTAGATTTAATAGTAAAACAATAAGTCATGAGGTGACATTCTTGACTTCTTTATGTTATTAGTCGTCCATCGCTAATTGTCGCTTGATATCACGCCTACGTCACAATGCAACAACTGTTCTCTGACGTATGCTCATCACCTCACCAGCCTCAATCTAAGCCTCATCCTTGGACACTAGGATCTAATATTAGTGTTATCATTGGACATTTCGACCTTAGTTGTCACCCGACAATGAATGCATCGTAGGAAACATCCTAATTTTATGATCGTCCATATTATTCTCCGCTCGATTCTCGCTTGGCGCTCGCTCGGAAAATTTGCGCTCGAAGATTGCTCGTTCGATTTTCGGCTCGATTGTAAACGAGCCGCTCCGCTCGGTTCGGTTTGTAAACGAGCCAAGCACGAGCAAAGCTCTGCTCGGATCGGCTCGGCTCGTGAACAGCCCTAAATGGGACTCGTAAGGGTAACGGTGGTGGTGGCAATAGTGCTCGTGCTTTCGTGATTGGTTCGGCCGAGGCTCGACAAGATCCTGACACTGTTACCGGTACGTTTCTTCTTAATGATCGCTATGCTTTGGTTTTATTTGATACTGGTGCCGACAAGAGTTTCATATCTGTCTCATATAGTCAGTTTCTAGACATAGTGCCTACACCTCTAGAGGCTAAGTACTTAATAGAATTGGCAAATGGTAAACGAATTGAGGCTACGCATGTCCTTATGGAGTGTCTCCTTGAGTTGTCGGGTTTATCCTTCCCTATTGATCTCATGCCGGTTGACTTGGGTAGTTTTGATGTCGTTGTGGGTATGGATTGGTTATCTTAGTATCGTGCCGAGATTGTCTGCTTTGACAAGATCGTTCAACTTCCTCTCAGTGATGGTGAGATTCTTTTGGTTTTTGGTGAGAAGGGCGGTGTTCCCTTGAGTAACATCTCTTGCATGAAGGCCTACAAGTATCTACGAAAGGGTTATACCGCTATTCTGGCACTCATTTCTATTTCATCGACTGAAGAGAAGAAGATTGAAGATATTCCTGTTGTGCGTGATTTTCCTGATGTGTTTCCTGATGATTTAACTGGTCTTCCACCTCAACGTCAGGTTGAGTTTCGTATTAATCTTGCGCCTGGGGCAGCCCCTATCGCTTAAGCCCCTTACCGTCTTGCACCTCCCGAAATGCAGGAATTATCTAGCCGGTTACAGGAGTTATTGGAGAAGGGTTTTATTCGCCCTAGTTCGTCCCCGTGTGTAACAATTGCGCGTTTTCATAACTTTATCGTATTTGCATTTTAAACCTTGTGTTCGTCTCTTGACGTTTGTAATAAAATTTGCTTTGCATTGGTCATTACATCTTCATTATCTATGTGTTATTGGTAACTTGTTAATAAACGTGTCGAGGGACGTTGGAAAACGTCTAGGTTTTGCGAGGAAAAAAAAGAAAAGATTTAAACTTAGTAATATTGGGTGAAATTCATAAATGAAAAAAAATATATACATAATTTTAGAGTTTGGATGAGTTTTGGTTAGAAATACTTAACATAGGTTAAGTTTTATAAGGAAACAATTGACCAAACTAACTTGAGGGGCTAAATTTGCCAAACTTCCAAAGTTGTAAAGCTGAAAAAAAAATAAGACACCAGAAATCCGGCCGCATTTCCGGCGACCGGAATTCCTCCTCCGACGAGGCTTAGGGATGGTTAAATTGGGGGTTTTAACAAGAAATTAATGCAGGTATACGTTTCTCCACTTAAACCCATCATTTTCCCTCATCAATATGGTTCTATAACGCGTCAAGGAGGTCGATTGAAACTTAAAATTATTGGTAACCGACCGGAATTTTAAAACCCATTAAAATGGGCGTTTTTGATGACCAATATATAAATTGTTATCGCCAAATCATTCCTGCACGTACACTCTTCACAAACCCACAAGAAAACTAGTGCAAAACACGACTTATACCTGCTTAATCGGCCTCTAGGAGTCGGATCTATTCAAGCTTTTCTCGACCAATAATCGTGTTTGTAAGTGCTAATTTTTTGTGCCATTTTGATTCAATCTAAGGTCCGAACATTAGCCCTATGATTCTTGACAGATTCAGTAGTGTATTGAGGTCAATTGAATTTAGAGCTAAGGTTAGGGTTTGTGTGATAAAATTGGTGAAGATGATGAAAGTTAGAGTATTGCTTAAAAATAATTATTGTCTAAATTTGTCAACCAAAGTACATAGTGGTGTAGTGGTATGGGTGTGGTTGTTGCTGCGGGTCTACCTGGGTTCGACCCTAGGCAGGACCATTTTTGTTTTTTTTTTATATATGCAGATTTCATATTTTTAATTGTTATAAGTTAATAATATATTACATGCAAAACTTATAATAATTATAACATCATTTAAACTCATTAAATATGTTTTAAATATAAATAAATTGAGAGAATATGGAAATAATATTTTCACTAGTTTACATCAGAAAACAATTAGTTTTCATATAAAAAAACAATATTTTTGGATTATCTCTTGTCTTATCTACTTTAATTTATATTTAATTAGATTTAATATATTGTTTAGTTAAATATAAATCATAAAACCAATTTTGTGGATATTTTCTATAAAATAGAAGATGTTTCTAAACGTGAGATACATAAGTGTTTTGGTCGCTTAATTACTTAATTGTGATATATTCATTTCAAAACTGTCGTTCAAGTTATTATTAACAATTTCGTCTTCCTTATACGAGTCTAGCAAGCCCTAATGCCTTAGATGTTGGTTGTCTTAGACTTTTAAGTCATTTTCCTCATTAGTATTTTATATATAGGTTGAGTTCTTCGGAATTCTTAAGCCTTTACGACGAACTTTCTCGGAATTTACACTTAGCGAAACTGTGAGTATATTTTTCCCCTTTTTACTGCTTTACTATTTTGGGGTGACTCATGTACTTACTATCAATTTTCTATTTCATCTTACTAAAATAGCAATTCTTATGTGTGTTTGCTTGTGTCATTTCGTGTATTTATGACCTGTCAAATCATTAACCGTTGCGGCCTGGCATTTCAATGAATAGTACTATGGTATATACCCTTGTGACTCTGTTGAGAGTCCTCGTCATTGCTATGTATTACATTACTACTAGCGCATACTATATATATCTGCTTTCCTTTCATATGGTTGATTTAACCCGGATACCACTTATTACATCTTGCAAAATAACACACGAATTGCTAAATTTTACCTTATTATATATATCAAACGGATGTACTCACCAATACATTATATGTGTTGACAAATTACTTTGTACATGTTTCAGGTGACGTTTGATCTTACATGCTTTCACGCTTAGGCTGGACCTAGTGCTTAAATAAAATATTGAATAATTATTTATCTATGTTTGAGATTTTCATTAAGACTTTTGTATTTCCTTTTGGATAATGAAAGGTTGTTTGCTATTAATATTTGCAATTTAGTCCATGTGCTATTGAACAATCGTCACTACGTGACACCTCGATGTTTCCGCCATCGGTTGGGGTGTTACACTGTGGGGAGCCCCTATTATATTTGTTAAGAAGGGATACGGAAGACTTTGGATGTGTATTGATTACCGTGAGCTGAACAAGGTGACGATCAAGAACCGTTATCCTCTCCCACGTATTGATGATTTGTTTGACCAGATTCAGGGTTCTAGTTTCTACTCGAAGATCGATTTGAGATCCAGATATAACCAGTTGAGAGTGCATGAGGACAATGTGCCGAAGACTGTTTTTCGTACTCGTTATAGCCACTTTGAGTTCTTGGTCATGCCTTTTGGTCTTACCAACGCACCTGCAGTGTTCATGGACATTATGAACCGCGTTTGCAAACCTTATCTCGATAAGTTCGTCATTGTCTTCATTGACGGCATTCTAGTCTATTCCAAGAGCAGGGTGGACCATGAGGAACACCTGCGGCTTGTCTTGGAACTTTTGCGGAGGGAATAGCTTTACGCTAAGCTCTCGAAGTGTGACTTCTGGTTGCGTGAAGTCCAGTTCCTTGTTCATGTGGTTAATGAACAAGGAATACATGTTGATCCAGCTAAGATAGAAGCCATCAAGGGCTGGGAAGCACCAAGGACGCCATCTGAGGTGCGACAGTTCCTAGGTCTTGCGGGTTACTATCGACGTTTTATCGAGGGATTTTCGAAGATTGCTCAACCCCTCACATCTCTTACCCATAAGGACCGCAAGTTTGACCGGGGTGATCCTCAGGAGTCGGTGTTTTAGTTGCTGAAGCGTAAACTCTGTTCTGCGCCTATCTTATCCTTACCTGATGGTACGGATGATTTTGTTGTCTACTGCGATGCTTCTATTCTGGGTCTCGGCTGTGTTTTGATGCAGCGCGAGAAGGTTATCGCATGTACTTCTTGTCAACTTAAGGTTCACGTGAAGACCTATACTACCCACGATTTGGAGTTAGGTGCGGTCGTTTTTGCTTTAAAGATCTAGAGACATATCTTGTATGGTACCAAGTGCACCATCTATACCGATCATAAAAGTCTTCAGCGTATCTTTGATCAGAAGAAGCTAAACATGCGACAACGTCGATAGGTCGAGCTTCTGAACGACTATGATTGTGCTATCAGTACCATTCTCGTAATGTGAATGTTGTGGTAGACGCCTTAAGTAGGAAGGAATCTACAAAGCCCCATCATTTTCGAGCCTTGCAGCTCACTATTCATTATGGTCTGCCTGACCGGATACGTTCTGCTCAGTAAGACGCCTTGAAGGATGAGAACCTTAAGGCTGAGACTATGCATGGTGCCGATAGGCATCTGGAACTTAGGCCCGACGGCCTACACTATTTCGCTGAGCGTATTTAGATTCCGTTATTTGGGGGATTGCATGAGCTCGTCCTGGACGAGGCTCATAAGTCCCGGTATTCTATTCACCCGGGCTCCGATAAGATGTATCAGGATTTGAAGATACTTTATTGGTGGCCCAACATGAAGGCTGACATAGCGTTGTATGTGAGCAAATGCTTGACCCATCGTGGGGTCGAATGAACTTCCATGGGGTTGAACCAACTTTCATTTAGGTCGAATGAACTTCATACAGGTCGAACGAACATGATTTAAGTCGAATTAACATGTGTTAGGGTCGAATAAACATGTGTTAGGTCGAATGAACTTATAATGTCGAATATACATCATGGGGGTCAAACCAACTTATGTTTGGGTCGAACCAGTCAGGTAACTTACTGATTCGGCCCTACGACATCATATGTGCGATTATTGATGCAAACCAAGTGCTTTATGCTTGAACCTTATGTGTAATCTATATATACTTGATTAGTTTATGTAACGGGTCACCAACGGGATGTCGGGTCTGTCTGGTGTGTCGGGTAAAACCCCGCACATGGAAATTTGAGGGTGTGACACCATAACCTCCCGAGATGAATTAAATCCTTAACGAAGGTGGAGCATAATCCTAAAGGTGTGTGATCCGAAGATCACTGGTGCACCGTAGGGAATCCGCCCTTTGCCAAGAAAGTCATTCATTCATCTGGTAAGAACCAGAAATGTGTCACTCAGATCTGGTCCACTTCATAAGCCATTTCTTAGAACCCGGTTTGGATATCGAAAGACTGAAGGATCTGTCTCACTACCGGTTTCCTTGCCTTAGATCTAGCTCAGGACTACCAGAAGCTAATTCAACCTCATGATAGTTTATTTTATTAATTAAGTTAGGATTGATTTTAACGGTTTATCAAGTTAATCACTATTTGGACCTGTCACAAGATAAACAAACAAGAATTAGATAAGAAGATAACACACCAAATAACTAAAAGTAAACTACTATTAATAATAAAAGTCTACAAATCGAAGTGGGTTCGAAGATAATAGAAATATACAACCATAATGAATGATCAACACAAGAACATGGCTGCTAATAGACAAGTCTATCATCTCCTAGTGCTATGTATCTAGTGTAATCCTCACGACCCTCGATGTTTTATTGCATGAACTACTCTATGATCCTATGCTTGGTCAAGATAACCATGGTAGGACGAGGCCTAACCTTTGTGGGATGTTAGGATGACCCTAAGGCCTCCCACAAGACCCCAAGATCTCTGGAAAAAGCTTGGAAGTCGGCCAAAGAAGGCACTTGACTGAATGAGATGGGATGTCAAATGATTAAGTGAAGCTTCCTATTTATAGAGCTGTCAGGGGCTAGACCGGCGTGCAGGTTGAGTGTGCAAGGGCGTGCAATTGCCCTACATACGTTTTGTTGCAGCAGATTTGCTCATCTATACTTTTGTCTCCTGCACGGGTGTGCCAGAGATGCTGCACGGGCGTGCAGGTGTGCACAGTTGGATTTCTTGTCCCCCAAGTTGGCTGCGTTGTCTTCTAGCGTGTAAGGCCTCCATGCAAGTGTGCATGGGCGTGTTGGGTTAGTCCCGGACTGATTTTATCATCGTTTAAGTTTCAGAAAATTCTTTACACATACGGGAAACATTATGCAAGTCTTGTATCGTCAGGAATCTCTGGTTTTCATCTGTTTTTGCTCGAAAATCTCTTGTTTTCGGTTTGGACACGTGGCTGGTTCTGCGAGAGCTCTTAAGTATTGTGCCCCAACAATACCCTTCGAAGCGACCCCACTTATCTCTCATTGGGAATGGTTACTGTAACACCCCGTGCAGGTTGTCACAGTTACCTCAGTCGCATCATTAAAAGCCATAGGCTTTTCCTCAAACTTGTCACTTTTAGAAATGGACTAGGAAGTTTACAAAATTCCTATGGCAAACTCCCTTTTATCAAAGCGCGGCGTTTTCAACTTTCCCCCACAGTGACCTCACTTAGTCATACAATTAGGTTGTCCTGTTGAACTCGTATCTTGGGATCTCCAGTCAGTTGAGTTAGGTTTCCTTCGCATGATTTTAATTTTTCAAGGGGTTTAGTCCCATTCCCATGGACGACTTTTGAACTAACTTTCTACTTAAGACTTTTGTTAGCGGATCCGCGATGTTATCCTTTGACTTCACATAGTCAACAGTGATAACTCCTATAGAGATTAGTTGTCGTACCGTATTATGCCTACGTCTTATATGCCTATTCTTATTAATAAACATTGTGATATAAGCTCTGCCGATTGTCGATCGGCTATCACAGTGTATGCATTAGGCCGATGCCGGCTTCGGCCACCTAGGTATATCCTTAACAAATTGATGTAGCCATTCTGCCTATTCAACCTCTTTATCTAAAGCGATGAATTTTGATTCAATCGTAGATCTAGCAATAACCATTTGCTTAGATGATTTCCACGTTATCACGACATCTCCAAGTTTGAAGAAATACCCACTCGTTGCCTTGGAATCATTCGTGTCAGATATCCAATTCGCGTCATAGTAACCTTCAATAACTGTTGAATATCTTTTATATTGCAGCCCGTAGTCTCGTATGTATCTTAAGTACCGAAGCACCTGTGTCACGCAATTCCAATGAATTGAATTTGGGTTGCTCGTGTATCTACTTAGCTTGCTGCTAAATCTGGTCTGGTACACCTCATCAGATACATCAGGCTGCCAATAATTCTTGAGTAATCTAATTGGTTAACAGGCTCAGCCCAATTCTTCGCTAGATGTTGACTCGTGTTAATGATATTTCTAGCCACATTAGAGTCATTTCCATTGAATTTCTTAAGAATTTTGTCCACATAATAGGACTAACTTATAACAAGTCCATTCTAGGTTCGTGTGATTTGTACTTCCCAAAATCACATCCGTTCATATCAAACCTTCTATTTTCAAATGCAAGTTACCTCAACATTTAAGTGTTATTGGATAACTACCAAATGGGGTGATGAAAGTTTCTTCCTTTCATATGTAGTTTGAAAACTTCTCAAGTACCATTTTTACATCCATACGGGTTGTTTCTTAAATGGCTCCCCCCTCCCCACATTGCTTGCACTTTGATTAAGTTCGACTAATATCACTCATGATGATATTAGACACTTGTGATAAGATAGCGACTATCTATATCTTTGTGTTATTAAGGTCATCTCAATATATTACTCAACTCATATTTCTCACACGAGCTGTTATCTGAGCTATATGAGTTCTCCTCATATTAGGCTAAATTGTATCATAACCAATGAACTATACATTCGATCATTTCGAGTCATCATTTTTAATGAATTATAGATTTATTTTTACAAAATTCATTCTCAAGTCGTCACATATATTTGAATGTTCAAAGTTAATTTATTCTCCGTGAAACATCTAAATTAACAAGTATTAGTCTAGCATGCTTTAGACTACAAATACTTAGCATATGAACAAAAGATTCCTCATTCTGATTCTTCTCATCCTTAAGAGATAACGCACTATCTCTTCCTAACATTCACGTCTTAGTTTAGACACAAAATGAGATTTTGTTTTGCCATTCGAAAAAACTTGGTTTTAAGAATGTTTCAAACCATAGTTAACTCCATCCATTAGGATCAAAACTCGTTTTTCTTTAATCTCCAAGGCTCCACCATTGACTCTTAAGGACTTAAACCTAAGTCTTAATATAAGTCACTTTGATGGACATATTCATCATCAACACTAGGAACCGTGTAAAATCACTATATCTTGAGATAGAGTCAATTAGATTGACACTTAACGACATGACATTCACATATCCCAAAATATTGTACAAATCCTCCATATAGTTAAACCAACATTGATGGTTTGTAAAGACTCTACACATCAATCGACGTTATAAGCCTTTTGTTAGGACTAAGAGGATTGGTGAAACCACTTTTGCAAACCTTAGTCTAATTCACTTCTGTCGAAATATTCTAAGTATAGAACTGCTGAAGAAGGAAGATCAAACTGCTGAAGAAGAGATTACACAAGTACTGAAGAAGAAAGTCATCAGAAGTTCTGAAGTTCAAACCAGACATTTCTACTGAGGAACTACTGAAGACAAACTACTCATCAGTAGTTTGTCATTCATCAGTACTTATGAGAAGATTTTTTCCACCGCCTTTGTATCAGTAGTTTATTACTTTAGTATTACTTTTACTTTATGTACTGTGACACCCGGCATGTTTGGGTCAACATTTTATAAAAACATAAGTCTACCTTAGCGAAAAACGTTTATTAAACATACTTGACGGGGTCAGTAGAGTCGGAACACAGTCCGTATTGTCCAGGGTTCAATGATTCGGGAGATCATTGGGTTAGTCACACACACACACACACACACACGATACGAGTCCCGTTGTTGGTGAATTACATAAACTAATTAAGTGTATGTGTAGACTAATTGTCGTATGGTGGATTATATGCTTAGATGTGTTTAAATGATGTGTAGATAATCATCCATGCTTAAATATGTTAAACATAGACTAAGGTTGCATGCTCGTATGTTAGGGTGCGTTAAAATGCGTTAAACACGACAAATTAGAAAACTAGAAAAACGTGAGTCCTGGTTCGACCAATCGAATGGGCGAACCTGGACAATACTCCTGGTTCGACCCTTGTAAAAGGGGCGAACCTGGGATATGGAATTTAAAGAATTTCATTCGACCAAGTCAGGGTACGTTCGACCCTGTGAAAGGGTCGAAGGAGGGTACATTCACCCAGGTAAAAGGGGCGAATGTGGACATAGTATAAATACCACACTTTGTCATTTTTCACCATTTCACAAACCCTAACCGTCTCAAAACACTCTCTAGCAACTTTAAACATTGGAGAAGGAGTTTTTGCCCTTGTTTTCTATAATCTAACCTACAAACATCTTCTACACAAAGATCTAAGGTGTGTTCTTCATTCTAAATCATTTTTAAAGCATTTCAATTCGTTTTTATTAAACCCCAAGAGTCCAGATCTGATACAAACATGTTTTCATGGACAAAAACCTTCCTAATATCTTTCTAAACAAAACCTATTCATAAACAATGAGTTTTCATATAAATTAACATGTGTTAATGGTGTTTTATGTGATGTTATGTATTGTTTGATGATTGATTGCTGTATAGATGTTATAACAATGATCTAGGATTGTTATTGATGATGTTTTATGATTGAGATAGGTTACAATTGATTATTGATGATGTTTTGTCCATTTTGGGGATTTTGGGTTAGATCTAGGGCTTGTTCATGATGATAGTGATAAGGATATGATTGGGGGTTTATTGTTCATAATAATCTGAGTATATTAAGTTGATTATTGATTGATTTCAAAAAGTTTCCTAATTGGGTAAAGATTGCATGCGTTTGATGTGACATCTCCATAATTTGCTATTTCGGGTAACTTGTAAAATGGACAGATTTCGGGATAAAATTGGTAGGGTTTTGTAGGAATATGTTAATAATAGTTGACTGCTGTGATTGGTGATGTTTCGTGATGTTTTCGGACCGTTTAGGTGCGTTTTGGTGCGTTTTATAAAATGTTGATGAAAACGGGCGAACGTGGAATAAAATTGGTTCGAATGAGCGAACGTGGAACAAAACATGGGAAAAACGGGCGAACGTGAAAAAACGGGCGAACGTGGGAAAACGGGCGAACGTGGGAAAAACGGGCGAACGTGGCTCAAACGGGCGAACGTGGAAATGGGAAAAACCACATTCGACCATCTGATGTCCGGAATGAGCTTTTTGATGCAAACTAAGTGTTGTATGCTTGAAACTTATGTGTTAAACTTATGTGCATGACTAATTGATGTAATGGGTCACCAACGGGATGTCGGGTCGGTCTGGGATGTCCGGTTAACGTTTAAACACACTTTTTAACACACGTAGTCAAGATCTGGACAATCGGGGACTAGTTAGCCTTCGGGTTAATAGTCATCACACTTATGTAAACTCATTGATAGGTTGTCATTAGTTGGGATTATCATACACGTGTTGGAATTCTAGTTATCAGAAGACGCACTCTAAGGTGAGTTTCACGGCCCCTCTTTTATACACTTTTTCTCGGGGGAGAAGCATGCCACACATTTTAACAAATACAACGTTTATGTTTTGAAACACAACGCTTATGAAATGTAACGCTTTTGAAACGCAACGCTTTTGAAACGCAACGCTCTTAGAAACTTGATGCCTTTTGGGAATGTAACTCTTTTAAGAAACGTGACACGTTTGGCACTTGGCATATTTAACATTGGCACTTGACACTTTTAAACATTGGCATTTGGCATATTTAAACATTGGCACTTGACATTTTTAAACATTGACACTTGGCATTTGGCACTTGGCGCTTGGCACTTATTTACTATACGACGAAACCTAAGTCCCTATTGAAACCATGAATGTGCGGGGCACAACGGGGGAAATGTGGATAGATCTATCGGGTGTGACGAACCCCACCTGACGGCTGGGAGCCGGGCGGGTGCATATTGTCTCTACTTGACACTTGACACTTGGCACATGGGCAGCAACTCGAGCAACGTTTGTCAGTAATGGTTTTAGCAACACAGTCGTAGTAGTAAGGGAACGTTTGTTATTTACTTGGAACTTTTGCACACTTGGCACTTTATGAGGAATCGCTTCACACATGAAAACGTTTACGAACTTAAAACCTGTGAACTCACCAGCATTATATGTTGACATCTTTTTGGCATGTTTTCTCAGGTCGCTAAGGTAGCAGCATTGAGTATAGGCGCACGGAGTCTCACGGCGTCTAGGGATCATATGCATGTTTTGTTAAACATTTCAGACTTTGAGTTTTCCTTTTAAGTTGTAATAATACACTTTGCTTCCGCTGTGTTAGAACGGTTTTTGAAACTCAATGGTAGTTTACGTTGTTTTCTTATCATAGAGATGTCGTTTATTGTGACCATTGACTTGGATCCTGGTGTGTCACGCACCTCGCGGTAAAACCCCGCATGTGGAAATTTGAGGGTGTGACATGTACAAGTTCCAAGATTGCAACTTGTTGCAACTTGTCTCTGAACTTGCTTTTTTGCAAGGTTCATGTATTTGTAAAGTCTATAAATAGAAGGGTTCATCCCTCTGTTTTAGACATTGATTTTAATACAGAAATCCTTCAACACATATTATTGTTATTTCCATTTCATATTTATTGAGAATCTGTCTAAGTGTTTCATTCTCATTCAATACTTAGATTCTCAATAAATACTTATCATTTATTAGTTTCTCAAACATCCAGGGGGAGTAATAACTCCTGTTGATAAGTGTAGCTTTAAACTCATATCATTCCGCTGTGCTATCACTCATAAAAGAGCAATACTGTTCCAACACCTTTAATAATAAATCTCTCAAAATTTATCAAAGGCTTATGAATAATAACATATACCTCTTTCATATGTTATAGTCATCAAAAATACATTTGTGCATTTCTATGTTGATGCTCTCAACATTAGATGACATATCCCGTTTTCGTGTATTTAACCTCAATACACTTGCCACGTTGGTCATGATTATCTCATAATGTGGCTATACATTTGATGTATGACTTATGACTAACTACATAGGTCATAATCACAAGTCGCTTATTGTGTTTATGCAAATCGCTTCTTGCATATATATATATATATATATATATATATATATATATATATATAGTGGAGAGTTCAAATGAGAAGAACTTTCTTGTAAGAAGAAAAAAGAAGAATTTTAAACCAATAGGAATCCTTCATTTCAATACATGTATTGAATGCTAAATAAATGATTAATTTATTGTAACCCCCCATAAACTAGTTAAATAAATGAAACTAATAATTGCTTTCCAAAATATATTTTTTCAAACCAAGCCTAATTTGAAGTGAAGGATAAATTTGATATATGTAGGATAAACGTATGATAGTTTCGACATATGTAGGATGAATTTTCGATATGTGTAGAATAAACATATGATAATTTCGACATGTCTAGGACAAATTGTGATATGTGTAGGACAAATTGTGATATGTGTAGTCTAAAGTATTAATGACAAATTAATGTGAGAAAAGTTAATGTATTTAATGTTTATAGTTATGTCATTTCTTCTTTTCTTCTCACATGAAAATTGTTCTCAAATGATCATCCCCCTATATATATATATATATATATATATATATATATATATATATATATATATATATATAGGTTTAGGTTCCTGTACAAAGTGCATTTTTCGTACAAAGTGTGAGAAGTCTATGTAGTCATTGTGTTTTAAAATTTGGCTATGATGTTTTCGATTCATTTTGCATTGTATTATATAGAAAAACACCAAACGTAACAATTCAAAACACAATTAAATGTATTATAGACATGAAATTTAAAACACACTAATTACTTTATTCGTATGGTGTTTTAGATTGCATGTCTAGAATACATTAATTAGTGTTTTAAATTGTTAAGTTTTGTGTTTTTCTATATAATATTATGTCAAAAGGATATAAAACATCATGCCTAAAATTTAAAACACAATGTCTATATAGACTTCTCACACTTTGTACAAAACATGCACTTTGTACAGGAACTCCACCCTATATATATAGGAATAAGATTAAATAGGAACCAATACCCTAGTTAGGAACTTAGGAACCAATCTGAGCCATCCATTTTTTATTTTGATCTAGGGGGTATTTGTGTAATTAAACAATTAAATATTAACTTAAATTCACAAGTTTGAAAATTTTTAAAATATTCCATTCATTCAAAAATTCAAATTGAATGCATTAATTAAATTTAAATACTAACATTATTATCTTAAATTAAAAATTTAGAAATTTTACAATATTAAACAAAATTTAAAAATTAGTTATAAATATTAAAGTTTGAAATTATATACTTAAATAGAACATTTAATATTCAAATATTTTTCAAAGTTTAACTGAAAACTATTTTTGAAATTATAGTATTCAAAATTTGAATTTAAACTTGTAACTAATTTAAGAAATTTATAACCAATATTACTATTTGTTAAAATTAAATATATTAGAAAATCTGTAATTTAAAGGTATTAAGTAGGTGTAATTGCTACAATTATTATCTTAAATTAACAAATTTGGATTTTTTTTAAATATTTAAATCATTCACAATTATGAAACTAATGTAGTAGTTAATTCTAAATGTTACCATAATTATTCTAAATTCAAAATTTTCAATTTTTATAATATTAACCAAAATTTAAAAATTAAAATTATGAATATTAAAATTTGAAGTTAAATACTTAAATAGAACATTTAGTATTCGAATATTTTTAGAGTTTAACAGAAATGTATAATTTCAAATTGTAGTATTTAAATTTTAGTTTTGACTTATAACTAGTTTGAGAAATTTGTAACCGAAATTATTAATTGTTATCTTTTAAATATGATAGAAATCTATAAAAAAACATATGATTAATTAAATTATATTGATTTTATTTTTTTTATCGGCTATAATTAATTAAATTATTGTCTTTAACCAAAAAGTCAATATTGTCATTAATCATATACAAAAAAATTAAGTGGCATGTTAATATACAATTGATAAATGTTTGCTTTGACCGAAAATTCAAATTAAAATAATCATAATGATTTACCTAATTTAATTTAATCAATGAATTACCTAATTTAATTTAATTAATGATTTTTTATTTTAAAAAAAACACTAAAAATTTTATAAATTACATGTAAAGTGTTTAATATTTGACCCATGTTGACCATTGCCTTTAATGGCTAGATTTTCGATTTAAAAAAAATTAATAAAGACATTGTATTAATAGACGAAATCATACCTTGAAGACGAAGATGATAATCGGATTCACAGATAACTAAAGAGATCGTATTCGAAGATGATAATCCAATTAAAAACAATAACCAAAAGCAAAAAAAAAGTATTAGTTTCCAAATGATATTTGTGAATAAAATGAGAATAAACCTTTAACAAATAAATATTATATGTTTTTAGGTAAGTAATGAAAGCTTATGAAACCAGTTTAATTTATATTATTATAATAAATTATAAATCAATTTCATATTTAACTATGCGAACTTTTAGAAATAGAAAAATTAATAATTAAAAAGTATGTATTAAGTTTTTAAATTACCAAAATTAGTATGACAATTTGAATTTGAATTTAAAATTCAATTAAACATTTAAATTTGAAAATTCAAAACATATACAATCTTGGAAAACGTTTACAGATTTGATAAGGAAACTTCTTAATATTGATTAAGTTTCCGTAAAAAAATATATAAAGTCAAAACAAAATTTTAAACTTTCAAACAAATAAATCAATTTTAAATTCAGATTTTCTATAAAAAAAAATTGGTCAAACCAAATCAATCAGAATTAATGCCACAATCTTGGAAACCAATTAAAGTATTTCTACAAACATGCAATCCATTGTTGACCAACAAAAGTAAGATCAAACATAAAATTCAAACGGGAATTCAAAAAACAATATCATAATCCGTATGAACATGATGAACACCAACATACACATAAAAACCTACAAAACCCTACAAAACAATTAATGCATCATCATACAATAATCCTCCTTCAACACCTAACACAGTCATACAATAATCCTCCTTCAAATTAAATGAACTACAATACAATAACCAATAGAAGTATTTTAGAATAAATAACATCTTAAGCATCTAGGAAAAAGAAATTCTAAAAAATTACCCATAATACCTTGACATCGTTCATCGAAGAGTTTCATGGACTTTTTAGTGCAATCACAAGCAGCTAATGCAATGAACATAAAACAAAAAAACATCACTTTCTGCAGCAACTTCTCTTCATCATCTATCTTATTAATATAAAAAACAATAAAAAAGAAAAAAGAAAAATCAAAGCATCATCTACCATTCTATGTGACACCCAAGATCCAAAAAACCAAAAAACCCAAATCAATAATCCATAAATCACCACACACCAATAAAAAATAAGATCATAACATAATCACCCAGCAAAAAAACAATAAAGGTTTAAAATTTTACCTTGAACCCCACATGGTCATCGGTCTTATTTATTAACTGAAAACGATGAATTGATCTGTTCATCGCACAAAAGCAAAAACAACAAACAAAACAAAAAAAGTTAAAAACAGAAGGGAAATTGTTTAGATTAAATAATAATGAATAATTGAATACGAAGATTTCATGACTTACACGGTGGTGCTCTGTTGTGTGCTCTTTCTTTCTCTGAACAAACATACAATCATCAAAAGATATCAACGAACAGCCAAATAGAGAACAAATTAACGAAAAAAAGAGTAGATTAGAATGAAAAAAAGAAAATATAATTCAGATCTAAAATCGATGAGCATGTATCACGTTTCATAACAAAAAGAAAATACAAACAATAAATTGATAAAGAGACGACAATGTACCTTGAAGATGTTAAATCTTTGTTGAATATTTGAGATCTGAGATGAACAAATATGCAATTAGGGTTTCTTCAAAACTGAAAACTTCAAAAAATAACAAACATATTAGGGTCGAGTCATAAACAGAAATCGAACCTGGTAGAACAAAATCACAGATTTCGATGGTTTGCTTTAGATGATAGAGATCGCATAGAGGAGGCAGGGATGAAGCTGTAACCTAAACTCATTTAAAGGATTTGATTGTGTTTTAGGAATGGTGGTAATGATGATCAATGTGATTTAGGAAAGTCAATAAAACTCTTGACCAATTTTGAACAAAAGAAATAAATAATTTTTGCTTTTTTAAAAAAAAAAAAAAGTGGAAAATTTTATGAATCCTTACATATTGCCATGTGACACAATATGGGTGTAGAAGAAACGGAGGTGCAATGTGGGAGTGTCATGTGTCTCACATTGCTTTCTTTTATTATACGTATAGATATAGATATAGATAATTAGACAAATTAGCAGTCGAAGCAATAACTTAAACACGTTCACACTCTCCTATACCTTTGATAAATAAGCATCATTTACTTCTAATAATTGTAACCATACCTCAAGTGAACGACCATGTAATATAGATTTGTGAGCTTGCAACATATCCTCCACGCCAAATCCAATCATCATAATCTTTCTACTAGCCTAAACAGCTCGAAGTTTGGTTGAACTGTTATTCTAACCGTTGCTAGCAACAACTAGTTCACTCCTATTATCGGTAATGGCAAACCTCCAAGTTCTTTGGTAGAATAGTTATGTGGTACCCTATGAAATATGACTTGAATCAAACAATTTATAAGGTGAACCTAAATCCCTCCATTCTTTGTAAACCATACATCTGACTGATATTGTCATATATAAAGGATTTAATTACCACTAGTACATTACTTTGTCAATTTGTGATTGTAACTTAGTGTTTTTAAATTTTCCATTAAAAGACAAAGCAATAGTAAATTGAAATTTGTATATCAGAAATGAAATTAACTATATAGTAAAAAAAAAAAAAAAAGTTTGCAAATTATTGAGCTGGCTAATCTATTATTTCACAAATTAAATAATTCACGACAATCCAACAAATCTAATTACAATTATGAACTATGATATTTGATTTTTGTTTGATTAAAATGTTGAATATGGCTTTTCTTTTAAAAGTGTACTTAACCCATAACGTGAAAAAAAGTGGGTGCAAGAAAAAACAAAAGAAGGTGGTGGGATGGCAGCCTTTGGATCGAGTGGGTTGATCGAGGGTTGGAGCCTTCCAATTTGTAGCGAACAATCATGGCTCACACTGAGGGGACACAGGTGATCCGATCATAAAGATACTTGGTCCCATCCACTATGAGTCACACGTGTCAAGTCGTCATGATACTCTTCGTACAACTAACGCAAAGTAAAAAGATAGGCACTTCTTTTCTTCCGCATTTGGAACCCCATCATGTGATATCTAGTTAAATTCGTTAATATATTTTTACTACTTTTTATGATTAACGAGTTTTATACCAAAAATAACGACGGGGTGTTCGGTTTAAAAGGGGATCATTTTAAACATAAAAAACGAACTTTAAATTTGTAAACTTTTACATTAGTATTAACCCATGAAAAAATGAAATCACGTTGAAACGACAACAAAAATAAGCAATGCGTACAATCAAGTAAATACGTCTACAAAAAATAAAAACAAAAGATTTGAACATATTGAAAAAAATTTATTAAAGTGTAAGGGCGTAAGTAACTTTATTAAAGTTAATCGACTGTGGGCGTAAGTAACTTTATTAAAGTTAATCGACTGTAGAGCATGTTTAAGAAAACAAATGAAAAATATGAGTTTATTAATGTGATGATATCCAGCAAGCTATAAGGTGTATGGTTTGGGGCCTTACTGGCGGTGGCTGCAACGATGGGGCGGCAATAG
This sequence comes from Ambrosia x helenae, assembly GCA_030844895.1. NCBI lineage: Eukaryota > Viridiplantae > Streptophyta > Magnoliopsida > Asterales > Asteraceae > Ambrosia > Ambrosia x helenae. The sequence goes on along the minus strand of JAUTDX010007030.1, from coordinate 55,532 downwards.
CAACGTGTGGTGATGGTGTGCAGGGTGAAAGAAGAAATGTAATGAAAAAAATAGAGGGACCAACTTAACATTTATTTAATCTTCTTGCACTGAACAATTTCATTACGTTCTGATTCCTATATAAGTATATAACTATCACTACCTATGTTTTTAACTTTTTGTTTCCTCCAAGTGATGTAAATGTTTCACTCTAGTGACTGAGAGTATGTACTTTCACACATTTTGTAATTGGTCAAATATTTATTTTGGCATCCTATGCGTAGACACATTATAGTGTGGACAAATGTATGACCTAAAATTGTTGGTGTTGATCATCTGTCTATTGTTTTTATTTACCATTTTAATAATTACTAGCTTGTACCCCGGGAGCGTCCGGGTTGAGAAATCTAAGTAAAGTTAATAAAATTAGAAGTATCTAAACTATAAAAATGGCATCTATGTATCAACTTACATCAGATACTTTTAAAAAAATATACCAAAAGATCCATTTCATCTTACAACATCAACACCTAAAACAGAATATTAAGATCCCAAGCACTTCAAGGGGACAAAGATTGTTTAGCACCTATAAATTCAGTCAAAGGTCTTTAACTGCATATAATAAGATTTGAGCTATTTCAGAATATGGTAGAAAAAGAAAACATATCAATTACCTGTTGGAGAGCGTCCCGGGTTAAAATATCTAATATGACATAATAAAATATCTAATATGACAACATAATTAATGACTTGCCAATATATGAATAATGAATATTATTATTATTATTATTATTTTAAACAAATCTCTGCCATAAGTTATCATATTCTAATATAAAAAAAAGGGTAATTGGGTCGGGTATTACCTAATCCCAGGCCCGACCCAAACCCACAATTTTTTTTAAACTAATTCCAAACCTAACACAAGTTACATGCAGGAAAGTTTCGGGTAGCACTTAACCTAAAACAATTAACAATGTATCTTCAATGTTAGTGCATAACCTTAAACACTGTATAACTCTAATATTAAAACCTAACTTAAAACAATGTACAACTCCAATGCTAACATATGTTGTAATAAAAATCATATTTACTGGTTTGAACATAACCAATGACTTGCCTATACATGATTAATGAATAACCTGAACACTTTGTCTTTTTTTCCTGTATGAACAAAACCACACAAAAAATAATCGTTTTTTTCTCCGTTTTTTATATAGCACCATGGTACCCGTTGGAAAGATAATAAAACACTCGTTAATTTGGTGTAATTTTTTTCTTTAAAAAAATGTGTATATAAAAGATATTAACGTTTAAAAGTTATGGGAGAAAACATTAGAGATAAAAATCTAATTTTGTTTTTAAATTTTAAATTATTATTTTCCTAAAATAAAGTCCTTGCCACATAGGATGACACATGGCACACTCAATGAAGAGAATACCCTCTTTGAGTGCCATGTCATTAAAATGGCTTTGGTTTATTATATGTATAGATTACCAAAATTATCTTCAACAACCTTCCCTCTTTCACTAATCATATACATACACGAGATAGTTCAACAGAAAACTCATATTATTGAGAGAACTCGAAAACTTTTAACTAAATGGAAAAAAAATCATAACTCAAAATTTAAATAAAAAAAAAAGAAAATTAGTTCGGAGCTTCTCTTTCCCACATCATCCCCGTTTAGAAAAAATAAAAAAACCTAAAAGACGCTACTGTATACGTGTAGTATATTCCAAAAACCTAAATCCCCCACCCCTAACCTCACCCAAACTTAAATCGACGCTACTGTATATGTGTAGTATGATCCGTCCCTCACCGTTGAAAGGTGAGCTCACCGGGGTAGGGAGACCCTCACAATAGCTTTAAGAACACAAATCGTTTAGAGTCTAGTGTGGCTATGCCTAGTTTTTTTAAACACCACTTAAACAAGAGTTTACTATTATTTCATACCAGGAAACATCATATCCCGAAGGAACACATTAGAGCGAGGCGTGTTTTGGTGGTCTCGGGGTTGTTATTACATTCGAATGCCCATAATAATGTTGCTAATATTCACGCTCCTAATGATCCTGTAAGTAGACGACATTTTTGGAATGAGTTGTTGTTTTACAGGCGGTCACTGAGTGGGTTGTGGGTTTTCCTTGAGACTTTAATGAGGTTAGGTGTATTGACGAGAGGTTTAATTCGGAATTCTCTTCACTGAATGCGGCGTTTTTTTAATTCGTTTATTAGTGACGCGGAGCTATTTGAGTATTCGATGGGCGGTCATAAGTATACTTATATGTCGGGGAAAGGGGATAACTTAAGTAAGTTGGATAGGGTGTTGGTATGTGCGGATTTTATGTCATCTTGGCCTGATGCGGGTTTAACGGCTCTTTCTAGATTTCTTTCGGACCACTGTCCGGTGGTTTTATCATTGAAGAATTCTGATTATGGCCATGTTCTGTTTTGGTTTTACAATTCTTGGCTAGATTGGCCTGGCTTTGTGGATTATGTGAATTTGATTGCGGATAAATTTGTGCTTTTCGGGGCCTCGTGATGTCGCTTTAGCAGCAAAATTAAAATGGTTAAAAGGGAGGATTTGATTGTGGGTAATAGTTACTCGTAAGCGCAAAGAAGATAAATGTTTACAGTGTAAAAAAGTGATTGTGGTTATTGATTGAGGGTGAGCTTGAGATTAGAGCAAATGCGCGAAAGATTTTATTTGAAGAAGAACGTCTCAAAGCTCTAGATGCTAAACAAAAATCGCGGTTGAGATGGGCTTTGGATGGGGATGAAAACTCCAAGTATTTTCACGGGGTTATTAAATTAAATTATGCGAATAATAGGATCCATGGCGTTAAGTGCGGGGGGTAGGATTAATGAGCCATCTCAGGTGAAGGATAGCATTTTTGAGTTTTTTTTTCAAAGTTTGCGGCTTCTGGTAGGAATCGGTTTTTTTTTCAAAGTTTGCGGCTTCTTGCGACTCAAGGCGTCAGCTACGACGTTCGCCTTACCGGGATGGTACTTTATCTCACAATCGTAATCGTTTAATAATTCAACCCATCGCCGTTGTCGCATATTCAAATCCTTCTGATCAAAGATGTGTTGCAAACTCTTGTGATCAGTGAAAATCGTGCACTTGGTTCCGTACAAATAGTGCCTCCATATCTTGAGAGCGAACACCACTGCACCTAATTCCAAATCGTGTGTAGTGTAGTTCTTCTCATGGATTTTCAGTTGCCTGGAAGCATATGCTATTACTTTTTCTCGCTGCATCAATACACAACCCAAACCTTGATGCGAGGCATCACAGTAAACTACAAAATCTTCCGTACCGTCTGGAAGTGACAGTATCGGAGCGCCACATAACTTGTCTTTTAACAATTGGAATGCTGCCTCTTGCTTTTCCGTCCACTCAAATTTCTTATCCTTTTGGGTTAGCATGGTTAAAGCTTGTGCTATCTTCGAAAAGTTCTCGATGAACCTTCTGTAATAACCCGCAAGGCCTAGAAATTGTCGTACCTCGGTAGGAGTTCGAGGGGCTTCCCAATTTTTAATTGCCTCGATCTTGGCGGGATCAACGTGTATGCCCTTCTCGTTTACCACGTGGCCTAAAAAGTGAACTTCCCGAATCCAAAAGTCACATTTCGAGAATTTAGCATAGAGCTTCTCTTTGCGTAATACTTCAAGAATTAACCGAAGGTGATTCTCATGGTCTTCTTTCGTGCGTGAATAAATCAGAATATCGTCGATGAAGACAATGACGAATTTGTCCAAGTATGGCTTGCACACGCGGTTCATTAAGTCCATGAAAACCGCTGGTGCGTTGGTCAAGCCGAACGGCATTACCAAAAATTCATAGTGTCCATACCGGGTTCTGAAGGCCGTTTTTGGTACATCTTCTTCTTGTATACGCAACTGGTGATAGCCTGACCTCAAATCGATCTTGGAGTAATAGCTGGAACCTTGGAGCTGATCAAATAAATCGTCGATCCTGGGGAGAGGATAGCGATTCTTGATGGTTAGCTTGTTCAGCTCTCGATAGTCGATGCACATGCGAAATGTGCCATCCTTCTTCTTCACAAATAAGACGGGAGCTCCCCAAGGTGAGAAACTCGGTCTTATAAAACCTTTGTCCAATAATTCTTGTAGCTGGCTGGACAGTTCCTGCATCTCTGATGGAGCTAGGCGGTATGGCGATCGTGCCACAGGAGCTGCTCCGGGAACGAGGTCGATGCGGAACTCGACTTGTCGAGGTGGTGGCAACCCCGGCAAATCTTCTGGAAATACATCCGGAAAATCTCTGGCGACTGGAATGTCTTCCAACTTTCGCTCGTTGGCCTTCTTGTCCACTACGTGTGCCAAGAATGCGACAAGCCCTTTTCTCAGAAACTTACGAGCCTTCATGCTCGAAATAATTCTTAGTGGCGTCCCGTGTCTTTCCCCTTGAATTGAGAGAGTTTCACCGCTTGCGAGGGGAACCTGAATAACCTTATCGTTGCAAACCACAATGGCACGGTGTGCGGACAACCAATCCATGCCAACAACGATGTCAAAACTTCCCAACACGACCGGCAATAGGTCAATCCCAAACTCGTGCCCACAGAGTTCTAACCTACAATCTTTAGCTACCTCTCTCGTTTCAATAGTTTTACCATTAGCCAGTTCTATAGAGTAGGGTGTATCTAGTTTGCTAGTTTTTAAACCAAGTAGTCTTTTAAACTCAATGGATACGAAGCTAAAGTCAGCACCGGTATCAAATAATACAGAGGCATAATGACCATTTAGAGGAAACGTACCAGTGACCACATTGGGGTCTTGCCGTGCGTCACCGGCTCCAATTACAAATGCCCGGCCACGGGCCTGATTGTTGACTTTGGGGCAATCTTTCTTCCAATGGTCCAATGACCCACATGCAAAACAGGGTCTGGCCCCTCCGTTCTTTGGTGCTCCAGATCGGCACTCTTCAGTCTTGTGCCCGGTGCGGTGGCACTTCCCGCAAGTCAATCCATTGTTTCTCCCTTGGTTTCCCTGTTTGTTGTTGTTATTGTTACCACGTCCTGTGGCGGCATAACCCTTTCCTTTCTTGTTCGAGCTCCCCGATGCTCGATCCCTTTTCCCTTCATCTCTCTTTCTTTTCCCAAACCTCTGTCCGTTACCCTGATCATTAGTCGCAACCGCTGAACTTGATCCCTGCTTCTTGGCCTCAACGCTACTTGCTTCAGAAATTTTTAACCCAGAAACTTGGCGGATAAGGGTACCCATGCGGATAGCATCCTCAGTCAGACTCAGTGCCAGATCAATTGCCTCGCGCATGGTCGTGGGTTTGGAAGAGGTGACCATGCTGCGAATCTGTGGTGCTAGCCCGAATAGGTAACGTTCCACTTTGTTCTTCTCTGGTGTAACCAGGCGAGGTACCAGTCGTGCGAGATCATGAAATCTTGACGTATACCCAGTGACGTCTGCTCCTACCATGGTGAGGTTCCAGAATTCGGTTTCCAACTTTTGAACTTCACTAGCCGGGCGGTATTCGGCAGTCATTAGTTCTTTCAGTGCCGCCCATGATAGAGAGTATGCCACTTCATCTCCTAAAGATTGTACTTGGCCGTTCCACCAAGTTAGGGCTTGATCTAGGAACAGATTGGTGGCGTACATGACAGACTGTCGAGGGGTACATCCGCTGATGCGGATAACTGCCTTGGTCTTTTCGAACCATTTGACCAGGCCGATGGAACCCTCAGTGCCGCTGAAGTTTAGTGGCTTGCAGTCCAAGAAAGCCTTGAAAGTGCAGCCGCGCTCTCCCGAGGCTGCCCCTGTAATAGTAACATAGTATGTTATTATGGGATAGGAGTTTGTGAAATATTCTCCCATCGCTTTTCATTTATTTATAAACCTCTTACCACTGGGGGAGGTCTCTCGTCGCTCACTCCCTGTCCTGTCGTGGGAGTGTTCCGAGCGTGCGGCTTCGTGTTCAGCGATGGCACGAGCTATTCGTTCAGAAATCATAGTTTCGAGCTCAGCCGGTGTTGTGGGCAGTCCGTCTGCTCCACTGTTGCTTCGGGTGGCAGGTGCCATTTTTCTTCAATAATAATTATCAAAGGTTAATTTGGCAACATTTACACAATACAAAGCATAAATAACAAACCAAAGCATCAACACCATATCATCACACAACATACCAATACATCATACAGAAATATAAATAGAAATCAACACAACATCATCACACAAATATACAAACCACAGCACATGGAGTAAGCAATAATAATCATAGACAACAACATATTTCACCATAATAATAAGATTTTTTTTCATTAATTTCAATAATGTCAGTACAATGCTTGTTCATAATACAAAATGGAGAATACACTTCTCATACAATACATTGCTTTTGAAATAATAAAACGTCATATCATACGCCGTAATACCCGTACGGCTGGGCAAAATGCAGACGAGTGTCATAACCCGTGCTGTACTACCATAATGCTGCTAGTATGTACATAATCTGGTGTGTCTTCAGTGCATCCCCGATACAACCTACTGTGGCGGTGGCGGTGGATACTGGTACTGCGGCGCGTGCGTACTGATCGTCATACTGATCTTCATGATACGCTCGTACAAGAAATGTCGATGCGCAAAGTGCGCATCCCCTGTGATACCGCACTGAGCGTCCAGGCTCAGCAACTCCTCCGCGTAATGCGCCAAAGCATCCCGCGCATCTATCATCCTCGTCCACATCAGACGTGTCTGATGCTCCACCTGTGTTACGGTGCGCTGCACCGTATCAGCGAGAGTCTGAAAATCCCGCTCTAGTGTGATGGCAGTGGACCATGCTGGTCCAGACAAGGGTGTCGTCCTGGGTGGCTGGGATGGTCCGGGTATATCTGGGTGTGTGGATGGGAAGGGCCCGAAGGGGAATGGTACTGGTATGTGGGGCAGTAAGAAACTGGGTGGCCTGATGGAAAAGTGGTGTGGCATCAGATAAGGGTCCCCTGCACCTAGAGGGTATGGTGCAGGTGTCATGCTGGGTATGGTGGGGATGGGTATAGTCATGGCAATGGTAGGTGGTGGCATGGGCTCAGCTAGTGGGGCTACCAATGGCTCAGAGAAAGTGGCCCACTCTGGAGTGGACACCACTACAGGGGGTGTAGGAGGGCTCGCAGTGGCGAAGGCCTCCAAGCCTGCCCTATGTAGCTCAGAGCTACGGGCGGGACTACCCTCATGTACAAGTGCTGCTGGTGCCGGCTCCTCCTGGGGTATGGGCTCGGGTGCTGGTGGGGCTATGGGGTCGGCTGGGGCGTCCTCTAGCATGGGAGCCACTGGCTCCTCCTGGGCAGCCTGAATCTCTGGCACCAACATGTGCCCTACTGAACCTACCGACTCGTCATCGGAGTCGTCGGATATCCATCCGTTTCTTCCACGGGGAATGGGTAGGAGTCTCATACCTGCCGGTACGTGAATGTGGGGTACCGGTGCCGGCTCGTGCTCGGCGTGAGCCTGTCGGCGGAAAGGAGACTCTGCCGCGTCTGACTGGGCGGGAACTGGTCGCGAAGGACCGGCACAGCCGTCAGGGAAATCCCTGATGGCTCGAACGGGGCGTACGGCCAAAGGTGCGGCCGGTACGATGGGCGGTGGCGCGTCGACCACGGCCGGTGTCCAGTCAGGATCCTCGCTAGGATCTGTCTCGTCTGAATCGTCGTCTGACCCTCCTGCGACGTCCATCTCTACGTCGTCTTCTTCCGCATCGAGTACAACCAACTCGACTGGCTCTGGCGGAGGTGCGGGTATAATCTGGATACTGCTGTCAACACTAGGCGCTATACTTCCCGCGTCCGACATCCTGGCAAAAGAACCGTACATGTATATATGATTTATTTAAATTAGTCAGTTATGGCTTACTCTATAGTAACCTTCCTAACTTCTAATTTTACGTTTAAAGCATAACAATACTCATGGCTGGCTTGGTCGGAATCTCCTCATGCCCAATGCTTCTTGAAAATTACTTTTATTTAAAACCATGTACATTTTCTTTTGAAAACTTTATCTTTAGAACCAAATCCGGTTATAGTCTAGTTTTTAAAGAAAATACTCTAGTTCGCTATAACCTTGGCTCTGATACCACGTTCTGTCACACCACGACAAAGGCGGAAACACGTGGCGCGACGGTTCAAAAGCATAAAGTCAAGGTTATGGCTAAACACAAGTAATTTAAGAAAATGGGTCATTTATTATGACGTCGAATCAGTTTTAAACATTACACAAAAGATAATTGTTTTCGAATTAAACTTAGAGGTTTCTCAAATATATCCCAAATGCCTTGGGAAATAAAGGTGAAACCCCACAAAAGCCTGACGTCGCATGGAGATTCCCCGACCCTGCCTGCCTGATCTTTCATCTTCTAATTACCTGAAAGATATGTTTAAAAAGTTTCGTCAATATAAATATATTGGTGAGTTCACAGGTTTTCAGTTTCTAAAACTTGAATACTTGGGAATACCATGTTATGACAATATATAGGAGTTGCAAATTCCTATAAATCTACTTGAGACTATAATCAAACCAAGACATATAATAACTGTGCCCCGCTCCAAGTCGTTACTCGGTTTCCCACGACTTAAGTTCAGAATATTTGCACCCCAGGCATAACCTAATGCATAATCGACGCTATCGATTAGGGGTGGGCCTTGTCAGGCACCAATAGTACTATTCGAATATTCCTCCGGTTTCAATTCCCTGAACAAATGATTATAGAGGCGAGGACTCAACCCCGAGTGGCGGTCACACCTCAAGTATTAAATCCGTCAAACACTATCCCTAACATATCTTTCCCCCGGAAAACGTAAAAATAGTTTAAAATGGGGCCGTGAAACTCACCTGTACTGTGTCTGGCTCAATGGGGTGAATAGCAAAGGGTGGTCTTGCACCTACAAACGTCCTAGACGTATAAGCCACTATACCTATAGTGCATGTGCCTTGGCAAGTTGTACACCCAACTCCCGACCACAAGTTGTTCCAAATCCCGTTTAATTAAGCGCGTATCCTAGGTTTTGTTGGCGTTACATTACCCTTTGTGTTACAAGTTATATATCACTCTTGTTAATATTTCCATAACTTGTATCTTATTATCATCGACTCGACTTCACTTAACATATAATTATTTTCCCATTTAAATAATTATACTTAAGATCGCATCGCTCGATATAATATATATTTCAATCCTCGACCCGACTCACTTTGCCACACATTTGTTTTCCCATTTAAACAAATATGCTAAGGTTTTGTCATTCGATCGTATATTCTTAACGTCCGATTCAACTCGCCACACCGTATATTTATTTTCCCATTAAATAAATATACTAGGATTTCGTTGGTATGACATACACATATATATATCCTTGTCTTCTCGTCGCGGCTTTCCTTCCCGCATATCTACTTTCCCATTAAGTAGATATACTAGAATTTTGCCGAGGCGAGCGTACAAATATATATAAATGTGTAATTTTTCTTGTTAAGTATATACGTTTGTTTTAACGTCTTATTCGTTTACGTCAAGTGTTTCTCCCACGAATTAATCCTCCAACACTTAGGAAAGTGTTTATTTATTTTCACCCAAGGTATATATATATATTTTACCTCTTAAAATATATATTTTTCTTATCTTGCCGCAATGGCATTTTTCTCATATTTTTGTCCGGTTATGGTTCGTTAACGCGTTTTAGTTCGATATCTTAACTTGATTAGTTAATTTTTCCAAGTTTTTCCCAACATGTATTTTATAGAAATATTTTCCATATTTCTTCCTATTTTCACATGTTACTTGGATGGTTAAAATACTTATGTATTTTTAACCCAACTTGTCAACTTAACTACAAAAATGTTTCCAATACTTTTATATTCCCATTTATATAAAAGTATTCATTTTTGTATAAGTTTCCCAAGTGTGTTTAATATTTTTATAAAATCTCTATTTTATAAAAATCCTTATGTTAAAACCCTTTATATTTTTATAACTTTCAAAAATACACTTTTATACAAAATACCCAAGTATTTTTACTAGTATTTACAAAAATCATCCTTAGACTTTAATACTTACATTTTTGACACCAAACTTTCCATACTTGTATTTTTGGACTAATAGTTTCTAAAATGTCCATTTTAGTCCCTTAACTTTCAAAGTTACAACTTTAGTCCCTTAACTTACAAAAGTTGCATTTTTCTATTCTAACTTTCAAAGTTGGCATTTTTCACTCAAAATAGTTAACTTTGAAGATTCAACTTTTTATAGGTAAGTTATTTTTGTATCAAAACACTTATGTTAGTCTTATATTCCATATGAAAGACTAATTATGTGTGTGTTTTATGTATTTGTCCATTTTATCAAAATTTCATTCATCCAAGTGAGTTAACTTTAATTTTCCATCTTATTCATTTATGAACTTCTAACATGTTTTACCACATATTATAACCTAAATGATCATAATAAGATGAATTAAAGTTAGTTTTAACATATTCAAGTTCATCTCAAAATATTAACCAAAACATCATCCTACTTAGTCTTATATGTAAACTTCATATATTTTCAAGACTAATATATCATCATCATCAAATCCATGTTTTATTTCTTATATCTTTAACCTTCCATTTTACACATGAAAACCTATTAAAGATTATGTTCAAAACCATTTTTAAACCCTTCATGTACAACTTGCTACTAGGAACACATACATGAAAAATAACAATCAAAAACAAGATTAAGAAGCTTACTACTAGCACAAGGCTAGGGAAGACAAAAACCTTGAATTTGAGAGGGGTTTAGTGTGTTCTTCCTTGTGGTTTAGCTCCAAGCTCTTGAAACACACAAAAGGGGTTTGGATGATGGATGATTCTAAGTATTTTGGAGATGTAAAAACTTGAAAGAACAATGTGTGTGTGTATGTGAAAACCCACGGCCAAGAGGGAAGGAAGAAAGAGGTTTGTTTTGCTTGGTGATTCAATCTTCTAACATGTGTTATTATATATCCAACTCATGTAATGATGCTAGAGATTTAAGAGATCTTATGGAAGATCATGAGAGTACTTGGGAGATTTTTGAAATGATGATATGTATGTGTGTGTAAAATGCCGTATGTATGTATGTAGATATAGGTGTTTTGCTTGCAATCTTGGTTAAATCTTCATGGACCATCATAATCCTACTTATAAGACTTAACCTTGCATGTGCACTCTAGTGTTATGATGAGCTAGGTGTGGTCTTGGCTTGTCTTGGCTTCTTATGGCCTAATGGCCGAAAATTTGGCTCAAGGGGACAAGGGTAGAGTGCTTTTGTACTTCATGTCTACTTATGCTTTTCTTACACACTTTTGTCTTTACACATGCATGCTTAATCCAAGTCCTTAGCTTATAATTATAACCACAAGTATGGATGTTATTTTGGCCATATAGGCCGGCCCTTTGATGGGTATAAGTGGGGTCCACAACTTCAAATATTTACCCAATATTCGTTATGTTTAATCCCCCGTCGTTCGGGTGTCGTTCGGGTATTTTTCGGGTTTTAATCACGCGTTATCCGGACATTAAATATACCTTTAATAACACTTAAATATAGTCTATTTTAAGCGTTGATTGGTTATTTAGGCCTTTACCGGGTGAATTATGAGTTATACGCGTATCGGGTGCGATACGCGCATTTTATTCGTTACCGGGAGATTTGTACAAGACGTTTTCATTTATGGTTTTGGAGTTCCAAAACTCATTATATCTTATGAAAATACCCTTTATTTTATATCCTGGGTGTCCGGGATCCGTTTCGTTTATTTAATTATTACCGGGTAATTGCCAACATCCATACCGGATAGCTTATTCGCACATGATCCAATCATGCTTTACCATTAAACGTATGCATTCCTATGCACTATTTGGAAATTGCTATCCCCTAAGGCCTTGATAATTAAATCACACATAATTGCATTTAATTACGTTAATCATATATTAATTAATTGTACGGAATTACCTTATTTTTGCCGGTTGTTACATTCTCCCCCCGTTAAGAGAATTCCGTCCCGGAATTCACTTCGAGTTCTCCGGTACAGGTGTCTTCTCGAATAGGGCGGGGTATTTTTGCTTCATCCGGTCCAGCCTTTCCCACGTGAACTCCGGTCCACGCTTGGCATTCCAGCGCACTTTGACCAATCTGATCTTGCTGCGCCTTAATTTTTGGACCTTCCAATCAGTTACCTCGATTGGTTCTTCCACAAAATGTAACTTGTCGTCAATCTGGATCTCGTCAGCGGGAATAATGAGAGTTTCGTCGGATAGGCACTTTTTCAAGTTCGACACATGAAACGTGTCGTGTATTCCACTAAGCTCTTGAGGCAACTCGAGCTTGTATGCCACTGTGCCTACCCTCGACAAGACTTTGAATGGTCCAATATATCGCGGGTTCAACTTCCCGCGCTTCCCAAAGCGCGCGACACCTTTCCAAGGTGACACTTTCAGTAGGACCCTGTCTCCGACTTGAAACTCTAAAGGCTTTCGCCTCATATCAGCATAGCTTTTCTGGCGGTCCCGGGCCGCTTTGAGGCGTTCCTTTATCAAAAAGACCTTATCCGTGGTCTCTTGAACAATTTCGGGCCCGGTGAGTTGCTTTTCCCCAACTTCCGCCCAACATAATGGCGATCGGCACTTGCGTCCATATAAAGCTTCAAACGGTGCGGCTTGAATGCTCGTATGATAACTGTTGTTATAAGAAAATTCTACCAATGGCAAGTGCGTATCCCAATTACCTCCGAAATCAATCGCGCATGCCCGTAACATATCTTCCAAGGTCTGGATGGTTCGTTCACTTTGACCATCCGTTTGGGGGTGATATGCGGTGCTCATGTCGAGGCGAGTACCGAGGGCTTCATTTAAACTTTCCCAAAATCTGGAAGTGAAACGACTATCTCGATCGGAGATGATAGATACAGGTACACCGTGTTTAGATACCACTTCCTTAATATACAGACGGGTCAGTTTCTCCAACCTGTCCGTTTCGCGTATCGGGAGGAAGTGTGCAGATTTCGTCAATCGATCTACGATTACCCAGATCATGTCATGGCCGCTTGTCGTTTTAGGTAACTTGGTAATGAAATCCATGGTGATTCGTTCCCATTTCCATTCCGGTATTTCCGGTTGCTGGAGCAAACCGGAAGGTCTCTGGTGCTCAGCCTTGACCTTTGCGCAAGTCAAACATCGCGCGACATAGGCTGCTATATCCCTTTTGAAATTCGGCCACCAATAAAGTTCCTTCAAATCGTGGAACATCTTGTCTGCACCCGGGTGAACCGAATATCTAGAACTGTGAGCTTCGGCCAATACTAGCTCACGCAATCCACCATATACTGGAACCCAAATTCTATTCATGAAATACAATGTCTGGTCCGCTTTTGGTTCCAGTGAATCAACCATCTTTCGTAACCTTTCACCTTTGACATTCTCGGGTTTGAGGGCGTTAACTTGAGCTTCACGAATTCGTTCAGTCATATTCGTGTGGATAGTCAATCCCAAAGCTCGAACACGCAATGGTTTAACCCGTTCCTTGCGACTCAAGGCGTCAGCTACGACGTTCGCCTTACCGGGATGGTACTTTATCTCACAATCGTAATCGTTTAATAATTCAACCCATCGCCGTTGTCGCATATTCAAATCCTTCTGATCAAAGATGTGTTGCAAACTCTTGTGATCAGTGAAAATCGTGCACTTGGTTCCGTACAAATAGTGCCTCCATATCTTGAGAGCGAACACCACTGCACCTAATTCCAAATCGTGTGTAGTGTAGTTCTTCTCATGGATTTTCAGTTGCCTGGAAGCATATGCTATTACTTTTTCTCGCTGCATCAATACACAACCCAAACCTTGATGCGAGGCATCACAGTAAACTACAAAATCTTCCGTACCGTCTGGAAGTGACAGTATCGGAGCGCCACATAACTTGTCTTTTAACAATTGGAATGCTGCCTCTTGCTTTTCCGTCCACTCAAATTTCTTATCCTTTTGGGTTAGCATGGTTAAAGCTTGTGCTATCTTCGAAAAGTTCTCGATGAACCTTCTGTAATAACCCGCAAGGCCTAGAAATTGTCGTACCTCGGTAGGAGTTCGAGGGGCTTCCCAATTTTTAATTGCCTCGATCTTGGCGGGATCAACGTGTATGCCCTTCTCGTTTACCACGTGGCCTAAAAAGTGAACTTCCCGAATCCAAAAGTCACATTTCGAGAATTTAGCATAGAGCTTCTCTTTGCGTAATACTTCAAGAATTAACCGAAGGTGATTCTCGTGGTCTTCTTTCGTGCGTGAATAAATCAAAATATCGTCGATGAAGACAATGACGAATTTGTCCAAGTATGGCTTACACACGCGGTTCATTAAGTCCATGAAAACCGCTGGTGCGTTGGTCAAGCCGAACGGCATTACCAAAAATTCATAGTGTCCATACCGGGTTCTGAAGGCCGTTTTTGGTACATCTTCTTCTTGTATACGCAACTGGTGATAGCCTGACCTCAAATCGATCTTGGAGTAATAGCTGGAACCTTGGAGCTGATCAAATAAATCGTCGATCCTGGGGAGAGGATAGCGATTCTTGATGGTTAGCTTGTTCAGCTCTCGATAGTCGATGCACATGCGAAATGTGCCATCCTTCTTCTTCACAAATAAGACGGGAGCTCCCCAAGGTGAGAAACTCGGTCTTATAAAACCTTTGTCCAATAATTCTTGTAGCTGGCTGGACAGTTCCTGCATCTCTGATGGAGCTAGGCGGTATGGCGATCGTGCCACAGGAGCTGCTCCGGGAACGAGGTCGATGCGGAACTCGACTTGTCGAGGTGGTGGCAACCCCGGCAAATCTTCTGGAAATACATCCGGAAAATCTCTGGCGACTGGAATGTCTTCCAACTTTCGCTCGTTGGCCTTCTTGTCCACTACGTGTGCCAAGAATGCGACAAGCCCTTTTCTCAGAAACTTACGAGCCTTCATGCTCGAAATAATTCTTAGTGGCGTCCCGTGTCTTTCCCCTTGAATTGAGAGAGTTTCACCGCTTGCGAGGGGAACCTGAATAACCTTATCGTTGCAAACCACAATGGCACGGTGTGCGGACAACCAATCCATGCCAACAACGATGTCAAAACTTCCCAACACGACCGGCAATAGATCAATCCCAAACTCGTGCCCACAGAGTTCTAACCTACAATCTTTAGCTACCTCTCTCGTTTCAATAGTTTTACCATTAGCCAGTTCTATAGAGTAGGGTGTATCTAGTTTGCTAGTTTTTAAACCAAGTAGTCTTTTAAACTCAATGGATACGAAGCTAAAGTCAGCACCGGTATCAAATAATACAGAGGCATAATGACCATTTAGAGGAAACGTACCAGTGACCACATTGGGGTCTTGCCGTGCGTCACCGGCTCCAATTACAAATGCCCGGCCACGGGCCTGATTGTTGACTTTGGGGCAATCTTTCTTCCAATGGTCCAATGACCCACATGCAAAACAGGGTCTGGCCCCTCCGTTCTTTGGTGCTCCAGATCGGCACTCTTCAGTCTTGTGCCCGGTGCGGTGGCACTTCCCGCAAGTCAATCCATTGTTTCTCCCTTGGTTTCCCTGTTTGTTGTTGTTATTGTTACCACGTCCTGTGGCGGCATAACCCTTTCCTTTCTTGTTCGAGCTCCCCGATGCTCGATCCCTTTTCCCTTCATCTCTCTTTCTTTTCCCAAACCTCTGTCCGTTACCCTGATCATTAGTCGCAACCGCTGAACTTGATCCCTGCTTCTTGGCCTCAACGCTACTTGCTTCAGAAATTTTTAACCCAGAAACTTGGCGGATAAGGGTACCCATGCGGATAGCATCCTCAGTCAGACTCAGTGCCAGATCAATTGCCTCGCGCATGGTCGTGGGTTTGGAAGAGGTGACCATGCTGCGAATCTGTGGTGCTAGCCCGAATAGGTAACGTTCCACTTTGTTCTTCTCTGGTGTAACCAGGCGAGGTACCAGTCGTGCGAGATCATGAAATCTTGACGTATACCCAGTGACGTCTGCTCCTACCATGGTGAGGTTCCAGAATTCGGTTTCCAACTTTTGAACTTCACTAGCCGGGCGGTATTCGGCAGTCATTAGTTCTTTCAGTGCCGCCCATGATAGAGAGTATGCCACTTCATCTCCTAAAGATTGTACTTGGCCGTTCCACCAAGTTAGGGCTTGATCTAGGAACAGATTGGTGGCGTACATGACAGACTGTCGAGGGGTACATCCGCTGATGCGGATAACTGCCTTGGTCTTTTCGAACCATTTGACCAGGCCGATGGAACCCTCAGTGCCGCTGAAGTTTAGTGGCTTGCAGTCCAAGAAAGCCTTGAAAGTGCAGCCGCGCTCTCCCGAGGCTGCCCCTGTAATAGTAACATAGTATGTTATTATGGGATAGGAGTTTGTGAAATATTCTCCCATCGCTTTTCATTTATTTATAAACCTCTTACCACTGGGGGAGGTCTCTCGTCGCTCACTCCCTGTCCTGTCGTGGGAGTGTTCCGAGCGTGCGGCTTCGTGTTCAGCGATGGCACGAGCTATTCGTTCAGAAATCATAGTTTCGAGCTCAGCCGGTGTTGTGGGCAGTCCGTCTGCTCCACTGTTGCTTCGGGTGGCAGGTGCCATTTTTCTTCAATAATAATTATCAAAGGTTAATTTGGCAACATTTACACAATACAAAGCATAAATAACAAACCAAAGCATCAACACCATATCATCACACAACATACCAATACATCATACAGAAATATAAATAGAAATCAACACAACATCATCACACAAATATACAAACCACAGCACATGGAGTAAGCAATAATAATCATAGACAACAACATATTTCACCATAATAATAAGATTTTTTTTCATTAATTTCAATAATGTCAGTACAATGCTTGTTCATAATACAAAATGGAGAATACACTTCTCATACAATACATTGCTTTTGAAATAATAAAACGTCATATCATACGCCGTAATACCCGTACGGCTGGGCAAAATGCAGACGAGTGTCATAACCCGTGCTGTACTACCATAATGCTGCTAGTATGTACATAATCTGGTGTGTCTTCAGTGCATCCCCGATACAACCTACTGTGGCGGTGGCGGTGGATACTGGTACTGCGGCGCGTGCGTACTGATCGTCATACTGATCTTCATGATACGCTCGTACAAGAAATGTCGATGCGCAAAGTGCGCATCCCCTGTGATACCGCACTGAGCGTCCAGGCTCAGCAACTCCTCCGCGTAATGCGCCAAAGCATCCCGCGCATCTATCATCCTCGTCCACATCAGACGTGTCTGATGCTCCACCTGTGTTACGGTGCGCTGCACCGTATCAGCGAGAGTCTGAAAATCCCGCTCTAGTGTGATGGCAGTGGACCATGCTGGTCCAGACAAGGGTGTCGTCCTGGGTGGCTGGGATGGTCCGGGTATATCTGGGTGTGTGGATGGGAAGGGCCCGAAGGGGAATGGTACTGGTATGTGGGGCAGTAAGAAACTGGGTGGCCTGATGGAAAAGTGGTGTGGCATCAGATAAGGGTCCCCTGCACCTAGAGGGTATGGTGCAGGTGTCATGCTGGGTATGGTGGGGATGGGTATAGTCATGGCAATGGTAGGTGGTGGCATGGGCTCAGCTAGTGGGGCTACCAATGGCTCAGAGAAAGTGGCCCACTCTGGAGTGGACACCACTACAGGGGGTGTAGGAGGGCTCGCAGTGGCGAAGGCCTCCAAGCCTGCCCTATGTAGCTCAGAGCTACGGGCGGGACTACCCTCATGTACAAGTGCTGCTGGTGCCGGCTCCTCCTGGGGTATGGGCTCGGGTGCTGGTGGGGCTATGGGGTCGGCTGGGGCGTCCTCTAGCATGGGAGCCACTGGCTCCTCCTGGGCAGCCTGAATCTCTGGCACCAACATGTGCCCTACTGAACCTACCGACTCGTCATCGGAGTCGTCGGATATCCATCCGTTTCTTCCACGGGGAATGGGTAGGAGTCTCATACCTGCCGGTACGTGAATGTGGGGTACCGGTGCCGGCTCGTGCTCGGCGTGAGCCTGTCGGCGGAAAGGAGACTCTGCCGCGTCTGACTGGGCGGGAACTGGTCGCGAAGGACCGGCACAGCCGTCAGGGAAATCCCTGATGGCTCGAACGGGGCGTACGGCCAAAGGTGCGGCCGGTACGATGGGCGGTGGCGCGTCGACCACGGCCGGTGTCCAGTCAGGATCCTCGCTAGGATCTGTCTCGTCTGAATCGTCGTCTGACCCTCCTGCGACGTCCATCTCTACGTCGTCTTCTTCCGCATCGAGTACAACCAACTCGACTGGCTCTGGCGGAGGTGCGGGTATAATCTGGATACTGCTGTCAACACTAGGCGCTATACTTCCCGCGTCCGACATCCTGGCAAAAGAACCGTACATGTATATATGATTTATTTAAATTAGTCAGTTATGGCTTACTCTATAGTAACCTTCCTAACTTCTAATTTTACGTTTAAAGCATAACAATACTCATGGCTGGCTTGGTCGGAATCTCCTCATGCCCAATGCTTCTTGAAAATTACTTTTATTTAAAACCATGTACATTTTCTTTTGAAAACTTTATCTTTAGAACCAAATCCGGTTATAGTCTAGTTTTTAAAGAAAATACTCTAGTTCGCTATAACCTTGGCTCTGATACCACGTTCTGTCACACCACGACAAAGGCGGAAACACGTGGCGCGACGGTTCAAAAGCATAAAGTCAAGGTTATGGCTAAACACAAGTAATTTAAGAAAATGGGTCATTTATTATGACGTCGAATCAGTTTTAAACATTACACAAAAGATAATTGTTTTCGAATTAAACTTAGAGGTTTCTCAAATATATCCCAAATGCCTTGGGAAATAAGGGTGAAACCCCACAAAAGCCTGACGTCGCATGGAGATTCCCCGACCCTGCCTGCCTGATCTTTCATCTTCTAATTACCTGAAAGATATGTTTAAAAAGTTTCGTCAATATAAATATATTGGTGAGTTCACAGGTTTTCAGTTTCTAAAACTTGAATACTTGGGAATACCATGTTATGACAATATATAGGAGTTGCAAATTCCTATAAATCTACTTGAGACTATAATCAAACCAAGACATATAATAACTGTGCCCCGCTCCAAGTCGTTACTCGGTTTCCCACGACTTAAGTTCAGAATATTTGCACCCCAGGCATAACCTAATGCATAATCGACGCTATCGATTAGGGGTGGGCCTTGTCAGGCACCAATAGTACTATTCGAATATTCCTCCGGTTTCAATTCCCTGAACAAATGATTATAGAGGCGAGGACTCAACCCCGAGTGGCGGTCACACCTCAAGTATTAAATCCGTCAAACACTATCCCTAACATATCTTTCCCCCGGAAAACGTAAAAATAGTTTAAAATGGGGCCGTGAAACTCACCTGTACTGTGTCTGGCTCAATGGGTGAATAGCAAAGGGGCGGTCTTGCACCTACAAACGTCCTAGACGTATAAGCCACTATACCTATAGTGCATGTGCCTTGGCAAGTTGTACACCCAACTCCCGACCACAAGTTGTTCCAAATCCCGTTTAATTAAGCGCGTATCCTAGGTTTTGTTGGCGTTACATTACCCTTTGTGTTACAAGTTATATATCACTCTTGTTAATATTTCCATAACTTGTATCTTATTATCATCGACTCGACTTCACTTAACATATAATTATTTTCCCATTTAAATAATTATACTTAAGATCGCATCGCTCGATATAATATATATTTCAATCCTCGACCCGACTCACTTTGCCACACATTTGTTTTCCCATTTAAACAAATATGCTAAGGTTTTGTCGTTCGATCGTATATTCTTAACGTCCGTTTCAACTCGCCACACCGTATATTTATTTTCCCATTAAATAAATATACTAGGATTTCGTTGGTATGACATACACATATATATATCCTTGTCTTCTCGTTGCGGCTTTCCTTCCCGCATATCTACTTTCCCATTAAGTAGATATACTAGAATTTTGCCGAGGCGAGCGTACAAATATATATAAATGTGTAATTTTTCTTGTTAAGTATATACGTTTGTTTTAACGTCTTATTCGTTTACGTCAAGTGTTTCTCCCACGAATTAATCCTCCAACACTTAGGAAAGTGTTTATTTATTTTCACCCAAGGTATATATATATATTTTACCTCTTAAAATATATATTTTTCTTATCTTGCCGCAATGGCATTTTTCTCATATTTTTGTCCGGTTATGGTTCGTTAACGCGTTTTAGTTCGATATCTTAACTTGATTAGTTAATTTTTCCAAGTTTTTCCCAACATGTATTTTATAGAAATATTTTCCATATTTCTTCCTATTTTCACATGTTACTTGGATGGTTAAAATACTTATGTATTTTTAACCCAACTTGTCAACTTAACTACAAAAATGTTTCCAATACTTTTATATTCCCATTTATATAAAAGTATTCATTTTTGTATAAGTTTCCCAAGTGTGTTTAATATTTTTATAAAATCTCTATTTTATAAAAATCCTTATGTTAAAACCCTTTATATTTTTATAACTTTCAAAAATACACTTTTATACAAAATACCCAAGTATTTTTACTAGTATTTACAAAAATCATCCTTAGACTTTAATACTTACATTTTTGACACCAAACTTTCCATACTTGTATTTTTGGACTAATAGTTTCTAAAATGTCCATTTTAGTCCCTTAACTTTCAAAGTTACAACTTTAGTCCCTTAACTTACAAAAGTTGCATTTTTCTATTCTAACTTTCAAAGTTGGCATTTTTCACTCAAAATAGTTAACTTTGAAGATTCAACTTTTTATAGGTAAGTTATTTTTGTATCAAAACACTTATGTTAGTCTTATATTCCATATGAAAGACTAATTATGTGTGTGTTTTATGTATTTGTCCATTTTATCAAAATTTCATTCATCCAAGTGAGTTAACTTTAATTTTCCATCTTATTCATTTATGAACTTCTAACATGTTTTACCACATATTATAACCTAAATGATCATAATAAGATGAATTAAAGTTAGTTTTAACATATTCAAGTTCATCTCAAAATATTAACCAAAACATCATCCTACTTAGTCTTATATGTAAACTTCATATATTTTCAAGACTAATATATCATCATCATCAAATCCATGTTTTATTCTTATATCTTTAACCTTCCATTTTACACATGAAAACCTATTAAAGATTATGTTCAAAACCATTTTTAAACCCTTCATGTACAACTTGCTACTAGGAACACATACATGAAAAATAACAATCAAAAACAAGATTAAGAAGCTTACTACTAGCACAAGGCTAGGGAAGACAAAAACCTTGAATTTGAGAGGGGTTTAGTGTGTTCTTCCTTGTGGTTTAGCTCCAAGCTCTTGAAACACACAAAAGGGGTTTGGATGATGGATGATTCTAAGTATTTGGATGGTAAAACTTGAAAGAACAAGTGAATGTGAACCCAACCGGCCAAGAGGGAAGGAAGAAAGAGGTTTGCTTGGTGATTCAATCTTCTAACATGTGTTATTATATATCCAACTCATGTAATGATGCTAGAGATTTAAGAGATCTTATGGAAGATCATGAGACTTGGGAGATTTTTGAAATGATGATATGTATGTGTGTGTAAAATGCCGTATGTATGTATGTAGATATAGGTGTTTTGCTTGCAATCTTGGTTAAATCTTCATGGACCATCATAATCCTACTTATAAGACTTAACCTTGCATGTGCACTCTAGTGTTATGATGAGCTAGGTGTGGTCTTGGCTTGTCTTGGCTTCTTATGGCCTAATGGCCGAAAATTTGGCTCAAGGGGACAAGGGTAGAGTGCTTTTGTACTTCATGTCTACTTATGCTTTTCTTACACACTTTTGTCTTTACACATGCATGCTTAATCCAAGTCCTTAGCTTATAATTATAACCACAAGTATGGATGTTATTTTGGCCATATAGGCCGGCCCTTTGATGGGTATAAGTGGGGTCCACAACTTCAAATATTTACCCAATATTCGTTATGTTTAATCCCCCGTCGTTCGGGTGTCGTTCGGGTATTTTTCGGGTTTTAATCACGCGTTATCCGGACATTAAATATACCTTTAATAACACTTAAATATAGTCTATTTTAAGCGTTGATTGGTTATTTAGGCCTTTACCGGGTGAATTTATGAGTTATACGCGTATCGGGTGCGATACGCGCATTTTATTCGTTACCGGGAGATTTGTACAAGACGTTTTCATTTATGGTTTTGGAGTTCCAAAACTCATTATATCTTATGAAAATACCCTTTATTTTATATCCTGGGTGTCCGGGATCCGTTTCGTTTATTTAATTATTACCGGGTAATTGCCAACATCCATACCGGATAGCTTATTCGCACATGATCCAATCATGCCTTACCATTAAACGTATGCATTCCTATGCACTATTTGGAAATTGCTATCCCCTAAGGCCTTGATAATTAAATCACACATAATTGCATTTAATTACGTTAATCATATATTAATTAATTGTACGGAATTACCTTATTTTTGCCGGTTGTTACAGATATTTTGACGCAAATGAATTTTTCAATTAAACTGTGGGGTTGGGTCATGTATATTATCCGGAATTCTCGGGCGTCGGTTCTTGCTAATGGATCGCCCACATGCGAGTTTTCCTGTTAGCGTGGTTTACGCCAACGTGGCCCTCTATCGCCTTTCTTATTTATTCTTGCTATGGAGGGTCTTACTCGGTTCATGAGGCGTGCTTGTGAGTGGAGTGCTTTTCATGGTAATAGAGTGGGTGGATCGGGTCCTATTATTTCTCATTTTATGTATGCTGATGACGTTGTGTTCTGTGGGGAGTGGTCTAGAACTAATGCTTTTAATCTAAGGCGCATTCTTCGGGGTTTCTTTTTGATATCCGGCTTGAAGATTAGTACTAAAAAATGTAGTTTTTATGGTGTTGGGGTTGGGGACGGGGACATTGATGATATGGCTGCCTTTCTTAAGTGTTCACTGGGGAGGTTTCCATTTACTCACTTGGGTGTGCTGATTTCGGCCAATATGAACTTAGTTAAAAGTTGGGATCCGGTAATTGAGAAGTTCAAGAAGAGGTTGTCAACGTGGAAGTCCAAATGCTTGTCGTATGGGGGTAGGATAACGCTTCTCAAGTCCGTTTTAAGCGCCCTTCCATTGTATTTTTTTCTCCTTGTTTCGTGCCCCGCTTCAAGTTATTCATACACTTGAGAGGTTGCGAAGGAAGTTTTTTTGGGGAGGGTGGAAGATGTTGAGAAAAGAGTTGGTTAGCTTGGGAGAAGGTAGTTGCGCCATTAAAATATGGGGGTGTTGGTTTGGGCTCTCTTCAGGATGCAAACCTTAGCCTTTTATCCAAGTGGTGGTGGCGTTTTAAAGTGAGCCATGATTCCCTATGGCGGAAGGTGATTTGGTCTATCCATGGAAGTGGTCGTGGGTGGTCTTATATTCCGGTTAAATTGACTCTAGATGGAACGTGGAAGCAAATAGCGAGTATACCAGGTATCTTTGAATCTTTCAGTGATGGGTCTAATTTATTTATTAAGGGGAACGTGAGAAATGGACAGAACATATTTTTCTGGTTGGATTGGTGGATCTCGGATGACACTTTACAAAGAAAATTCCCTCTGTTGTTTGATTTGGAGAAAAAATGTTGTTGTACTATTTCAGACAGAATTAACACTGCATTACAGCCGTTGCAGTTCCTGTGGGAGTGGAAAAGGGGCTCTTTTTCGGCTACAGAGCAGCAGCAATTTGGTGCGCTGGTGACATTGATTTCTGGATCGGATTTTTCTGTAGGTTTGGACTCTTGGACCTGGTCGACTGGCCGGGAAGTTGGTTTTTCAGTTCGGAGTATGAAAGAATGGTTGTTTGAGGCAAATAATTCTCTCCCGGAGTCAAGTTTTGAATGGCGTAGCTGGGTTCCTAAGAAGGTAGGGATTGTTGCGTGGCGTGCTTTTCATGATAGACTACCAACGACCGATGTTTTGGCTCGGAGAAACATTTTGATCCTCTCCGAGGTTTGTGGCATTTGCGAGCTGAATCATGCGTCGGTGGACCACTTGTTTACGAGTTGTCCGAAGATGTTGGACGTGTGGCAGCTTGTGTTCTCATGGTGTCGTGTTTCGGATTGCTTTGCCTTCCATGCTCATGACCTACTGTCTTATCACTTGACGGGTAAGAATGGGCCTCGGGTTCGGAAGGCTTTTTATGCGGTTGTCTTAACGACTTTCTAGAGTTTGTGGAGAGCAAGAAATGATCATATTTTTAATAATAAATAAGTGTCGGTTGGGAGAATATTCGAAGAAATCAAGGATATGAGTTACTTATGCGGTTACATCACAGTCCAGAATGACGAATATGCCTTGGGAGGCTTGGTGCAGGTTCGACGATACAAAGATGGGTTAGTTGGGGTTTTGTGGCTGGTTTCTTGTATTTTGGTGTGGGTGTTTGTCCTTTTTTTTTCTGCTTGTATTTTCGGACATCTGTATTGTTGATTTTGTTTGCTAGCGCTTTGCTAGTTTATTAATAAAAATTTTGTTGGCCTTTAAAAAAAAATTAAAGAATCAATAATGCATTTTGATGCTTCATAACCAATACACGAATATAATATTTTTCAAAGATAAAGTCTTTGTATTTATTTCTAGATTGTAAGAATTAATATTGATAGTTGCTTTAAGAAAAAGAAACATAAGGGTGGGTTTACATCATCATTAACATGTTACATTAAGGCGTACGTACGTACTACGTAGAAGTTATTGTTGACAAGTTGATAGCAAAACTTTCCATCATTAATATTATAATCACAAGTCAAATTCATGAGACAGCAAAAGCTATCGCTTGGCATGAGGTTTTTCACTAAGTATTTTCTTCATGCGAATATCCCCAACTCGATCCTTACTAATTGTAAATTCTGTAAATAAGGGCAAGCACTGTTGGGAGTGATTTGAATTTGGGGATAGGGATTAAGAGCCGATGTTCAAGTTTCCAGCTATATTGTGGTTCAAAAAAAAAAAAAAAAAAGCCATCACTCCATTAATAAAATTTTGACAATTGAGATTCCCTTAATAGCAAAACCTTTCAAGTGATTTTGAAACTAACTCGAATTAAGGCTTCGTCATAATCAAAAGGATATTTGATTCACCAGAAAAAAAAAAAAAAAAAAAAAAAAAAGTTAAACGTTGTTGGATTAGACCACAAGATTTAACTGGGTTACTCATCTATAAGTACGTCCCACCTACAGTGTGCGCATATAATGTATATATGTGTGGCCTTTGGGGGACAAAAGTAAAGTTGCACTAGTTTTAACGTTATTTTACTAATTTAGTGAAAATAACGTTAAAAACGACGGACGGTTAATCATGCATCATGTGGTGGCATGATAGCCAAAAGACAAAGGGGTACATGCACCGATTGGGTTTCTCCAGATTGCTAAGTGTTTTGTGCTTTATGTCCAAGGTTTGATACCAAACCACATCGAGCCGGGGGTCTCACTGGAAGCAGCCTCTCTATTCTTAGGGGTAGAGGTAAGGCTGTCTACATCTTACCCTCCTCAGACCCTAACTTAGCTTTGCTATAGGTAAGATTAACTGAGTATGATGATGATGAGTGATGACGACTCATCTATAAGGCGGGTTTGAAACGATTTAGCTAGAAAGAAACATTAGCGGTTGTTTGACATTTAGTTGAGAAAATAATTATTAATTTTTGGATGACCGGTCGATTGATTGATGTAAGACCGTTCATCTCCCTTAGTACACTTCTAAGTAACCTAATCTAGTATTTAAATTGTAATCACGATTAATATATAAATTCTTGATTGGATGATTTACAAAACTACAAAATATAATAATAAAGTTTGTATCAATTAAAAACAGACTTTAATAATGATGAAATTAGCAAGCTGGCAATCAAGTGAATATACATAATTACATCTTCCATTTTTTTAACGGCAAATAACGACGTGTTAACCATCGTAACACCTGGTATTATGGTCAAGGTTGACTATTCGACCGTCGCCAGCCCCTTGACTCTCTCTCAGATGCGTGGAAACCCAACCTCCACCTACCCAAAGGCGCCACATTGGAATAATCGGTAAAACCTCACATCCCATCCAAATTGAACCTGTGCCACCCGTATTCGCTTTTCACATGGATAACGCAGAAAATAATGAGGAGGGGGAATTAAACCTTAGTCATAAAGAACATCAAATCTTTCCCCAACTAATCTACCACTACCTCATTTGCATTACATCTTTCATTTGAAAAGTGAAATGGAATAATTAACATTTTTATCTTATTGTATCTTATAGAAGTGAAGTAAAGTTATATTTCAATTCATTTACAGGGATGGTAACGGGTTGGGTATAGGTCGGGTATGGCTAATACCATATCCATATCTGGTTATAAAATCCCATACTATACCCGTCTCATTACTCATCGGGTATACCTGCGGGTATCGGGTAGACCCATTGGTATTTGCATGTATATATATATATATATATATATATATATATATATATGGTCAAGGTCGTGTACAAAATGTTTTTTTTTGTGAGAAGTATTAAAAATTGATACTTAGGCATTATTTTTTAAACTTAGTCGTGATGTTTTGGATTGTTTTGCCTATAAAAACACCAAACATAACAATTAAAAACCGAAAACAATGTATTTTAGGCTTAAAACTTAAAACACCATGCTAAGAACATTAACAGTGTGTTTTAAGCGTTAAGTAGTGTGTTTTAGCTGTTTTTTAAATTTAATGACTATAATACATTGTATTGTGTTTTAGATTGTTGTGTTTGGTGTTTTTCAAGTTAAAACAACCTAAAACATCATTCCTAAATCCAAAACATGATGTCTACATGTCAATTCTTAGTCCTTCTCACACTTCTCACGAAAAATGTACTTTGTACAGGATACTAAACCTATATATATATATATATATATATATATATATATTCATTTTGTTTTATAGTTTTATGTTTTAAAAAATCTAGAATATATGAAATTGTAATAAATAACATATATATCATCATAACCATAATAATATTTGAAACATTTAAAATGTAAATTATATATGTATTAATTTGAAACTGAGATAAACAGTTCAGCCTCTAGGGCTGCAAACAAACTGAACTTTCAGCAAACAGTTCATGAACTGTTCGGCTGGAAGTTCGTTCGTGTTCGTTAAACGAACGAACATGAACAGAGGTCTCGTTCGTTCGTTTATGTTCGTGAACGTTCGGTAACGTGTTCGTTTATGTTCGTTTGTGTTCTATGGTTTAGTAAGGTTTTTAATTTTTATACTTTTTTATATTTTTTTATTTTTTATTTATCTTAATGTATGTGAATTCGATGTTATTCAAAAGTTAATATATGTCCGTTTGTGTTTGGTTCTGTTCATGAACACTTCTTTGTGTTCATAAACACTTGTTTGTGTTCATTAATCTATATTATCTTATTAAGGAGGAGTGATGGCTAAGATAGTCATTTTCATTTCCGTACAACTTAACAAACAAGACGTACAATATATTTAAGCAAAAAAATTAAGGGTATTTTTGGCATACTTGTGACTATTAAGACACTTAGGAGGGTAGATTAGTAAATTTAACATAATCCAATACCTCAAATCCTAAAATCTTATCTCAATTATGCCCTTATGTCCAACTTTTAAAACACAAAATACAACCTAACCTATGATGCATCTTAAATGTGAGACCTTTCAACCCTTCATCTATATTATTATATATACTTCATTATAATCAATTTCTTGAATGCTAATAGTCATTTCATAACCCCAAACAAAATCTTAGAGCTAATTTTATGGTTTGAAACATTGTTTTGTCTAAAAAAAATTATGTCTTCATTAGATGAGAAGAGAAAAAAATCAATGAGAAGTTAATACGCTTGCAAGATATGGTTCCCGGATGCTACAAGGTATAAAGATATGAGTTAATCTTTATATACATATATACATTTTTTTCTACTTGTTCATATGTTCTTTGACAATTACAAAAATTTATCTTCATAATATATCATTGTTTTGCTCCATTCAAATTTAGTTATTTGCTATAGACAATGGGAATGCCAGTGATGTTGGATGTAATAATCAACTATATTGGATCGTTGCAGAATTAAATTGAGGTAATTTAATTGTGCAACTAACAATTAAAACAATAAACAAACAATATTCAGAATTATTGATGAGAAAATATATTGTTTAAGTTCTAATTCTAATTAATAAAATAAATTAAACACTAGGGTAAAGAGAAAACAAAAACTTAACTATGTGTTAATTACTTATGTTATTTGTGTTAAGAAATAAGAAATCGAAAAGCCATAAATTCATGCTCACGCTAATGAATCAACCCAAATCTTTATCTTCTATACTATATTATAAAACATCAGTGAAGGATACCCGCAAAATTTAAGTAAATACAACCTTTATTGCTTATAGTACAATGCTTGTCTTTCTACTTAAATATTAAATTGTTGAAGAGATTAATTTAAACATAATTATAAAATTAATGAGGAAATTAACAATAATGTGGTGACTCTTTACATTCATAACCTCCATGTCTTTATTATGTTTGTATCAATGTTATAGTCTTATAAATAGTGGTCATGTATTTGGTATATAAATAATGTGGTGACTCTTCACATACATAACTTACATGTCTTTCAATGTTTATAGTAAATAAATTACATCATATATTATGTATTTATATCTTCTTTTTAAATTTATGTGGTTGCAGGATGGTATGATGTGACACTTCTGCACACAAATGAATATGTAGGCTTGAAGTTTGCCAACACACCCAGCCCATGACACGTTTCAACCCAGTAAAGTGAGCGATATATGTAGGCTTGACGTTTATACAAGCAGATATGGTAGAGATACTTCATGAGCAATCTCATCGTCTTCCTCGATGGTTTTTTGTTTTCTCTGCTACTATAAGCTTCTAGGAATAGAATTTAAGTTGCTGATCTTACGAAATCACCAATTGTTTACATATCCAAAAGAAGACAAGTTCTTATCAAACGATTTGGTAGTTTTAACTATATTGATTACTAATTTGTTTGGTCCAATATATTTGTTACGGTGCTTGTCAAACTAACATAAAACGAGAGTATCTATGCAAATCATTGACTCCGCTGCATCTCGTGGGTGCCCTAAAATAATAGAAATATGTTGCACACAACAAACTGCATTTTAGTAATTACATCACTTCCACTACAATCTTATGGTCATTAAGAGATACAACGCCACTTCACTACGCTAAGCAACGCTCTACGATGGCATACTTATCTGCCTTCGAGATACATCAAAAGGGTCCCACCGAAGGACGTGGGCCAATCTAAGGGTGTTGCAAGGAATAGTACGGAACAATGTACCCATTTAAATTTTTTAGAAGATATACTTATGAGTTTCAGTTTTCAATAACATATATTTTATACATCGTTGTTTTCTACTTCATCATAACGAATAGCCAACAAACACGATGCACGAGGGGCAAAACAGATACACCGGCTGCAACGCGCGGGCACTCATACTAGTGTCTTTTTATGTTCGTGTGCGTTCATGAACAAAATTAACAAACGAACACAAACGAACACGAACATGAGTGTTTTCTTAACAAACGATCACGAACATAAAATCTCGTTCGGTAAGTGTTCATGAACAGTTCGTGAACACATAATTTTCTTAACAAAGGAACACGAATAAGGCCTTGTTCGTGTTCGTTCGATTCATTTGCAGCCCTACCAGCCTCCCCTCATTTGTTGAGAGGGGAGGTGACAATTTTATATTTTTTTCTCTAACAGCATTATTTCATCTTAAATATAGCTGGTTTCATATATAAAAAAAAAAAAAAAAAAAAAAAAAACACACTCAACATGAGATTGTGGTGTAGTGGTTTGAGTTGGAGTCACTTAACAAGACTATACAAGTTGATCAAGTCCTCCCTGTGGCATTTAATTTCCTTTGGTTTGAGGTCGAGTTTCTTAATGAGACTATACAGGGTCGAGTCCTCCTGCGGCATGTAATTTCCTTTTTCACTT
The DNA here is from genome assembly GCA_030844895.1 of Ambrosia x helenae. Lineage (NCBI taxonomy): Eukaryota > Viridiplantae > Streptophyta > Magnoliopsida > Asterales > Asteraceae > Ambrosia > Ambrosia x helenae. The sequence goes on along the minus strand of JAUTDX010007030.1, from coordinate 25,422 downwards.
CAACACCTTTATATAAGGTTAGGTGTAATTAGTTTCATTTTAAATAACAAATAGAGTTGGTGGTGTAATGGTACGAGGTGCATTTTTTTAGTTGGAGGTCTCGAGTTTGAGCCCGGGTACTAGCATTTAATATTTTTATTTTTCATTTCAACAGTATTTTTTAATGTTAAATTGTGGTTTGAGCTGCATTTTCTTAATAGCAGGTCATAGGTTCGAGACCTGGTTTGAGGCAACCACTTTTCCAGATTATTTTTTGGTGGTCGCTTAGGCTAACATTGTCGCATTAGTACCCTAATAAGACAATAATGACAGCGAATGTGCCCGCAACGCGCGCGGAAACCATGCTAGTGTATATTATAGTATGAATTTTTGAAAACTATTTTCATTTTTTATAGTATATAAATATAAATGATACTGTAAATATAATATATATTTTAGAATAAAAGTTTATTTTTCAAATAATTAATCTATTAGAATGAAACATTACTAAAAATAGTTAAGAAAAGATATATATAAAACTTAAAAGTTTTCGGGTATATGTTTTAGGTAGATGGGTGTTTAGTTTCAGCTAAACACCGAGATCAACAAGATACAGAATTAGCCATAGATCTACTTATTGATAAGATCAACAGATCAAGATGATGAACAAAGTACAAAGAAATAAAGTACAGACTTACAAACTAATACAGATGAAACCCTAGACGACGACTAAGAGATAATCAGAGAGAAAAAAAAAGACTGAATGAATGATCAAGAGAGAGACTATAGAATTTATATCCAACTCTGGAAGCTTCCCAAAGATGCCAATCCAACAACTGAGATTCATCCAATCCAACGATCAACATTAACCACGAACAACCTGTCATAACAACTCGTATAACATGGACCAGGCCCAAGCCAAAGGCCAATGGTCCAACCAATAAATGGGCCATTCAAACTATGAACCAATAACCTTAAATGGACCACCAGATATCAATTAGCCCAACAACCACAATAATATAACACATTCAAATGTCACAAGTAATTGAATTAGAGATTAATAATGTAACACACCATTTTTAACATCCCCCCTTAATTCAATTACTAATACTCAACCCAAATTTATTGCACAAAAACTCATGTTGAGCACCATACAAGCCTTTTATGAAAATATCAGCAACTTGCTGATCTGATGTAACCTTCACATGCTTAACAAAACCTGAACTTATTTTTTCTCTAAAAAAATGTAAGTCAATTTCAAAATGTTTTGTTCTATCATGAAAGACTGGTATTCTGCTATTGAGATAGCATACTTACTATCACAAAACAGACTTAAAGATAACTTACTTTGGACATCTAATTCTTTTAGCAAATTAGATATCCAAATAAGTTAACAAGTAATTGAGCACATAGCTCTATATTCAGCTTCAGCTGAAGAACGAGCTACAATACTCTGTTTCTTGCTTTTCCAAGAAACAAGACATTCACTAACAAATACACAATAATTTGTAACAGACTTGCGAGTGGCTAGATACTTGGCCCAATCAGGATCAGAATATGCTGATAAGGTCAGGTCTTTACCTCGTTTGAACAAAATACCCTTTCCAGGAGATAGCTTCAAGTACCTAAGCAATCTCAAAGCTATTTGCAGTACATTTTCAGTTGGTTTACGCATAAACTGACTGAAAAACTGTACAACATAACTTATATCTGGACGGGTTAAAGACAAATAAATCAACTTCCCTATGAGTTTTTGAAAACCTGTTATGTCATCTAAGTATTTTTCATTTTTACTATTCTTAACAGTCAAAACATAAATATGTTCAATAGGACACTAACAGGTTTGCATCTAAGATAACCAAACTCACTTAGATGATCAAGACAATATTTCCTTTGTTTTAGGCATATTCCAGTTTCAAAATACAATATATTAATGCCAAGAAAATATTTTAATTTTCCTAAATCTTTGAATTGAAAACTTCCTTCAACAATGTTTTAACATTATTGATCTCAAGTTCACTATTTCCTGTAATGACAATATCATCAACATACACAAGCAATACAACAAAGACATCTTTGCTAGACTTAACAAACATAGAGTAATCACATACACTTTGAACAAAACCTATGTTTTTAATACATCAACAAGCTTTTCATTCCATTTTCTAGGAGCCTGTTTTAACCCATACAAAGGCTTAATGAGTTTACACACTTTAGACTCATTTCCAGAAGAATATTCTTCTGGAAATTGCATATAAATATCTTCAGTTATAGACCCATACAAAAAAGTATTGTTAATGTCAAGTTGAAACAAAGTCCAATTATTTTGGACTGCAAGACTGATGACACACCTCACAGTCACCATTTCAACAACTGGAGAAAATTTTTCTCCAAAATCTAAACCCTCTCGTTGGTTATAGCCTTTGGATACTAACCTAGCATTGTACTTATCTATTTCACCATCATATCTATACTTAATTTTATAGACCCATTTGCACCCTATTGCCTTTCTACTAGATGGTAGATCAGTGACAACCCATGTGTTGTTTCTGTATAAGGCATCCATCTCATTATTCATAGACTCTATCCAGTTTAGATCCCTTTGAGGCTTGAAAATAAGATGTGGGTTCAATAGACTTATTAATATTAGAGACAAAACACTTATTTTCAAAAGAAAGGTTTGAATAGTTGACAACTTTTTCAACACCATATTTAACCTTTCCTTCAATGACATAATCCCTAAACTTCCTAGGTAAAACATATTCCCTAGTAGACTGTCTAACAGAAATAACTCTATTTCCCTCAAGAGTAAATGTCTCATCATTTCATCCCTCTAAACTTGAGAAACCAGACTCTATACCTACTATACTACCAGGTTACTGATCATGTTCATGATCTACCTCACTAGCAGCCTAGGGAGACTTGTCTAACTGCTCCTCAGGTGAGTGACCATGAACACAATTTGTTCCCCCTTCATCATTGGGAAGACTTGACACACTTTGACTATTGTCAGTTAATGAAACCTCAGTTTCAAAACAATAAAAAAGTTTAAGTGGTTTAAATTTTCAAAAACAGATTCCTTATATTCAGTTTTAAAAGGATAAATGTTTTCATAGAACCTAACATCCCTTGAAAACTCAATTTTTTTAGTTTTCAAACACAAAAGTTTATAACCTTTCTTTAAAATAGAATATCCTTTTAAAACACACTTATCAACCCTACTACACAACTTATCAGGGTCATTTAAAACAGTTTTAAAACATAGACAACCAAAATTCCTTATGTGACTTAAAGTGGGTGGGGGGGGGGGACCCATGGACTAACTCATAAGGACTCTTACTAGCGAACACAGAAGAGGGAATCATGTAAATAAGATAAGCAGCGGTAAGCACACAATCAGACCAATACCTAAGTGGAATGCTACTTTGGAATAACAAAGCTCTAGTAGTATTTAAAAGATGCCTATGCTTCCTCTCCACAACATAATGAGTGTAAGCACAAGATGTTTGATGCAATATGCCCCTTTTATTACAAATATCAGTCATTTGTTTATTAACAAACTCAGTTCCATTATCACTTCTAAATACCTTAACATATTTAGAAAACTGAGTTTTTACCATCTCACAAAAGTTAACCAGATTCTCAAATACCCCACCCTTGTTTTTAAGCAAATAGACCCAAACAGACCTAGAATAGTCATCAACAACAGTCAAAAATTACTTAAACCCTTCCCTACTAGTGACCTTGTGGGGACCCCATACATCAAGATGTATAAGTTCACCTACCATTTTAGACTTGTGATCACTAAGAGGGAATTGTACCCTAACCTGTTTAGCTTTATGACAAGTTTCACAAGGTTGTGAATCAGTCAAACCAATATTCAGACTATCTTTTAAAACTGCTAGTACTTCACTTGATGGGTGACCAAGTCTACTATGCCAAAGACTGTGTTCACTAATACTACTAAAACAAACATTACTAAAACTCACATCATTACCAACAAAATACAAACCATCCTGCTGTCTACCAGTCACCAGGACTCTCTTTAACTTGGAAACCTGGACATAACATTCATGCTCATTAAACAAAACATCTAACTTAATGTCCTTAGCAAGTTTGTGTATAGACACCAAGTTAACACAATAATCAGGAATTAAGAACAAATTAGTTAAGACAACACCATTTGCTAACTTTATATCACCTATCTTAGTGACCTTAGCATTAGTACCATTTGGATGCTTAACTTCCATATTATACTTAGACACATCAACACAATTAATCATATGTTTGTCATTCCTACCATATGTTGATTAGCCCCAGAATCCATTATCCAACCATAAAACAAAGCATACTTAACAAGATTGGAACAACCAGAATTTTTTTTAAACAAAACAACAAGTTTGGAAAGAACAGACATACTAGAGAAACCATTTACAACAACTGACTCACCTCCTACATTTGAACTTTGAGGATCTCCCCCAGACTTCTCACTTATCAAATTCATCAACCTAGAGATCTGCTCAGAAGTAAAAGGTGAACCAGAAGAAACACTAGCACACACATTGTTATTGGACACATTTGGCTTTTTTATTATTTCCATTATTATTACCACTATTTTTGTTAAATTGATTTGTTCCTCCTTTTTTAAAACTAGGTGGATAACCATCAATTTCAAAACATCTATTCACAGTATGTCTAATCATATTACAATGTGTGCACTTCAGATTAGGATTAGGTCCTCTGTTGAACCTTCTCCTATTATCAATGGTTTGATTAGACTTAGCAACAAAAGAAATAGTTGACCCCTTTGACCCACTACTAGCACCTCTATGGGATTCCTCCCTAGAGACAATAGCAAAGGCATCTTTGACTGAAGGTAGTGGGTCATTAGTCAACAAAGTAGTCCTAACAGGTCGGTATACTTCATCAAGACCCATTAGAAATTGCATAAGTTTAATTAAACTATTAAAGTCTTTAAACTCCTTTGAGGCTTGACAAGTAAACAGAATTGGACAATAGAATCAAATTGTTTCCACATAGTATTCAACTTATGATAATACTCAGCAATAGAACTACCATTTTGTGTTAAAATTATTTATCTTTTGATGCAAATTAAACATAACACAACCATCAACTCTATCATAAGTTTCCTTAAGATCAAGCCAAATATCTCTAGCATACATAGAAAAAACTTGTCCTAAGTACAATTCTTCACATACAAAATTAATCAACCAAGACAAGACATCATAATTGCATCTATCCCATTGATTGACAAGTACATCATCATCAACTGACTTAAACATATGAACCATCAATAAATCTCATTTTATTTTTAGCTTGTAAAACAAGTTTCATAGATTTAGCCCATACAACATAATTTTCAGCACCTTTTAGCTTTATACTTATTATGGATAGACTAAAAGTGTTACTTGGATAAAGAAATAAGGGATCACTGATGTCTAACTTGCTAACCAATGTTCTAACAACTAATGAATCACCACCACCACCACCAGGGTTAGGACCTCTTCCTCCCCCTGGATTCTCAACAGCATCACCCATAACAGACAATAGAACAAGCACACACAAGAATCAAACAACAGACAACAAGAAAACACACAAGAACAGTTAGCAAAGCTAACCCAATAGACAACAATCCTAATAGAGTGAAGCTGTGTCAGTGATTCAGATCATGGGTTCATCACTCAAAAGGTGCCCATGCATATCTTTACACAGGAGCTCCTTGTTATCTATATATTTATGTATATAATAGACAAAGAACAATCAACAACCAAGAACCAAAGACACAGACAAAACACCAAACAAATAAGACCAATGTAACACCCCAACCGATGGCGGAATCATCGAGGTGTCACGTAGTGACGATTGTTCAAAAGCACATGGTACTAAAATGTAAATATATTATTGAATAATTTAAATTGTCTTACATAGATGAAATGGGAAAAATACAAAAGTCTGAACGAAACATGAAATTTGAAATAGCTTATTAAAAGCAAACACTGAAGTCCAATGCTATAGTACTAAGATCAAACTGCACCTGAAACATGTACAAAATAAGTTTTGTCAACATATGAAATGTTGGTGAGCCTTCCTAGATTTAATACATATAGTAAGTTGGAAAATGCTATACAATTCAAGTGCAGGGCTACAGTGCAATTATGTAAACTATGTATCATACAAATGAGCGAAATCAATCATGTGACTGTATAAATGTACTAAATGAACGGCGGTGTACTTATCCAAATAATTGGATAATAACTTAACAATGACCATGGATTCTCCGATGAAAAAGGGGGAGAATCAACCTAGGCGGGTTGTCAATCCAATAGCGCTATCCAATGTTAAGGTCGGCTTGTACAATGTTAATGATTTCACTAAGTACAAATGTATTCTACATGTAATGTCTAAACATAAAGCACGTTTGTAAGCAAATGCACATAGTACTAGAATTGTATTGTAAAAATGTGAACTTGTATTTGTAATTTGTATAAGTGTACATGTAACATCCCAAAAGTGAATAAAAGCAAAAGGGGATATGAAATACTCACCTTAATTGTGATGATGAATATCCTCTGGATAACCTAAATGGTAATTAAGTGTATTCAAGATTAGAATCATGGACATGTTTCATGGTGGCGTAGGTGTTTTAAATGTTTGTGTTCGTTGAAGGGTCTCATGGTAAATAGATGACTGATTCCACTAACTGATTTATATTTTTACATGTAAAAGTAATACTTACATTGTATATAAGAAAATTATTTACATACTGTTTGTTGGATGACTTTATATTACGCTTTTATTTCATTGTTATAAAAAAAAATAATGTCATATAACGTTATGAATTTAAATGAATACGATTAGTCTTTTTCTTTTAATCTAACATTCTATGAATAAAATATAACACCCTCTATACAATTCCTTTATAATATTCAGTTTAGTAACATATACTTAAATTTGTGAATAATATCAAAAACGTTTATCATAGAAAACCCATAATTGTATTCATGCTAATGTAATTGGTCGTTATATAATTTATTTTACTAAACCATTTGAGTAGCTACTACTTTATATATATATATATATATATATATATATATATATATATATATATTGAAAAATGTTAAATACAGTAAGCTAATCCTTCATATCTTTCCAACTTAAGACCAATGAATTTATGCGTTTTTTTTAATGACATACATCAACATGGTTAATAAATAAAAATTAAGACTATATCATCACCTCCAACAAAACAAATACAGCATCGGAAGTTATGTTTTAGCAATTTTGTTTCAATATTTTAAAGTGTTCAAAGAATAATGGATTAGCATTGTTACCTTATGTCAAAAAGAACAGCTGGTCGTTACTGAAAATCTGGAGATCATCGGAAAACATGATGGTGGTGACGGTGATCCATGGTGGTCTGACGTGGTTCGAAGAAACGACAACGCGTTACCAGTAATTATGTTGTGGCAAAGAAGAGGAGAGAGATCAGCTGGCATGGTAGTTTACGACGGCATCGGTTAGTGGTGGCAGGAGCTCCGAATAGAAGTCGGTGAGCGGTGGTAAGGGTTGTGGCGGTTTGGTATCATCGGAGATGGCTATTGTTGTTTTGAGATTGTTTTGCGTCCTTCTTGAACATCCAGAAAATGATCCTATTTATACAAAATTTCCATAACGCGTCGAAATGATTGAACGGTTTGTAGGCGTTATTTGTGGGTTGTTTCGCCGGAGCGATTCAGAAAAACAGGGGAAGGATGGAGAGGGTAAGGAAAAGGGGCCGAGAGATGGGTTGTTTATGTGTGTTTGAAACCGATATTTATACTGACAGATGTTTGATCGGACAACTGAAATTAGGTTGTTAATCGGCATAGATTACGAATCTTTAATTTGGACTAATTATCGGTCAAAATGCATTTTATATGTTTGGAAAGTTTTAAAAACTAATCAATGCTTTGGTTTTGGCTGATTTTGGTTAATTTGTAATGATGAGAAAATCACCAGCAAAAAATGGCAAGGGATTGAGTTTGATTCTTTTTTTTTTTTTTCAACTCTTAAAGAAACTTCACTATTTTTTATTACTGGTATAATAACTACTAATATTATCATTATTATTAATACAAAAATTAAGTGGTTAAAATACATAGTTTTAATGGAAGATTTGTGTTGTATAAAATTTAAAATGTAGGGATTTTGTATTGTGAAATTATTTTAGGGAAAATATGCGATGTTACATTCTCCCCTACTTTTGGAAACTTCGTCCCGAAGTTATTAAAAACACGGAGTTGAGGGTGATTGAGTAGAAATTAGGACAACTGTGTTTTGGAAAATTTGAGTTAAGGCACGACATGAATTTATAAGTAATAGATTAATTTGTTTCGAATAATTTGGATAAGAGGTTTGATATATGTGAGTTTTAAGGATTGGTTTAGGTTCGTCTGCAATAGCAAGGAAAATAAGAATCTAGCAAAACACTAAACTTTAAGTTTTAGGAATCCTAAAAGAAATGCATAAGTTCATTTGACAAATTTTGAAGTAGGTGTTTAAAGCGAATATCCTTGACGTTTGACCCAAGGTTAGGAACTTGAGAGTGTAAATGAGAAAGGTTTGGGAATGTGTAACTGGTGAAGGGCAGAGGTACTCATGAAGCAGTCTCCCCTACTTTTGATTGGTTTCTGACCGAACATTATTAAGGATATGCAATAGGATTTCGACTAACAGAGAGTGTAAGAGTATACAAAGTTTAAGATTTTCTGTAGAGGTGGTCAACAAGGAAGGTTCCAACAAAACTAAAAATGCTAGCTATTAGTCAACGACCTATTGAAGAGGTAGTAATGGGTAGGTTCTTGGTCAGACTCCTAGTCCGCTCCCGCAGTATCGTTTATGCTTATATATAGGGTGTACCGCAGCTAACCCACCACACTCCCGATACTTTGGACTCGTACTGATTGTCTACCAATAGCCTAAATAGAAGTACACACCACCCTCATGTACCTGTAAACCCATGATTGCGTTCCGGACCGTAATCATCAATTTACCTTACACTAGAGTGCTATGCTTTTCCATAACCCTAACATAAGTAATACAAGAAACAATGCGTGCAACCAAAATGTGTTAAGTAGTAGATACTGCTCAAGTATAAGATGCGGTTAAAGGTTCTTCCCCTTTCAGGTTCGCCCTTTAACCGTAATGAGATTAAAGTGTAAGTATAAGACATGATTAGGGGTTCTTCACCTTTCGGGTTCACCCTTAACTGGTAAATTTTCTGTTCACATCATTGGGCTCTAAACAACCATATCAATAAACTCTGAGGATTACACTGTTCCCCTCGGGCTAGAGGAATACTCTGAACCGAGTCGTACATGGGAACTAGCTTAGATCTCATACGAGCTATCAATTAGTATGTTCGTTGGCCATGATGATGAACAAAATAATGTAAAGTATAACAGGGTTTTGCTCGCAACAAAACAAAAAAAAAATATGCATACCAAATATGCGTTCATGTAAGTATATAAGTATAGCATAAAATTTCGACTGAAAGAATAGCATAACGTAAATCGAGTAAATCGCACAATTTGCACAAAATGAAAGTAAACGAGTTAAATTAATGCTCAAAAATGGTGTTGTAAGAATAACTAGTGCGAGAATAGTTGCGAATAACGCGTGAAAATAACTACCAACAAAAGAATAATACAAAAATAATAATATAATGTACGAACGTAACTATAAATAGAATGATGTAAAAAAAATAATGAAATTTACTGTAAATGAAAGTGCGCAGAACAGACGTATAGTCTACTGGTATGAGGATAACCTTTTGGAAACCGAAGAATGTTTTAAGTTCAAAACAGGTTCACTTGAAAAGATTTTGTAGTTACACATTTTCATGTGTTTACGAGAAGTCGAGTTTGAAAAGTGTTATAAGGTATATTATTAGTTGCAATTCCTCCCGAAAACATATATTGGATACGTTATATGAAAACATGCATATTTACATTTGATTTGTAAAATATGCAATGCAAGTTTATAAAATGCAAGATGAAACTATTTCATGAAGTGTGTGTAAATCTAATGTGTTTCGAAAGACCAAGATTTAAAATGATGTGAAGGTTGTAAATGATCCCAGATGCCTTGACAAATTTTGGAAAATAAAATTTTCTGTATTTAAACATTTCTTTAACTTGTGGGTTGAAAAGTCGGAAATTTTTAATTGTTATGAAATGTTGAGAAAATCGAAGTGTTACCCGTTAAGACGGGTAAACTTGAAACCTTTTAAATTTTCAAACTTTTACGAAATTTATACATTGAAAGATCATTTATTTGCAGGATCGTTAAGGCATCTCTTTGGGCTCATAGCGGGCTATTTGTTTCAAGGCACAAGGTGTATGAAAAGTGTGTTCTAATTTGGCGAATAGGCTTTGTGAAAAGACTTATAGAATAAGTTGTCAAATTAATCGTTTTAGAGAGTAGTGTACTAGTGCGTATCGTGTAGGTAGGCATTTATGTATGAGTTTATTCTGACTAAGAAGTTCTAACTAATGGTAGTTGGCTATGGCTTAGGAGACTGGGTGCAGCAATATTAGTATTAGGTATATGAGGAGATATTGTGACTTCGATCAAGTAAGTTTGTAAACATGAAGGTATAAAACAGGTTGAAAGAATAAGTTTGGAAAAACCATGTTCATTTTTAACCGTATGATGACGCAATATTCCTAAAATCAGGATGTGATCAAAGTTAAACACAGAGTTTAAAACTTAAGTCGTGGGTAAAAATGTTTTAACGCAAAACAAGTAATACCTTATAGTGTAAAAAATCATGAACATAAGTGATATAGTGTAAGCTTTAATGCGATAATATATCGAACAAAAGTTTTAGTAATGATGATAAGGGATTCAAAAGAGAATGATCAATGAATAATGGCATATGAAACATCAAGTGATTAAATGGAATCTTCAAATGATAAACAAACATAAATATTAATGATATAAAACATTGGAATTGTTTACATAGGAAACTTTGACCAACTCAAGTATTTGGAATTTCCTAGTGACTTGTGGAGGCGTACTTTAGCCTATAAGTGAATGCTCATCCCAAGAGTTCCCAGGTAGGTATACGGGTCCCTTGTCTGATTGGGATTTATACGAAATACCAGGCCTAGACAGAAAACTCAGGAGACATGCGCTCACCCTTCTAGATTGCACGTGCCCCATCACTAGTGAATTCCAAAACTTTAGCGAGTTTAAAAACGAGATGCACAAATAGATCCTTGAGATTTGGATTTCATTCCTAACTCAAAGATGTATTTCAAAATTGAAGACGATTGTGGAATGAAACCAATCACTAAGTTAAGGATATCACTCTCAGCTTAGTGGTTAAGTTCCTTTTTGAAAGAAATATTCTTTGAGGTGTGGATGTCACTCCTATCTCAAAGATATATTCCTAAGATATATAACATATAGAGGGGTGAAACTAATCACCAAGGTATGGATGTCACTCCTAACTTGGTGATATCGTTTCGTTTATGAAATACGAGTATCTTCTTCTTTAAACAACACACCGAAAGAATAACGAGAAAGAATCATAGCGAAAATATCTTGAAAGAAAACAATAGGATAAAGAGAAATAAACACGAGATGACTCATGAATGTAAGCTTGTTTATAGACTAGGCTAAAAGGCATTCTAATAACCTAATTCCCTATAACCATGGCTCTGATACCAATCTGTAACACCCCAACCGATGGCGGAATCATCGAGGTGTCACGTAGTGACGATTGTTCAAAAGCACATGGTACTAAAATTTAAATATATTATTGAATAATTTAAATTGTCTTACATAGATGAAATGGGAAAAATACAAAAGTCTGAACGAAACATGAAATTTGAAATAGCATATTAAAAGCAAACACTAAAGTCCAATGCTATAGTACTAAGATCAAACTGCACCTGAAACATGTACAAAATAAGTTTTGTCAACATATGAAATGTTGGTGAGCATTCCTAGATTTAATACATATAGTAAGTTGGAAAATGCTATACAATTCAAGTGCAAGGCTACAGTGCAATTATGTAAACTATGTATCATACAAATTAGCGAAATCAATCATGTGACTGTATAAATGTACTAAATGAACGGCGGTGTACTTATCCAAATAATTGGATAATAACTTAACAATGACCATGGATTCTCCGATGAAAAAGGGGGAGAATCAACCTAGGCGGGTTGTCAATCCAATAGCGCTATCCAATGTTAAGGTCGGCTTGTACAATGTTAATGATTTCACTAAGTACAAATGTATTCTACATGTAATGTCTAAACATAAAGCACGTTTGTAAGCAAATGCACATAGTACTAGAATTGTATTGTAAAAATGTGAACTTGTATTTGTAATTTGTATAAGTGTACATGTAACATCCCAAAAGTGAATAAAAGCAAAAAGGGGATAGGAAATACTCACCTTAATTGTGATGATGAATATCCTCTGGATAACCTAAATGGTAATTAAGTGTATTCAAGATTAGAATCATGGACATGTTTCATGGTGGCGTGGGTGTTTTAAATGTTTGTGTTCGTTGAAGGGTCTCATGGTAAATAGATGACTGATTCCACTAACTGATTTATATTTTACATGTAAAAGTAATACTTACATTGTATATAAGAAAATTATTTACATACTGTTTGTTGGATGACTTTATATTACGCTTTTATTTCATTGTTATAAAAAAAATAATGTCATATAACGTTATGAATTTAAATGAATACGATTAGTCTTTTTCTTTTAATCTAACATTCTATGAATAAAATATAGCACCCTCTATACAATTCCTTTATAATATTCAGTTTATTAACATATACTTAAATTTGTGAATAATATCAAAAACGTTTATCATAGAAAACCCATAATTGTATTCATGCTAATGTAATTGGTCGTTATATAATTTATTTTACTAAACCATTTGAGTAGCTACTACTTTATATATATATATATATATATATATATATATTGAAAAATGTTAAATACAGTAAGCTAATCCTTCATATCTTTCCAACTTAAGACCAATGAATTTATGCGTTTTTTTTAATGACATACATCAACATGGTTAATAAATAAAAATTAAGACTATATCATCACCTCCAACAAAACAAATACAGCATCGGAAGTTATGTTTTAGCAATTTTGTTTCAATATTTTAAAAGTGTTCAAAGAATAATGGATTAGCATTGTTACCTTATGTCAAAAAGAACAGCTGGTCGTTACTGAAAATCTGGAGATCATCGGAAAACATGATGGTGGTGACGGTGATCCATGGTGGTCTGACGTGGTTCGAAGAAATGACAACGCGTTACCAGTAATTATGTTGTGGCAAAGAAGAGGAGAGAGATCAGCTGGCATGTTAGTTTACGACGGCATCGGTTAGTGGTGGCAGGAGCTCCGAATAGAAGTCGGTGAGCGGTGGTAAGGGTTGTGGCGGTTTGGTATCATCGGAGATGGCTATTGTTGTTTTGAGATTGTTTTGCGTCCTTCTTGAACATCCAGAAAATGATCCTATTTATACAAAATTTCCATAACGCGTCGAAATGATTGAACGGTTTGTAGGCGTTATTTGTGGGTTGTTTCACGGAGCGATTCAGAAAAACAGGGAAGGATGGAGAGGGTAAGGAAAAGGGGCCGAGAGATGGTGTGACAACACGGGTAAATCTCTCTCTTGGTTTCTATCTTTTGTCTGTTTCTTTTGTTATTCCTTTTGATACTTGTGCAATTTTCGGGACGAAAATTCTTTTAACGTGGGGATGATGTGACACCCGGCAAATTCTGGTTAGCAACGTGGTCTAGATCAAAGTCTACCTTAGCGAGTCACGCGTATATTATACTTAACTGGGTTAGTTAAGTCGTGTTATGGTTTGGGAACTGTTAGTTTGGTATAGAGGATCATTAGATGTTAGTCTAGAGGCTCATTAGATGTCGGTCCTTAACCAAGTGTACAAAGGGTGACGATTCGTAGAATCGTCATAGCATAGGGAACATACAAGTCTCGAGTCCCGGAATTGGTGAACGAGTGTGAATATGTTTGTTTGCAAGTATTATGTGTTTACAATCATTATGTGACTTGTCGGTATGTGAAAATGTGTTAACATATGTTAAAACGGGGTTTAACGCGCAAAATACATGGAACCAACCCCTATAGGCGATTAGGGGAGGCTAATCGCCTATAGGGGATGCGATTGGGCCTCATTAGGGGCGATTGGGTGCTAATCGCATGCCCTAGGGGGCGATTAGACCCTAAATGCATGAAATGTCATGCGATTAGCAATCCTAATCGCGTGTAACTGCTGCATAATCGCATGGAACGTGATGGACGACTAAAAACGACTATAAATACAATACTTGACCTCCTAAACTTCATATTAGCAACCCTAGTCGTCCCATAACCCGCCCAAACACACACACAACCTTTGGAACACGATTTTGGATCAAAACACAAGATTTCAAGCCTATTACATCAATCTATCACAAATCTAAGGTGTGGTTTTCATTCATGCAACCTTTATTAACGTTTTTATTGAATCCCTAATGGTCCAGACCTGTTTTAAAACAAATAAGTCTTCTGAAAATCGTTAATAAGCATTGTTAATCGGATTCTAACTATCATGCATGTTATATGTGTGTTTATGATTAAAAGATAGGGTTTTTATGATTCAAGAAGGATGATTAACATGTTATTAAGGTAGTTACAGATTGATGATGATGGCATGATGATGAAATCTGAGTTATTGTTAATTAGGGTTACGGTTTTGCATGCTAATGTGATGTTTCATGTTATGTGTATTGTCTTTAAGATTCATGATTGCATTCAGGGCTGATAGATCGAGGTTAAACGAAGGATTTTGATGGAAATATGTTTGATATAGTTGTTGGGTTGATATTTGATGTTTACACACGTTCTGGGATTGATTTGGAGTGTTAAACGCGCGAAAAACCGGAACAGCAATGCTGTAGGCGATTAGCAACCCGCTATAGGCGATTAGGAGGCTAATCGCCTGATATGACACCCTAATCGCCTATAGTATAGGCAATTGGGAGCTAATTGCCTTCGTTGCATGCAATTGTGATCCTAATTGCTAGTTAAGTCCTGAAATGCATGTCTTATGACCTAATTGCTAGTGAAATGCATGTCTTATGACCTAATTGCTAGTTAAATGCATGTCTTATGACCTAATTGCTAGTGAAATGCATGTCTTATGACCTAATTGCTAGTTAAATGCATGTCTTATGACCTAATTGCCTATAGACTCCTGAAATGCATGTCTTATGACCTAATTGCCTATAGTATAGGCAATTAGCATTCCTAAATGCCTGTTGACTTTCATAATCGCTAGTTGACTTTTCCTAATCGCCTGTACTGCTGCTGTAAGTATATTTTGACATGCCGAGACCCGATTTGACACCTAGGAACATGCTAGGAACCCCGTAACATATCTAATAACTTGGTAACATGTGTTCGGACTTATTTAGGTGATACTTGAACTACGTGCTATAACTTGTTGGACTTTAACGTATGTTAAGTGTGATTGCATGATTGTATGTTTGTGAGTGCAAGTATAACACGGGGAGTCTCGGGTCACCAATGGATGTCGAGTCTTGTACTTTGGGTTAATTTAACAGTCACGGTGTTTTCAAACGAACTTGGTTATGGTCTGGACATCTAGGGACTAACTAACCTACGGGTTATTAGTCTAAGTACTTGTAACTGTCATATGTTAGGTCGCCGCTTTACGGGGCTAACATAGCTTGCTGATATTATTCGTATATCGAAGTAACGCAACCTAAGGTGAGTTTACGGCCCCTCTTTTAACTGGTTTCACTTTTTGGGGGAGAAAACATGTGTTAAACTTATGTTTTGGTAACAACCGTCATACTATGGGTTTCTATGGTTTACTATACGATCTTTGGAAGTCCCGGGGGAAACCATGAATGTGCGGGTTAGCACAATGGGGAAATGTGAATAGATCTATTGGGAGTGACCAACCCCGCTCGTCGGTTTGGAGGGCCGGGCGAGTGCATATGTCTCAAACAGGAACTGGTTTACTATTCGGGCACGACATCTGGTTTGCGAGTTAGTAATGGTTTTCCAATCGTGGTAGTAATAAAACATACGCCTAGCTAGCGTACATTGGTTTACAAATTGTTTTAGTATGGACAGGTTGAACTTGGTACTTGATTACAAAACCTGTAAACTCACCAGCATTTTTGTGCTGACGTAAACTCTTACATGTTTTCTCAGGTCGCTAAGGTAGCACTATGGAACTAGGGCGCACGCGTCTGCACGGCGTCTAGTTAGGATTGCATGGTTTTCAAACGTTGAACACTTGGGTTACTTTTGGATTATGTTTTAAGAATAAGCTTCCGCTGTATTTGGGGAATTTAAACTATGTTTTTGAAATTGCATATGTTCATTTAGATTTGTTTATTGTGATCGTTGGTTTGGATCCTGGTTTGTCATGCGCCTCGCGGTAAAACTCCGCAAGTGGATTTTGAGGGTGTGACAGATGGGTTGTTTATGTGTGTTTGAAACCGATATTTATACTGACAGATGTTTGACCGGACAACTGAAATTGGGTTGTTAATCGGCATAGATTACGAATCTTTAATTTGGACTAATTATCGGTCAAAATGCATTTTATATGTTTGGAAAGTTTTAAAAACTAATCATGCTTTGGTTTTGGCTGATTTTGGTTAATTTGTAATGATGAGAAAATCACCAGCAAAAAATGGCAAGGGATTGAGTTTGATTTTTTTTTTTTTTTCAACTCTTAAAGAAACTTCACTATTTTTTATTACTGGTATAATAACTACTAATATTATCATTATTATTAATACAAAAATTAAGTGGTTAAAATACATAGTTTTAATGGAAGATTTGTGTTGTATAAAATTTAAAATGTAGGGATTTTGTATTGTGAAATTATTTTAGGGAAAATATGCGATGTTACAACCAATCAACAGAGATACAGACAAATACAATCAATATCGGTCCACCCTAACCCAGTCAGAACGCCTAGACACAACAAAACAGTAAACAAATAGAGAGGAACAACCTCACCGAGAGGGGGACCCAAGTTACGGTTCTCCTAACTCACAACCAGTACCTTCACTTAGGGTACTGAGTTGTGAGTACAATTGTAGCAATATTCCATTCCAATCAACAGCTCCAAAAGCAATCCTTGGCCAACAACAGTTGACACGGAACAAACCCTATTTTATAAAGAATAAAAGATACAAACAAATAATAGACCAGATCTATAAAATAAGATTAGATCTATCACAAAAGACAACAAGAACTAGATCTACTTTTCAGATCAGATCCTTGATAATACAAGACAAAGAAACAAAACCGGAGGAAGACCAAACGACACCGAAATCAAGAGCCTTATGGCCTGATACCATTTAGAATTTTAGGGTTTCAACCTACAAATAACAACAACTGAGCCAACATAAACTCAACACAAAGTACAAAAGATGTAGGTGACAAAACGGTGACAAAATCTTATTTCACACAACCCAAAAAATACCCACCAATACCTAAAAGATCTCAGCTAAACACTGAGATCAACAAGATACAGAATCAGTCATAGATCTGCTGATTGATAAGATCAGCAGATCAAGATGATGAACAAAGTACAAAGAAATAAAGTACATACTTACAAACTAATACAGATGAAACCCTAGACGACTCAGAGATAATCAGAGAGAAAACAAAAAAAAAATGACTGAATGAATGACTAGAGAGAGAGAGAGAGGGAGAGAGACAGAGAGAGACTGTAGAATTTATATACAACTCTCGAAGCTTCCCAAAGATGCCAATCCAACGACTGAGATTCATCCAATCCAACGATCAACATTAACCACGAACAACCTGGCATAACAACTCGTATAACATGGACCAGGCCCAGGCCAATGGGCCAACCAATAAATGGGCCATTCCAACTATGAACAAATAACCTTAATTGGACCACCAGATATCAATTAGCCCAACAACCACAATAATATAACACATTTAAATGTCACAAGTAATTGAATTAGAGATTAATAATGTAACACATTCTTTTTAACAGTGGATTAGAGAAAATGCTTTTCACGATTTTTTTAAACAAATCCATTTTTTTAGTCAACCACATTAAGGAATCGGGTGTTTGCGTCAAGAAGCTCTCGGGTTCGAATCCGAGCCCCACCCGTTCCTCAATCATTGAGATGTTCCTGCCCCTTTAGTCTCAGACGATGGGAAGCCCGCCTCATCATCAGGGCAATGGTGCAGGCTGGGCTAGCGTGTCCAGTAATACACATTTTTGCGTCAAGCTTAAGTTTAAATTCTTTAACTTAATGTTAAAATTTATTTTGTAATATGATTTTCACAATAATTACCGATCATGAGAGAAGTAGCCTGGATTCACAATTGCATCCACATTCGTCTAATAAAAACATTGATTAGCAAATCATAACCTCAACATTAGTTAGATAATAAAGTTGTGACAAGTAACAAGTTCTTTAAACATGAATAAACTAACCACGCATACACACGTAGTTTAATAGCACGCGTGAACACCCACGACATCAAATGATACTAACAAGAAACAAAAATATGTGTTTGTTGTTAAACACAATTATTCATTCATATAACTAATAATCAATATAGCGTAAACTTTTCTTTTTAGTAGGGTTACATCATCTAAAGCTAGACACAAAATCACTTAACAATAATTCTCGTAACAATAGTAACGAGAACAATGATTCAGTCGTTGCAACAATGGATTGATTTTAGTATTAAGCTTTTAAATCAAACCAAAAATTTAAGAACGCTCTAAGTAATAAAAGTTGCTTAACATTTCAGTTGGCCATCAACTAAATCCTTTCTACTTTTAGTGCTGGCCCATCTAATTCCAAAAGGGTCAGCCCAAACCCACGAGCCCAGCTAGTGGTAATAGTCCTACAAATCCATTTAACCTATCTTTTACTCCTCAATTCTAAAAAAGATCTCGGATTGATCCTGACCCATTTCGCCTGACAATTTTCATAGGCCCTATCTATTGGCACCCCCACCTTGTCTATTTAAACCCCCCAGCCGCCTTCAAAGCGCTGAGTTTGTAGGCAAAGCTCAGTGCTTTGAACCCAAAAGCTGATAGCATCAGGTGGTATCAGGTGGGGGCCTTAGAATTGGTGTTAAGCGCTGAGCTTTGGGCAAAGCTCAGTGCTTTGAGGGGGTCAAAACAATTTTTTTTGAGGAGGGTGTGATTAGCAAGGTCCTTTTCATATCCCTTAAAAAAAACTATCAGAGATCAACTCTTTCATTTGATCTGACTTGAAGACAGTGATGTTTGGGTTTTTTTGGAGAATTTGGTGCCGAAAGTACCATGATTGAAGAATAATCTTTTTAGATTGTTTTTTTTTTTTTTTTTTTCTATCAACAAAACATTTGATAATTTCTTGCTCACTCATTTTGACACCGAAATTCTAGAAAACAATTTGTGGCCATTAATAGTGTTAGAGCCTTTCTTAATTTTCTCGATCACAAGTCTCTTTCAGTTTTGTTGGTATATACATCCTTCACATGGAGTCCCAGTTTGTTTTGTTTTTTTTTTTTTTTTTTTTTTTTTTTTTTTTTTTTTTTTTTTCAGAGCTGTGATTGACATCGACAAGTTAAATTCAAATAAAGAAATAATTATCTTCTTTTTTTAATTTACTTCCTGTTGATAAAAATTATGTGTGAAGTATGAACTTGAACGGTTGCTAGGATTATATATTGACTGGTGAAATGTGTACATAAAATTCTAAACAAGTTTTGAAAAGGAATTAGCAAGCTAAACCACATACAATTGGCTAGTGTACCACTTGCAATGTAGCAAGTAGGCAAGACCGGATATCAATCCATGAACACTATATGCAAACTGTCGACACAGCCTAATAAATTATAAAAAGATGGGTTTTAAGTAGCAACTAAGAAAACAAATATAAAATGGAAACTGAAAACTATGATAAATTACAGAAATCGTCATTTATGTTTACATCGTTTTTCAGTGCTTGTCCTTTAACTTCAAAATTGATGAAAATCATCCTTTAGGTTGTAAAATGTTGCAGGTCTCGACCTTTAGGCCTAACTTGATTAGTTTTTTGGTTATGTTTTGTCATGTGGACCCACATGAAGGCAAAATGACAGTTATGTCCTCATCTCTATCATCTTTATCACCACCACCACCACCACTTAAATTCTTCAATAACCACCACCCCCACTACCACATCCACCACCAGGCCACACCACCACCTCTACCACCAACCTGCCACCACCACCGCAACCTGTCACGAACAACCCCCAGCACCACTACCTGCAAGCAAACACCCTACTCCACCACCACTTGCCACCATGAAACCCCATCAAACCTGGCATCCCCATCATAATTAACAATCATCCGAAAACTACCACGAAAACCACCACCACCACCACAATTGTTTCATCATCTACAATTTCTACAACAAAAGGCATATATTTTAAATGGTTGATAATAAACAATGTAAATACTTTTTCATAACAATAAAGCTAATGAAAATAATATAAATCATATCTTTGTTTAACTCCAGCCAATTACATTCATCACACCAACTCATCCATCATCATTTGATACCTTAATCACATTTTTACTATCATACCTACACCATCACATTCCATCACTAAATTTTTCCTCACCTATCAAAAAAAAAAAAAAACAAAAAAACAAAAAAAAAACCACAATCACAACATTTTATCTCAATCCCCAAAAATCACCCATCCCACCGTCCTCTCTTCACGAGCATGATGTATATCACAGTAATATACAGGGGCACATCTCTTAAGGGGCGGGAGGGGCGGCCGACCTCCCCCCACCCGAATTTTTGCTCAGAAGTTCCGATTATATGGTATTCGTATATAAATTTTTTGGTATATAAGGTTTCGACCCCTAAAACTGGTTTTCGACCCCCTGAAACTAATGACTTCCACCCCCCTCAAGCTTCGCCACTAGTAATATATATATCACCATCGTGAAACTACCGCATGCAACAGTGTTTTACGAGCTTCACGACCATGATGATCGTTTTCACGGGGGCGCCCAATGCACCCTTATCCTTCTTGGATTACACATGATTTAAAATCTCAACTATGATTACTTGTTATTAATCAAACACAAATGAAGATATAGCATACAGTAATAGTTAGTTAGATTAATACATGTTCTAAAACCAACTAATATAGATTCGAATATGATGTCTTAATACCTTATGATAACAACTAATCATAGTTGAGATTTTAAATCATGTGTTTTAATACCTTATGATATTTTTAAATATATCAAACACAAAAATTACCCGCGGGCCACTATTTAACCTGAAGGGAAAGATTTTGTACAAAATGTTTTTTGGTAAGAACTGTGAGAATCAAATGAGGGTATTTTTTTTCGAAATTTTTTTCTCCATATTGTTAAACATGTATTATATTATTGAAAACTAAAAAATGGTGTAGAGGAATTACGTTTAGAGTAATTACATAATTACTCTAGTGTAAACTAATGTATTTACTTTAATGACGTAATTACACTAAAAAATTAATTTTTTTTGTATTATTCATCTAAAAAGTATGTTAAAGCACATGGGAAAAAAAATTTAAAAAATAAAATAAATTTTTTACCCCCCTTTGATTCTCATAGTTCTTACTGAAAAAACACTTTGTATTTAATCTTTACTCTTAAGCTGAATATGATGTAATAATAAAAAATTGAATGTATATTTTAAGTGACCAACTATGATTTCATGATTCTTAAGTTATCTAGAGTCGAGTAATATCCAACGATATAGATTCGAATATGATGTTTTAATACCTTATGATATGTTTAAATATATAAAATAAAAGATATGAGGTGAAAACAAAATAATAAATTGATTAAATAGTGCCTGGACATGGTATGTACTCCACTAGCGAATAATAATTGTTGTAAAAATTAAAAATAAATATTAAATTATTGGTGGACAACTAGCATTGGAAGTTCTCTACAATTTGCAAATATAAACTTGTATTCTTGTAATATTAATAAATCGTAATAATAAGGAACAAAATCAATTGAATGCACATGGTAATTTACAAAAGTGACCCCGATCGTTAATCAATCATCCATTTCCCTCCTTCGATCTACTTTCCTTGTGACTCCGATTCTAATACGGGACGACTCAGTGTTGCCATCTCCTTATCATGGTGAGTCAACTTGGTGACTCAGTTACATCGAGTTACATTTCAGGTTAATCCCGTAAAATTAAAAAAGAAACAAAGGTAATTAAAGACATTTAAAAAAAGGTCTTTAATTACCTTTGTGTAATGCTAGCTGAAATTACTAACAAGTCCCAAACCGAGTTCTTTACACCTTCACTTGTTTGTGCACGATGGCCGAGTGGCCTGAGTCGGGGTCAAAATCTGAGTCAACTCAACTCGCTCAGTTTTATTATTATTTTTGTTGTTTTGAGTTTTTGTTCACTGATGAAGTAGGGGCCGGGACTCCGACCAGAAATCCAAATTACTCCTGATGCCTACGTGACAGTAACGTTGAAACTCTTCAAAATTAACAAACCGGTTTGTTGATGAATCAGACCGTGATAAAAACCGGATAATTTCTTCAAACAAATACTCATCACAAGGGATGGTTAAAGGGCCCGATTGAGAAAACCCGAATTCTTCCTCGGCTTGAATTAACAACTTTTTAAACACGGGGTGGTTGAGATAAGTTGCTCTAACAACAAATCTTCGGTAGTTAGAGCCAACACACACCGCCACGTGGCCCGCGGGTACATCGGACGGTATGCATTTACGGGATTGCATTGCGGCTTTTTTTCTCCAGCGGCGTAACATTTGACGAAGTTGAACTATGTGGCGGATTTTGCTGCAGCCTGTCATATTTGATGTGTACGGTTATTCACTTATTTGTGTTTGTGTTGTCGAATGATAGTGTCGTATGAGAGGGGTGTAAAGGTGGAGAGCAATGGTTCGTTTTATAAGAGTTTGTGTACGAAATTGCCCCTGGTTTTGGGGTTAATTACGATTCGTTTGACGGCTCTAAAAGTTTATTTTAATGTTTTATTTTCGCTTTTTGTTTTTTTATTAATTTTTTCGCAGAACTCTGCCATAGTTTACAATAAATATTTATCTGCAAATGCAAACTGTTTGCAATACTTGTTTATAAAATTCTTCATGTTAAGACCCTCCGTAGTGGAGGGCGGCCCCAACACCGCTACGGGGACTCTATTTCACAAAATCAGCTTATTTTGGCGTTATACTTATAACGCCGGTTGTGTTTTTTTCCCTCCAATCATCATTTGCCATCTCACTCTCTCTCTCTATGTTATTATTTTTTTAATTAAAAAGATATAATAAAATATTAATAGAGGCTTTATATATAAAGCTCCTATCACTACACCCCTTTTTCAGTTTCTCTCTTCATGTTGACTCAGCTGCCACGTGGACCAATTAGAAAGGGGGGCTTTATATATAAAGCCCCCCACTACGCATGGTCTAAACAAAATAGTTTTAACTGCTTTATTGACTTTTATACTACATTATTACTTATTTAGTTGTTTATCAAATTCTGCATACTAACTAAAAAATCCTACATCTTCCGGGTTTTACTGATTCTCGACTGTCATAACCTTTGAACAATGGCGCAGCTTTGTTGGGGCGGGCGGGGGCGGCCGACCCCCCGAATTTTCGCGCAGAAATTCTGATTATATAGTATTCGTATAGAAAATTTTAGAAATATAGGGTTTCGACCCCTCGAAACTGGTTTTCGACCCCCCGAAACTTGTGACTCTGACCCTTTGGCGACTTCCGACCCCCGAACCTTCGGGTCAAGCTTCGCCACTGCCTTTGAACGGGTGAGGGGTTAGGTTTTCCCCGGACACTTAAGACGTGTCTTCACCCAAGGAGCGTATGAGATGCTTTTGTAACCAGTTGATGAGTACCCCGGTAGTCGAGACATCTATTTGTTGGCTATTCAAAAAACAAAAAAACACGTTTAGCTGTTTTATTAACTTAAAAGATGGATTGTTTTAATATGATTTATACTTATTTTATATTATACAGTAATAAAAATTGCATAACTATAGCTTCTTTTAATATAATTTATTAATTTAATTTTTTTTGAACGATCAACTAAAGTATTGCCGGTACTCTGTACGCGGCCCCCAATGGTCGAAAGGAGCCCCAGACGGCCTCTAGTCCGTACGGACAGAACTCTTCGGCCCACCCGTCTCCTGTTCCATGGAAAACCCGGCCCACAAACACGCCCGAAGGCACGACGGTAGTGAACCGGTAAAACCTGAAGGGATCAGGAGTTGAACCCATGACCACAAGGGTCAAGGGTCTCTCATCACTTCCCAACCACCTAACCCACCACAAGGGTGGGGGTATCCATCACATGCCTCCCGTGGGAATCGAACCCGGCTCCCCCAAGAGAGAACCGGGCCCTTTTACCACTAGGCCACATGATCAGAATATTTATTAATTTAATAGTAGTTAGATAAAGTCATAAAGAACAGTATAATACAAATGCCTGATAAAAGTATTTGGATGTAAATAAAATTATATTTTTTTTTTACCATTTTGCTTGCTTTAATTTCACATTTGGCGTTGGGTAATATATGGGTGGTTATATTTAAACCCCCCAATTCTATTTTAACCCCCTTCAAGCGCCTCGCTTAGGCCTAAGCGAGGCGCTTGGAGGGGTGGTAATTTATTTTGGTAGTTTTTTGATGTTTTTGAGTTGTTTTTTTTTTAATTTAATAATTATAAAAAGTTAAAAAAATTAAAAAACAAAGTAATAACCCTCAACATTGTCAATGACTTAAACTTGACATCATCAACCACGTAAAGTCAATGAATGCGGTATATGCGCGTTAAATTTCATTAATTGCGGCAACACAGGCAAGTCCTCGTCTGATAACAACTGAAAAGTAGCCGGTGCAAGTTATGTTGTAGCTTCCAAACACGACGACGTTGTTGCTCATATGTTTATTATATCTCTTCTCTTATTCTCTGTATCTCTAGTTCTCGATGGATTATTGCTCTCATATCATGGATCAGAGAGATTCAAGCTAATTAAACTCATATCTCAAGCGGTGCAAGTTATGTTGTAGCATCCTTGATCATCTTCTTGTTCAACACACACCAGCTTTTTCATCACAGTTTCCAACCACTAATACCAGATTGATGATACTCAATTTCGGTTGATATAGAGTATATCAGAGAAAGATTTAGTTGAAAGTGGATACAATGGATCAGAGAGATTTAAGCTAATTAAACTCATATCTCAAGCCGGTGCAAGTTATGAAATGACACATGCAGAATGTAATGTCATGCACAATGT